>CM042694.1:176132211-176843190 GCA_023614405.1 Avena insularis | reverse complement strand
TATTAGCAAGAAATATTTCTTCTCCTCCTTCAGAAAGTCCCTAAAGATTCAAAGATTCATAGATATCTTTAGGCATAAGACAGAATTCAGACATGATATCACAGCGAGCATGAAAAGTTTCATTATTTATAGCAATCTTTACTGTGGGAAGCCATTTATATCACAGAGTTCAGAATTTATTGGAACATAGACATGATGCTCTCTAAGTGTATTATAGCAATATTTTAAACTAGCAGTGCTGGTCTCAAGAGTATTCAATCTAGCAAATATGTTTATGAAGGAAGAATCCGATTTTCTAAGCAAGTTGTAAGTAAAGACCAACTTCTTCATGGCATTATAAGCATCATCCTCATTGCATTGGAGGAAATCTCCTCCCACTACAGCATCCAAAGCATATCTATAGCAAAGAGAATTCCAAGGTAAAAACTGCTAAGGAACAAACTTTGAGTCATTTTAAGTTCAGTTTTTTCATGTAGATCAGAGATTCTAGACCAAGCTTCTTTGAAACTCTCTTCAATTCCTTGTTTAAAAGTGAAAATCATTTCCTCAGGTAACATAGTGATTGGAGCAATGCTAGACATAATGGCAACTTAAGATAGGAACTAATAATATTTTTTTGTGTTTTTAATAAAGAAAGCAAACTAGTACAACTAAATTTTTTTTGTTTTTGATAAAGAAATAAGCAAACAAAGCAAAAAATAAACTAAGCAAAACAAAAACAACAAAGTAAAGAGATTGGTTATGAGGGACTCCCCTTGTGAAGATGTCCTTGACTCACCGGCAACGGCGCCAGAAAAATACTTGTTGACTCGTGGTTGATGTCGAGCTTGTTGGGGAACCCCAAGAGGAAGGTATGATGAGCACAGCAGTAAGTTTCCCTCAGTTATGAAACCAAGGTTATCGAACCAGTAGGAGAAATGAAACACCTCCAAGGTGTTGTTGCTAACTTGGAATTCTACACAACATAACCACAGAACTTTGCCCCCAACTTACAGTGAGGTTGTCAATCTCACCGGTTTTGCAGAAAACAAAGGATAAAACGTATTGTGTGGAAGAAAGTAAAAGCTTGCAGAAAGTAAACAGAAAACAGTAAACAGTTGTAGATTGATGGTAAAAGAAAGGACCTGGGTCCATAGTTCACTAGTGGTGGCTCTCCTTAAGATAGATAACATGTTGGCTAAACAAATTACAATGGGGAAATTGACAAACATCGAGAAAGCAATCATGCATATACTAATCATCTTGACTCCTATGAGATTTGATTGGGCATTACAACATTATACATAGACCATAATCCAACTGCATCTATGACTAATAATCCACCTTCAGGTTATCATCCGAACCCCCTCTAGTATTAAGTTTCAAGCAATAGATAATTGCATTACGCATTCGTGTAAAGTAAACAATACGATTGTTCTATGAACAAAGGATTGTTGTTTTCTCCCTAGTAGAAACAACACATCTAGTACCTTAGAGATTTCTGTCACTTCCCCGGATTACTAGAGGCATGAACCCACTATCGAGCATAAATACTCCCTCTTGGAGTTGCTAGCATCTACTCGGCCAAGATATCTACTAACAACGGAGAGCATGCAAGATCACAAATAACAAAGACATGATAGAATCAATAATCAATCTGAAATAGCATCTCAATATCCATCGGATCCCCGCAAACACAACATGTAGGATTACAAATAGATGATCTTGATCATGAACAGAGCTCACAAGATCTAAACATGGTAGCACAAAGGAGAAGAACCAACCATCTAGCTACTACATTGACCCGTAGTCCAGGGAGGAACTACTCACGCATCACACTGGAGGCTTGCATGGTGATGAAGAAGGCCTCCAGGGTGAATTCTCCCCTCCGGCAGGGTGCCAGGAAGAGCTTCAGATCCCTCCCGATCTAGGGATGGAGATGACGGCGGCTACAGACTCTTTCGTGGAATTTTGATCGGGTACTTAGGGTTTCTGTATCGGAGGCATCTTATAGATGAAAGGGGAGGCCGAGGGGGTGCCCTAGGCATCCACACCACCCCCTGACGCGGGTTAGGCCTGGCCGCGCGGCCAGGTGGTGTGGCGGCCCTCTGGCTCCTCTCCATCTCGTATTCTGGCTCCGTGTCCCCCTCGGTGAAAAACTGACTTTGGCTTTTGTCCCGTCCAATTCCGAGAATATTCATTTTCTGACTTTTCTGGAACCAAAAACAGCAGAAAATAGGCAACTGGCACTATGGCATCTTATTAATAGGTTAGTCCAAGAAAGTGTATAAAAAGTACTCCAAAGTGTGGACAAAACATAAGAAAGTAGATAAAAACCAAGCATGGAACATCAAAAATTATAAATACGTTTGCAATATATCAAGGCTCAGCTGGGTAAGGTATCCGAGAGCCAAGCTCTCATACTAGAAAATCTTGCTGGAAAACCCCGAGCCAAATCCGGTAGAAGACCTTAAGATGATGAGGGTGGTAACCAATGAAAAAAACCTAAAGAGTTCGATTATAGCAATGCGCCAACACCGGGATATACCATGGAAGATCTATTTAAGATGATCACCGTTAAGAATCTAGGTATAGAATAAGGTAATGATGCTATGTACCAACAATTTATACAACAGGTAGCATCTAAGCTTCATGATTTAGAGATGGAGTATAAAAGACTAGCTTATAAGCTTCCAGCTAAGCTAGATGATATATTTGAGCCCACTATTAAAATTAAGTTGGGAGTTAACGAGATATCCGCACTTTGTGATCTTGGTGCAAGCGTCTCAACTATTTCCAAAAGCCTATTCGATGAGTTAAACCTAGGGCAATTTGTTACAACTGAATTGAGACTCATCTAGCCAATTCAACTTATAAACAAGCTGTTGGGATAAAAGAAAATATAGTTGTTGAAATTAAAGGTAGTCCCGCTCTTATTGATCTTGTTATTGTGGACATGCCTGAAGATCCCATAGCACCTATAATTCTAGGTAGGACATTCCTAAGAACTATTAAATCTTTGATTAATTTACATGAAGGGAATGTGAGAATAGGGCTACCATCTAGAGATCCTTTTGTAGTCCACTTCCCTAGGAAAAAGAAGGCCAAGCCTAATGATGATGATGGTGTAATTACTTTAAAAGCAAACTACTTTGGAGTGGGTGTTCCACTTCACAAACCTAAGTGATTGCCATCAAGGTCAAGCTAATTGACCTTAACTAGAAGCGCTTCATGGGAGGCAACCCATGTGAAATAAATTTCTTTCTTTATATATTTTCTATTGTGTTAGTTTTTTTTTGTTTTTGTTTTTGTTTTTTGTTATTAATAAAGAGTGTTCAAGAAGACCTATGGAGAGAGGAGAAGAAATAAGGTAATTCTCTATATTTTATTTTACTAACACATGGCCTAATAAGTATTGTTGGATCATAACTTAGTATTTTTGCTATTATTAATTCCTTTGATAAGATGTTAAAATGCGCATAGAGCTACTAATCAAATTCTTTAAGTTTTGTAGTTCACAGTGTTCATAACGACCACTTGTACAGCCATAGTAGACCATACCATGCGCTCGTACCACCTCTACGCAAAGGAAGATAAAAATGTTGATGTTTGCCGAAGGCACCAGTGTCAATAACGACCACTGGTACAGCCAGACGCGCCCGTACCGCGTGCCCGTACCTTACCCCCGCGCAAATATCAGATTTCAAGCAAAGTCACCGCAGTGATAACGACCAGCGGTACGAGCGCGTGCGACCATACCGCGCGCCCATACTGAGTGCACCGCCTGGGAGCAGTCGTCGCCCCCAAGGTAAGTCACCCGGTATGAGCGGGCTCCGGCCGTACCGCCCACCCGTACCACGTAAGCGAATGCCATATTCACCCCGAGAAGGTAACCTAAAAATCCCCAAATCAATTTTTCTCTTTCTTCTTCCTCCAAACTCCAAACCACCTCCATTGGATTGTCAAATTTACTTAATCTCTCTTCGATTCTTCGCACTCATTCGATCTAAGGTATGATTCTCCTCCGATCACCAACTTATTTGTGCAAAATCTTCACTCAATCATTCATCATTATCAATCTAGACATAGGTCTTGTTGTTGATTCAATCTTGATATGAAGTATGCTTAGCATTGTTTCTAGACGAGTTTATTTTGTAGTTAGTGTAAAGAATCACTTATGCTATGTTTCTATTGGACCAAAAAAATTATTAGCAATATTTATTTACTTTGTATTGTCTTTATTTATTAGATGAACACGAGGACTCGTACATGTGAGATGGTTGTGGAATCCTCTGCACCACCCATTGATACGTTAACCCCCGAGTCACTTGGTATCGAGTTCACCGAGGAGTTTCAACTGAGCCGTTTCGATCATCTCAAGGTTCGAGAGATCAAGTCCACCAAGTGGGCATGTCCTTATATCCTAAACCAACTTGGCATTCATGCTAATTTCGATTTACTTTGCAACAATGTTGATTTGTACAATTTTGTATTTCATGATGTTGCGATGTATCGCCGCTTGACGCTTGAGTTCTTCAGCACCTTGACGCACATGGTGGATACTTATGGTTGTTCCAAGGAACAAAGACCCGGATTTGATCAAATTAAATTCTGCCTTATGAACTGTGAATATACTTTGACACTCAGCCAATGGGCTCAATGCTTTGGGTTTACCAAAACCACCACCGATGTATGCACAACTACTTTTGTTTTAGATCCTTCCCCTTCACAATACTTTAATTTGATGAGAATTCATGGAAACGCACCTAAGGGGAACCAAATTGATCATCCTGCTATTCGATATTTATTTTATGTGATTACTAACACACTGCAGGCACGCGGTGTGTTTTCTATAGTTAATGAGGAGGACATCTTGATCCTCGCAAAAGCTGCACTTATCAATTGCAACTTAACGCCAAATTGGGGCGCTCTACTTGTGTTTTACCTTAAGCATCATGCTCTTTAATCTCGAGGACCCATATATGGAGGAGTTGTGACCATTCTTACACGCGCACTTCGCATCAACCTAGGTAACATCCAACCGTTGACTGGAAGTTATCGTCTTGATCTTTCTACTCTAAGAGCATGTGGTATGATTTCTCAAAATCATGATAGATATTTCTTCGATATACCTGGAGCGGATCACTTGATCCCAGCTCCTTTGCCTATGGTTTATTCTCTATCGAGGATGGACGTTTGCGTTATGACGTGCAGGTTGAAGCTAATATACCCCAACAAGAAATACCCGTGGGAGGAGGAGAAGATGAAGAAGTAGAACAAGCAGGACCCGAACAAGATGTGCAGCCACCCAACTACTACACCACCTATGAAGACATTTATGCACTCAAAGTAAATATTCAAAATATGAACAACCTCTCTATCAACCATCGAGATGCCACTCCAAGCCTCGCCACCCAGTTCCATGATTGGAGCAGTCGATGGAACGTGGGAGATTATCCACCGCCACCACAATGAGCAACAAGAGGGCATGCAAAAGCTTGAGCTTGGGGATGTGTTCCCCCGGCAAATTTATTTGTGTAATAACAAGGTCGTACTCCAGCTTCTTGGGAGCTTTGAAACACTCGTGTTGGCTTGTTCCAACACTTTGCTTTTTTCCTTTGCTTTTTAATTTGCTTTCATTTTAGTTTATTTGTTTTCTTTTGTTTTCTTTTGTTAAACCCTTGCTTGGTTGCAAGTTCTTTTCTATTCTTTAATCCCTATCCTCAAAAAGACAAAATATTTTTCCGTTTTTCCTTTTTTCGTAAACATGGAATCATACTTTGCCTCTTTGCTTTAATATCATTACGAGAGTAATCGTGTTTGAGTTTTGAAGGAACACATCCCTATAAGGAAGAGGATCATGAAGTCACTTATGAGAGGTATGTCCTATGTCTCCCACTTATGAAGTTTGAGTTGTTTGTCTTAGTTGGTTGATTTGCTAATATGCCATGCTAGTGGAAGTAATTTAATATGGTTAGAGTAAGGCTTTTTATTGGTATGATGATTATTTGTTGAAGCTCTTGCTCTAGTTACTTTAGTTAACTGAGTCTTGCCTTGTAAATAATATTGCCAAACAAGTACAATAAGAAAAAGTCTAAAATTTACGACTTGTTTGATGAATGATTGTCTTGAGAGTATACCCTTGATGATACTTAACCCCATATATATTTTGATAGTCTTGACGCCACTCATGTAAGGAGTTGTTTGATTGAAATAAAGTCTAGTGGTAATTGTGATGCATGCCAAATCTAATCTTGTGGATCAAACCGCGATACCAACTCAAAAAAAAGTGAGACAGCTTTGATCTATGTCTCTAATGCACACCTTTGGGATGACAACAACTCCGCTAGGTTTTGAACGATCTATGGTATAACCCCGGATTTAGGCTATGAGTTGACGACATGAGTTGTATCTGTTGGGTCCGCAGCATAGAAAACAAAAAATTTCCTACGATGAGAACTATACGCCAAGATCTATCTACTAGATATAGAGCAACGGGTGGACATACATCCATGGAGAACTTACCCGAGTTTTGTTAACGAGTAGGAACTCGTGGTTGATATAGTCGTACACTTGCCGATCTCAAGATCATGAGGAAGTCCGAGCGCCGCAACTCAGCAGCGCATCCGCACTCGCACACACGTTCAAGCCACCGGACAACCTCCACCTCCTCGCTCCAGCGATCCAGCGGAAGTAGCAACTCCTTCCAGACGAAATGCCACCGGGAACATGTATCTCGCTAATCCGAGACCATGGGGGAATAATTCTAGAGGGGGAGAGAGATCCTTCACAAGGAGGTGTGTGGATGAAGGAGGGAATGGGTGGCCTTTTATAGGAGGAGGGGGGGTGCCCCCTCTCTCCATGGACGGCGCATGGGGGGTGACCCCTCACCTCCCCCATTCATGTGGTGGTAACCCCTCCACATTAAAATGCCTCTTCACATTCCCTTTTAAAGTCTCCAATTTAAATGCATTAAATTTCTCCAAATTTAATGCTCTCTCATTTAATAAAACTCTTTTTATTAAATTTATTCAGAATTTTGTTAATTACTTTAATTAACAAACATTCACATATAGCCCCTTGCAATATTTCAATATCACATGCAGAACCACCTTCGCAATTTCACCAAACAATTTCTGGTTTCTATTGAAACAATTCCTGCGCTTTGCAATTCTTTTGGTCTGAAACATATGTGCTCCAAAATGGTGTCCAGTAACTCTTAAGTGTGCCACCCTATGGTTCGCGAATAATGCGACATGATCGAGACCCTTCTCCGATCAATAATCAGCACGGACCGAAGATCCGTCGACTCCTACACATTCAACGATGACTCGTGATCGTGAGAACCTTTAACGCTTGTAACTAAATCCCTTTGTCTCGATATATTACATGTCCGAGATTCGATCATCGGTATCTCCATACCTAGTTTGATCTCAATTCACGACATGCACTCTTTCTCGTTCCGTGATATAACATTCTAGTGATCACATCACTTGCTTGCAAGCTATCCTAATGTGATATCACCGAGAGGCCCAGTATATCTATCCGTCATCTGGATTGACAAATTCACTCTTGATCCATGAGCTCAACATAACACCTTCGTAATCTGAACCCATCTTTATAGTCACCCTGTTACGGTGTGACGTTTGATGTTATCAAGATACTCTTCCGGTGTTAGCAATTAACATGATCTCATGGTCTAAGGATAAAGATTACTTCGTATGATGTTATAGCAATGTAAACATAATGACTTGATTGTAATGCTATACTTCGGATGAATGTTCATCACATCATTTCACAAATGTTGTGACCTTGTTATTAACAACATCCAATGTCCATGATCAGGAAACCTTGATCATCTTGTTAATCAACAAGCTAGTCTATAAGAGAGGCATAACTAGGAACCCTTTTTGTTTATTAAACACACATGTATTGATTTTTCCTATCAATACAATTATAGCATGCAAAATAAACATATATCATATACAAGGAATACATAATAACAACTTTATTATTGCCTCTCAGGGCATATTTCCTTCAGTATCTGTGTCAATGTATGGGCAAAAGTATTGGTACTTTCAAAGGTTGTGCAAACACTAGCAAAATAAAAAAAGGCGATGCTTGAAAAATAAAAATAAATATCTATGAGGATCCACATAACAAGTCCTGGGCATGGTCTCATTACTACTTTACGAATTTTTCTTGAAAGACAATGATTGGATTAGAACTGTTTTAGATAGACTTTATTTATTGATGTGGGTGTAAATAAGACACTTCATTGTTATACTACTTGGGACATGAAACTCTCTTACTCAATTATGCTATTTAAACATTCTAGTGTTCCTTGGCAAGCTGAGAGTTAATTAGGGGAATTAGATTGATTGCTACACTTCTAGTTACTTATACTTATATTAAACTTTACTTTGATTATCTTGACTTACCGAAGCTTGTATAGTATTCTTGTCATCTCTCTATCTTTGATAAGCTTCGCAAATGAATGAAGTGTTGAGCATATACGACTACCGACTATAAGTGAACTCTTATTCTCATTGTTTCAAGTTTAAACGCTGAATTCCTTATAGTTATTTTAGTTCTTCTTGCTCGAGGACGATCAAGGTTTGAGCTTTGGGGAAGTTCATGGCTCCAATTTTTTCCATCTTCTACTGCATTTTAAACGTTTTTTTTGGTCAAGCAATTCCCAAAGAAACTCTCAACTCTTGCCACTAATGACTAATAATTGCAAAGATATGCAAATCCCTTCTTTGATTTATGTTGTGCAGGAAATCACGACTTTTAAAGAGAAATAAGGAGTCATAATGAAGGATTTTGAGGAAGTACACACGACCAAGTAATTGGAGAGGCGTTTCAGGGCGCCTGAAGGCTTAACGACCACTGGTACTGGTGTTGTCCGACCGTACCGCCCTCCCGTACCAGGTGGCGATGACTTCATCTCGTCAAACCCTACAACTTTCGTGAAGACACCTATATGAAATGAGGCTCCAGCCACCGGCCAGAGAGCCGCCATTCTCAGATTTGCATCACAACACCACCAAAGGAGATCTACACCATTGTTCATCCATTTTTCATCACTTCGACCATACATCCATCCACTAGTCATAGCCATTGCTTTGTGCTTTAGATCTCCTTGTGATTTGGCGACCATTGTAAGAATATTTGATTTCAATCTAAGTATTCGTATGATGTTTTCTATCTCTGATCTATTTGTTATGAGTGAGTAGTCCTCACGGGCCGCGGGTTAGGAGAAACCTCGCAGCGATTATGTCCATCTAGATCATGGGAGAATTGTATATTGTTTGGAATTATGATTTGTATCTTTTGTTTCTTCGTCTCTTGTCTCGATCTGTGGACTTGTAGGTACCCAAGATCCCATAGATTGATAAAGGCTTGAGGTGAGATACTTGGGTAGCGGCGATCTCATAGGAACCTCCGTGATAGAAAGGGTAGTACGGTCTTTGCTTAGCGCCTCATTGGAGATCAACAACAACATCACCACTTAAAGCTTTGATCTGTGTTTACACTTAATAATCGTTTGTAACCCATGGCTTCGGTGTACTATCGGTTGGATTAAAAGTCTATTGTTATACCTGCTGCATCACGGGGGCTCTAGAATACTAGGATGTGTTCCCCACAAGAGATTATCGCAATACAAATATTATACATGACTATGTTTATTATTATCTTTTATCCCATTTGATGTGCAGCTGCACGTGGATCTTCAACCCTAGCCTATCTCCATCCATTGATTCAAACCTGTTATAAACTAAACTAGATTGGTTCGGTCAACTAAGGTAAAACGAACAAACAAAGTCTTGTAGACGTGTCCTTGTTATTACCTTTTAGCAATGATTTCTGAGGTTCGATTAAACCTTGGTCTTCTAGGGAAAAAGCTATTATACTACATCCGTGAATCCGGATCGAAGGTATCATTTATGCAGAGTATCAACCATACTAGGAATAGTGCAGATCTGCGCGAGCGCTTCTTCCATCATGAGATAATGGTGTCCATACCACTTGCCCTTCACCCATGCTGATTTAGAGTCGTAGCTGAAGAGGGCTACCGTAACTAGGTAAGGGTGGTCCGCGGAGATCCCACTTGACATAAAACTATGGACAAAAAATGGTTTTCAGCGTTGGGTGATGACTGCAAGTGTACAGATCGTTTGTAGCTAGTTTCAAAATGAAGATATCAATCCCACAGGGAGTAGTAGGCGAAAGACTAAAATGCTTTTAACTACAACTAAACGAAGTACTTAATAAATAACTTTAAGATGCAAGAAAAGTAGAGTTGTTTTTGGGTTTTTGGTTGAACAAGGTAATTTAAAGTAAAGCAAAACTTAATGTAGAAAGTAAGAATCATATGTGTAATAGAACTTTGGAACTGCAATGATGAAAAAGGCATTCTTGGGGAGTGGTGGCTACATCGCTAGCAATTTAGACTAAGCAATCAAGATTATTATAACGAATATTATCATAATGTGTATGTATGTGGGAGGAGCTCCATATATGGACAAATAGGTAGCAACCGCTGCTCACATCATCCATCATAACCATAGCTGACGAATAAACGACATCAATCGTATTATCCCGCTATTAAGGGATTTCTCCCGTGGCATGGACATGGCTTAATGAGTTCTCCTTGATTCCCCAAGTTAGCACGTAAGGAATGACAACAGCTTTATAGTCCCAGTAAGTTCTATCATCCCTCCATCTACCAACAAGTAATCCCCTTCATCGAGTCCCCATAGGAGGCAAATATTAAGGAGGTGCACAACTCCCAACATCAAGATGAAGACAATTAACACATACACATAATGATGTATAACATAATAATCTCTATCTCATCTCAATCATATGCTAGGGTTTCTCCATCTCCCCAAGAACTAGAGATCTACTCAGACATGGAGGCAATCAACATCATAGCAATGGTAATGGGAACAATCATAGATGAATAGGACTTGTATAAATCCAAAACGAGTACGAGAAATAAAACAAGATCTAGACAAGATGTAGATGGGATGGATGGAGATGGTGGTGATGCAGCGGTGGATGATGAAGATCGATGCCTTAGCCTCCTAGATCTGCGCATGTTGAAGATGGATCCCTGGCGGATGAGTTCCCCCTCTAGATGCCTTCTAGAGGTGAGGTTTCGGAGATTTCTGGGTATTCTGTATGTCGTCTCTCCGATCTAGTTGCACGGGGTGAAAATATTTGAGGAGACGGAGGCGGCGCCAACTATACAGCCGGAAAATTTATTCCGGTCATATAGTTGGTCGTTGAACTCTCTGTCTCCTTTATTCGCTTCTGGTTTTATTCTGGTATTATTAATATTTCCCAAATAAGCGATTTACGTTGTTTTTTACTCCTTTTCTCCACAGTACAACTGCTCCAAGAATTGTATCCATTAGATCCATCATCTGTTCTGATCCTGGTGAAAACAGACATAAAATGTGCGCGCGAGCGCCATAAAATACCAAAATCCTACATCTACAATGTAAAATAATAGTGTAAAACATGATGCAAATATGCACTCATCATTGGGCTAGCAAACAATTCTAGATTTAATAGCCAGCTAGCAGTTATAGTTAGTGCGAATAGCAGAGAGAAGAGTAGCTCACCCGCATGTAGCCAGGACTTCTTCTTCCTTGGTAGTAGGATCTGCCATCTTCCGTGCTGCTCATCTCGTTGGCGATGGAGGTGGGCTAGAGCCTGGCAACGACGGCTACGACATGCGGCATTGGAGCTCGGGATCAGCGAATGGGCGCAGCAACTTGGCGCCAGAAGTAAAATGTCCGAAGGGATCGTTCTGCTTGGAGGGTGGATTTCGAGGCCACCAGTGCTAGGGGAAAGGAGGGAGTGGATTTGTGAAATTCCTCAACGCACCAAGCCCCTTAGTTCCTCGATTTTCCTAAGAGGTTGCCGCATTGGTGCTTGCATCACGGACAGATTACTGACATGTGGGTCCCGACCATCTACTTCACGTGGTAGTTTAACAGAATGTTTGGATTTGGTACGGTGATATGAGTTTGCCTCGAAATGGCCCCTCTCTGTAGTTGGCAGCCTAACTTTGCGAAACGCGGCAATTATAGGCAAGTTGGGCCCCACGATGCACTCGCCCACAAACTTTGCGGCCACGAACAAACAAGCCCGCTTCCAACTACTCCATACAACTCAGGTTCTAAATTTCATCATACACTAGCTTGACTTCTCTTGATCAAGCTAGAGGACTTAACTAACTAGATTTAGTATAGCTAGATATACTAATATCAACTCTTCAACACCTGGTTAATTATCCTTGAGTGAATTGAGAATAATGACCACCATCCATTAAGTACACTAAGCTTAGGCATCTTATTGTCTAGTCTAGATCTTCAAATAAGTAGTAAGTTTGTGCTACACCTGGTCTCTATATAGGATTTATATTGTTAATGAAGCTTACTTTAGGTTTATACCTACTTGGCTTAACAACATTATTATTTGATACTCTATTATTACTAGCTTTCTTATAACTTCTTAATTACTATCTTAACTCTTTGGTATAGATGCTTCTTCTAATTAACTCATGAGTGAGTTAACTCCTCCAACATCAAATGGTTTGATCACCACTAAGGATCTCATCCCATTGATGATGGCACACTTTACCACAACTAGTTCCTTCTCCTTAATAATTTACTTTAATACTTTGGAAGGTCCATATAATAGGTCAAGGCTAAAGGTTAATAAGTTCTAGGTCAGGAATTGATCACTCAACATTCATGATCTATTGACTCTAGGACTTGGTTAAATAGGAATGCCATCTTTTAATATGAAAATAAAGATATGTGGTGAATGGTCTTGGCTTGACTTCCTTTCTACTCTATTTGTGATAAGAGGTTAGTGTTTAGGAACTATCATGGTGCTCATGGTATAGATAACTATGGAAAGCAAGTATATCATGGTTTAGTTATTGAGTTTCTTTACTTGATTATATACTTGATTTGGTATTCAAGAGTTCTTGTAATGAATACCATGATATGATCTCTATAAGATCATGTATTAATCATTAAGTAATGTGTTGTTGCTTTTCTTTATTACATTTGATCTACCCTTAGATCAAATCATCTTTACCCAAAATAAGGTTTTAACAAAGGTAATATTGAAACTTATCGCAATCAACTTCATGATCTACTTCAGTTCCACCAAGTTAAGAGAAGCTTTAATCACTTTGACAAGTTTTATTTAAAAGCGCGAAAATTATCCAGATTTTCTATGTATGAATGCAATGCACACATCTGAGCTCAGCTTATTTCTAAGCTCTAATGTTGGGATGTTACATCGACCTCCTCCAACAACTCCACGCACTGGGTCATGGATTCCGGCACCACGGTTCACTTGCCAAGTGACCTGGAGCGTCTCCACGTTCGTGGGCGCTACGGCGACAACGACCGGGTTCAGGTGGCCAATGGCTTAGGTTTGTCTATTTCACATATTGGATACTCGACCTTAGCTGGTTTCTCTCTCCATTTAAATAATATTCTCCATGTTCCACACATTAGCGAGCACCTTTTATCAGTTTATCGTCTCGTGTCGGATAATGATATCTTGATTGAGTTTCATAAATATTTTTCCTTATTAAGGACAAGGCCACCAGGAGAGTTCTTCTTCGCGGTAGAAGCCAATGCGGGCTTTACCCATTGCCACTCAGTCATTCCACCTCCTCATCCGCGCATCAGGCTTAGTCTAGCGTTCGCGTCACATCATCTCAATGGCACCAATGTCTCGGTCATCCATCCAATCATGTCGTCAGTTCCATCGTTAAAGAAATAATCATCTAGAGTGTGTTTCTTCAGACAATTCCCCTTTAGTTTGTGACGCTTGTCAATGTGGTAAAAGTCATTAGTTATCGTACACTTCTTCTACTCGTGTTTCTACTATGCCTCGTGAACTAGTTCATTTTGATGTTTGGGGCCATGCTCGTTCCTCTTCTGGGGGTACAAGTATTATGTGAGTTTTATTGATGACTATTCACATTTTTGCTGGATTTATCTCCTTAAACACAAATCTGATGTGGAGCACGTGTTTTATGCTTTACAAACACAAGTTGAGCGTCTATTGGATGCTAAGATCAAAGTTGTCCAGTCTGATTGGGGTGGTGAATATCATAAGCTGCATCGCTATTTTCAGCGTACATGCATCTCTCATAGAGTCTCTTGTCCTCACACCCCTCAACATAATGGTATTGTTGAGCGTAAACATCGACACTTAGTCAAAACTGGACTTGCTTTGCTCGCCCATTCCTCTCTCCCATTGCGTTTTTGGGATAAAGCCTTTCTCACTACGTGTTACCTCATTAACCGCATGTTGACGCCTATGCTAGGTCATGATACACCTATTCATCGCCTTCTTGAAACTCCACCCAACTATTTGTTCCTCCACATCTTTAGATGTGCTTGTTGGCCTAGCTTGTGTAAGTATAATTCGTACAAACTAGAATTCTGATACAAGATGTGTTTTTTCCTTGGCTATAGTCCTATGCATAAGGGTATAAGTGTCTAGATCGATCTACAAGTCGCATATACATCTCGCGTGATGTTATCTTTGACGAATCAATTTTTGTTTGCTAATCCCGAGTCACGGTTGATGTGTCCACTCTCAAAGAGGTTATTTCTTTTCCATCTACCAAACCGTCTATGAGTGTTCATGTGTGTAATTGTGATCTAACCTATTTGGCTACTAACCCATCTAGCTAGTCCAGTGTTTTGCCTGTGCAGGAAATTTCGCTACCGACCGCTGGCTTCCGCCCAAGTTCGATCGACGTCCACTCGGGTGAGATCTACGTGCATGCTAGCACGTCTCCCCAGGTGGCACCACGTGCGCCTAATGGCCCTCTCGCGCCCTCCGCCGCTCCCGTCCCAGGCACTCACGTGCCTAGCACGCCTACTTTGCCTGACCCTGAATTGGCCTCACCTCATGGGTCGGCCTCGCCTCGTGGGTCGTCTCTGGCCTCCTTCGACTACACGTCGACCGCTGCTTCTCCATATGTTCCTGGCAGCACCTCTTCCTCGCCCTCCTCATTGACAGAACCTCCCGCGACTGATCCATCACCTCATCCTATGGTCACGTGTACCAGGGGTGATACTCGTCGAGCTCAGGAGTATACGGACGGCACGATTCGGTACAACCCTCCATGTCGAGCCTTCTTTGCGACACCCGTCTCACATCATGAAGCCCTATGTGAGTCGGCGTGGCACGCTGCCATGGCTGCTGAGTTTTCTGCTCTTCAACAGAACAACACATGGGTGTTGGTACCATGGCCTCCTGGAGTCAATATTGTTGGCAGCAAGTGGACCTTCAAGATGAAGCAACATGCCGATGGATCCATTGATAAACACAAGGCTCGTCTTGTCGTACAAGGGTTTACACAACACTATGGCATTGACTATGGAGACACTTTCAGTCTTGTTGTGAAGCCCGCTACCATTCGGTTGGTTCTCTCGCTTGTAGTCTCACGAGGATGGAGTTTGCGGCAAGTTGATGTCAGTAATGCATTCCTTCATGGTTTCTTGTCTGAAGATGTCTATATATAGCAACCGCCTGGTTTTGAGGATGCTCAATATCCCTCTCATGTCTGCAAGCTACCTCGAGCTCTATATGGTCTCAAACGGTCCCTGTGTGCCTGATATGCTCATTTCAGTGCATGTCTATTTTAGCTTGGCTTTGTTTCATCCAAGGAAGATACTTCTCTCTTCATCTTCAATTAGCATGGTGTGCAGCTTTACATGTTGGTGTATGTGGATAATATCATGATTGCTGGTTTTATTTTAGCTGTAGTGGATCGTTTGGTGCAGTCTCTCTCACATAGTTTTCCCATTAAGGATCTTGGTCCTCTTCACTACTTGCGTCTGGAAGCGTCCTACAATTCAGGGGGCGTGACACTCACTCAATGGAAGTATGCTTTAGATCTTCTTTATCGTGTGAGCATGGAGAATTATGGATCCACTTCGACACTTCTAGCCGCCAATGAGCGTCTTGCTCGTGATGTTGGCTAATGTCTACGCACTTCTATTCTTGTAGATAGTTGTTGGGCCTCCAAGTGCAGAGGTTTGTAGAAGAGCAGCAAGTTTTCCCTTAAGTGGATCACCCAAGGTTTATCGAACTCAGGGAGGAAGTGGTCAAAGGTATCCCCTCTCAAGCAACACTACAATCAAGATACAAGAAGTCTCTTGTGTCCCCAACACACCCAATACACTTGTCAGGTGTATAGGTGCACTAGTTCGGCGAAGAGATAGTGAAATACAAGTGGTATAGATAATTATAAGTGGTAATGGAGATAGAAAATAGCTTGATGGCGTGGAAAAGACTAAAGTAAAACTCAAATAAAGATGGAAGCAAGCAAACATGTAACAGATCTAGTTGCAAACGGTGTTTCAATGCTTAGAAACAAGGCCTAAGGATCATACTTTCACTAGTGAACACTCTCATATAAATATCTTCTCTTTATGATACTACTCTTAACTACTCTTCGGTTGAACACTCTAATCGTTGGTAGGGCTATAACAGTACACCTCAAAGTTCATCTTTCCCATCTAGAAAACCCCACACTGTCACCTTGAGTACTAGATGAGTCCAACAAACACCACAATTTCATAAAGACATCCAACTCCAAATATAACGCATAACAAGTATTTGTAATCTCTAGCCTAAGTGCCAACATGGTGTGCACGCTGTCACTTTCACACACATGGGGAGAGCAGAGATCTATTAAAGCACTTGAGTAGCAAGGTAGATCTACTTGATTACAAAGCTCATGATCACAATATGATCATGCATAGAGAGAGATGAACACATAGCTACCGGTAGAATCCTTAGCCTCGAGAGAGAACTACTCCCTCCTTATCATGGGAATCAGCAATGGTGATGGAGATGGCGGTGGAGATGGCTCCGGGGGCTCTTCCCCGTCCCGGCAGGGTGCCGGAACAGAGACTTTCTATCCCCGAATCTCCCCTTCGGTGGTGGCGGAGCTGCGGAACTTTTCGTGGATTTCTGATTGGGTTTTTAGGGTTTCTGTATTAGGAGGAATATATAGGCGAAAGAGTCAAGGTCGGTGGCCGGCCAGGGGGGGCACACCATGCCCTAGCGTGGCCAAGGGGTACCCGCGCCTGGGGGGTGTGGCTAGGCCCTGGCCATCCTCCGTATCGTATTCTGGCTCCGTGAGTTTTCCGGTAAAATAGGAACTTTGGCTTTTGTCCCGTCCAATTCCGAGAATATTCATTTTCTGACTTTCCTAGAACCAAAAACAGCAGAAAATAGGCAACTAGCACTGTGGCTCTTGTTAATAGGTTAGTCCAAGAAATCATATGAAAAATACTCCAAAGTATGGACAAACCACAAGAAAGTAGATAAAACTTAGCATGGAGCATCAAAAATTATAGATACATTTGCAATGTATCAACATCCCCAAGCTTAACTCCTGCTCGTCCTCGAGTAGGTAAGTGATAAAAAGAAGAATAATTTTTGAGGTGACATGCACCATCATAAACTTGATCAAATTATTTATAAAACAATGATAGCTGGGATCATAGTACTTTAATCATAACATGAAAGACAAAGTTCTAGCAATAAGACAAAGAAACTATGTTGCAACATGAAAAGGCACAAACAAAAGATTAATGAATAACAATGATTTGCAAGACGTTTGTTTGTTTCACATAAATAAAACATAGCATAGTGGCATTCAGCTTGTCCCTCATAGAGTAGCAAATAAATGCATAGGACACCTTCAAAGTTTACAAGAGTGACTAGATACAAATAGTTTAAAACAAGCAATATCAAGGTATGCATCAATCAACTAGTCTTGGGACAATGCACATAGAACTAAGAATGGTCACTATGCTCTCAAAGTAGGTGTATAAAGTTAGAAGGTGGAGACTCAATATTATAGTAAAAGAAAGGCCTTCATAGAAGGAAGCAGGGATTCAAGTTTCATAAAGATCTTCCAAAAATTATGGTACTTATAGCTTTTAGCTCTCATTGCCCCTATCATAAGCATCTTGAAGGTGATTAAGGTTAAAGTGACACAACTAAGAGGATATGCTTGACAAGTTATAAAATGAAATCTCATGCCCCTTACTTACGAAGACCGAACCTCATGCTACTCAACTTTAGTCACAAGTAAGCTCTTGTCATTGTAAGTACATATGTATCATAAAGAACCACCAACGGGGTACCCCTTGCACATGATACATGAGCTATCCCATAATAAAAATGACAAGGCAAGCAGACAATGAGCATCTCAGTGATCTTTTTAATTGCTATTTGCATAGGTTTTTATTGATGATGCTTCATAGATTGATCATTATGGTGATGCTGCAAGTTTCCACCATGATTAGGCATGGCTTAGGCTAGCTACCAAAGTGCTTTCTCTAACACACATACAAACTCCATGATCTTACAAGTTCCACTTTTATTTCACACCGCCGGTATCCATAAGCAAAAGAACATGATATCAATGGGGTACAAACTACAAGTGCAATGTTAAAAGCGTTTCCCATGAAACATGGTTCTGCTAACTTCAACTTATAAAGCACAAGCATATACGCAATAAAGAAGGACCCAATGGTTCAAGTTTATTAAGGGCAAGAAAAGTAAAGTGTGCCATCAAGTTCGTGAGAGCTTTAATCACTAGTTTTCTCATAACAAGTTTAATTTGGAAGGTAAACAAAAACATGAATATACTTGGAATAGCATAAGCTAGTAGGTAGGTATGGTGGACTCTTTGGAATAACTTGGTTTAGGGAGTTGGATGCATGAGTGAAACTCATACTTGGTTGTAGAGGCTAGCAAAAGACTGGGAGCGACAAACTAAGAGAGCAGTAATGGCCATAATCATGCAGAGCGACAAAACATCATTGATCAAAGAATAAAGTGATACTACAAGTTGAAAACTAAAGGATCATAAAGGCTATGGTGACTTTGGATAGTCATAACATGGTGTGAGCATGTGCCAAGTCAACCCAAATAAAGCATCAAAGGAGAATACCACTATACTATGCTTTAATATGCTAAAACAATGTATGATCCTTCTAAGGCACATTAAGCAATCTCAATTATTTATAACAAGTCATGCTACAGTAAAGAATACTAAGCATAAAGCCAAAACAATATCAAGCATGGCATGACAAAGCATAGGCCACAATCAAAAACAAACTCTCTTTACCACATAAGCATGAACTTTCCTACTCTTTTCCAAATCAAACCAAACTATTTGAAAACCAATATATGAAAGAGGAGGTCCAACCAATTTATTGAGCAAACTAAACAAACCAAGCAAACGAAAAACCAAAACAAAAATGAAAAAGAAGACGCTCCAAGAACAACACAACTGTGCATGAAACAATAAAAATGATGCGTTTGGAAGAGACCTGGGATTTTTATTGATGAAGAGAGGAATGCCTTGGGCATCCCCAAGTTTTGACGCTTGTACTTCTTGGATATTTCTTGGGGTGACACGCGTGGCATCCCAAAGATTGAGCTTTAGTCCATCCTTCATCTCATTACTCATTCCTTCCATACACCTGAAATTTTTCCTTCATACAAAACTTCACACAATCTTTATTAGCAACATTAGTGCACTCAAGATAATAGGTATTTAGGTTCAGTTCCAATACGAATAAAACTTCCATTAAAACACAAGTTACTGTAGCACTTCCCTCAAAAAGCTCAATTCCCCAAAAGAACTCAAAAAGGAACCAACAAGAAGCAAATGCAGAAAATGGCAGAAATCTGTCAAAATAGACCAGCAGGTAAAGACGGATTTTTTTGAAAACCTTATGTTGCTCAAATCAAAAAGTGTTGAACTAATGAAAGTTAGATAATAACATAGGGCAGAAGCGCAAAAATTCACGCCTCAAAAGGACGTTCTGAGATTTTACACGATTTTTTACGGTGAAGCAGAGAAATCTGTTTCGGGACAGCAACTTTCCCATTCAGTACTTCTCTCTTATTAGAGGTTACTCTTGGCACAAAAAGCAAATAAAAAGGATAAGGAGCACTTATTACTGAAGTAATAACTTCCAAGACTCATCTAAAACTTTTGGGTTATCTCCTAATAAGTACTTTTTTTAACGCCTTTAAGTTAGGCATGATAGTTTGACAAGATGCTCACATAAGAAATATGAATTGAAGTAAAAGAGAGCACAAGAAGCAAATTCAAAACACATTTAAGTCTAACCCACTTCCTATGCATAGGAATCTTGTAAATAAACAAGTCATGAAATCACAAAGCAACGAGCATAAGAAAACAAAACAAGTGCAACTTCAAAATTTTCAACATAAAGAGGGGAAACTTAATATTATTGAGATGCATAGAACAATGTTTCCCTCTCTCATAATAACTTTCAGTAGCAACATGAATAAAATTAACAATATAACTATCACATGAAACATTCTTATCATGAGCCACATGCATAAAAGAATTAATACTCCCTACATAAACATTGTCATTCTTATTGATTGTAGTGGGAGTAAATTCAACAAAATAGCTATCATTATTATTTTCATCATCATAATCATCAAAAATAGGAGGCATATTGTAATCATAATTAATTTTCTTCTCAATAGTACGTGGACTGAAAATATCATACTCATCATTGTAATCATCATATATCGGAGGTATAGTATCATCAAAGTAAACTTTCTCCTCCGTGCTTGGGGGACTAAAAATATCATGCTCATCAAAACCAGCTTCTCCAAGCTTATACTTTTCCATAGCATTAGCAATAATGGTGTTCAAAGAATTCATACTAATAACATTGCTATTAGCATGCAAATAAAGTTTCATAGGTTTTTTAATTTTCTCTTCAAACACTTCATGTCCTAACTCAAGATAAATACTATAAAACTCTCTAATTTTTTTGTTGTTTTCCATTAAGACTAACTAGTGAAAATAAAAACAAGAAATAAAAAGATATAATTGTAGAATCTAAAGGAAATAACTTCAAGCACTCACACCGGAGGATGTGAGTACCTTTTACCTTACCTCCCCGCAACGGCGCGAGAAAATAGGCGTTTGCCGTGGGAGGTTCTTCTTTAATCCTCCGGTGTGAATACCTTTTACCTTACCTCCCGGCAACGGCGCCAGAAAATAGCTTGATGTGTACGCACTTCTATTCTTGTAGATAGTTGTTGGGCCTCTAAGTGCAGAGGTTTGTAGAAGAGCAGCAAGTTTTCCCTTAAGTGGATCACCCAAGGTTTATCGAACTTAGGAAGGAAGTGGTCAAAGGTATCCCCTCTCAAGCAACACTACAATCAAGATACAAGAAGTCTCTTGTGTCCCCAACACACCCAATACACTTGTCAGGTGTATAGGTGCACTAGTTCGGCGAAGAGATAGTGAAATACAAGTGGTATAGATAATTATAAGTGGTAACGGCGATAGAAAATAGCTTGATGGCGTGGAAAAGACTAAAGTAAAACTGAAATAAAGATGGAAGCAAGCAAACATGTAACAGATCTAGTTGCAAACTATGTTTCAATGCTTAGAAACAAGGCCTAGGGATCATACTTTCACTAGTGAACACTCTCATATAAATATCTTCTCTTTATGATACTACTCTTAACTACTCTCCGGTTGAACACTCTAATCGTTGGTAGGGCTATAACAGCACACCTCAAAGTTCATCTTTCCCATCTAGAAAACACATACTGTCACCTTGAGTACTAGATGAGTCCAACAAACACCACAATTTCATAAAGACATTCAACTACAAATATAACTCATAACAAGTATTTGTAATCTCTACCCTAAGTGCCACCATGGTGCGCACGCTGTCACTTTCACACACATGGGAGAGCAGAGATCTATTAAAGCACTTGAGTAGCAAGGTAGATCTACTTGATTACAAAGCTCATGATCACAATATGATCATGCATAGAGAGAGATGAACACATAGCTACCGGTAGAACCCTTAGCCTCGAGAGAGAACTACTCCCTCCTCATCATGGGAATCAGCAATGGTGATGGAGATGGCGGTAGAGATCAATGGAGATGGCTCTGGGGGCACTTCCCCGTCCCGGCAGGGTGCCGGAATAGAGACTTTTTGTCCCCCGAATCTCCCCTTCGGTGGTAGCGGCGCTGCAGAACTTTTTGTGGATTTTTGATTGGGTTTTTAAGGTTTCTGTATCGGGAGGAATATATAGGCGAAAGAAGCAAGGTCGGTGGCCGGCCAGGGGGGCCACACCATGCCCTGGCAAAGGGTACTGCACTGGGAGGGTGTGGCAGCCTGCCCTCCTCCGTATCGTATGGCTCGTGAGTTTTCCGATAAAATAGGAACTTTGGCTTTTGTCGTCAATTCGAGAATATTCATTTCGACTTTCTTGGAACAAAAATAGCGTAAAACAGTAACCGCACCGAGGCTCTTGTTAATAGATTAGTCCAAAAAATCATATGAAAAGTACTCTTAAGTGTGGACAAAACATAAGAAAGTAGATAAAACCAAGCATGGAGCATCAAAAATTATAGATACATTTGCAATGTATCACCGACACACTGCTTGGTGCTGAGGATTCTATCCGGTATCGCAGTATTGTTGGAGGGCTTCAGTACTTGACGCTTACTCGCCCAGGTTTGTCATTTGCTGTCAACAAGGTTTGCCAGTTTCCATCGCAGCCGACTAATGAGCATTGGGAATCCGTCAAGCGTATTATGCGATATGTCAAAGGAACTTTGAACATGGGGCTGAGGATACATAAATCCCCTTCCACTGGTGTCAGTATATTTACAGATGCTGATTGGGCATGATGTATTGATGACCGTCGTTCCACCAGTGGGTTTGCTATGTTTGTTGGCTCAAATCTTATTTCATGGAGTGCCAAGAAACAACCTACCGTCTCCAGGTCTAGCATAGAGGCAGAGTATAAAGCATTAGCTAATGGATCTACTTGAACCATCTGGGTAGAGTCACTCATCAAGGAGCTAGGCGTGTCACAATAGCGAACCACCATCTTGTGGTGTGATAATCTTGGGGCTACATACCCGATGGAAAACCCGGTCTTCCACGCGTAGACCTAGCACATTGAGATCGATTTCCATTTTGTGTGAGAGTGTGTTGCCTTCTGAGATTTGGATGTCAGGTTTATCTAGATAAACGACCAACTGACTGATATATTTAGTAAACCAGCAGATGTTAGATCGTTTATGTTTCAATGTGAATCTTGTATGCAGTAGTGATAGTTCAGATTGAGGGGGGGGTGTTAGAAACAGACACTATACATGTTGTATACGAGTACCTGTCATGTTGTAATTGTAACTCTGTATGTTGATCAGATATATATATATAGGACATGACTATTCAGAAACACCCCCTTAAGAGGTTCCTAGATAATTATCTAGCAACCCCCCAACCTAACTACCATCTTCCTCCTCCACGCTGCTTGGCGTCTCCGCCATCGCTCACAAGTCCCAGCCGACCATCTCCCTACGCTGCCATTCTCCTCCTCACAAGACCTGCCGGCCTCCTCATCCGTCTTGTGCCGACCATCTCTTTGCGTGTCGCTGGTTCTCCTTCACATTGTCAGCCTTCCGCCTTCGCCTCAAGGCCGCCATAGATCCACACCATGCCATCGCTGGTTACCTCCGGGTGATCCGCACCATCGGTGTCTCCTCTCTGGAAGTTAACTTGCATACACGAAGAAGTTAATAAGGGCCGCAGAAGTTAAGAAGTGGATCGGGCGGAAGATAACTTGCACACACGGGGAAGTTAATGAAGGCCGCGGAAGTTAAGTTGCACAATTTGAGAAAAATACAAAAAAATAGTGCTCCGACAGAAAGTTAAGTAGCATAGAATAGAGGGAGTTAACTTGTACAGCCGGGGAAATTAAGAAGGGTCGCGGAAGTTAACTTGCACACGCGGAAGTTAACATTCAGTCCGCAAAAAAAAAAAAACCGATGCTCCGTCAGGAAGTTAACTAGCATAAAAAGAGGGAGTTAACTTGTACACACAAGACAGTTAAGAAGTTCGCGAAAGTTAACTTGCACATGTGGTAGTTAACATTCATTATTACTGCTACAAACTGGAAGTTAATTTGAAAAGAACAAAAAGTTAAATCGTGTTTGCATGAAAGTTAACAAGGGGTTCCTGTGGGTTCGCGTGAAAGAATACAGGTTCTCCGTCAGGAAGTTAACTAGCATAGAATGTGGGAGTTAACTTGTACACACGAGGGGAGTTAAGAAGTTCGCGAAAGTTAACTTGCATAGACGGAAGTTAACATTCATTATTACTGCTACAGATTGGAAGTTAACTTTGAAAGAAAATAAAGTTAACTCGTGTTCGCGTGGAAGTTAACAAGGCGTTCAGGAACCGATTCTTGAATAACAGTATATATATATACGACAGGACTATTCAGAAACACCCCCTTAAAAGGTTCCTAGATAGTTATCTACCACCTACTTTTTGAAAACTATCTCGTCATCCTCGCCACTGTGCCCTCCTCCCCGCGCATTGGAGGCCTCCTCCTCCCGCCACGGCCACCCTCCTCCCCTCACAGACCGCCACTCTCCTCCCCAGCCGCAGGCCTCCTCCGCCAAGGCACGCCACCCTCCACCCCACGCGCCGCCAGCTTCCTCCACCCCAAAGGCCCTCCGGCCACACGCCACAGAACCCTCCTCCACGCCGCCACCTCCTCCGCCCAGCACCTTCGGCCACACCATCGGCCTCCTCCCCTCAGCCCTCCGCCTCAAGGCCGACCACCTTTCCTTCCTGCCAAGACACCGCCTCTTCCTCCGGGATCCCCATGGTTGAGCGGGTCACGTACGCTAACACGAAGAGGCGTGCCGGATCCTTCCATTTTTGTTCCTAGGCGCTTGATTGGGTCTCCTCCACTGCCGCCTTGAGTTGTTGCTAGAGCAGGAGCGTGCGGACACAGGTTTGAGGCAGATTGTCATCTTCATGTTCGCTGCATCAAGAGGCACAACAATATTTTCTTTCATATTTCGTCACTCTATCTTGTCTCTCTCACTGAATATCCAAATGTCAGTGATGTCTTATACATAGCAGTCAGTGCTTGTCTCGAATAGTTAACTGCCGTGCAAGGAAAAGTTAACTTTTTAAAATACAGTGAAATTAGCTTTCATAAAGAACCATGAGGGTTAACTTTCTTAAACATGAAAGTTAACTTTCTTAAAAATGGAAGTTGACTTTCAGAAAAACATGGCAACATGGCAGTTCGGTCTTATCAACCATATGGGAGCTAAATTTAATATAGACTACAGGAGTTAACTTTCTTAAAGTTAGAATTAATCCGACTGAAAACCGCATAAGTTAGCTCTTAAAAAAGAAAGTTGACATTCTAAGCGATAGGAGTTAAGTCCATAGAATCTCTAAGTTCACTTTCTTTGTAGCGTGAAATTCAAAAAAGGCTCATGTTTAGTTAAAGAAATGCATTAGTCGAAAGTTAACTTGCACACACAGAGAAGTTAAGAGGAGTTCCTTAATAGTTAACTTCCTTTGATATAATGGAAAGTTAACTTCTCATTAAAACCGTGGAATTTAAGCTTTAAAAAGATTGAACGAAAGTTAACATGGAAAGAAAATGAGAGTTAACTCATATTCGTAGATAAATAGAAGTTAACAATCAGAGCAACTCTAGCACCAGCCCTCCCTCCGAGCGAAAGTTAACATGGAAATAAACGAAAGTTAACTCATGTTCACAGAAAACTACGAACAAAAGACCGCACGTAACACAGAGAATTTATATCGTGACAGGAAGTTAACTAACATGTATCTGCAAGTTAGCATGCATGTTGAAAGTAGTTTACTTACTCTATTTTTTACGGGCGGAAATCCTACCTAATAAAGTGATTTCTACGTTCTTCAATTGCCAAAACTGACCCCCTCCTCGAGTAATTAAAGTAATATAAACATAATTTCACTCTAACTTGCCGCCTTATCCATCCGAACATCGAGAACATGTCAATTTCAAACAATTGAGCATAGACGAGCATCTCTAGTTTTAAATATAATTAAAATTAATTAAAACTGTCAGGAATTTGGAAAAACTTTGTAAATGAAAAAGTTGTGCAATGATCATAGTTTTCCAACAGTATATCACACGCATTAATCGGACAAATGGTTTGAAAATAAGACACAAAATACTGTACGAAATACAAAAAGTCCGCAAAAATGAAGTTTGATATATTCAAAATTAACTAAAAAACATAAGCAATTTAGAAAAACGTTACAAACAAAAAAGTTGCGTAATTTTCATATCGTTTCAATGGTATATCACATGCATCATTCCGACGAGCGGTTTGAAAATTACGTCCAAAATACAGTAGAGTGACAGGGAAGTTCGTGAAAACACTGTTTACTATATTTAAAATTATTTTAAAATTGTACCGAATTTGGAAAAACTTTATTTACGAAAAACATGCAAAATTTCCAGACCTTTTCAACGGTATATCGCATGCATCATTTTGATAAGTGATTCAAAAACTGCGAGCAATATTCAGTCCGCAAAACACGAAATATATGTAGGATGTTCCGTCAGAAAGTTAACAGTATTGAATGTGGAAGTTAACTTGCACACACGGGGAGTTAAGAAGTTCGGCACATACAGAAATTAACATTTATTATTGCTACAAATTGAAAGTTAATTTTTAAAAAAAACGAAGTTAACTCGTGTTCGTCTGGAAGTTAACAGATAGTTCCTGGTGGTCGCGTGAAAGGTAGCAGGAGGTTCATGAATAGTATTCAGGAACTGGTTCTTAAATAGCAGAGAGATTTATATATATATATATATAATATATATATATATATCGACGCGGATTTGCTACACACAGGTATAGTTGTGCATAGTCTTAGGACCGTTGGATATAGAGATCACATGCATATGCTCTTTTAGATGCTAGGGGTTGATTGAATCTAGTTCCTTTGTTGCGTCGATGCACAGAACAAGCTTTGTTTTGGTTTTTTTTCGCTGTTTCTTAACCTATGCGTGTGTCATGTGATGCTACCACCGATTCAATAGAGGGGTTAGCACTTGGTGGCTTCAAAAAATGTTGTTGTTGTTGGTGTGAATTGTTTAGAATAGAGTAATGATGTAAAAGTTTAGGCTGATCTAGGCGTTTTCTCTATGCCTTGTATCCACCACGTTTACAATATTGTAAAAATAGGAGCATTTTAATTGAGAAAATGCAACCAAGAAAATATTTTCATTCTGTAGATTTTATTGACTCCGTGTATAGCTGGTCCTTATTGAAATGCATTAGACCATAGTCCGGTGTCAAAAAATAATGATAAGTTCATTTAGTTTGGATGTAAAATATGATTATAGGATAAGAACAAAAGAATAAGATCTGTTCTTAAATCTAGGCAGATATAGTAATAATATTTTAGACGTCAAGGGAAAGGTTTCTTAATTTTTTAACTAATATGGACATCCTAAATTTGTTAGAAAACGTTCAATATATACTGTTTGATTATTTGTCGACAGAATTTTTTTTCTTTGCTTCTCTGTTTCCCTAAGTTTCCATACCGTAACAAAAGCTTAGATCAGTTTAACAAGGACACCTGTTCTTAAATGGTACAAAGATCAGCACGCAAAAAAGGTAATGGTTTTGTTGAGAACTGTATAGTTGGATCCTTGCAAAGTTTTGCATAGTTAGACAAGGAGGAAAAGTAAAACAGGCTTAGGGTTTTGTGCATGTAGACTTTTGTATAGCTGGCTAATTTGATGAAACATTGAATAAGGCTTAGTTTGGTTTATGCTAGTGCGCATGTTTCTTGATTGTAGCTAGGTAATTTGATGAAAGAATGAATAAGGCTTATTTGGGTTAGGGTTTGGGCATGGGTTTGCATGGTAGTAACAGCGTTAGAAATGGCATATGAGTATCAAGTCTTTTGGGTATGGTAACATATGCTTCCTATATCAAAAATAGAGAGAATCAACGGTGGATACCCTATACGCACCTATGTCCGTGTTTAGCTGGCTATTTCCTATATATATATAGCCAATCTATTAGACTCGGGTCGAAGGATCCAGCCAAACGGTCTTTTGGCTCGATTGCACCGTGTCGACTCCCACCACCGCTCGACATAATTTTCTCTCTTATTTTTACGTTGCTTGGGACGGTTTATTTTTTTCTAATCGTGTGGAGTTTTACCAGCTATCCACTCCCCGCGGTTTCTGTTCTAATTGGGAGTAGTAGCCGCAAGCGGTTCCGAAGGCGGGCGGCGAGAGATTTCGACGGCAAGCGAGGGCCAGCTGCACGTTGTCTTGTCGGCCAGCGGCGCTGCAGGTACTTTCTATTGCGGGCCTGCGACAGCTGCCATTGGCCTCGTCGGTCGGCGGCAACATCGAGGCAGGCGGCGCTGCAGGAGGCGTCGCGATGTGGTGAAGTGGTTGGTGACCGGCACCGGGGCGAGTGGCCGCTGCGAGAGGCTTCATGGCGCGGTGCATGGATTGAACCGCGATGACGCCGATGAGTGGCATCGCCGCGAGTTTCCCCAACCTCCAGATCCCGTACCGGAGCAGCGGACGTTCAGGTGAGGCACAACGGCTTTCTCTGCAGCCGACTGCAGAAAGATCCCCTCACATGCTCGCCAGCTCGAGATCCATGACTCTAAGCTATCCACGATGTATGCAGGTAACGAGCAGTCCATAACTACTTTCCGTTACTTTGATTAATCTATTATGTCGAACTTGTTCAGGGGGCTGCAAGTAGATATCTGTCCAATTTGATCTGTCAGTGCAAATTAGCGTCAGTTTTTGTTTTCTCGTCTTTGTTTTCCTTTGTAAGTGGCACATCCTACTTTATTCGTTGTTTGGGTAAATACATAACGGAAGAACTTGCAGGTTCTGTACAGGTTTGGACTTATCAATTCATTTTTTAGGACTAGAACCTTATCAATTAGTTTAATGCTGAATTTTGAAGCTAGCTCTCTCCCTGCAAAAGAAAAAAAATAAGTAGCTAGCTCTCGTATAAACGTGTATTTGGTTAGATCTTCTGGCAATGCTAGATTATGGTTGGCCTTTCAGGTGTTCCAGTTTTAATTAAGGGTGGAATCCTTGCTTCTGGCAACTACAATTATAAACATCCTCATCGATCATGTATGGTGCTTCTTCTTATGCAGATGTATGTAACGTACACTGATCACTTCCATGTATAAAGTGCACATAAAAAATCCTTAATGAGGAAGCACCAGACTGAACATATGGCTACGGGTCTTCGATTTTGGCATACTACTGATTCATATACTAATAGGTGGATACCAAATTTAGCTACCGATTCCTATACTAATATACCATATTTGGTTATAATCTGCTGGATAGGCAAACACCTCAAACCTCATTTTGGTAAATACAAAGCTAGCATGTATGTCAATATTTTCACTGCATATTGTACTTCTTGAATACTTGTCCTCAAAAAGAGAATACTTGGCTTGGTGCCATATTTTTTGTACATCAGTTAAACTAATTGCAGAAAAAACCGCTTGTTGTCATTAATAGTCATATGAATGTACCCTAATTGGAGGATTGTTTTTTCTTATATTATAATTCTGTTTGGTGTCTTTCTACTAGCCATTGTCAATGGTTGATGTTGTTAGCTTTACTTAGACAGAAAGAGATACATCACAATCTTTTTTTGAGAGAGAGATACAACACAATCTTGCTAGGATGAATCATTAGATTTTTGTTGCAAACTATGTCTGTCCTTTCATTACAAGCTAACAAGAAGTGGTTGGATAATTTTTTGTTTGTGCCTGATTAGTAGTTGAATCTGTAACCAAATTCAATAAATGTAAGAGGAAAGCCACCAGTCTGAAATCCAGATCAGATCAAAGAAGCATGATGTAGGCATCGATGGTTGCTTTGCCTTTCAATCAAATTTTCAGTTGGTGTGGATACCCCGTGTAAAAATAGTCATTTCAGTATTCATAATCTCTCCTTGAACAGATCACTGCTTCAAGTGTTTCTGCAGCTAGCGATGGGGAGCTACAATGTTCAGTTTCGAAGGACTTGATGCAATTGGAGATACAGTGTTCTAATAGCACTTCTCGCAAAAAAGGGCACGCATTAAACACTAGTGTGTAACCAAGCACTAGCACTGAAAAATTAGCACCCTGCTACATCAACTCTATTCTTTGCTATGTGGTAAGAAAAAACAGCTTTCTTTGGTAAGCTAGAGCCCAAACATCTACATCGTTCATTACTAATAAGTGATACAAGCAGAGATCATGGCACGGGTTCCAACTCTATTCTTTTTCTGTGTGAACACGGCTAACCTCAGCAAGCTTGCCGGTGTCCAAGAAACATCTCTATCTCTAACAAAAATCTCCCTTGGATGTCCTCGCCGGCTCGAGATTCATGCCTCCTAGCTCTCCTCGGTATATTCAGGTACTGAGGTATTGGGCTGCCCATAAAATACCTACTAATTGTTGGTGTTAACTGTTTCTCTAAATTTATTCAGTGGGCAAATCATAGAAGCTGCGAGCATATGTAAAATGGTTATCTTTGCAAGCAAATATATTGTTTCCTTAATTGTTGCTGCTATGATTTAACTGTCGTTTGTCGGTGGCTAGTTTTAAAATGTTAGGAAAATGCTACGTACATAGAACAAGAGAAACTATGTGCTGACCTGGTCTTTGGAAACTGGTATATGTACAAATAAAAAGTATGCATGTGGCCATATCGTTACGCTAATTTGCCGTTTTATTGTTTCTTTCTTTTCCTTGGTGGTATTTTTTAGTTTAAGCTTAACACTGTGATTTTCTAGTTGCTCCCCATACCTTTTGTTAGACAGATATTCTATGGTTTCTGCTATTTGTTTGTGTACCCCTTTTTGATGTTTCTTGCAGATTTTTTCTGCTACTTCAGGCATCAAACAAGAACTGCTCAACAGTGGAATGAGAAAGGCATAACTTCTGCTCTCAACTTGTGACAAATGGAAAGAAATCAGCATGTTGTCATTGGTTAATAGTACGAACGTCATTTGGTTTTTGCTCCGCGGATTATCATGCCATTTGGAGAATGTAATTTGTTACTATAATAATTCCACTATTTATTTGTTCCGGAAATGAGGCAGGTTGTTCTCAGGAACACCTATGCGCATCAATGTATCTTATTTATAATGCCCTCGAATTCCATGTATTGGGGTTATGTTCTCGCACCAAACAAGCCATCAGGAAACCCTGCTAAACCCTGCTACACAATAGCTAAACCCTGCTACAGAATCATCATACTCCAAACAAGCCATCAGGAAACTTCAAAATTATGGAGAACAAATTAGCCTTGTTTTCATATAAGCTACACATCAGCTATAATGTGTTTAGAAAATCAACTTGTTTTCTTATAACCTACAGATTGAAAAACTCTAAGAAAACACACATAAGGGATACCAGATCGATAACTCCATATACAATAGACAATGGTTGATCTGCAGATATTCGCGCAGTACGAAGAAGTACTGAAAATAAGATGAATCATTTGCTGTACAATATACAATAGACCATGGTTTATCTACAAAGCCAATACAAGCAAGCAGTCTCACCCAACAAACCATAATACACTCCTAAATATGTCCTTACTCCAGAGACACTTTCTAATAGATAGTTTACTTAGGAAAATACAAATATTGTTAGGCATATCCATGTTCCTTTCATTTCTTCATGAAATTATGAAAGCACAAAACAGAACTTTACTTTGGAATATAACGTTAAAGAACAAAATTTTACTTAGGAAAACACAAAGCTAACTCAGTTATCTCTAACAGCCAAAGCTTGTTGTGAAATTATGACAGAAGAAGCTTGATGGACAAAGAACAATGTATTTAAAGGTACTACTATACACTATACTGACCAAAGATACTGCACTATACTATCAGAGATGAACTGCATGAACTACACATACCTAGGATACTGTAGAGCCTGCTAGATCTATCCCTCATGTCCTTGTCCTGCAAAGGAAGCAAATAATTAATTTAAAGGTACATCACCACCACTATACTACTACACTACAAGTTAAAGAACAGAACTTGACTTAGGAAAACACAAAGCTACCTCAGTTATATATAGTAGTTGAGAGATTGCATTTTCTTGGCACATAATATGGTAATATCTTCTTGACACAACCAAGGTCATGTACTGCTGTAGGTGTCATATATGGAGACTCAAGAAGAAGGCCCAAGGTCATGTGCTTAATTTTGCTCTGAATTTGCCAGAAGAACAGTGTTAATTTTATTGCCACGTAAAAAGTGCTGCTACACTACACATGTCTCATACAAGCTTCAGAAACAAGTCAAGGTTGTTCCTTTCTCCACCTTGGGGGCAAGGAGGACGCCAGAAACCACTGGTCTGGGAGACACCATGCCAACCACCGGCCTGGGAGACACCATGCCAGCTTGGTGTGACCAGTCTCCACCGATTGTTTATCTGAAGTTTCTCAGTTATCTAGCCAAGCTGATATCACGCTTGAGTTGCACTACATTGTTTACGTTATACTGAACTGTCTGCTTTTAATTCTAACGCTATAGTGATGTTTAACACTTTAACTAGTACTCCTATATTATGATGTAATGTCTGTAGAATGGACTGATATGGTATTGTCAAGAGAAAATTATCTTCCACGGCGAAAGTACTAGTTCTGGCAATTCTCACTTCATTGTCAGGTCGTTTGAACTGTACAGGCTGCATTTACATATGAACATGCAAGGGGAAGACCTCTGAAGCTCTGGACACTATTGCTCTGTTTCTTCTTCTCCTACTACCAAACGTTTTAGTTTTCCTCCTGTCCACTGTTCGTGAGGGTTGCTCTGGACACTATTTTCACGATCACGTGCAGGTTGTAAAGGGCACGACCACATCAGAAGGTCCATGGAAGGCCCTAGGTTGGGTACCATGATTGGGATTTGGATCTAACCTAACAAGATTACAAGAACCAACATCTGCTTTTAATCCTAACGCTATAGTGATGTTTAACTAGTACTCCTATATGATCATGGAATTAATCTTTCAATTAGGCGCTACATACCACACTAATTTCACCGGCGGCAGACCAAGAAGTAGGACAGGAAGGGCACGGACCTGTACGAGCTCCGGCTTGATGAGGCGAACCTGGACGATCTCCCACTTGACGAGCCAATCTCCTCCGGCGCAGCCACCAGCGTCGTCAAGTCCTCTCCCTGCCGGCCGAAAAGCTGCTCCTATGGCACCGTGAAATCCCCGAGGACGAACAGGCCGAGGATCTCCTCGTAGTCGCCCGCGCTGCAGTAGCCGGAGAAGAGCCCTCCTCCGCCTTCGTCGTCGTCGCCAAAGGAGACGAGCAGCAGGTCGAGGTAGGGGACGCCGTCGAGCGATAGGGAGGATACGGGCAACAGGGCGAGGGTAGGGGACGGACTACGGAGTAGGCGGCGGCCACCGCTGTCGAGCGATAGGAAGGGGACGGGCCTAGTACCCTAGAACCGATACCAGGAACCGGTTATGAAACCAAAGTTTAGCCTGTTTATAACCATCGGACCCATACCCAACTACAACCAAACCAGTTTTTTGGAGGACCCGAACTAAACTAAACCAAACCTGGAGCCAGCCCGTTAGAATCCGAACTAAATAAGCCCACATGAAAAACTGACCCATTACACCTAGGTTTTTTAAAACTATTCTCAGATTTAGTCGCTTATCAGCTTAACTAGCAATAGAAGTATTACGAGCGTGGTGAAGGAATTTTTTCACGGGAAAGGCTTCACCAAAACCAAAGGAAGGAGGACGAAGCACAAGACAGTCGCCGCAATCTTGTAGTGCCACATGCCGCAGACTTAATCGAGGTGAATGCATGGATTTTACATGGCCCGCAAGAATGGCCACGACACCCCACACGGCGTCCACCGCCGCGGGGCAGCCCAGTACAGATACTTAGGAAAATTCTCGTGACAACCTCGCGGCATGAAATCTCGAAAATCTCATAAATTATTTTAGAACTACTCTCTTCGTTTCAAAATATAACATATTTTAGTTTTGTGAAACGAGTGAATCTACACGAACCTACACACTAAAATGGTCTAAATATACTCCTTTCATAAATTTAAAATATTTTATATTTTAAAACGGAGTGAGTATTTTTTATGTATAGTCAATGTTGAATGAAATTTGACCAAATTCGAATTTTATTTAAACCAACTCCGAAAATTCTACGACAAAAATATATTTCGAACCCACGGAAATTTCAGAAAATAATCAAAAAAATTGTTTAAATATGTAGCCTCCCTCTCCCCGTCGTGTCTGTCCTTCTCAGGCCAGGCTACAGGCGTGGTATCGTGGATGGATCTGATCCTCGTGCCCATATCACCGCGTACGAGGTCAGTTGGGGGCACAATATGGTGATGTCTGACGTCTTGTTTGGCATAGACGTAGCGAATAACGACGTCATATTGATGCCTATCCCAATTAACACTACTAGTTGAATGTCCGTATTTTGCCACGGCTTTTTGAGACTGAGTTAAACAAGTTTATTAGAGCAACTTCAACAGGCGCCGTAAACAGGTCGTGCGTTAAAATAACCGCCTGTTTACAGCGCCAAAACTCACGTGCGCCTCTAGCAGCGGCTACACTTTCTCGCGCGTGCCAAAAACATTTCCGCGCATCCTTCTCCACGTCTTTCTTTGCCATGCAGCTGAGCCCGCGGGGATAAAACGCGCGCCGCGCGCAAAGCAACTGTCCACCGCTTCAGCGCGCCACTTTCTCTTCCCATTTCTACACCGCCCTCGCGCAGCGCCGCCGCGCCCCATCACCTCGCCCGCCGTTGGTATGCCTCCGCGCTGGGGAAGCTCTGGCTACCACGGTGTCCACGCCCGCCCGAACGGGACGTTCTACTCGAAGATACGGTTCGGCAACGAGCGCATCGGCCTTGGGACGTTCGAGACGGCGCACGAAGCGGCGCACCCCTACGACGTCGTGGCGTGGCGGGTCGGCCGCCCGCGCGCCTGTATGAACTTCCACAACGTGTGAACGCGCGAGCAGTCCAAGGCACTCGCATCGCCGCCTCTCCTCGTGACGGAGGAGGAGCGCCGCCGCCAACGCGACACGAAGCGCCGCCTGCTCGTCGTCGAGCGCCTCCGACAGGAGTGGCGCCGCCGCTTCCCCGAGGACGTCGAGGCGCAGCGCAAGCACGGCACCGAGAAGGGCGGCGCTGAGGACGGTGAAGCACGAGGACCGGCTCGACCGCCGGACGGACAAGGCGACGAGGCAGGTGTTCATGCTAGCGTAGCGGGCTCGCCCCCAGACCATCGACGACGACAATCCCTGTAGGATGGACGAGTTGTCGTCTACGCTGATGTCCGACACGACACTGGCCTCGTCCAATTCCGACTGAGAATTAGATGTTAGGATAAACTATATATTTTTTCTGTTTTATCGTATTGTTTTTATGTATTTTCTAGATTTTTTGAATGTGAGTTTCTTTGCAAAAAATTATTTGTGCGCGCTAGCGCTCCTGCTGGGGCATTTTTGCTAAATTTTAGCGCATGGTTGTATAGTGCGTCTGGTGGAGGATATTCGCACGCGGCACGAAACCCAGATCACACGCGCTGCATAGGCATTTTGCATTTTATTACAGCTACCGTTGGAGTTGCTCTTAAGCTGCAATCTCTAAGCGGTGAAAGATGGCAATGAATCAAGGACTGGATCATCCCAACGCCACTTGAGAAATGACAAGCTTTCATGATCAGTATCGGTATTTGTTCATGTAAACAGAAGGTGCAATAAATATTTTCTCCCATCGCACATGTACAGACGATGCACATAAATATTTTTGTATATCAGAAGGATAACTACAAAGAAATGCACACATATATAAGTCTCATATCTGTCGGCAAGCATTACATTTTGAAAGATTAAAGATCATGAAGAAAGTTGCTCAAATTTGGTCTAGCTACATCAACATGAGATGAGCATGGGGAAGACCCCTCTCCTGAAACTCTACCACATAGACGTCCGCCTTCAGAACGTCCGAAATATGCTTCTTGGTAAACATCATTTTCATCGCCTCCACCTTAGACCTGAACACTCGGGCCACAAGATCTAGTTGATCCTGCAGGGTTTGGCCCAGAAACAACATGTCTTGTATCTCCTGCAGTTCGGGTTGCAGGTTATCGTCAGGAATATTTGAGTCTTGTCATACGTCACCGGGGTTTGTGCCATGTATCCATAGGTCCACTTACTTGGAAGTTTAATGGGCGCCATCTACATAATAAAGATACCAACATTCATTCTGTATATTTGGTTCATAACCAGTCACCCCAAGTTTAAAGAAAAGCATGGGTATACTTGTGAGAATAAAATTAAGAATGAATACTATAGGTAATATACATCTCTGATTCTATCACAAAAATTGTTGGTGCATGCTAAATTGAAGAGTTCATCTATGCATTAACATTTCATGAGAAAAAAAGATAGGTATCAATCTTCTAGGTAGTGGTCTTGAAAAATAATATCTAATTGTGAAATTCAACATTAAATTTTGCAGGATCAAGTCTAGAATAAATTATATCAGCCATGGTGTAGAATAAAATGGAACAAATATTTCAAGTAATATACTACCGAAAATTATTAACACGCCAAAGCAAAGCATGAAACAAGCCACATATTTGAGATGATCAAAGACAGAATGTAGTATATTTCTGTAGTGCAACCTGTATTGACTTAGTCTGGGTGAGTAAATGCAGCTTCAGATGATAATCTATCAACAGAGAAATAATTAGTGAAAAGCACTCAATCCAAGAAGAAAAGCAAAGAAACATTTGAACAAAAATGTAGGTGGAGGAGAGATGGTTTTCAAAAGAGCACCTCCTCCCGTGAATACTCCAACGTGATTTTCTGTAAACTTGATGTAAAATGCTGGATGGAGGTAAGATTGAAACCTGCATATGTTACTGACCAATACATTAGTTATTTAAAATTATGTCCCAAATTGATTAGGCATTTAAGGTAAGAAAGCATAAGTGAGTTTTCCAGTGGATAAAACCACAACACTGTCTCAGGTTTCAACAGATTTCAAGCATAACAAAATAGACATAAATTCAGAATTGTCTATCAATCTCAATATGAAACCCATCTAAATTATGAAACACCTCTGAATTAAGAAACAATTCAATGTACACATCGTGCTATTTGATGATTTTTATTCAGTGCACTGTTAACCGCTCTATATTAAGCACAACATTGATCTCATAATTTAAGAAGTAATCGAATCAGGCGTGCTTTTATCATGCATACATAGCAATTAGCAACCAACTACTATGGATACATGCGTATTTCATTCTGATGACTGTGGTATAAGAAAAATATTTTTCAAGTCATTCATATCTGATGACTGTGGTACAAGAAAATTCAGCAATAACCTTTCTGGTGCTCCTTTACCAATGCCATTTTTCCTCTTCATGTTTTGTTGTTCTGATGTCTATGTCAAAATATAGCTTACTTTGTCTTTTGGTGTTTCTTATGACCGATAATTTTGGAGGCTTGAGTTGATGTAATATATGCAAAAACATAGGTGTTGTATTGATGATATACCAATAGCTTGAAACAACACATGACCTTATTTTAGGGGGCTAAGTTTAATCAGTAAGAGACGGCGACAAGTTCGACATCAAAAGTCCATATTTTTTATGGTACCAGCAAGGCAGCATGAATAGTACAGTTAAAAAAATGAAAACTACAGTATCTCGATTTACAAAGTATTGAGTTGATATGTTGTTCACCTTGTATCAGTGCTTCTAATTTGTAGTTAATGAAAGAAAGGCAACCATTTTGTATTTCCTTACAAAAAGGGAGGAACAATTGGAACCATGCCACTACAAAAGTTAGAACTTTGAAAAACACCACTGACTGTGAGTATGACATGTTGTGGTATGGTTCAAAAATTTCATGTAACTTATCTAACAGACTGATTAGTTTAGGTCTAAATGTTCTGGTAACTCACTCTATAGTGATCTAGTACAGTACTTACACACGGCCTGTTTTTTTTTCATTCGGGCAAAACTTTTCAAAGCTGCTCTCAGTTTTTAGAGGCTGATTTTATGGATGTACTTGGCAACAGGTAAACCACACAGAAACACACATATTTTTCAAACATTGTGGAGGGAGAATAGATTTAACAATATGTCATCAAAAACCATTGTCTGAACTTCAAGGTTAAGTTAAAAGTTGAGAATAGGTGCAGGCCATTTCAAGGAGCCTAGTCTTCTTGTTTTTAATATGTTAACTCCCTCTTATTTACGTTTGAACCGATAGGGAAAATGTGTACACATTAAACATGGGAAAAAAGCTTCTAGTTAATAGGACACATATTAAGCTAGAAGAACCAATCCCGATGGTTTTACATATGCTGACCTAATAGACCAAATACAGATAGGAAGGTTAATCCCCTTACAGATAATCCCCTTGTCTATTTTAGTACTTGTAGTTGATGAACAAATCTATGACTGAAATGATTCATCAGTTAGGGTAGCGGTCCGAGCAGGGCTTAAGCAAGCTATCATGTTTATCTCGAAATCTGGGGGAATTTATGTATCCACTTATTCGTACTACGTATGACCCAATAACATGATTGATAACTCTTTGTCTTGAAAACCTGAAATACTATGCACACTCTAATGTGCAAATCATCACTATCATGACTAAAGCTCTTACTCATCATATGTAGATCATCGATCATCATCTTACATTAGGGAGTCCTGACTCACCAAACTGAAAGGTAATGTGACTTAACGGATACACAAATGTCTATTACCTCATAAACCAGCAGAAGGAAGCGGACGCGAGCAGCAGGCTGTCAGAGGAGAGAGAGGGGGGTCCTAGCTAACTGTGTTGCTCACTTGATGTCCTCCAGATCCTATGCCCAATAATGCAAACCTTGGTCTAGCATCTGAAAAATAAAATGGCATGTTTACTTGTATGCTTGACAAAAGCAGAAAAGAATCATAACACAAATAAAATACACCATCCTTCAGGTTGCCAGAACCAAATAATTGTCAAGCTAATACTGGCTATCCGATTACATGAATTTCTCTATGACAATATGTATATCCAAAATAGCCAATATGAGCCATCCGGCAATATATTTATCAAAAATATTTTATCATTAACAACCAAAGACAAAATAGTCTAGGTGACAATGAACCACACATTCATGTCACGGTCTGTGATGTGAAATGCAATCATGTAGATAATTTTCTGTAACATGTATCGCTGGGTAATTAGTACTCTTATAGAACTGTGCCATTAGGGCAATAGCATACTGATCTTCTTTATTAAACTAACTTTCCATGCATCATAAACATATCCATTGTAAGCAACAAGAACAAGCAAGTTAAAATTGAATTAAAACTTGACACTTAAAGATCTTGCTGAAAGTGAACAATAGTCTTTACGATCCAATATGCAGCAGTATCTCATGCTGCGGCAATGACGCAGACTGCTTTGCTCACTCATGGGCTGGGTTATATTCCGCTTGATAATGCCTCGTGTGATCAAGAACCATACACTCAATTGAATAAAGGGAAGAAATGCTACAAATGCAAGTTACCAGGGCACCTCTCCTTGGACTGTACTACTGTTCTTTGTGCTTATTGCGAGGCAGCTTATCATGCTATGTTGTATGTCGCATGTTAACGGTAACAAAATCTCAAATTATTATGTATGGTTTGGGGGATGAGGAATTAGGTTTTGTTGAGATGCCCCTCTCTAGCTCTTACAAGCCGAAGGTGGAAAATTATAGGTTGGGCATACTAACGGTTTCTATGGGTAATCTGTCAATAAAAGAGGTCGTCACTCAACTGAAATGCGTACTGACGGTTTCTAAACTATAACACATGTTGCTTAAAGAAATAAGCTATAACACAAATGCTCTCGGTTCAAGTATATCTCTACCTGATACACTATTATATATATGAAACTCTCGTTCAAGAGATAGCACTAATAATTATACCACACAATTCATTTTTTTTCTGGAAATAAGGGTTATATTCAGGTAACAACAGCTTCCCTTGTATCTTCCAAACTGAAACTGAAATCACCAGCTTTGCCACAATGCAACGGTATTAGGTAGAAAAGTATCAACAAAATGAATTACAACTGAAGAAGACAGATGACTTAGGGCCTGTTTGTTTGGGTTGTGGCTGGCTGGCTGTGCTGCTATGCAGAGAAAGCTACTGTACAGAGAAAACAGCTATTCTGAGTTTCACTGTTTGGCGACTCGGCTGGCTGTCTAGCTGTGTATTGAGAAATTGTCTGGAATGCCCTCAATGTTTCTAGAGCATGTATAATAGTCGATTAAAGTGTATAACCACATCTATCACTACAAAATTCGATGAATACACAGTAGTGAACGGACAAAATAATTGATCCAAAATTAATATAGATCATCCAAATGAATATACACAGCAGTGAGCGACCGAACATTCAGTTACTATCTGAACTCTGGAGAAGGACGCAAACTCCGATTCGAGAGCAGCATCTCTCATCCCTGCGTCTTTGCAGCTACAACGTACTATGCCCTATACAATTTTTTCGGGCTTTACTGGCTACTGGCGGCGATCAGCGCGAGCGAATCTTGGTGTTGTGGAGCTTGAGGGGCAGCTGCGCGAGCAGCGTGCTCCTAGGGGCGACGGTCATGGTGCTGGTGACGAGCTTGAACCACTGGCTCTCCGGCTCGCAGCTGCTATCCGCGCTGAGGCACCGGCACGGGTTGGTGACCACGCTCGGACCGTTCGCGCCGACATCTAGGAAGAGCATCCCGCTCGCGTTCTCGGACGAAGACGACGCGTTGGTCGCGATGTGCAGCTTGGAGTCCGACACGAGGCGCCAGTGGGACCGGTCGTCGTGGCGGTACTGCAGGCCGAGGCGCGCAGTCGCTGGAAGCACATCAGTTGGTTGTCCCACAGTGCCAGCCGCCCGTCCTGCTGCGCGTACTCCCACACCTCCGTCTCGCTGCACGGGCCTAGCTCCGGCGGCCGCGTCAGCGACTGCCGCACCATGCACAGCCCCGTCGCCGCGTGGAAAAGAGCCGTCTGGCGCCGCGTACCCAGGTCCTCGGAGCGGGCTCTGCAGTGCTTGGACCCTGCGGAGCACGGTGGCGTGTAGGTCTGGCAGAGGTGGGGGAGTACGGCGGCGCTGGAATACTCGGGTTGGGAGCGGGACGGACAACGGGGAGGAGTTCGGGCAGGGAGGAGCACCGGCGGAGGCGATGGGGGGCGGCGGAGGAAGAGGGTTTGCCGGCTGGGACAGGCTCACCGACGGGAGGAGATCTAGCAGAGAGGAGTGCGGCGGCGCTTGGGAACTCGGGTCGGGAGCGTTTCGGGTTTTTTTTTGGCAAGGAAAGATTTCTGGGCAGATATTTGTTTGGACGGGTGGCAGTCTGCTTGTAATTTCTTCAAACAATCTGTCCAAAAGTCTAAAACGCTTCGACTGCTTAGGGGGAAGCCGCGGGAAGCCGCGCAAAGCATCCCTGGAGGTGCTTCTCCCAACTTGCCTATTTCACATTGGCACTTCGGCGAAGTCCACAGCCACCGCAGGTTGTTTGGTTCGTTTTGACTGCTTTTCCAGTGGAAAGCCACCAAAAGTCCAAACAAACACTCCCTTACAAAGTTGTAAAAAAAAAAAACTCTCAGGGAAGATATGACGTGAATCTTTTGCTCCTAAATCTAATAGAAAATAGTGAGTTTGCATCTTTGTTTTATTCTTTAGGAGCCACCTTATTTGTTACAATTGGGAGAAAGATGATACTAAAACAACTTGTGTGTCCGTACAAGCATGCAAAGGGCAAACTTCCATCATAATTCAGACAAGTACAACGATAATTGTACCTATTCAGAATGACTGCGGAAAATTTGAGTAAGAAAAACATACTATCGTTAACTCTTCAGCTGCGTTATTTACTAAATCTTTGATAGACAGATTACAACTAATCTATGTTCTGTAATTCTTGTGGGGGCAAAGGTTGTCTTTGTTTGTCCTGAAAATTGCGGGATGTGGTTAAAAATAGCTGAAAACAGTTGTTTTATGACCATCAGAAGATGGGTTCCTGTCTGCCTTTTGTTTTTGTACTTCACGTGCTTTAGAAGAGGGAGACCATAAGTATGTCTAACCATTAGTTTCTCGTACTGATCTGCGAGTGTAAGCAATAGATGCATGCTTGAGAACAACATGCATGTATCCTGTCATCGGTTTAATTATCACCACTAGGCATCGGCAACAGAATCCTTAAATGTGCATTATTAAGGCCAGCTTGATGCTAGGCGTGGAGCAAACTAACGCTTTATAACCTGCCAAGAACAATTGGCTTCCCGTCTGAATCCTGTGAAACTCAAACATCAGGAAATTCAAAGGGAAATCATCAAAGACAAAACCTAGCTTTGATACAAGGAGTTCATAATACCTGGATTGGTGAATATTAAATGCTGCAACATAGTAAACCTTGAGCTGCAAGAAAATTCCTGCACCTGCATAAACAAAATTCTTGTGTTGAAGTTATTTGCCTTGAACCAAACAGTTAGCTTGCGGAAGAAAAAACATTGATCGGGGTGATCCACATGGAAAACTCGCCTTGCTCGAACTGGAAGTCGTGTTCGACAGCGTGGGCTGCCTGGAGGATGGCTCCCGCTGGCTTCTTCCACAGCACAAGGCCTCGTGGTGGTTGTTCTTTGCACAAACTCCTGTCTTGCTGGTGGGCGACGGGCAAGATGGATGGCGTGGCGGTGTGACCACTGCCGGCGGCGTCGGACCGGTTCTACACTAGAGGTATCCCGACGGTAGTAGCAGCTGGTCTGTTCGTTGGAATCGAGAGAGATGATGGGAAGGCCATAGAAGAACAAGGGTGGGGATAGGGGCTTTGAGGATTTTGTACTGGTCGAGGTAATAATCACCACGACCCCCACGATTTGCAGTTGCCACCCATGGAGCTGATCGGCGGTTTCCATGGACTGCCACGATTTTGAGGCGGCACCAGGGGATTTGGTTAGCGTCACAGGTGGTGCCGAGGCGTTGGGTGTTGCTGGCGATGGCGACAGAACTGGGGCTCAAGGGGCATATCGACGGGGCTCGGCTCAAGGGGCAGATCGACGGGGCTCGGCTCGGCGGCGCAGGAGGAGGTGAGCAGGCGGCACACGACTCGCGAGTTGGGGAATTGTGGATTTTTTCTCTCATGTTCGTGGCCTCCTGGGACTGGGAGAGAATAGTGTCTTCCTCCGGTTTTTTAGCGTGGGCGTTTTGTTCGTGCGGGACGAGTCATCCGGGATTTTTTTTCGGGCGGGGAGATTCGCCAGGCCGGAGGCAGGACGTACCAACGATCACGTCGTCTTCTCCTTTAATAAGTACTAGTTGAACGTACGTGCGTTGCCACGATCCTTAATGTTTTATCGTCATCACAAATGGCATACATGTAAATTAACAAATAGATAAACGTCTATGCGTCGCCATAAATCATCCAACAAGGAATGTAATTGGTATCACTCAAAAAATCTTTCCAAAGTTGCAATACCTCAATGGTTATTTCCTCATCTTCTTTGTTCGCATCATGGCTATCTAGATGTACAAATTATAACACATATGATACAAAACTTATAGGTTGACAACGAAACCATTTCATGTTAAAATTGCTAAATCACATGGGAAATTCAATAAACAAAGTATGACATGTTTAAATCATTATAGAGTTTCATCTCACATGGAAAATCTCAAGTTCCATTTTAAGATATGAACCCAGAGAAGGTAGACTCTAAAGCAAGACAATTAAATCTAAATGTTGTAGTTTACATTCTAAATTATTTTTACAAGTATCAAAACAACACTGCATTTCTTACCGGCACATCTACTCATGAGTACCCATGAGATATGACTCTCATCTCTTACCATTAAGTTGGCTTGTATTTGCCTACCTTGGTTTCTCCTTGCTCATAGTGATATTATGCTAGTATCCAAATGGTGAGGAACTGCATATCTAGGTGGCATTTTGTCATGTCATCCAGAGCCTGAGTAAACCACTACTAATCAGGTCCAAAGTCAGTAAATCATCTGGGCATGACTCACGCTCTCCATTCCAATTACTTTCTGGAAAACTAATTAATGATCACAAAATAAAACAATATGTGCAAAATACAACAACGATTAACAATTGAAACTGCACAACTCAATAGTCACAATATGGGTAGAAAAAGAAACATGCAGCTATTAGATGCTCTCAAAGTTTCAATCAGAAGTGCAGTTTAGTTTTATGGTCGCTATATTTGGCAAAACAACCATTAAGCAAGACATGCACATGGTCATGTTGGGTGCGGTGACAAATATTGTTCTCTTATCCAGCTAACAGCTCTCTCCCTTGCTGATATGTTTCTTTTTGTCAAAGCGATGTGCCAGAAACAAATTTAATGCATGCCTTCTTTGCTACATTGTTCTGCCCAACTGCACAATATATAATTTTAGTAAGAAGGATTAATTTTCATTGCATTCAAATCATCTTATAATAGTGTGCAACAAAATGTGAAAATAAATTTCATGTTACAACAAAGAGGAAAAGTTTATCCTTGCTGAATTCTGGGACTTTCAGGCTTTTTTAGCTCACATGATATTTAGCTATGCTTAGTCATGTAATCTACTATTTTCCTTTAGAAAAACTGATACACGCCTTCTAGGTTTAGCTATGCCATAAAAAACCTACACTCAAGTAACAATCTTTATATGGAATAACAAGTGCAAAAGATAGGCAATGCCCTGCCCGCAAAAGTCTCACCAGCACAGATCACGGTTCCTTCTACTCTAACCAACAACACCAGGCTTGTCCCCATCTAATTAAACTTCTCACATCACTTTCCTCCTTAAAAATATTCAACAGATCAAGAAAGAAAGCATAGGATAAGGAAACAAGGATAGTTTGGTATTTTGATAGCAACTCCTATCAAGCTGAATATGGAACGTTAAAAATGTAATAGTATCTTTGTTTCTTTTTTTTATAAGCTAAGTTTCAGAAACATGTCTAGCACTCTATTTATGTTAATATCATCCACTACTCACTCCTAGCAGTAACATGTAATGAATCAAACAATTAAGTTTTTGAAAACAGATGAGAACATGTTTTAAATAAGGGGAAATTGAGCAACAATCCAACCTTGCACTCCCCTAATTGTACCAAAATTCAGTAGTGCTCACTCTACTCTAGTGTCTGCCACATCAGGATAATATCATATGAACAACCTCTCATTCTATGGCCCTCTCGATAAAGGTGTGACTGAATAAAGAAAGGGGGAAGCAACTCTAAAGTCTTAACTCTATAAAGCTATATGCAATTAGCCAATGATTAAATAAAACCATCAAATGTATGCACACATATATTATCCATTGTAGCAGACTATTTTGCATATATAACCCCATGATTTATCTGAACTACTCCCTCCATCCCAAAATATAAGGCGCCTAAGGATTAGTCAAAAGTCAACATTTTCTACATTTGACCAAGATTATACATAAAAAAATAAACATTTACAATATAGAATCGATATTGGTAGATTCACCATAAAGTATATATTTTCTAAATGTGTCCATTCAATATTTGGATGTGGATATTTGTTTCCTAAATATTTGGTCAAAGTTAGTAAGATTTGACTTTTGATTAATACTTAGGCACCCTATATTTTGGGACGGAGGGAGTATAGATTATTCCAAGTTTGGTACCACTTCTAGGGTAAACCAAAATCAATGCTTCATGTGGTGTTATCTTGGACAGTTGCTCTTGATGGAACGATAGCAAAATCTCGGCCTTAAAAATATATATTAAAAATGTATTATGGCAGAGCTATATGTCCAGTGTTCATATGCACCGATGGTTCAGAAAACTCACAACAGTATTGTGTTTTCACTTGACACCTACTTGTATTCTTCGGGTGCATCTCTGCTAAAACATACACATAGAGTAACATAACATAAAATCGAGTAAGAAAGACATGAATGGATCTACACTGAAACAAGGAGCATGTATTATTTTGTATGGTGTCCGAAGCTCGGTTTCACAAAGAAAAGGAAAAGCACATGAAAAAGTAGAGAATCAATCCCACCGTTATATTCCACTTCCAGAATTTGCAATAATCAAGAGAGAAAAATCACCTGTGGGAAATCTACTGAAGTCAAATGCAGATCAAACAAATAAAAAACAGATCATAATTCAACTCATTGTATCTACCAACATGGTTGTTCTCCCAGGCAGGAAAAGTCAGTAACTTGTGCATGGAGTGGATAAAAATCACAACATTTCCTCGACCAAACTATCAGGTGTGCCATAGCAGGAAATATGTAACACGTGGAACTGATTCTTTCTCCATGTGTGACGTTGTTTCTATATGCAACTTTTCTGATAAAATGGAGAAGCGCTAGGTAGAATTTCTTGTTTCTAAGAACACTTGCCAGGTCCTTTCAAAGTTGTGTATGTGATGATTATGTTCTTATGTCTTCTTTCTTAACCAAGTCTGCAAAATCTAGCACAATCTTAGTATTCGCAAATGGGGAACGGTCTACGTCCCCCGACTCAGATTCGTTGTCCCGGATTCAGGTTCGGAACCGAGATGCGGTATGATAGGATTCAACGGCCGGAACGCGTACCGTGCCAATCGGTACTCCACCTGGTTCAATGATACCATATGCTAGGTTATTGATTCAAAACTACAATGACGGACGAGAACATGAAGCTTGATTCATGGGAGGGTTGGAACCGACAGTCCAGCCACTGGCTGCTTCACGGACGGACACGACGATGACCTCATGGATGTGATTCGGTCTTCTCCTCTGCGGTGGTAGGCTGGTCGGCTGGTGGCCATGGGCCGGTGCTGGTTGCCCACGATGCCGTGCTCGAAGCCCCGCACCCAAGTACTCCACTACCGAGGGGTTCATCTTCCTTGATCCGTGATACCGTACCGGGTTCATCGTCCCCGAATTGATAGAGTCACGCCCCTATCGAATAATTGCTTGAGAGATCTATACCCCAGGCGTTCCCTAATTTTGACAGCCTCCGAATTTTGACTCTCGTTCCCGTCCCTCGACCCCATCGTACCGGAAACATGGCTACTATGAGTACAACGTGCCTCACCAAAGTTTAATCTGAGAGCAACATATGTATGACTGGAGTCTTGGATCTTAAGTAGGAAACATGATCACACATATGCGTTGAAGGACTTCCAAAACCGAGCAACCGACCCCCGTCCTTACTTGGCAAAATAAAAATGCACTGGCATATTCGTAGGATACGAGAAAAGGAATAAATTTATAATTTCTACAATATTTCTCTATAAGAAAACCATCTGAAGTTGAAATGCAATAATGTTTTCAAATTATCAAGGAATAGTTGAGATATGCAAGTGCACTGCGGAAGAAAAGAAATGGCATACTGAACATATTTTAATACCACATACATGAAGAGCCTTGCCGTGTCCACGATCAGAAGCTAGTCGCAGCTACTTCTTTGCACACACTAATCTTCTATAAATCCTTCGCCAAAGTTGTAACATAAGGAAACATTATAGATGGCTCGTATATATATTCCCTCCCTCTGCAGCTCGCAAGTACCACCTTTTCTGTATTTGAAGTTTTTTCAGATGGAAATATAAAGGTAAGCAAGAAACTTATAAGTAGAAGGTTGAGGAGCATGCCTTCATATTATGATTGACCTTGGTGATACAATGCTGGGTACCTTGCTTTAGGTTGGTAATCCATTCAAGATTGAAAGATCCTTTCTCTTAGGCCATTTCAACAACCATAACAACTTTAGTTTAATAGCTTGAAACCACAACAAATCAAATTCAAAATCGCCATGAAACAAATAACAGTATGCGCGGTATGTCTAATGCAAAATTAGTTCATACAAAATGTTTACATGCATATATTGGAGCTTGCTCACAGAACAGAAGTACAGAATGCAAGCAGAAAACAATTCCTTTGACAAGAGCATGAACCAAAGAGTTGAACAGGCAAATAAACGACACTAAAGCAGAAAGCACCAACATATATGGAGCTATGGATTACTTGACTAATCAGATGTGATGAGTAAAAAGGTGATTCTTTCGAACAAGCATGTTCCAACATTGATCAACAAAAAATTAGGCCGTTTCAAATTTTCACTACCACACTGCCGCTAACCCATGGAACAAACATATTGTCAAAGAGGGAGAGGTTTTATTTTAGTTTTCAAATGCTTGACGAGTTCATGTATCTTAGTTCTCAAAACATGTTCTCCCAAGAGCTACCCGACCCTGTAGTCTCTAGCTCTTTTCTTCTTAACAAAGCAGTCTGCATCTAAAACCGAGATTAAAAGAGAAATTGAAGAGTAGAATAATATGGTGCCAAGCTCCTATACTCATGAAAACAACAACTTTTTAATTTTTGTACAACAACCTTACAAGTATTCGTCCAGGCTTGAGTATTGTATCAAATAACTAATTCACGTTGTGTACAACTAAACAGTCTGAGGAAATACTGAATAATATTCACCTACAACTTGCTTCCTCCCCCTTTTGACAAGCAATTTGCTATCTCTTGTAGGTGAATCAACAAACATATGTGCACATAGGTGAGATGTGACCATTTTCATTATTGCAAGAGAGCAGCACCAGAGTCCCCAAAATAATCAGCACTAAAGGCTCACTACTAATTCGTACACGTACACTGAAATAGATAGTACAAGTGCAGTCAGGTGAAGTCGTTCACCTCGTTCAAAGCTTGTTCAGGGGGAGTAAGCCATAGGGAGAAGGTCCACCTAGCAAATTTGTTCAGCGTAGGGAGCATCTCCGTTTGGGAAACCTACAGGTGGAGGAAGTACGCACCGTCTTCCCCGAAGTTGTCGCCTTCCTCGCCGAAGTGGATGATCACCTGTCACTCCGCATCGCATACCATCGATTCCGTGCCGACGGCTATGTTCTTGCGAGTGCCCAGGCGGGCAGCTTCCTCCCGGCTGCGGCCCTCTGAAAAAACCAACAGCATCGTCTCAGGAACCTTACCCACGCGCCCAACGCTGATACCGCAAGTCATGGACGACGCAAACTAGTCTGTCCAGTCCACGAGGACGCGGTCGCTGACAGCTATGTCCTTGGCGAGCGTCCAGGCCAGCAACTCCCTCCAAGCCGAATAGATACGAACATCGCCCCCTGGCGCGACAGAGCGAGAAGATGGTCGTATGGGAAAAGGGATCTCGCCGGCAGGGCCGACGCGGGGGTGGCCTCTCTGGGCGGCGCATAGAGGGGAATTGTTGAAGGATCGGGGAGGGAGAGGGGGCACGACAGGATTGCCATGGATTGGATCTGCGCGACCTCGCTGCGGTTCTCGCCATCTTGGTGCCAATCTCGAGTCCAAGGACGGTTCCCTCGCTGGTGCCTCCTTCCGGCAGCGAGGCTCGGGGATAACCGGCGCCATTGGCGGCGGAGGGAAATATGGGTGAGGGGGAATAGGAGAGGGACGGGAGGGCAGTTTCAGGACGGGACTGGGCGGGGACATGGACGCAAATGTGGATGGCCTCTCTGCGGTGGCATAGCCCCGTAAATAGTTAGAAGTTCAGGGGTAATTTCAAAGCGACGTACGACCATCACGTCGTCTTCTCCTTTAATAGTAGTAGAGATAGATAAAAAATTTCATTAGTCGATTTGGAATGCTGAAATTGTATTGGTCACAGTTGTATAGGCAAAACATATATGGAACATACCTACAAAGGTTTTGTTCGGACCGCTTGGCTACATCCGAAAATGGCATCAGATGCTTTGGGAGTATTGGAAACTCAATAAACAGAGAGGGTTCAACCATTGTCATTCGATTAAAATGGCATTCAAACGGGTGTCCAATCGCTCTAAACTCAACAGATTCCGCGTTAGGACTAATTATAACCCTATGGATGGTATATTTGCAACCAGGTTCGGTTGAAATAAGATTGTGTTAAAACACATGATCACATTTTGGTAAATTTATCAAAAGTTTTCGGAACTTACAGTTTTATCCATAAGAACAAAACTAGTTTTATCCATAAGAACAAAACGAATGTTGTCACCATATTTATTAGGCGCAAACTTCACTTCTATCCTCACACAGATGCTCCATTTTGAGATGGTATCACCAAACTCAATGTCATCAAAATCCTTAAATCTATAGTGATCAGTGTAAGATGGCTAGTACTATATTTTATTCATGATGAGAAGGTAAGCTAAACTAACCTAGGTGGCCGCGGAGTTTCTGTCAAGACCGCATATGTCCTCTTATTTATGAGCTTAATGGGTGCCATCTACATTAAAAAGATACTAAAGGTTTAATGGTTGCGCACTACCATGGGAATCTTATCGTCCCTAGAATCGCATGAAAATTGGACATTAGCACATTTCCACAAGTGTGTACCACCACCAAAGATATTCATCTACGCAGCAGTTAAAAAAATTGTGAGAGGCAAATTAAGAAGAACTGTAGATAGATAGCACATGCAGGAGCAAGATTACCAGGCTAAAATGACCAGAAAATAGGAACCGCATGACTATATGGGAAAGATAATCAACATGACCTGACCTGCAACTCTCTATCAATACCAGTAATAAGATTGACCCTCTTTATTTTATAGGAGAGGGACCAGCAATACTGTCCAGCTTCAATGATCGCCTGGTTCAAAGGTCCAGATATACAAGAGCTATCAGCTGAGTAAAAAAGTAAGCAAGTACTATAAAAGAAAACACATGGCATGCTATCGCAACTTATAAGATATACACATTGACATGGGTATACCCTACGGGTACTCGAGTTTGGTATATACGGTCTAAATACATACAGGCCCACGGTGTCGCCAAGGCCCAAATGAAGGACTCGAGTAACCTACGGACTCTCGATTGCTTGAAGAACAAGAAGAAGTTAAAGATAGAAAGTTTGAAGGGGAAAATCCTAATTTGTAATCGACTCGACCTGCTACCCGAGACCTAGCCTATCTATATAAGGGCTAGGAGGGGGCGGCGAGGAGGACACACGCAACCCTAGTTTCCACAACCCCCGCCAGATTGCATCTGCGCACCATTGTAACCTTCGGTTCCTTCGATAATTCCACGAGCAGACAAGCAGGAGTAGGGACATCTACGAGGCCTGAACCTGGATAAAAATTTGTCCCCTGTGTGCTTGTTTGCTAGCCGATAGATGTCTCCAGCGCTCCCTACTTCTCCAAAACCCAAGTCCATAACAATGGGCATTGATGAGTTAAACCCTCGTCAAGTGGTGCCGTCTGTGGGATTGGGAGTGTTGATGTTGCGGCTTCTTCGGCCCCATCAACCGCGATCTACAACTCCGCAACAGCGGAGATCTGTCAGCTCTTCGGCGCATTCGACTTCACCGTCCACACGCCGGCCACTCGCCCGGCCTTCGAGCCCGTGGGCGATGGAATCAGCCTGGCGATAGGGAGCTTCCGTTTCCAAGTTGGTTAGATGGGCACACTTCGCATGCCTGATCAGCCGACGGCACCGTCGATTGCCCCAGCATCATGGTTCCCTCCATCGATCGGCACCCTCAGTGAGCTCAACGACCCGACAACAGTCAAGAACACGGTCAGCGACAGCAGTCGCGACTTCGATCTGAGCGATCTGGCCACTGAGGATGGAACCTACGGTTTCGGATCTAAGAGTTGTGGAAGCAGCAGCTTCCCCAATCACTTCTTGTGCACCGTCATCAACACAGGCGACACCTCTGCCAATCGCGACAATGGCGGAAATCGCGGCAACGGCACCGACCCGCCTAACGGCGGCAATAGTGGCAATGGCGGCAATGGCAGTAACGGCGGCAATCGCACCCCCGTTGACAATGGAGGAGCAGTCGAAGCTCCAACCATAGTAAATAGCAAACTGGCGAACGCGTCGTGATCAAGCTCAACGAGCAAGAATGGGCTCGCTGCCGCGAGGCCCTGCGAGGCACCCCTTTACCCTTCGGATCCCCGCAAGAGCTGCTGATGGGCTATCACTGGATCCTGAAGGAAGAATTCAAGCGACAAGTACAAACAATCGCGCAACTCGAGGCGCGCAAAAAGGCGGCAGACGAGTCGAGCCTTCGTCGTGCGGGGCTCTCCTCCTACGGAGGATCCTCTTCAAGAGGCAACGAGTACGTTGCTAAAAAGAGGCAATCTCGGATGGCCCATCTCACCGAGCAGGAACGCATAGAGGCCGCAAAGGTCCTCGACTTCGGCTCTATGACAGTCGACACCACGGGCAATGTGGTCCCCAAGACGCCACAGGCTGCGGTGACAGCGGCCACCATGTACCTCCTCAACAACCAGCCACCGGCTGGAGATCCCCGAGCCTCCATGCACCAATCTACGATCGCGGGCTTGGGATTAATTGAGGCCGCCCTCGATAAGGAGCCAACACCAGAGCCAAAGAAGGGCAAAGCGCTAGCAAAGCGTTACTCCTCGCCCTCGTCCAGCGATGACAGTCACGACCTGTCTCGACGCCGCCGCTCACGGCAACACGACCGTGACTATGATGCGCGCGATGACCTCACGCAGCGCAAGATCGACAAATCAAGGGCACGACGTGCTCGGTCGACTAACACGGAAGAAGAAGATGTGGAGCTCTGTGGCGCCAGATGCTTCAGCAGATCCATTAGGCAGAAGCGAATGCCTAAAGGGTTTAAACTCCTGTCGGAGAACCCGAAGTTTGACGGCCTACAGGACCCCAAGATCTGGCTGGAGGACCATATCTCCTCCGTCAGACTCCACGGAGGCAGTCGGAGCACGGCCATGCAATGCTTGCAGCTACAGCTGCAGGGCGCCGCCTGAGCATGGCTCAAGAACCTCCCACGCGGATCCATTCGCAGTTGGGATGAGCTGGTTTACAGCTTCGTGCGCAACTTTAAGGGCACATACAAGCGGCCTACATCAATCGAAGAGCTGAGATGCTGCCAGCAAAGATCTGGCGAATCGCTGTGCTCCTACATCCAAAGGTGTTCCATCATCAAGAACTCCGCACAGAACATCTCGGAGGATCGCGCGATTGACGCATTCAACAGTGGCGTCCGCCGCCTAGAACTCAGGAAGGAGCCGGGCCGCTCAAAGCCCCAGACCATCGACCACCTGATGGAGATCGCGAATCGGTGGGCCGATGGAGAACATTCAGTGAAGAATCGCGTTCACTCTGACGAGGAGGCGGAACTCGAACGCAGACGCGACCGCCGAGGCAAGCGCCGCATGCACATCTATGATGACCGCGACGACGTCAACATGGTCGTGGCTGGCTACGCCGATAGACACGACGATAACCACAACGGCGGATACCGTAGCGGCGGATACCGCGACTCCGGGAAAACCACGCAAGTGTGGCAACGCCGCACTCGCGATGAGGCACCCGCGAACTCCATTGAGGACAAACTGTCCGGGCCATGTACGGTACACTTCTACATCGACAAGCATGATGGCAAGAAGAAATCTAGCCACCTCCTCAAGGATTGCCGTGAGTTCCTCAAGCTACATGAGGGATTGGTTCGGATGAACCGCAACGCAGTCGAAAGAGGCTATGGAGCCGCTCCAGGCACTCCGCCACCTCCACCTCACCGGCAGCCACCCAGCGCCACGAAGGCGAACCGTACCCACGAGCCATGGGCACCATGATGATCCAAAAGGGACGCCCCTCCAATAGGGTGCAGAAGGCCATCACTCGCCAAGTCAACTTGGCCACACGCTCGCCACCCTCTACCACCGAGTACCTCAGTGGAAGCGAGTCATGCATCACCTTCGACAAACGCGACCATCCACCTCAGGTACCCCGTCCAGGCCATTGCACCCTCGTACTCGAGGCGCAAATCGGAGGCTTCGACATGAGCCGCGTCTTCATGGATGGCGGAAGCGGCATCAACCTTATATTCGCGAGTACCTTGCGAGCAATGAGGATCCCTCTAACTTGCCTGGAGGCCTCGGACACAACTAAAAGAACATTTCATGTTTTCCTATGTTTTGTGTGTTAGATAACAATACTATGGAGACTTTTCATGTGTGCTAAGTGTGCAGGAAGTTTTGAGGGGGGCCGGATAATCCGCCCCTCCAAGGGCCGGATAATCTGGCCTACCTCATCTCTCAAGGAAGCCAAGGCGCGTCGCTTTGTGTCCAGTCGGATTTTCTCCCGGAAAATCCGAGCTGATTTCCTCCTAGGCGGATAATCCGGGTTCGCAGGGCAGATAATCGGCCCCAGTTCGAGCAAAAGGCCAAGCGCGTCACTCGGTATCCGGTCGGATTTTCTACGGAAAATCCGAGCTGGCGTTTTCTTCCCAGGCGGATAATCCGGCCTTCGCATAGGGCGGATAATCCGTCCCCGAAGTTGATCAAGGGCAAGCTCGGTAGACCTTCGAGAGGCGGATTTTTTACGCGGATATTCCGAGTCTGGGGCGGAGTTTCCCCAGACCGGATAATACGGCCCTCACTTGGGTCGGATAATCCGGCCCCCAAAGTGTGCAACGGCTGGTTTTTGGAAGGGGGTATAAGTACCCCTTCTTCCCCAACATCCAGAACTCTTGATTCATTTGAATTCGACTAGACCCTGTGCAAGATCTCTAAATCTCGATCTCCCACTTCAACCACCCTAAGGTCTTGATCTTTGGTGGAATTGAAGGAGGAGAAGTTCATCATCAACATCAAGAATCAAGCGCTTCAACTCCTCTCCATTCACTTGGAGAAATCCCTGATCTAGTATTCTCGTTAATACCTAGATCGTGTTATTATGTTGACAACTTTGTTCTTGTGGCAGCTTGTTGTCATTTCAGGAGCCTCAAGTTGTTGTGGAGTTGTTGCCCGCTTAGTTGTGTAAAGGCGCCGGTGCACCTCGAAGGGTACCTATAGTGGAAGGTGGATCAGGCTGTTGTGGCGAGATCCATCGGAGAAACAGTGAGGCCTTTTGTGGCGTGGTGGTCTTAGTACCGCCCACCCCTCCAACACAGACGTACTTCCCTTAACAAGGAAGGAACTGCGGTCAAACAAATCCTGTGTCTCCGCGTGCTTCACTTCGGTTCACTCGTTCCTCTTCCACTCGCTCCTTACTCGCTAGTAGATAGGTTTGCATATAGGGAAATTCCACACACTAGATTATCTAGAGAATTTACATTTGTGCTAAGCCTAAAATTGAAAAAGAATTAAAAATTGGTGTAGCACCTATTCACCCCCCTCTAGGTGCCCATACGATCCATTTCAATTGGTATTAGAGCCCCGACTCTTAATTCAGGCTTAACCGCCTAAGAGTAGTATGGGTACCAGGGATGATGGAAATGAGGCTGTGGATAAGGTCACAATGGATGATCTCAAGTCGTTGGAAACAACCTTGTTGAAATCCTTTGAGGCCAAGATGGAGGAGATGAATCAAATGATTGCTCGCCTTACATCATCCATAGCCCCATCTCCATCCTCCTCTGAGGCTTCCTCACCATCATCTAAGGAAAAGGGTAACACCGGATCTAAGGATGATGATGTGGAAGGTGAAAAACTAAATGGTTCCACCTCCAAAAAGGGAAGTGGTAAGGAGGAATATAGTGAGGTTCGCCATTATATTCCCCGACCCACCTATCCCTCATCCTCATATAAACAATAGGGGTGATCCACCCAAGCTCACTGCATCTTCTTTTAACCAATGGCAATTTCTAATGAAATCTCATGTTTGCAGCTCCTCTATTGAATTGTGGAGGATCATTGAAGAAGGTCTTCATGTTGGAGATCAAACCAATCTAACAAGAAGGGAAGTTGTGGATAGCCAGTTGAATGCCACTGCTCTCCACATGATACAGCTGGGTGTGGGTCCTAAGGACATGCCACACATTGAACATCTCAACACGGCTAAAGAGGCGTGGGATGCTCTTACGGACCTTTTTGTTAGATATGAAAGCATGAGAAGAAACCGGTATGATGCCCTTAGTAACGAAGCTGAGGGATTCTACATGTTGGATGGTGAAAACCATGAGGACATGTATAGAAGACTCAAGGGCATCGCAACAACATTTCGGAAGCATGGGGCCACTCACATTGATGATGCATGGATAAACAGAAAGTATGTGAGTGCCTTAATGCCTTTCGAACCGACGGGTTTGAAGAGCTTGCAAGGTAGACACAACTATCATCAAATGACATCCAATGAAGTCATGCAAGAAATGGCGTCATTCAAAGTGGTGGCAAAGAATGCTGAAGATGCCCATGCTCGGGCCATTGGAATGCAAAAGGGTGTCAATATGGCTCTCAAAGCCAATGTTGTTGAGCAAGAGGATGATGAAGGAGCATTTGAGAAGGGATCCATGGACTGCCCCGATGAGGTCAAACGTGCTCATGGTGAGTACATGGCATTCTATGCAAGGAACTTTTGGAAGGACCCTGCCAAAGCCAAGTCTGAACTTGAGCGCAAGAACGGGTCAAATGGAAGAAGAGAAAGTGGCCTAAGATTGAGAACTTGCTTCAACTGTGGAGATAGACTGCACTTTGTAGCCGAGTGTCCTTATGAAAATAGAGAAGACAATGGTGGCAGGCTCATTCTCAAAGATAAATCCAAAGTTCCTAAGAAGAAGCCATTTGCTAAGAAGAATGGCCCTTTCAAGAAGCAACACAAGATGGTCCTTGTAGCTCAAGAGGAATACTCCTCCGCAAGTGAAGATGAAGAGGATGATGATAGTTCCCGCGAAGTGGCTGCTATAGCCACCACATTGACTCCCTCCTCTCTCTTCGACTTGCCGAACAAGAACGACATCAACAACAACGCCACTTGCCTAATGGCAAGAGGATCCGAGGTATCGACTTCTAACTCCTCATTTTCTAAGACTAACATAATTTTGGATATGGATGATCATGAAAGTCTTGAAATGAAAGAAGAAGTTATTGCCTTTGATACTTTTTTCACTAACCTACAAGGTGAGCACAAACTCCATTTTGATACTCTTATGAGTCAACTTGCTCGAGCCGAAGATCTCCTTGAAGAAAAGGACAGAATTGAAAGAGAAGATGCCTTGGAGATAGCCTCTTTGAAGAATGCCTTGGAAGAGGAAGAGGAAACTCAAGTTTCTTTGGAAGAAAGACTCGAATCCCTAGAGGAGTCACAAGAAGAAGCTGTAGCTCAGCTCATTAAAGAACGTGACCATGCCCATGCCAAGGTAAAGAAACTAAAGAAAGAAAAGATTGATTTTGGGGTTGTTCATGCTAGACTTTTGGAGAAGTTTGATGATCTTGAAAGTGCTCACAAGGCATTGAAGAGTGATCATTCTACTCTAAATGAGTCTCATGACCAGCTCCAAACTCAATTGAAATGGTATAATATACCAAGTACCTCATCTCCATCCTTTGGAAAAGAAGATCTTGCAAGGAGTTCTCAACACAAAGGTAACGGGGTTATTGATGAGATACTGAGCAGGCAAAGGACAAACAACAGTAAAGAAGGTCTTGGTTACATACCCAAGATAAAGAGCAAGAAAAACAAGAAGAAGAAGAAGAAGAACAAGACTGCTCAATCGAAGACTAGCAACATTACCAATGACAAGACTAATTACGATGGTTTTGCAGGGATCAACAATCCTAACTTCGAACTATATTGTGATGCTTATGGTGATGTTTATGCTAGTTATGTAGGGCCTTATGATTGTTACATTCCTTGGTCTATTTGGGTTCCCAAGACCCTTGTTACTAACATGAGAGGACCCATTGAAAAATGGGTACCTAAAACCAAGAAGTAATTTTCTTGCAGGGCTATGCTTCCGGTGGTTCTAAATGGGTACTCGATAGCGGTTGTACGAGTCATATGACCGGAAGCAAGGAGATCATCATGGAGATGCGGCCAAACCTTGAACACATTACCGTCTCCTATGGTGACAAGTCAAAATCTGAGGTATTGGGTCTCGGCAAAGTTGTGGTGGCTCACGATATCTCCCTCGTGGACGTCATGCTTGTTGAGACCCTCGGGTATAACTTACTTTCAGTTCGTGCCCTTGGTAAGATGGGCTTTGCAGTTTACATTGATGCTGGTTTGGTGGTACTCTTGTGGAGCAAGTCTCTAAAAGTCGCTTTCGTGGGATATGTCGAAAACGACCTGTACGTGGTAGACTTTTCGGGGAAAACCACTGCAGGTCCGATGTGTCTTTTCAGAAAGGCTGACGCGGGTTGGCTATGGCATCGCCGACTAGCCCACGTCAATATGAGAACTTTGCAAAGTCTCCACAAGGGTGGCCACATCCTTGGACTAAAAGAAAATATCTCTTTTGCCAAAGATCATGTCTGCAGGGCGTGTGTTGAAGGGAAAATGCATGATTCTCCTCATCGAAGGAAAACTATTATCTCTTCAAAAAAGGATCTTGGAGCTTCTTCATGTGGATCTTTTCGGACCTCCATCTCATGCAAGCCTCGGTGGGAAGAAGTATTGTCTAGTGATTGTTGATGATTACTCAAGATACACTTGGGTTTATTTCTTCAAGTTGAAGAGTGAAACTCAACAAACTGTCATCGACTTCGCCAACGAGGTTCAACGTCAACACAACGTCCCCATTCTGGCTATAAGGAGTGATAACGGCTCGGAGTTCAAGAACTACACCTTAAATGAGTTCCTAAGTGAAGTGGGGATAAGACATCAATAATCCGCTGCGTACACCCCTCAACAAAATGGTGTAGCCGAGAGGAAGAATCGAACTCTAATGGACATGGCAAGATCAATGTTGGCTGAATTCAAATCTCCATATAACTTCTGGGCTGAAGCAATCTCTACTGCTTGTCATTCATCCAATCGTTTATACCTTCGCAAGATTTTGGACAAGACTCCGTATGAAATACTTACCGGTAAAAAGCCAAACATCTCATACTTTCGGGTATTCGGGTGTAAGTGTTTCTTTCTTATTAAAGGAGTTCGTTTATCTAAGTTTGAATCTAAGGCTCTAGAAGGTATTTTTGTTGGTTATGGTGCCGAATCCCACACTTATAGAGTCTACAATAAGCTCTCCAGAACTGTTGTAGAATCTTGTAGTGTGGTGTTCGAGGAAAATGACGGTTCCCGTGCGGAGCAAGTTGGTGTTTGTGATGCAGATGTTGAAATACCCCAAGATGCTATAAGAAGAATGGGCGCGGGATTCTTCCGCCCCATTGAGGAACCCCTTGTGGCGAACCGGGAAGGACAATGCTCTACTCATATAGAGCCCTCATCTACACATACGCAACATGCTCCAACCACGGGGGCAACTTCTACACCATCTCCATCAACTGCTAAAGGTCAAGTTGCTCCAGAAAGCTCCATGCCGGATTTTCCGATGGATACCGGATTATCCGGCCACTCCGCTCCAGCTGTCCGTGCAGCTCCTGGTGGTGAAGATATCAACACAAGCTCCAGGTCAGATTTTCCGGCTGACCCCGGATTATCCGGCTCCTCGCCAGTTCAAGCGAGTCCCAGGCTTCCTGATGATGATGCTGCAAGTCCTCCCAGGCCGGATTATCTGGCCTCTTCATCGACCAGATTATCCGGCCCTGACTCTCCAGTTCTGTAGCCTCCTGTTATGGCTACGGACTCACCTCAAGGGCATGCATCTCCACCACCTACTACTGATGTTCCAACTACTGATCAAGGCGGAGAAAATGCCTCCAATGAAGACTCAAGTGATGAATCTCCTCCACCAAGAGACAACAAACTTATTGAACTTCGTCGCAAGGCTCGGGCTGATCGTAACCTTGAGTTGAGGGGTCACACTCTCGACAAGGTTGTTGGTGATCTTCGACGAAGGGTGTCTACTAGAAGAGAATTGGCCAGTTTTGGTGAGCATCAAGCTCATATCTCCATGGTGGAACCTAAGAAGATCTTTGAAGCTCTTGAAGACCCAGACTGGGTTGTTGCTATGCATGAAGAATTGAACAATTTCGAGCGCAACAAAGTCTGGAAACTAGTGGAGAAACCCAAAGAGTGCCGCAATGTTATCGGCACCAAGTGGATTTTCAAGAACAAGCAAGATGAGAATGGCATTGTTGTGAGGAACAAGGCAAGACTTGTGGCACAAGGTTACTCCCAAGTTGAGGGCATCGACTTCGGCGAGACCTATGCTCCTGTGGCTCGTCTTGAGTCCATCCGTATCCTACTTGCTTATGCTGCTCATAACAATTTTAAGTTGCAGCAAATGGACGTCAAGAGTGCCTTCCTTAACGGTCCTCTACATGAGTTGGTATACGTAAAGCAACCCCCGGGGTTTGAGGATTCTAACTTCCCGAACCATGTCTACAAACTCGATAAGGCACTCTATGGCCTTAAACAAGCCCCACATACGTGGTATGAGCACCTTAAAGAGCTTTTGTTAGATCGTGGCTTCGAAGTTGGGCAAATCGACCCCACTCTTTTTACTAAGAAGGTTAAGGGGGAGCTCTTCGTATGCCAACTATATGTAGACGATATCATTTTTGGTTCTACTAACAAAGCTTTTAACGATGAATTTTCAAAGCTTATGACTGACAGGTTTGAGATGTCTATGATGGGGGAATTACGATTCTTTCTTGGATTCGAGATCAAGCAACTAAGAGAAGGAACCTTTATTAATCAAGCAAAGTACATCCAAGACATGCTCAAGAGATTCAAGATGATGGATCTAAATGGTGTCGCTACTCCGATGCAAACAAAGTGTCATCTCGAACTCAACCCTCATGGTAAAGATGTGGACCAAAAGGTATACCGGTCCATGATCGGCTCTCCTCTTTACCTCTGCGCATCTAGACCCGATATTGTGTTGAGTGTGGGAGTGTGTGCAAGCTATCAAGCAGCTCCTAAAGAAAGCCACGTAGTGGCGGTCAAGAGGATCTTTCGATATTTAGTTCATTCCCCCAACTTTGGTCTCTGGTATCCCAAGGGCTCCAATTTCTCTTTATGTGGTTATACTGACTCAGATTGGGCTGGTGATAAGGATGATCGGAAGTCAACTTCTGGAGCTTGTCAAAGCTTGGGAAGATCTCTTGTATGTTGGTCCTCCAAAAAGCAGAATTGTATATCTCTCTCCACCGCCGAAGCTGAATATGTTCTCTTTGCCGCTTGTACTCAATTATTGTGGATGAGGCAAACTTTAAAGGAATACGGTGTCAATTGTGACAAAGTGCCTCTTTTATGTGATAATGAAAGTGCTATCAAAATTGCATACAATCCAGTTCAGCACACAAGGACGAAGCATATTGAGATTCGGAATCATTTTATTCGTGACCATGTTGCTCGAGGTGATATTGATCTATCTTTTGTGAGCACGAAAAACCAACTAGCGGATATTTTTACAAAGCCACTTGATGAAGCAAGATTCTGCTATTTGAGGAATGAGCTAAATATCATTGATTCCGGGAGCTTGTCTTGATTACCCATGCACCCACTCGTACATCTCAATCCTTGTTTGGTCTAGGTGTGGGCATGGATATAGGGGGAGTGTGGTCCTAACTTATTGGGCTAACCCTCCCCCATAATGCCAATAGCAAGTCATATCATTTCTCTTAATATCATGTTGTGATATGTGAGCCTATTGATGAGTATTGGTCGTGAACCCAAGATATATCTTCGCGGTGTCACACCATACACTCCAACAAGGTGGCTTCGGCCACCGCCCTCTCCTTTGTGGAGAATTGGATCTTTTTGGATGTTATTTGCTCTCTCTTGTTCTTATGGGAATCGCACTCAATCTTGGCTTTTATTTGATTTGTTTTTTTTGCAATTTTGAGTGTCTAGTACCATCCCAGTTTGGCTCTCTTAATCCTAAGCCTTCCCTACCTCTAAGCCATCTATTCTTGCACACAAGTCCCTTGTACACCTTGTGGGGGTGTTGTTTGGGGACGCGCGGGCCTGGTTCTGTGTATAACAGAATCCCAGATTTTAGGCCGGATAATCCGGCCCAAGTATTGGCCGGATAATCCGGCCCTGGCGGATTCGATCTTAAAGGGCAGGGCTCGGGGAGAAGGGCTCATAACGAGCAACACTTCTCCCCTAGCCCTCTCCTTCTCCCCAGCTGCCGCCTGCCGCCCCTCACCCTCCTCGGAGCCTCTCCGGCCACCGGATTTTCCGGGCCTCCCCGGATCTTCTTCTCCGCGCCTCCGGGTACCTTCTCCTCCACGTTCTTCCTCCAATGAGTGAGGGTAACTCCCTCTCTCCCCATCTTTGGCTAGATGTGTATCTTGTTGGATGGAACGTTGTCTAGAAGGATGTGTTTTCGCATAGAAATTGTAGTCTTACAGTTTCTAGGCCCGATCTACTTTTTTGCATGCATTCTTGGTGAAATCGAAAATTTCTGCCAGGGCCGGATAATCCGCCTGGCAGCAGATAATCCGGCTGACAGTTCAAATGCCTTGGTTTCACTATGGTGTATGTATTGAGTAGTTTTGACCTATGAACTTTTGCCTACTTGTTCCATGCTCTCTGGACTTGTGTGTATGCTTATCCCTTGCTATCGGCCTTATTCTCCTCATAGGTGGTTCCGTGTTCCCAAGGACCTAAAGCGCCCGTCCTCGCGCTAAGTACTTTCGGGACGACGGTCAAGGTAACCTAGTGGACGAAGTTGAATTGCAGAGAAGGAAGAACGAAGAGAGGCGCATGGCTGAACAATCCAAGAGGACTAGGAAGGGTGTGTCCAAGAGGAAGGGCAAGGAGCCCAAGATCAACTACAGGGCTCTAGATGCGGTCTCCTTCTCTGCCATTCGTCACCGTGACTTGTTTGCTGAGCTGCCTCGTGATGATGATCTGGGGGATACCCGGTTTTGGTGTCGTGCGAAGCAGAAAGGATTTATGAAGACATCTATGCCAGGCTGAACATTAGGCCTATGCACCCTCTGGTACTTGCTGATGCTTTGGAGAAGGCGCATCTTGTGGATGCGATGTATGTGGCTGAGAGGATGGGGCTGCACCATCTCATGTCCCTCCAGTGCTCCTTTGACTCTGAGGTGGTGAAGCAATTCTTCTCCACTCTGGTGATTTGTGGTGATGAGCGTCACACTATGAAGTGGATGACTCATGACAGGCCCATGACTGCTGATTTTCACGTTTGCTGGGGTTTGGGGGTACTCATTGTTCCCCTCTGCGCCTTCTGCTGATGCTGATGATGAGGAAGGTGACACTAAGGAGCTTGAAGATGAGGATGAGGAAGAGCATGAGGACGAGGACGAGGACTATGATGAGTGATCCCATGGGGCGCTAGCATCGCTCTTCTCCCTTTTTGGTGTCTCGATGCCAAAGGGGGAGAAGTAGTTCTATTAGGTTGTCCGTGGATTTGCATGGGTCAGGCGTAAGCACTTTTTATTCGTTATTTCTTGCTTATGCCCATTAGCGAGTCATGCATCACCTTCGACAAACGCGACCATCCGCCTCAGGTACCCCGTCCAGGCCATTGCACCCTCGTACTCGAGGTGCAAATCGGAGGCTTCGACATGAGCCGCGTCTTCATGGATGGCAGAAGCGGCATCAACCTTATATTCGCGAGTACCTTGCGAGCAATGAGGATCCCTCTAACTTGCCTGGAGGCCTCGGACACAACTGAAAGAACATTTCATGTTTTCCTATGTTTTGCGTGTTAGATAACAATACTATGGAGACTTTTCATGTGTGCTAAGTGTGCAGGAAGTTTTGAGGGGGGCCGGATAATCCGCCCCTCCAAGGGCCGGATAATCCGGCCTACCTCATCTCTCAAGGAAGCCAAGGCGCGTCGCTCTCTGTCTAGTCGGATTTTCTCCCGGAAAATCCGAACTGGGGCGGTTTTTCCTCCCCAGGCCGGATAATCCGGGTTTCGCAAGGGCCGGATAATCCGCCCCCTAGTTTTCGAGCAAAAGGAGCCAAGGCGCGTCGCTCGGTATCCGGTCGGATTTTCTACCGGAAAATCCGAACTGGGGCGGTTTTTCTTCCCCAGGCCGGATAATCCTGCCTTCGCATAGGCCCGGATAATCCGGCCCCCAGAAGTTGATCAAGGGCAAGCTCGGCGCGACGCTCAGAGAGGGGCGGATTTTCTGCCGGATATTCCGAGTCTAGGGCGGAGTTTCCCATCGATAATCCGGCCCTCACTTGGGCCGGATAATCCGGCCCCCAAAGTGTGCAACGGCTGGTTTTTGGAAGGGGGTATAAGTACCCCTTCTTCCCCAACGTCCAGAACTCTTGATTCATTTGAATTCGACCAGACCCTGTGCAAGAGCTCTAAATCTCGATCTCCCACTTCAACCACACTAAGGTCTTGATCTTTGGTGGAATTAAAGGAGGAGAAGTTCATCATCAACATCAAGAATCAAGCACTTCAACTCCTCTCCATTCACTTGGAGAAATCCCTGATCTAGTATTCTCGTTAATACCTAGATCGTGTTATTGTATTTGACAACTTTGTTCTTGTGGCAACTTGTTGTCATTTCGGGAGCCTCCAAGTTGTTGTGGAGTTGTTGCCCCGCTAATTGTGTAAAGGCGCCGGTGCCCACCTCGAAGGGTACCTATAGTGGAAGGTTGATCAGGCCTGTTGTGGCGAGATTCATCGCAGAACAGGGTGAGGCCTTTTGTGGCGTGGTGGTCTTAGTACCGCCCACCCCGCCAACACAGACGTACTTCCCTTAACAAGGAAGGAACTGCGGTCAAACAAATCACGTGTCTCCGCGTGTTTCACTTTGGTTCACTCGTTCCTCTTCCACTCGCTCCTTACTCGCTAGTAGATAGGTTTGCATATAGGGAAATTCCACACATTAGTTTATCTAGAGAATTTACATTTGTGCTAAGCCTAAAATTGAAAAAGAATTAAAAATTGGTGTAGCACCTATTCACCCCCCCTCTAGGTGCCCATACGATCCATTTCAACAACGTTCCATGGCATCGTCCCAGGGAAAGGCGTATACCCCTGGGCAAAATCAACCCCGACGTCATCTTCGGCACGCCGAAGAACTTCCGGCGCGAGCGCATCGACTTTGAGGTCATCGACTGGCCCTCACAGTACCACTGCATCCTCGGGCGTGTCGCGTTCGCTAGGTTCATGGCAGTGCCCCACTAGGCCTACCTGCAGATGAAAATGCCAGGTCCCAATGGCGTCATCACGATCAACGGGAGCTTCGAGCGATCTGATAGTTGCGATAGGGAATTCAACAGAATTTCCCAGTCCTTCGGCATGCAGGAGGAACTCGCGAGACTAAAGGAGACGACAGACAACAGTCTGCCTCTCCTGAGCCGGCCAAGCTCACCTGATCTCTCTTTCGACTCATCGGTGCACACAAAGAAAGTGCAGGTCCACCCATCGGGTCCCGCCAAGACGGCCTCATCGCCAACAACTTGAGTCCCACATAGGAACTCGCGCTTGTCGAATTCCTCCGTGAGCACTGGGAAATTTTCGCCTGGTGTCCTGCGGACATGCCAGGAGTTCCCAGGGAATTCGCCGAGCACGCACTCAACATCAACCCCGGCGCAAGGCCAGTCAAGCAAACAATTCGGCGATTGTCTGAGCCACGAGCGCAGGCAGTTGGAATGGAGATCAATAGACTCCTTGAAGCCAAGTTCATACGCGAGATGAAGGAAAGCACTTGGCTCGCCAATACGGTGCTTGTACCAAAAAAGGACACGGATATCATGCGGATGTGCGTAGACTTCACCTCTTTGAACAAGCACTGCCCAAAGGATCACTTCCCGTTGCCGCGCATCGACCAGATCATTGACTCAACCGCGGGATGCGAGCGCCTCTGCTTCCTCGACGCCTACTCATGCTATAATCAGATTCGAATGAAGGAGGAAGATCAAGAGAAAACAGCGTTTACAACGCCCTTTGGTGTGTTCTGCTACAACACAATGCCCTTCGGGCTAAAGAACACGGGAGCCACCTACCAGTGGTGCATGCAGGCTTGCCTCAAGGAACAACTGGGCCACAACATTCAAGTCTATGTCGACGACATAGTAATCAAGACCAAGGAGGAAGCCTCCCTAATCGACGATTTGCGCGAAACCTTCGCCAACCTCGACCGCTACCGGATCAAGCTCAATCCGAACAAATGCGCCTTCGGCGTACCATTTGGGCAGCTACTCGGATATCTCATTTCCGCGAGGGGAATTGAGGCAAACCCGAAGAAGATAAAAGCCATACTGGCCATGGAGAAGCCGGAAAACATAAGGGGCGTTCAGAAGCTGGCTGGACGAATCGTGGCCCTCAGTCGATTCATCAGTCGGATGGGTGAAAAGACGCTACCCTTCTACCAGCTCCTCCGCAAAGATGAAAAATTTGAGTGGACCAATGAAGCGCAAGAAGCATTCGAAGACCTCAAGTGCCTGCTATCCACTTCGCCAAAGGTCGGTGACCCCGAGAAAGGAACCACTATTGCTGTATATCTCCGCCACCAACCAGGTGGTCGACATAGTGCTAAATGCGTTAGCGTCTTGAGGAAAACAAGGTCCACGGCATACAACGCCCAGTATACTACCTCAGCGAGGTCCTCACACCAACAAAACAGTGGTACCCGCACTACCAGAAGCTGGCGTACGGTGTATTCATGACCGCCCGGCGACTGCGCCATTACTTCCAGGAACAGCCAATCGTGGTGGTCAACGACGCCCCATTGAGGCATATCCTCAATAACCCCGACGCCACGGGACGAGTCGCGCTTTGGGGAATAGAACTGTCTCCACGAGACATCACATATGAAAAGCGCGACGCAATCAAGTCGCAAGTTCTCCCTGACTTCCTCGTGCACTAGATGGAGAACCAACTTCCAGACAAACCAGACATGTCCTACCTCTGGACAGTGCACTTCGACGGGTCCAAACGGAAGGACGGAGCAGGTGCAGGTGTCATACTGACATCACCTCAAGGGGACAAGCTGAAGTATATCCTGTGAATACAGTTCACAGCCTCCAACAACGAGGCTGAATACGAGGCCCTGTTGCACGGGATGAGGACGGCAAAAGCCTGCGGCGCCAAGAGGCTCATCATATACGACGACTCTAAGTTGGTCGTCAACCAAACGATGCACGAGTGCGACGCACTGAATGACAACATGATCGCGTACCGCGACCTCTACGACACACTCGAAGGAGACTTCGACGGTTGCGAGCTGCGGCACGTAGGTCGCGAAAGCAACGAGGAGGCGGACGCACTCGCGAACATAGGCTCTACCTGCGCCCCAATACCACCTGGGGTATTTCTCGAGCGCATCTGCGAACGCTCCATCAAACCAAAGGCCGCAGAGAAGAAAACAAGCGCAGCAACGGACTTGGGCACTACGCCACCCAATGAGCCAATGGCACTCGATGACTTGGAGCTGGACACAGGACTCGAGGGACCAATGAGCGTCATGATGATTGAGCAATCCTGGACGCAGCCGTACATCACGTACCTCCTCAGCAAGAGGCTACCGGACGATCCGACAGATGCACGGCACATCGCGCGGCGATCCAAGGCATTCGCTGTTATCAACGGCGAACTGTATAAACGCAACATCACAGGAGTACTCCAACGATGCGTCTCCACGACCGATGGAAGAGCAATTCTCCTCGACATCCATGATGGGACCTTCGGGCACCATGCCGGCAGTCGCGCCCTCGTTGCCAAAGCTCTACGAGCTGGATTCTACTGGCCTACAGCCATGCACGACGCCAAGGACATCGTCCAAAAATGCAACGCTTGCCAGCGATTCACGGACAAGCCGCACACACTGGGCGCAGAGCTACGGCCAATCCCATTGGCCTGGCCCTTCGTGCAATGGGAGCTCGACATGGTCGGCAAACTTCCAAGGTCCAGGCTAACGAAAAGGACTCGCATAGTGCAACGCACTTCATGCTAACAAAGCTCTTTATACAGATTTGACAATAAATTATACACAACATTTATACGAACTTTACAACACAAGTATACTTATGTGCAGGATACAAACTAGGCTACTACTGCAGTAGGAGAACGTTGGTTTGTTCCTCAAAGAAGTCGACGATCTCTTCTGCTGGGCGATCCACTGCCTGGTAGTGCGGCACCATATTCCAGGCAGAACCTGCCGGTGGTGTAGGCGGGCCAGATGCAATTGCCGCAACATCTACGTCAGGCCTGTGCAGTCGCACTATTGATAGAGCAGCCTTGGCACCAGCCACCAACTGTTGCCTCACGCACTCGCGAACCGCGGTCAGGTCTTGCAACTTGGCAAGGAGGGCCAGCAAGCTTGATGGAGTATCATCTAGCGGAAACATCGCCCGATAAATGTTCTTCAAGCATGACTGTGACTTCTTCAGAAACTGCAGCACTCGCGGCCTTACGATCCTCTGAGGTGCGTCGGCTCGATGCCGCGATCATGATCTACCTAGAAGTATCCACTCTCTTGAAGTTGCTCCTGGGTAAGATCATGCATGCGAATGGAAATTCTATCCTTCTCCTCCTGCGGATGACGCGTGCTGACAACTATACGAAGCAGCAACAGCAGCATGAGTACAACGTACCACTGTGAGTGACTACAAGAAAAAGACGAGAGCAAGCAAACTAACACTTGAATTGGTCGCTCAACTGCGTCACCTCGCCAAGCAGATACTGCTCTCGGGCGGCGGCTTTCTCCGTCTTCGACTTCCATACATCCGCGTTACTGCGGAGCACGGGCAACTCACGCTCCAGCTGCTTCATGCGGTCACGCAGTCGCGAAAGCAACGACAGCTCATCTACCCTGGAGCGCGGCGGTGCCACGGTATCATCAAGAGTCGGCGAGTCCTGAGTTTCCCTCAAAGGATCACTTGATGTACCCTACCACAAGTCAAGATAGAAGCAAATAAGACGACCAAATCAACACAAAGACAAAAGGATCAGATGCATTGAAGACTAGCAAAAAGTATCAGCAGATACACTCGCCAGCAGGCATGTTCTTAAACAAAAGGACATAAACTAATTAACTATTACAATGCTAACTAAGGAGCAACTGGCTTCTTCGACTTCGACGGCTTCGGGGGCTTCATCGAGTCCGTGGCAGTGTCAGATGCCACTGACTTTCCGCCAGCCCTTGATGCCGCCACTTTTGCTGCCTTCTTGGCGCGGTGCAGCTCCTCAGAATACTTTGCAACAGTATTTATCAACTGAGGCCCATACTTGCCACAGGCAGTCACGAAAGGAGCGAAGACTACCTGCTGGCCGTCTGCGCTAACAGGCATCGCCTTTGACACCGCGATAGGATCAACCTCGACTCCATGGGCCTGCACCATGGCAAGCGACATGGACGCGCCAGCCGTGCGGAGTGAGTTCTTGTAGATGGAGGGCACACCCCCGGCGAGTGACTCCACCAGCTTGCCTATATTCTCGATTAACTCCGCCTTGGGCATCAGCTCCTCCCGGAGGCGACTGAGGGCGCCCTTGGCCTTGGAAAGCGTATCCTGGACGGTGGCGCTATGGTCCTCGACTGCCGCAAGTGCACCCGCCAGAGCATCATCGCGACGAAGGGCCTGCGGGTCGAAATTCAAGTCGCCAGCATCTGCACATAAATCCACACATGGACAAAACATCAGTGCCAATGGCAAAAAGTCCAGCAGAGAAGGACAACGATATCCAAAGCGAAATACCTGAGAGGGCCTTGGCGATTGAGAAAAGCTATTCCTCGAACAACTTCTCCCTGGCTGCAAAGGAGGCACGCAGCTCCTCTTCGCACCTTTGCGCCTCGTCACACGCCGCGATTGCCTCATCGCGACCCTTCACAGCCGCGGCGAGGGTTTTCTCCATGGTGGCAGCATTGCGCAGGAGGGCGTTATGTTCAGCTACAAACAGAAAGGGATTGACTATCAGTCGACCATATCAAAAAGCAGACAAAAAAAAGAAGTGCAGGACACTCACTTTTAACCACGCGATGACGCGTCTCCAGCATCGCATGCTGGCGGCCCATCGCAAGCACTTGCTCCGCCAAGTGCGCGGCTTCCTTCACAAGGAGTTATCGCACAACAAGGAATCAGCAGAGGCAATAGATAACATCGACTACACCACTAAAAAGGAGAAAAACTACACTTACATGGTCCTCCAATGACTCCGAATATGTCTGATGTACCGTCATCTGGGCAACCATTCGATGCTCCCCTGCATGAGGAGGCGGAAGAGTTGTGCAGGTGGGCCGCCAATGGAGGGGAAGGAGCGCGCTCGACCTCTTCCTTGGCCCTTGAGGTAGCGACTCCTGATTCCTTCAAAAATTGGACGTCGCCAGAAGATGACGACGCCTCTTGACTGCAAGACAAAACCATATCAAGAAAGGGCAAACCCAGAGACGAGCCATCAAGGGCAAAAACAGAGAAGAGCAAATCGACTAGAAAACTTACCAATCAAACTTTTCAAAGTCAAAAGTGGCTTCCCCCGACTCTGACGAAGACTCCTTGGGCAATCGCATCTTCTTGCGAGAAGATGGTGCCACAGTGCTCACAGGAATGGCACGAATTGGCGACTCCGCACCAACACCCGTACCTTCCGGAGTCGAAGGAGACGACGCATCGGAATCCTTGTTGCGCGAGCGCTTGTGAGTATCTGGACTACCGGACTCGGGGGCTTCCTTCTCCACATCAGAAGGGACGGTTGACTCCGACTCGTCCTGTTCCAAAGCTTCATGAGGGATAATCCCCTCAGGAAGAGGGAGCATACAAGGTGACACCGCCCAATCCTGTACACAGACAACACATTCAGCAAAAAGCAAGTAAACAACAAAGAAGCAATCGACAAATTTAGCTACTGCGTAGCACAACTATACCTCAGGAGGAGGGTTCGTAGCATCAAATGGAGGAACAACTGGCTCACTGGGGAGCACATCCTTGACGGTGTACTTGGTGATCAGTCGAACCCTCTTGTCCACCTCACTCGCGGACATGCCATCAACAGACACGCGAGTGGCATCATCAGCACCAGCCCACTGAAACATGGGGTGGACTCTGGCCTGTAGGGGCTGGATGCGACGGCGCAGCCAAGTGTGAATGAGAGCGCAGCCTCCCTCCTCTTTGCCTATGCGACTCTCGAGGTCAGAGCAGCTATCTGGCACATCTGTCTCAGCGGACTCGTCGGGCATGACTACATTTTTCCAGGCGCATCCTCCCTGCAGCGTCAAGGATCGGCCTTGAGTCAGTGCTCACCGTTAGCCTTCTCATCGCGGATGTAGAACCATTTGTCCCTCTACCCTTGGACGGACGCCGTGAGCTTGATATTGAAGTAGGTGGCGGATGGGCCGACGTGGATTCCGCAACCACCTACATCGTAGACTAAAGAGCCAGATGCAGATTGGCGCTTCAATTTGAAGAGGCACTTGAAGAGGCTGAAGTGCGGCTCGATTCCGAACCAGCACTCGCAGAGAGTGATGAAGCAAGAGATATGGAGGATAGAATTCGGGGACAGCTGATGAAGCTGAAGCCCGTAAAAACAAAGAAGGCCCCTAAAGAAGGGGTGAAGAGGCAAGGAGAGACCGCGAATGATGAATGCTAAAAACATCACTCGAAAACCAGCGGGAGGAGCAGGAATTGTCTCACCGCCGGGGACGCGCGCGTCGGCAACTGCGGCGGACAATACTCCGTCTTGGCGAAGAAGACGGAGATCAGATGACTTGATGATGGAGGGGCGCCACGCACCATTCGTGACGCGGGTGCCTGCGGCCTTCTTCTTCCCGCCGGCGGTGGTGCTGCTGCCCGCAGTGGTGGAGCCGCCCTTCTTCTTTGCCGTGGCAACGGTGGCCGTTGAATCAGCCGCAGTGCCTCCCTTCTTCTTCCCCATTGCGCGATGGCGATGTGAGCGAAGGAAGTAGCTCGGAAACGAGCAGAGCTAGTCCAGCGTCATGGAAGAAACGAGCGCAGAGAAAGCAGAGGAGCAGCGGCAATGGCGATGGAAGCAAAGGATGAATGAGAGCAGATGAGAACATTACCGTCGCAGCGCCGCTACTTAACCCCTGGAAGATGCAATCCCAGAAAAACCCTACTGGACGCGTGGCAAACATCGTGTTGGACACGTGGAGGAGTGGAAGCGCGAACTGTCCCTCCACTACTCCTATTACGCACGGAAATCGAGGAGGCGCAGTTAAAATAAAGATTACGCACGCCCAGTCAAATCAAAGTCAGAAAGTGGGACCCACTGCTCGTCACGTCCCGTCAAACTCGCTCACACGGGCAACTGAGGTCATGAAAGCGTCAGCACTGACGTCCTCAAAGCTACGCAGCTGAAAACTTCGACTACTTTAGTCCTTGCTCGAGTCTTCTACTCCACCAAGCACTCGGGGGCTACTCCCATAGGGAGCGCTGGTCGCGCACCCTATGATTTTTCTCTTCTTTTTGTAGGAACATGGACAATCAAAGGTAAACACAACCACTCGAAATACGGTTCGACTATGGACATGGGTTACTCTCATAGGGAGCGCCGAAAACAAATTCGACTGAAACAAGCAAGCAAAAGACGACAGCAGTCGCAAAAGTTATTTAGTCCCTGTCTGAGTCTTCGACTCAACCAGGCACTCGGGGGTTACTCCCATAGGAAGCGCTGGTCACGCACAATATGATTATTTGTACAAAAAACTGTGTGTTGATAACATCCACACTCGAAGCTCATGGTGACACCGCCTCATAATTTTCCCCTACAAAGAGACCGCGTCTCCTGGGTCACCCGAATCGTCTCCGCGATGATAAAATTCAGATGCCGCGCTTACAGCGTGAATGTAAGACCTGAATAAGGCCTGGCAACGCATTAGCTGCGCACTACCAGAAATGTATCCGTGCCTATAGGTACGATGAACATGCCTTGATGGACGCGTCGAGTGCTCACACCCATATAACTGGAATTCGACTCCTGTAAGACCTTCGCGGCTTGAGTCGAATTACACCAGCACTTTTCCGGATTCGAGTCCGGGGACTCGAGTTCGAGTAGATTGCGTTCTTTCACCCTAAGATGGTTAACTGATATCGATACTTTGGTTATATCAGGCACGTACATTAACAATCCCTATGACACAAATAAAGCAGTCGAAATACACTCGTTCAGGCACTCAAAAGACTTTTAAAAGTCCACAGTCGAATCTGCGATTCCACTGGACACTCGGGGGCTACTGACATGGGTATACCCTACAGGTACTCGAGCTTGATATATACGGTCTAAATACGTACAGGCCCACGGTGTCGCCAAGGCCCAAATGAAGGACTCGAGTAACCTATGGACTCTCAATTGCTTGAAGAACAAGAAGAAGTTAAAGATAGAAAGTTTGAAGGGGAAAAACCCTAATTTGTAACCGACTCGACCTGCTACCCGATACCTAGCCTATCTATATAAGGGCTAGGAGGGGGCGGCGAGGAGGACACACGCAACCCTAGTTTCCACAACCCTCGCCAGATTGCATCTGCGCACCATTGTAACCTTCGGTTCCTTCGATAATTTCACGAGCAGACAAGCAGGAGTAGGGACCTCTACGAGGCCTGAACCTGGGTAAATCTTTGTCCCCTGTGTGCTTGTTTGCTAGCCGATAGATGTCTCCAGCGCTCCCTACTTCTCCAAAACCCAAGTCCATAACAATAGGCATTGATGAGTTAAACCATCGTCACACATATAAACACAACATACACATTTATATGTTCTGTTAATGAAAGAAAAGGCCACTATTATGTATTTCTGACAAAAAGATAGGAACAGTTGAAACCATGCCACGACAAAATTTAATTTTGAACTTCGAAAACTACCACTGACTCTGAGTAGGACATGTTGTGGAATGTTTCAAAATTTCTATGTAACTTATATAACGACCTGATTAGTTTAGTTCTAAATACTTTGGTTACTCACTCTATAGTGAGATAAAACTTACTCCCATGTTTCATATTTAGAAGTTCGGAATTTTTGGTTCTATAACATGGTTGTATTGCTAGCACGGTAGGTGTCACTAAGGTGGTCATTTAATTCCTAAAATGGTTTCACCTAGTTCACTTATGCATAAATAGGCACTCGCCATATGCATGTGTGCCTATGAATTTAGCTTTGTCCATAAGCATGTGTGTAACTAAATTAAGTAGTAAAAGATCATCAGAAAGTTTTAGCCTGTAAGACAAAAAGAAAATGTCGAACACCATCTTATAAATGTGGACACAATGTATCAAAATGGCGATCACTAAATTACCATGCTCGAGGTCACGAAATTCATAGGGAATCATCACAAAGGAAATATAGAGAAAGAACTTACAGTGTGAAAGCAATATCCCTTAGCTCAATCACTACCAGAGTCAAGAGTAATAGTGTGGCCTGCAGACATGAAACAAAAAACCATATTCAGGAGCATACATATTAACTACATGCTAATTCGTTTTAAGGATGCCCATATTATACAAAGTGCACCCATGAACTCCAATTAAACAGATCTCTAAAGGGATACCAACAATATAGTTTCTAGTTACCTGGCTAGTACTATGGTTTTTACTTGAACAAAAATATTATTCAGATAATGTTGTTATATGCTGACAATAGCATGTCTATCATGAAAAGAAAGAACTAAAAAAATCCAAATAAAAATATTCATCTATTTATTATCAAGAAATTTCCTTCCAGGAGCTAAAGAAAGATTGTAAGATCATGTGAGGCAAACTAAGCATGCATGAATAAATCAAAAGTATTCTCATCCAACACCGCTTATATTTAGTACTTATGAGAAAAGATATACGGAGAAGCAACTGTAATAGGGGAAGCTAAAATGCAGTCAATGTTGATGGGTATGGAATGTGCTATAGAAAAATACTAAAAAAAATCATGAAAATGGGTTTATGTGAAGTCCATATATGTCAACCAATGTAGGGACATAAATGCAATTTAGCTGCATACAATCCTAGCATTGTCCATCTTTTTTCCTCCATGGACTATCCAAGAACAAGAAAATAATGGTTTCACGGGCTGCTACTTAATATGTTTTTCCTTACACATATGACAGGGTGAAATCTGTTTTAGATAACGGTGACAAGATCGGATGAACTGATCAATGCCTTGTTTAATCAGTAAAATTCTATGCATCTAGGCAGATTAGTTCTTGGAAGTGATCAAACTTTGATAAGCAGGTAAACAAGGTTAACTTAGTTACCCATGGCAGTTGCTGGCTGACTTGGTACAGTCAGCCTTAGTAGTCTACTACCTTTTACTTAGATACGATCATTTATACTTGACGAAGAGGTGCAGTTCATCGTCTCATGACTCATGCGTTTCTTACCCATTTTTCGGACCGACGAGCTAAACTGGCTTAAGGCATATGAATTGTCCATAGAGTGAATAGAGGAGAAATTAGAATCGCAAATACACTGAAATAACCTCATCTAGCAGAGAAGAATAAGAATCGCAAATACACAGGCTTAAAGCATATGGAAAATTAGGACTACCAATCAAAAGATCCTTCTGCAACATCATCATAGACTTCTAGCCTAATTTTTGTCACAACACATGGATGCAACTCCTTTGTGTACCTTGCAGTCGCCATCACACGATGCTACACCGTCCTAGAACCACCACCTGCACGTCATAAATATCAATCAAATCAAATCAAACCAAAAGAGCAAGCAGAAGACGAAGACGAAGACGATGTTGATGAGTGAAGCAGACCAACGCTTCTTCTGCCAAAGATGGGGCGTATGGAGGAGTCATGTTCACGACCTCCTGACTTGCTGGTGGGGGATGAGCAACATGGCCGGCGGGCCGGCGTGGCCACTGTCGGCGAGTCAGACCGGTTCCGCACTCTGGCCACTGTCAGCGGCGCCGAACCAGTTCTGTGCTCGGAGGTATCCTGGCGGCGGCAGCTGGTCCGGTCGCCGGATTGGAGAGAGCTGACGGGAGGCGAGAGGAGAACAAGGGTAGGGAGAGAGGCTTTGAGGATTTTGTACTGCTGGAGGTAGCAGTGACCACGACCTCCACGATCGGCAGTTGCCGCGCACGGAGCTGACCGGTGGTTGCCATGGATTGACACGTATAGGATTGACCGGCGGTTGTGAGGCGGCACCGGGGGATTTGGTCGGCGTCGCAATAGGGATTAAGGCGCGGTGGCGTGGGGTGTTGTTGGCGGTGCTGCGAGGCGGAGCCGGAGGTCACGGCGCAGATCGACGGGGCAGATCGACGGAGGAGGAGCTCAGGCGGCGTACGCCATGGGTCGGGATTTTGTGTCTCGCGTTCGTGGCCTGAGATGAATAGACGATGGATTGATTTTTTCCCTCACGGTCGTGGCAGTCACAGGAGAGGACGTGTCTACTTCCGTTTCTGTTTTTCTTTTTTTTGAGGTATATACTCCGTTTCTATTTCTATTCAGCGTGCGCGTTCCGTTCTCTTCGCGTACGGGAGTTTTTTTCGGACGGTGAAATTTACGGGAGGTAGTACGACGTACCAGCGATCTGGTCATCTTTCCCTTTAATGAATAGTAGAGATTTTCAACCGTGGCATGTACCCTCTCAACAATAAGCAAATTAGGACGCGGCTTTGAAGCTTAATCACCTTATTAATACTAAAAAAATAAGCATTAATTTGTACTCCCTCCATTCCATAATAGAAAATGTTTTAGTTTTTATAAATCGAATGTATCTAAACGTCTTTTAGTATATAAGTTCACTTCAAAACTACACAATAAAAGATGTCTGGCTACATTCGTTTCACGAAAGCTAAAACATCTTATATTTTAGAATGGATGGAGTAAGCATTTGCAAAATTGTGTGTGAGAGGAGAGGGGGTGCGGGGGAGGGGGCCTTGTCCCTAGTGAATATGGGTGGGCATTAAAAACTGAAGTCAAACACCATAAGAGCAGGACAATAGTAGAGCCAACTGCTGGCTATAAGTCATGTCCATGTCGTCTAGAGTCAATCCAATAGCCAACATGTATAATAAGTAGAGATAAAAATACAATATTTTACACTCTCACATAGTGTCTAGGAGCACTTCCCTCTCATCTAACTAAGTAAAATATACTATTTTGAGTCATATAGGTTGCCGACTATTTGTACTTGCTCTAACCAAACTAATAGGTACCGGGAATAAATGCACCTATGACAGCGGCAGGTACCAGGTCACCACCCTTAGTCGTGCTCTGAACTTTGAAGTGCTAACCGAGCGTGCCCCATCATGTTATTTCATCTGAATAATGTTGTTTGTGAACTCTCTATGCTGGCTTGGAGAGATGGTGTGTTTGACTTGGGGTTTATCTGAAGATGTGCTGATGTAGTATGAAATAAATCACCACCAGCTTGTTTCAAGATTTATAAGTTGCTTCAGTCATTCTGTAATTAGTTAAATATGTGATTTAACTCTTGTCTGTGCAGAACCATAAAAATAATATGTGATTTAACTATTGTCAGTGCAGAACCATAAAAACTTACAGTAGTGAAAGCTAAGACGCGACCGCTTGTCTCGTCTCGCCTTGAAGCCCTAACAGCAGCATTGAGCTCAACTAGTGGAAGCGTTCCACCGTCGTGTGGAGTGCGGGGAAGGGAGGGGGAGGGGCAAGGGCCCCCCTTGTCCCTAGTGAATATGGGTGGGCATTAAAAAACTGAAATCAAACACTATAACTGAACTACAATACACCCGAAATTGAATTAACAATGACTAATTACGATAGGTAAATATGATAACCGGCCATATCAACCCCAACTCCACGATGTGACCCCGGCTTTGTGTTCGACGCCGGCCCTGCGGATTTGGTCGGGCTCCTCGGCGCCGCCAACTATACGGAGGCTCAAACCACCGCAATCATGGGGTCATCGTCCAAGTGCTCCGCCGACTCATCCAGCGACCTGAACTATCCATCGTTCATCACCACGTTCAGCGCCAATGCCACCTCCGGCGAGACGTGCTTCAAACGGACCGCGACTAGCGTCGGGGAAGGTTCAGCGACGTACAACGCGTCGTGGTCGTCGCCGAGAAACGTCGGCGTGTCTGTGATGCCGCAGACGCTGAAACTCGGCGGAGCGGGACAAAAGGCAACGTTCTAGGTGAAGCCCAAGTTGAACGCGCCCACCGGTGGCGAGCCGTCCTTCGGCGCTCTCGTTTGGGCCGACAACAGCGACAGGTACCGGGTCACCACCCCTTTCGTGGTGCTCTGAACTCTGAAGTGCTAACCGAGCGCGTCCCCAAATCATGTTATTTCATCCGAATAATTTCATCTGAATAATGTTGTTCGTGAACTCGCTGTGCTCGCGTGGAGAGATGGTGTATTTGACTTGGGGTTTATCCGAAGATGTGCCATGGAACATGAAATAAATCACTACTAGCATGTTTCAAGATTTAAGTTTTTTCTGTCATGGTGTGCTGATGGAGCTCATGTACGCTATATTGCCCAGGCCCGTATATTCCAGGCATTTGATACGGCCCATTAACCCCAATAACGTGTATGGTTTTCCTTTGTTTTTACATATATCCTAGAAAAATATGTATTCAGTTAATTTTATAAGATAGATATACTGATTAGAAAAAAAAATCATGCCCTCAAATAACAATATTCACATTTTTTTAAATACGGTCAAGCAATTGTTTTAAAACTCGCACGCAAAATGTCATTGGGAAATAAATCCACGTATGACGAAAAGGATTTTCTTATTCTAAAAGGCACGTGCTACGCGCCGGCCAGCGTACCAACGAGTGACCGCACCACACCAGACCACCTATGCCCGCGATGATCTTTATGTTTGGAGGCTAACCAAGGACCCATCAAACACTATATATCAGAGTGACGGAGTCCAATGTGTATCAAATTATCAGGCCAATTTGAATCAGAAAAAAAGGCAAGCATTGTGGAGTAGTATTTCAGGCCAATCAATATCATCTCGAGATTATGAAAATCATTTAAGAGAACAAGAACAAAATTGTCTTTTAACAACACTTGTCCACCTATTGACATCGAAAAAGTATTAATCGGCGTTTGTCAAGGGTCGCTCACTCACAAAGAATTTCTTGGCAGATACATGGGAGATCCATTATTTAGCTTCCGTTTTGAGTTGGCCAATGAGATGTTGTACATGTCCGTATGTGTTTCCAGACCCACGACTATTCCTTTCACGCCAGGCGGTCAGCATGATCAAAGCGGTAAGGACTAAGAGCATCTCTAACCCGTAGCCAAAAGATCTTTAGAGCGGCCAAAACGGCCTTTAACTGAAAGCCTATAAACTTTTAGAGGACTAAATATAGAAACCAATACCAAAAAATCTCCACCCCTCTCCTATATTTGCTCGGTCTCGAGGCCGATGAGTAAAACAGCCCGCACCGCTCAGCTCCCGGTGTCCCACCGTCGCGCTGCCACAGCAGGCCGTCTCGCGCCCGTCCAAGAATGGCAGAAGCTCCGCCCCGCTTCCATCTTCCCCCTCGTCGAAACCTGTGTGGGCGGAGGCCAAGAATCGTCGGCACAACCGCCGTTTCCCTCTTCCATGCTCTTGTTGCTGCGTGCCATAGCGGGGATCGACCTTGACATGGTGGAGGAGGACGAGGAGGAGTCCTCGGTGACGGGCGGAGGAGGAGACTGCCACTGCCCCACCACATCCAGCCAGCTCCGCGACCATGGCTCCCCCCGCCTGCACACCAACAGCAGGCGAGGCCCGGCGGCACGGTGTGCCTCGAGCTCTGGCCCGCCTGTGTACCACCAGCAGGGAGGCTCGGCGGCGTGGTGTGCCTCGAGCAGGCAAGGCCCGGCGGCGCGTCGTGTACCTCACACAAAGCTACCTCAATTAGGGAAAGAACGAGCTTGCGCTCGGTAACCATGGGTACTTATAGTTCATCGTGGCCACGGCGAATTGGACACGGAGGAGGAAGATGGAGTGGGAAGAAAAGAAGGCGAGCTCACCATGGGGCTGCCGCTGTCCTTGGTCTGCTCGTGGAGTACGGGAACGACGCGGCGGTGGTGCCCTTCTCAGGTGAATACAAGGTGTTTGTTTGAATGGGCATATGAGAATCAAAATTTTGGGGCTTAGTTTTAGGGGATCGATTTCGGCGGACACAGTTTAGAGTAGAATATTTTTTCTCATCCATGAACAGTGTTCCTTTTAGTCCTCTAAGTTTTAGGGGTTGGGTTAGAGATGCTCTAAGGACGTCATTGGACACACATACAACACAAGAATTTTTTTAAACCAAAGATCTTTATATTACCATCCACCTTCACAATTATCTACTCCCTCCGTTTCATAATATAAAATATTTTAGCTTCGTGAAAGGTGTCGTGGTATTGCCGACGAGTACGCCACGGAGGGGTCCTCATATTGTGTGTTTAGAGAGGCGGGGGAAGGCGATGAGTTGGCGGGTACGAGGTAACACAGCTTACCCAGGTTTAGATCCCACGATGATGGCGGAATCCTACTCCTGCCATAAATCACTATAATGACAATACGCCGAGTTACATGGATTGGTTAGATGTGCGAGGGTGTGGTGTTCTATGAACTTGTGCCCTAAAGGCTCCCACAGGTCCGGCTTATAAAGGCGAGAACCTAGGGTTACAGGGAAAGATCATTGCCGGACAGGTTACAGAGTTCTACACTAATAATAATTAGTCTTTGTGTCTTGCACTCCAAGGCTCCCGGTTGGTCAGTGACTACACCATAGCCTTTCTTCTGCCGTTACGGGGCTCCCTTCTGGATCTGTCTTACTAGACCGCCCAACATGCCATAGGCTTTGGTACCAACTGTGGGCCACCCGGGTTAGCCGGGTTAGAGACATGCAATGGTGATACCCATTTAGCATATCCCCAATAGTAGCCCCGAAGGAGTTTGAGATCTTCCGCTGTCTTGCCTTTTAGTCTTGAATGCTCCGTCTAGGTGAAGCCGGCAATTCGTCAAGAAATATCTCGAAGTCTTCCCAAAGAACCCTGCAATCTTCTCTGTCTTCAATGTGTAAGTCGGAGAATCTTCAATTCTTCGGTTTTCTTTTCCATAGTCGGATAGATTCTGTCCATACTGGAATCTTCAGACGTGACTACTCCACTGCTACTGTTAGTAGGGTGACGTGGGCTATAGCCTATGCTTCCTCGAAACTCACATATGGCAGTGGTTAATCATAGAGATTTTCCCGCGTGTGAAATCTTAAATGTTAAGCGGCAAATGGGGGACATGGCGAAATTACCACGCACGTTCGCTCACATGTTGTCAATGATTTAACCGTTAGATCCTTTGCGCACGAATCTTGATGCCAGGGACTATAAATATTTACTGCGTCCGAAGCTAATTACTTTACCCTATTCTCATTGTGTCTTCTTCTTCCTCTCAATGAGTGACCCTTCGAGCTCTAGCGACAAAACCCTAATAGAGAAATCCCATCTCCCCTTTCCTTCCAATCTAACTCAATGGCGAGCAGCAGCAGTGCTCCATTGATGGTGGTGGTTCCCGAGGCTTCTAAGGAGCTATCTAGGGACGTCCATGTCCCACCGGAGGGGCTAGTGATCTCGGTCTCTGCCATGGTGGAAACCACCAGCGGTGACCAGTAACAGGCGGCGCTCGAAGCCATGGAGGAGGAAGCTAACTCCCACAAGGGAGTGTGGAGGGGATCTGAACTCACTACGGAGCACCTGAAGGAGCTCGCCGATGAGGGATATCTTCCCTCGGCGGAGGGGCTGGTCTGGCGGCCGGCGCCAGCCGACGAGGTCGTCCTCTCTCCCCAAGCCGGAGAGAAGGTCTACCTCAAAGCGCAGCTGGTACGTGAGGTTGCCTTCACAGTCTCTACGGTGACCCAGCATACCACTGCATGTTGGGGGGATACCCCCGGGTAGGGTCACACCGGGGTATAAAGGCCGAGTTAGCCGAGGTACGGTATGGTCAAAGCAAATGCTGGCCGAGTTACCTCAAGGCAGGCCGAATCTCGGGGTAACCCGGACCAGGGGACGTCCACCTAACTGAGTCTCATCCGACTTAAGCCGTAGGTCGGATAGATGAATCTAACTTGTATGCAGGAACAGGTGTGACCAGATCAACTATGATCCGGGTCATAGCAAGCTTCTAGGAGAAGGAAGGTATCTCGCTGGTCAAAAGCAACCCCGGTACGCACAGCATGAGCGAAGCGAATAGGGGCAGGACCACCGAGGCGTGGCCGACAAAGGTGACGACGCTAATGTCGGCTGATGCTGGCGCCGCAGAGGCTCACGTAGCCTCTGCATGGATGACACGGGAAAAAGCGACCCGGTCGGCTTACTATTTTGGGAGGAGGCATATTCCAGGGAATATGCCTCCACGTATGCCCTAGTTGGAGACCTAGCCGCCCCTATATAAGGAGGGCTAGGGCCTCTGTAGAGGGGGTTGGTCACAATTGGGTTGAGCTTTACAGGATTGAGATCTAGAGACTAGTTTTATCCATAAGAACAAAACGAATGTTGTCACCATATTTATTAGGCGCAAACTTCACTTCTATCCTCACACAGATGCTCCACTTTGAGATGGTATCACCAAACTCAATGTCATCAAAATCCTTAAATCTATAGTGGTCAGTGTAAGATGGCTAGTACTATATTTTATTCATGATGAGAAGGTAAGCTAAACTAACCTAGGTGGCCGCGGAGTTTCTGTCAAAACCGCATATGTCCTCTTATTTATGAGCTTAATGGGTGCCATCTACATTAAAAAGATACTAAAGGTTTAATGGTTGCGCACTGCCATGGGAATCTTATCGTCCCTGGAATCGCATGAAAATTGGACATTAGCACATTTTCACAAGTGTGTACCACCACCAAAGATATTCATCTACGCAGCAGTTAAAAAAATTGTGGGAGGCAAATTAAGAAGAACTGTAGATAGATAGCACATGCAGGAGCAAGATTACCAGGCTAAAATGACCAGAAAATAGGAACCACATGACTATATGGGAAAGATAATCAACATGACCTGACCTGCAACTCTCTATCAATACCAGTAATAAGATTGACCCTCTTTATTTTATAGGAGAGGGACCAGAAATACTGTCCAGCTTCAATGGTCGCCTGGTTCAAAGGTCCAGATATACAAGAGCAATCAGCTGAGTAAAAAAGTAAGCAAGTACTATAAAAGAAAACACATGGCATGCTATCGCAACTTATAAGATATACACATTGACATGGGTATACCCTACAGGTACTCGAGTTTGGTATATACGGTCTAAATACGTACAGGCCCACGGTGTCGCCAAGGCCCAAATGAAGGACTCGAGTAACCTACGGACTCTCGATTGCTTGAAGAACAAGAAGAAGTTAAAGATAGAAAGTTTGAAGGGGAAAAATCCTAATTTGTAATCGACTCGACCTGCTACCCGAGACCTAGCCTATCTATATAAGGGCTAGGAGGGGGCAGCGAGGAGGACACACGCAACCCTAGTTTCCACAACCCCCGCCAGATTGCATCTGCGCAATATTGTAACCTTCGGTTCCTTCGATAATTCCACGAGCAGACAAGCAGGAGTAGGGACATCTACGAGGCCTGAACCTGGATAAAACTTTGTCCCCTGTGTGCTTGTTTGCTAGCCGATAGATGTCTCCAGCGCTCCCTACTTCTCCAAAACCCAAGTCCATAACAATGGGCATTGATGAGTTAAACCCTCGTCAATTGGTGCCGTCTGTGGGATTGGGAGTGTTGATGTTGCGGCTTCTTCGGCCCCATCAACCGCGATCTACAACTCCGCAACAGCGGAGATCTGTCAGCTCTTCGGCGTGTTCGACTTCACCGTCCACACGCCAGCCACTCGCCCGGCCTTCGAACCCGTGGGCGATGGAATCAGCCTGGCGATAGGGAGCTTCCGTTTCCAAGTTGGTTAGATGGGCACGCTTCGCATGCCTGATCAGCCGACGACACCGTCGATTGCCCCAGCATCATGGTTCCCTCCATCGATCGGCACCCTCAGTGAGCTCAACGACCCGACAACAGTCAAGAACACGGTCAGCGACAACAGTCACGACTCCAATCTGAGCGATCTGGCCACTAAAGATGGAACCTACAGTTCCGGATCTAAGAGTCGTGGAAGCAGCAGCTTCCCCAATCACTTCTTGTGCACCGTCATCAACGCAGGCGACACCTCTGCCAATCGCGACAACGGCGGAAATCGCGGCAACGGCACCGACCCGCCTAACGGCGGCAATAGTGGCAATGGCGGCAATGGCGGTAACGGCGGCAATCGCACCCCCATTGACAATGGAGGAGCAGTCGAACCTCCAACCATAGTAAATGAACAAACCGGCGAACGCGTCGTGATCAAGCTCAACGAGCAAGAATGGGCTCGCTACCGCGAGTCCTGCGAAACACCCTTTACCCGGATCGCAAGAGCTGATGGGCTATCACTGGCTCCTGAAGGAAGAATTCAAGCGACAAGTACAAACAATCGCGCAACTCGAGGCGCGCAAAAAGGCGGCAGACGAGTCGAGCCTTCGTCGTGCGGGGCTCTCCTCCTACGGAGGATCCTCTTCAAGAGGCAACGAGTACGTTGCTAAAAAGAGGCAATCTCGGATGGCCCATCTCACCGAGCAGGAACGCATAGAGGCCGCAAAGGTCCTCGACTTCGGCTCTATGACAGTCGACACCACGGGCAATGTGGTCCCCAAGACGCCACAGGCTGCGGTGATAGCGGCCACCATGTACCTCCTCAACAACCAGCCACCGGCTGGAGATCCCCGAGCCGCCATGCACCAATCTACGATCGCGGGCTTGGGATTAATTGAGGCCGCCCTCGATAAGGAGCCAACACCAGAGCCAAAGAAGGGCAAAGCGCTAGCAAAGCGTTACTCCTCGCCCTCGTCCAGCGATGACAGTCACGACCTGTCTCGACGTCGCCGCTCACGGCAACACGACCGTGACTATGATGCGCGCGACGACCTCACGCAGCGCAAGATCGACAAATCAAGGGCACGACGTGCTCGGTCGACTAACACGGAAGAAGAAGATGTGGAGCTCTGCGGCGCCAGATGCTTCAGCAGATCCATTAGGCAGAAGCGAATGCCTAAAGGGTTTAAACTCCCGTCGGAGAACCCGAAGTTTGACGGCCTACAGGACCCCAAGATCTGGCTGGAGGACCATATCTCCTCCGTCAGACTCCACGGAGGCAGTCGGAGCACGGCCATGCAATGCTTGCAGCTACAATTGCGGCGCCGAGCATGGCTCAACAACCTCCCACGCGGATCCATTCGCAGTTGGGATGAGCTGGTTTACAGCTTCGTGCGCAACTTTAAGGGCACATACAAGCGGCCCACATCAATCGAAGAGCTGAGATGCTGCCGGCAAAGATCTGGCGAATCGCTGTGCTCCTACATCCAAAGGTGGTCCATCATCAAGAACTCCGCAGAGAACATCTCGGAGGATCGCGCGATTGACGCATTCAATAGTGGCGTCTGCCGCCTAGAACTCAGGGAGGAGCTGGGCCGCTCAAAGCCCAGACCATCGACCACCTGATGGAGATCGCGAATCGGTGGGCCGATGGAGAAGATTCGGTGAAGAATCATGTTCACTCTGACGAGGAGGCGGAACTCGAACGCAGACACGACCGCCGAGGCAAGCGTCGCATGCGCATCTATGATGACCACGACGACGTCAACATGGTCGCGGTTGGCTACGCCGATAGACGTGACGATAACCGCAACAGCGGATACCGTAGCGGCGGATACCGCGACTCCGGGAAAACCACGCAAGTGTGGCAACGCCGCACTCGCGATGAGGCACCCGCGAACTCCATTGAGGACAAACTGTCCGGGCCATGTACGGTACACTTCTACATCGACAAGCATGATGGCAAGAAGAAATCTAGCCACCTCCTCAAGGATTGCCGCGAGTTCCTCAAGCTACAGGAGGGATTGGTTCGGATGAACCGCAACACAGTCGAAAGAGGCTATGGAGCCGCTCCAGGCACCGTGGAACATGGCGCTCCGCCACCTCCACCTGGGCCACCCCCGAATGCAGCTGCACCGGACCAGCACCACGGAGGCGAACCGTACCCACGAGCCATGGGCACCATGATGATCCAAAAGGGACGCCCCTCCAATAGGGTGCAGAAGGCCATCACTCGCCAAGTCAACTTGGCCACGCGCTCGCCACCCTCTACCACCGAGTACCTCAGTGGAAGCGAGTCATGCATCACCTTCGACAAACGCGACCATCCGCCTCAGGTACCCCGTCCAGGCCATTGCACCCTCGTACTCGAGGCGCAAATCGGAGGCTTCGACATGAGCCGCGTCTACATGGATGGCGGAAGCGGCATCAACCTTATATTCGCGAGTACCTTGCGAGCAATTAGGATCCCTCTAACTTGCCTGGAGGCCTCGGACACAACTGAAAGAACATTTCATGTTTTCCTATGTTTTGCGTGTTAGATAACAATACTATGGAGACTTTTCATGTGTGCTAAGTGTGCAGGAAGTTTTGAGGGGGGCCGGATAATCCGCCCCTCCAAGGGTCGGATAATCCGGCCTACCTCATCTCTCAAGGAAGCCAAGGCGTGTCGCTCTGTGTCCAGTCGGATTTTCTCTCGGAAAATCCGGCTGGCGATTTCCTCCCAGGCGGATAATCCGGGTTTTGCAAGGGCGGATAATCCGCCCCAGTTCGAGCAAAAGAGCCAAGGCGCGTCGCTCGGTATCGGTCGGATTTTCTACCGGAAAATCCGAGCTGAAGCGATTTTCTTCCCAGGCCGGATAATCGGCCTTCGCATAGGGCGGATAATCCGGCCCCGAAGTTGATCAAGGGCAAGCTCGCACGACGCTCGAGAGGCGGATTTTCTGCCGGATATTCGAGTGCAGGGCGGAGTTTCCCGGACGGATAATCCGGCCCTCACTTGGGCCGGATAATCCGGCCCCCAAAGTGTGCAACGGCTGGTTTTTGGAAGGGGGTATAAGTACCCCTTCTTCCCCAACGTCCAGAACTCTTGATTCATTTGAATTCGACCAGACCCTGTGCAAGAGCTCTAAATCTCGATCTCCCACTTCAACCACCCTAAGGTCTTGATCTTTGGTGGAATTGAAGGAGGATAAGTTCATCATCAACATCAAGAATCAAGCGCTTCAACTCCTCTCCATTCACTTGGAGAAATCTCTGATCTAGTATTCTCGTTAATACCTAGATCGTGTTATTGTATTTGACAACTTTGTTCTTGTGGAAGCTTGTTGTCATTTCGGGAGCCTCCAAGTTGTTGTGGAGTTGTTGCCGCGCTAGTTGTGTAAAGGTGCCGGTGCCCGCCTCGAAGGGTACCTATAGTGGAAGGTAGATCAGGCCTGTTGTGGTGAGATCCATCAGAAAACAGGGTGAGGCCTTTTGTGGCGTGGTGGTCTTAGTACCGCCCACCCCTCCAACGCAGACGTACTTCCCTTAACAAGGAAGGAACTGCGGTCAAACAAATCCTGTGTCTCCGCGTGCTTCACTTCGGTTCACTCGTTCCTCTTCCACTCGCTCCTTACTCGCTAGTAGATAGGTTTGCATATAGGGAAATTCCACACATTAGTTTATCTAGAGAATTTACCTTTGTGCTAAGCCTAAAATTGAAAAAGAATTAAAAATTGGTGTAGCACCTATTCACCCCCCCTCTAGGTGCCCATACGATCCATTTCAACAACGTTCCACGGCATCGTCCCAGGGAAAGGCGTATACCCCTGGGCAAAATCAACCCCGACATCATCTTCGGCACGCCGAAGAACTTCCGGCGCGAGCGCATCGACTTTGAGGTCATCGACTGGCCCTCACAGTACCACTGCATCCTCGGGCGCGTCGCGTTCGCTAGGTTCATGGCAGTGCCCCACTACGCCTACCTGCAGATGAAAATGCCAGGTCCCAATGGCGTCATCACGATCAACGGGAGCTTGAGCGTCGGCGATTCATGACGAAATTCAACAGAATTTACCAGTCCTTCGGCATGTAGGAGGAACTCGCGAGACTAAAGGAGACGACAGACAACAGTCTGCCTCCCCTGAGCCGGCCAAGCTCACCTGATCTCTCTTTCGACTCATCGGTGCACACAAAGAAAGTGCAGGTCCACCCATCGGATCCCGCCAAGACAGCCCTCATCGCCAACAACTTGAGTCCCACATAGGAACTCGCGCTCGTCGAATTCCTCCGTGAGCACTGGGAAATTTTCGCCTGGTGTCCTGCCGACATGCCAGGAGTTCCCAGGGAATTCGCCGAGCACGCACTCAACGTCAACCCCGACGCAAGGCCAGTCAAGCAAACAATTCGGCGACTGTCTAAGCCACGAGCGCAGGCAGTTGGAATGGAGATCAACAGACTCCTTGAAGCCAAGTTCATATGCGAGATCAAGGAAAGCACTTGGCTCGCCAATACGGTGCTGGTACCAAAAAAGGACACGGATATCCTGCGGATGTGCGTAGACTTCACCTCTTTGAACAAGCACTGCCCAAAGGATCACTTCCTGTTGCCGCGCATCGACCAGATCATCGACTCAACCGCGGGATGCGAGCGCCTCTGCTTCCTCGACGCCTACTCAGGCTATAATCAGATTCGAATGAAGGAGGAAGATCAAGAGAAGACAGCGTTTACAACGCCCTTTGGTGTGTTCTGCTACAACACAATGCCCTTCGGGCTAAAGAACGCGGGAGCCACCTACCAGCGGTGCATGCAGGCTTGCCTCATGGAACAACTGGGCCGCAACATTCAAGTCTATGTCGACGACATAGTAATTAAGACCAAGGAGGAAGCCTCCCTAATCGACGATTTGCACGAAACCTTCGCCAACCTCGACCGCTACCGGATCAAGCTCAATCCGAACAAATGCACCTTCGGCGTACCATTTGGGAAGCTACTCGGATATCTCATTTCCGCGAGGGGAATTGAGGCAAACCCGAAGAAGATAAAAGCCATACTAGCCATGGAGAAGCCGAATAACATAAGGGGCGTTCAGCAGCTGGCTGGACGAATCGCGGCCCTCAGTCGATTCATCAGTCGGATGGGTGAAAAGACGCTGCCCTTCTACCAGCTCCTCCGCAAAGCTGAAAAATTCGAGTGGACCAATGAAGCGCAAGAAGCATTCGAAGACCTCAAGTGCCTGCTATCCACTTCGCCAGTGCTAGTGACCCCACGAGAAAGGGAACCACTATTGCTGTATATCTCCGCCACCAACCAGGTGGTCAGCATAGTGCTCGTCGTTGAGCGTACTGAGGAAAACAAGGTCCACGGCGTACAACGCCCAGTATACTACCTCAGCGAGGTCCTCACACCAACAAAACAGTGGTACCCGCACTACCAGAAGCTGGCGTACGGTGTCTTCATGACCGCCCAGCGACTGCGCCATTACTTCCAGGAACACCCAATCGTGGTGGTCAACGACACCCCATTGGGGCATATCCTCAATAACCCCGACGCCACGGGACAAGTCGCGCTTTGGGGAATAGAACCGTCTCCACGAGACATCACATACGAAAAGCGCGACGCAATCAAGTCGCAAGTTCTCCCTGACTTCCTCGTGCACTGGATGGAGAACCAGCTTCCGGACAAACCAGACATGTCCTACCACTGGACAACGCACTTCAACGGGTCCAAATGGAAGGACGGAGCAGGCGCAGGTGTCATACTAACATCACCTCAAGGGGACAAGATGAAGTATATCCTGTGAATGCAGTTCACAGCCTCCAACAACGAGGCTGAATACGAGGCCCTATTGCACGGGATGAGGATGGCAAAAGCCTGCGGCGCCAAGAGGCTCATCATATACGGCGACTCTAAGTTGGTCGTCAACCAAACGATGCACGAGTGCGACGCACTGAATGACAACATGATCGCGTACCGCGACCTCTACGACACACTCGAAGGAGACTTCGACGATTGCGAGCTACGACACGTAGGTCGTGAAAGCAACGAAGAGGCGGACGCACTCGCGAACATAGGCTCTACATGCGCCCCAATACCACCTGGGGTATTTCTCGAGCGCATCTGCGAACGGTCCATCAAGCCAAAGGCCGCAGAAAAGAAAACAAGCGCAACAACGGACTTGGGCGCTACGCCACCCAATGAGCCAATGGCACTCGATGACTTGGAGCTGGACACAGGACTCGAGGGACCAATGAGCGTCATGATGATTGAGCAATCCTGGACGCAGCCATACATCACGTACCTCCTCAGCAAGAGGCTACCGGACGATCTGACAGATGCACGGCACATCGCGTGGCGATCCAAGGCATTCGTTGTTATCAACGGCGAACTGTATAAACGCAGCATCACAGGAGTACTCCAACGATGCGTCTCCACGGCCGATGGAAGAGCAATTCTCCTCGACATCCATGAAGGGACCTGCGGGCACCACGCCGGCAGTCGCGCCCTCGTTACCAAAGATCTACAAGCTGGATTCTACTGGCCTACGGCCATGTGCGATGCCAAGGACATCGTCCAAAAATGCAACGCTTGCCAGCGATTCATGGACAAGCCGCACACACCGGGCGCAGAGCTACGGCCAATCCCATTGGCCTGGCCCTTCGCGCAATGGGAGCTCGACATGGTCGGCAAACTTCCAAGGTCCTCACGAGGAGGCTACTTCTACCTCTTGGTCGTAGTCGACAAATTCACCAAGTGGATTGAGGCCATGCCAGTGACCAACCAATCAGGGCACAACGCAATCAAGTTCTTCGAGTCCATCGTCTACCGCTTCGGAGTGCCGCACAGCATCATCACCGACAATAGGACGAACTTCTCATCCAAGGATTTCTAAGAATTCTACGAGAACCTGGGGATCAACATCAGCTACGCCTCAGTAGCACATCCACAGACCAACGGTCAGGTGGAAAAAGCAAATGGGCTTGTCTACGGCGGCATCAAGAAGCGACTCCTCCAGCCATTCGAACAAGCCGCGGGTTGCTGGCCGGACGAACTGCAATCCGTACTCTAGAGCCTACGCACAACTCCAAACAGTACCACGGGCTACACGCCATTCTTTATGGTGCACGGAGCTGAGGAAGTGCTACCCGCTGAGGTACGGTACAAGGCGCCGCGCATACTCGCTTACAGCGAACAAGAGTCATCCCTCGCACTCGAAGACTCCGTCGACCTCCTTGACGAGGCAAGGGAAATTGCCGCGGAAAGATCCACGATCTACTAGCAGAACCTGCGCAACTACCATAGTAGGAGGCTTCGCCCCAGATCCTTCGCTGAAGGCGACCTGGTCTTGCGACTAAAGCAGCAGGGGCATCTCAAGCTCGAATCCCTCTGGGAAGGACCGTACGTGATTACAGAAGTAATCCCAGGTGGCGCCTATCGCCTTCAAGATTTAGAGACAGGAGTCGCATATTCCAACCCCTGGAACATCGCACAACTGCGACGCTTCTACCCCTAGTCATTTTTACTTTTACATTGCAAATAAGGCTACTCAGCCAAGGCTACTTAGCCACACATTGTACCTCGCACTGTTCTTCGAACAAATAAAAGCTAATGCTCCAAAACTCTGTGTTCTCCTTTACTTTTTCAATTTATCTACTCGGCGCTGCGCCACCCTATATACATCTGTTCTTCAAACCAAAAACGCGATATCTTGAGTAGCTGGTACATCAATCGAAACCCTTAACACAACATCAACCCAACTGCAACGCACCTGACAGGTTAACAAGGGACTGAGATAAGAGCATGGCCAGGCTAACGAAAAGGACTCGCATAGTGCAACGCACTTCATGCTAACAAAGCTCTTTATACAGATTCGACAATAAATTATACACAACATTTATACGAACTTTACAACACAAGTATACTTATGTGCAGGATACAAACTAGGCTACTACTGCAGCAGGAGAACGTTGGTTTGTTCCTCAAAGAAGTCGACGATCTCTTCTGCTGGGCGATCCACTGCCTGGTAGTGCGGCACCATATTCCAGGCAGAACCTGCTGGTGGTGTAGGCGGGCCAGATGCAATTGCCGCAACATCTACGTCAGGCCTGTGCAGTCGCACCATTGATAGAGCAGCCTTGGCACCAGCCACCAACTGTTGCCTCACGCACTCGCGAACCGCGGTCAGGTCTTGAAACTTGGAAAGGAGGGCCAGCAAGCTTGATGGAGTATCATCTAGCGGAAACATCGCCCGATAAATGTTCTTCAAGCATGACTGCGACTTCTTCAGAAAGTGCAGCACTCGCGACGCACGATCCTCGAGGTCGTCGGTAGATCGCGATCATGATCTACCCAGAAGTATCCACTCTCTTGAAGTTGCTCCTGGGTAAGATCATGCATGCGAATGGCAATTCTATCCTTCTCCTCCTGCGGATGACGCGTGCTGACAACTATACGAAGCAGCAACAGCAGCATGAGTACAACGTACCACTGTGAGTGACTACAAGGAAAAGACGAGAGCAAGCAAACTAACACTTGAATTGGTCGCTCAACTGCGTCACCTTGCCAAGCAGATACTGCTCTCGGGCGGAGGCTTTCTCCGCCTTCGACTTCCATATATCCGCGTTACCGCGGAGCACGGGCAACTCACGCTCCAGCTGCTTCATGCGGTCACGCAGTCGCGAAAGCAACGATACCTAATCTACCCTGGAGCGCGGCGGTGCCACGGTATCATCAAGAGTCGGCGAGTCCTGAGTTTCCCTCAAAGGATCACTTGATGTACCCTACCACAAGTCAAGATAGAAGCAAATAAGACGACCAAATCAACACAAAGGCAAAAGGATCAGATGCATTGAAGACTAGCAAAAAGTATCAGCAGATACACTCGCCAGCAGGCATGTTCTTAAACAAAAAGACATAAACTAATTAACTATTACAATGCTAACTAAGGAGCAACTGGCTTCTTCGACTTCGACGGCTTCGGGGGCTTCATCGAGTCCGTGGCAGTGTCAGATGCCACTGACTTTCCGCCAGCCCTTGATGCTGCCACTTTCGCCGCCTTCTTGGCGCGGTGCAGCTCCTCAGAATACTTTGCAACAGTATTTGTCAACTAAGGCCCATACTTGCCACAGGCAGTCACGAAAGGAGCGAAGACTACCTGCTGGCCGTCTGCGCTAACAGGCATCGCCTTCGACACCGCGACAGATTAACCTCGACTCCGTGGGCCTGCACCATGGCAAGCGACATGGACGCGCCAGCCATGTGGAGTGAGTTCTTGTAGCTGGAGGGCACACCCCCGGCGAGTGACTCCACCAGCTCGCATATATTCTCGATTAACTCTGCCTTGGGCATCAGCTCCTCCCGGAGGCGACTGAGGGCGCCCTTGGCCTTGGAAAGCGTATCCTGGACGGCGGCGCTACGGTCCTCGACTGCCGCAAGTGCACCCGCCAGAGCATCATCGCGACGAAGGGCCTGCGGGTCGAAATTCAAGTCGCCAGCATCTGCACATAAATCCACACATGGACAAAACATCAGTGCCAACGGCAAAAAGTCCAGCAGAGAAGGACAACGATATCCAAAGCGAAATACCTGAGAGGGCCTTGGCGATTGAGAAAAGCTATTCCTCGAACAACTTCTCCCTGGCTGCAAAGGAGGCACGCAGCTCCTCTTTGCACCTTTGCGCCTCGTCACACGCCGCGATTGCCTCATCGCGACCCTTCACAGCCGTGGCGAGGGTTTTCTCCATGGTGGCAGCATTGCGCAGGAGGGCGTTATGTTCAGCTACAAACAGAAAGGGATTGACTATCAGTCGACCATATCAAAAAGCAGACAAAAAAAAGAAGTGCAGGACACTCACTTTCAACCACGCGATGACGCGTCTCCAGCATCGCATGCTGGAGGCCCATCGCAAGCACTTGCTCCGCCAAGTGCGCGGCTTCCTTCACAAGGAGCTATCGCACAACAAGGAATCAGCAGAGGCAATAGATAACATCGACTACCCCACTAAAAAGGAGAAAAACTACACTTACATGGTCCTCCAATGACTCCGAAGATGTCTGATGTACCGTCATCTGGGCAACCATTCGATACTCCCCTGCATGAGGAGAACTGGAAGAGTTGTGCCTGGAGTGGGCCGCCAATGGAGGGAAAGGAGCGCGCTCGACCTCTTCCTTGGCCCTTGAGGTCGCGACTCCTGATTCCATCAAAAAATGGACGTCGCCAGAAGATGACGACGCCTCTTGACTGCAAGACAAAACCATATCAAGAAAGGGCAAACCTAGAGACGAGCCATCAAGGGCAAAAACAGAGAAGAGCAAATCGACTAGAAAACTTACCAATCAAACTTTTCAAAGTCAAAAGTGGCTTCCCCCGACTCTGACGAAGACTCCTTGGGAAATCGCATCTTCTTGCGAGAAGATGGTGCCACAGCGCTCACAGGAATGGCACGAATTGGCGACTCCGCACAAACACCCGTACCTTCCGGAGTCGAAGGAGACGACGCATCGGAATCCTCGTTGCGCGAACGCTTGCGAGTATCCGGACTACCGGACCCGGGGGATTCCTCCTCCACATCAGAAGGGACGGTCGACTCCGACTCGTCCTCTGCCAAAGCTTCGCGAGGGATAATCCCCTCAGGAAGAGGGGGCATACAAGGTGACACCGCCCAATCCTGCACACAGACAACACATTCAGCAAAAACCAAGTAAACAACAGAGAAGTAATCGACAAATTTAGCTACTGCATAGCACAACTATACCTCAGGAGGAGGGTTCGTAGCATCAAATGGAGGAACAACTGGCTCACTAGGGAGCACATCCTTGACGGTGTACTTGGTGACCAGTCGAACCCTCTTGTATACCTCACTCGCGGACATGCCATGGGCAGACACGCGAGTGGCATCATCAGCACCAGCCCACTGAAACATGGGGTGGACTCTGGCCTGTAGGGGCTGGATGCGACGGCGCAGCCAAGTGCGAATGAGAGCGCAGCCTCCCTCCTCTTTGCCTATGCGACTCTCGAGGTCGCAGACGCGCCTATACAGCACATCTGTCTCCGCGGACTCGCCAGGCATGACTACATTTTTCCAGGAGCGCATCCTCCTGCACGGCGTCGCGGGATCGAAGGGCGCGAGTCCGAAGTGCTCACCGTTAGCCTTCTCATCGCGGATGTAGAACCATTTGTCCCTCCACCCTTGGACGGACGTCGTGAGCTTGATATCAAAGTAGGTGGCGGATGGGTCGACGTGGATTCCGCAACCACCTACATCATAGACTAAAGAGCCAGATGCAGATTGGCGCTTCAATTTGAAGAGGCGCTTGAAGAGGCTGAAGTGCTGCTCGATTCCGAGCCAGCACTCGCAGAGAGTGATGAAGCAAGAGATATGGAGGATAGAATTCGGGGACATCTGATGAAGCTGAAGCCCGTAAAAACAAAGAAGGCCCCTAAAGAAGGGGTGAAGAGGCAAGGAGAGACCGCGAATGATGAATGCTAAAAACATCACTCGAAAACCAGCGGGAGGAGCAGGAATTGTCTCACCGCCGAGGACGCGCGCGTCGGCAACTTCGGCGGACAATACTCCGTCTTGGCGAAGAAGACGGAGATCAGATGACTTGATGATGGAGGGGCGCCACGCACCATTCGTGACGCGGGTGCCTGCGACCTTCTTCTTCCCGCCAGCGGTGGTGCTGGTGCCCGCAGCGGCGGATCCGCCCTTCTTCTTCGCCGCGGCAACGGTGGCCACGGAATCAGCCGCAGCGCCTCCCTTCTTCTTCCCCATTGCGCGACGGCGATGTGAGCGAAGGAAGTAGCTCGGAAACGAGCAGAGCTAGTCCAGCGTCATGGAAGAAACGAGCGCAGAGAAAGCAGAGGAGCAGCGGCAATGGCGATGGAAGCAAAGGATGAATGAGAGCAGATGAGAACATTACCGTCGCAGCGCCGCTACTTAACCCCTGGAAGATGCAATCCCAGAAAAACCCTACTGGACGCGTGGCAAACATCGTGTTGGACACGTGGAGGAGTGGAAGCGCGAACTGTCCCTCCACTACTCCTATTACGCGCGGAAATCGAGGAGGCGCAGTTAAAATAAAGATTACGCATGCCCAGTCAAATCAAAGTCAGAAAGTGGGACCCACTGCTCGTCACGTCCCGTCAAACTCGCTCACACGGGCAACTGAGGTCATGAAAGCGTCAGCACTGACGTCCTCAAAGCTACGCAGCTGAAAACTTCGACTACTTTAGTCCTTGCTCGAGTCTTCTACTCCACCAAGCACTCGGGGGCTACTCCCATAGGGAGCGCTGGTCGCGCACCCTATGATTTTTCTCTTCTTTTTGTAGGAACATGGACAATCAAAGGTAAAAACAACCACTCGAAATACGGTTCAACTATGGACATGGGTTACTCTCGTAGGGAGCGCCGAAAACAAATTCGACTGAAACAAGCAAGCAAAAGACGACAGCAGTCGCAAAAGTTATTTAGTCCCTGTCTGAGTCTTCGACTCAACCAGGCACTCGGGGGCTACTCCCATAGGAAGCGCTGGTCACGCACAATATGATTATTTGTACAAAAAACTGTGTGTTGATAACATCCACACTCGAAGCTCATGGTGACACCGCCTCATAATTTTCCCCTACAAAGAGACCGCGTCTCCTGGGTCACCCGAATCGTCTCCGCGATGATAAAATTCAGATGCCGCGCTTACAGCGTGAAGGTAAGACCTGAATAAGGCCTGGCAACGCATTAGCTGCGCACTACCAGAAATGTATCCGTGCCTATAGGTACGATGAACATGCCTTGATGGACGTGTCGAGTGCTCACACCCATATAACTGGAATTCGACTCCTGTAAGACCTTCGCGGCTTGAGTCGAATTACACCAAAGATCGATTTGTCCGGGGACTCGAGTTCGAGTAGATTGCGTTCTTTCACCCTAAGATGGTTAACTGATATCGATACTTTGGTTATATCAGGCACGTACATTAACAATCCCTATGACACAAATAAAGCAGTCGAAATACACTCGTTCAGGCACTCAAAAGACTTTTAAAAGTCCCCAGTCGAATCTGCGATTCCACTGGACACTCGGGGGCTACTGACATGGGTATACCCTATAGGTACTCGAGCTTGATATATACGGTCTAAATACGTACAGGCCCACGGTGTCGCCAAGGCCCAAATGAAGGACTCGAGTAACCTATGGACTCTCAATTGCTTGAAGAACAAGAAGAAGTTAAAGATAGAAAGTTTGAAGGGGAAAAACCCTAATTTGTAACCGACTCGACCTGCTACCCGATACCTAGCCTATCTATATAAGGGCTAGGAGGGGGCGGCGAGGAGGACACACTAACCCTAGTTTCCAATCCTCGCCAGATTGCATCTGCGCACCATTGTAACCTTCGGTTCCTTCGATAATTTCACGAGCAGACAAGCAGGAGTAGGGACCTCTACGAGGCCTGAACCTGGGTAAATCTTTGTCCCCTGTGTGCTTGTTTGCTAGCCGATAGATGTCTCCAGCGCTCCCTACTTCTCCAAAACCCAAGTCCATAACAATAGGCATTGATGAGTTAAACCATCGTCACACATATAAACACAACATACACATTTATATGTTCTGTTAATGAAAGAAAAGGCCACTATTATGTATTTCTGACAAAAAGATAGGAACAGTTGAAACCATGCCACGACAAAATTTAATTTTGAACTTCGAAAACTACCACTGACTCTGAGTAGGACATGTTGTGGAATGTTTCAAAATTTCTATGTAACTTATATAACGACCTGACTAGTTTAGTTCTAAATACTTTGGTTACTCACTCTATAGTGAGATAAAACTTACTCCCATGTTTCATATTTAGAAGTTAGAAAATTTTGGTTCTGCAACATGGTTGTATTGCTAGGACGGTAGGTGTCACTAAGGTGGTCATTTAATTCCTAAAATGGTTTCACCTAGTTCACTTATGCATAAATAGGCACTCGCCATATGCATGTGTGCCTATGAATTTAGCTTTGTCCATAAGCATGTGTGTAACTAAATTAAGTAGTAAAAGATCATCATGAAGTTTTAGCCTGTAAGACAAAAAGAAAATGTCGAACACCATCTTATAAATGTGGACACAATGTATCAAAATGGTGATCACTAAATTACCATGCTCGAGGTCACGAAATTCATAGGGAATCATCACAAAGGAAATGTAGAGAAAGAACTTACAGTGTGAAAGCAATATCCCTTAGCTCAATCACTACCAGAGTCAAGAGTAATAGTGTGGCCTGCAGACATGAAACAAAAAACCATATTCAGGAGCATACACATTAACTACATGCTAATTCGTTTTAAGGATCCCCATATTATACAAAGTGCACCCATGAACTCCAATTAAACAGATCTCTAAAGGGATACCAACAATATAGTTTCTAGTTACCTGGCTAGTACTATGGTTTTTACTTGAATAAAAATATTATTCAGATAATGTTGTTATATGCTGACAATAGCATGTCTATCATGAAAAGAAAGAACTAAAAAAATCCAAATAAAAATATTCATCTATTTATTATCAAGAAATTTCCTTCCAGAAGCTAAAGAAAGATTGTAAGATCATGTGAGGCAAACTAAGCATGCATGAATAAATCAAAAGTATTCTCATCCAATACCGCTTATATTTAGTACTTATGAGAAAAGATATACGGAGAAGCAACTGTAATAGGGGAAGCTAAAATGCAGTCAATGTTGATGGGTATGGAATGTGCTATAGAGAAATACTAAAAAAAATCATGAAAATGGGTTTCTGTGAAGTCCATATATGTCAACTAATGTAGGGACAGAAATGCAATTTAGCTGCATACAATCCTAGCATTGTCCATCTTTTTTCCTCCATGGACTATCCAAGAACAAGAAAATAATGGTTTCACGGGCTGCTACTTAATATGTTTTTCCTTACACATATGACAGGGTGAAATCTGTTTTAGATAACGGTGACAAGATCAGATGAACTGATCAATGCCTTGTTTAATCAGTAAAATTCTATGCATCTAGGCAGATTAGTTCTTAGAAGTGATCAAACTTTGATAAGCAGGTAAACAAGGTTAACTTAGTTACCCATGGCAGTTGCTGGCTGACTTGGTACCGTCAGCCTTAGTAGTCTTCTACCTTTTACTTAGATACGATCATTTAAACTTGACGAAGAGGTGCAGTTCATCGTCTCATGACACATGCGTTTCTTACCCATTTTTCGGACCGACGAGCTAAACTGGCTTAAGGCATATGAATTGTCCATAGAGTGAATAGAGGAGAAATTAGAATCGCAAATACACTTAAATAACCTCATCTAGCAGAGAAGAATAAGAATCGCAAATACACAGGCTTAAAACATATGGAAAATTAGGACTACCAATCAAAAGATCCTTATGCAACATCATCATAGACTTCTAGCCTAATTTTTGTCACAACACATGGATGCAACTCCTTTGTGTACCTTGTAGTCGCCATCACACGATGCTACACCGTCCTAGAACCACCACCTGCACGTCATGAATATCAATCAAATCAAATCAAACCAAAAGAGCAAGCAGAAGACGAAGACGATGTCGATGAGTGAAGCAGACCAACGCTTCTTCGACCAAAGATGGGGCGTATGGAGGAGTCATGTTCACGACCTCCTGACTTGCTGGTGGGGGATGAGCAACATGGACGGCGGGCCGGCGTGGCCACTGTCGGCGAGTCAGACCGGTTCCGCGCTCTGGCCACTGTCAGCGGCGTCGAACCAGTTCTGTGCTCGGAGGTATCCAGGCGGCGGCAGCTGGTCCGGTCGCCAGATTGGAGAGAGCTGACGGGAGGCGAGAGGAGAACAAGGGTAGGGAGAGAGGCTTTGAGGATTTTGTACTGCTGGAGGTAGCAGTGACCACGACCTCCACGATCGGCAGTTGCCGCGCACGGAGCTGACCGGTGGTTGCCATGGATTGACACGTATAGGATTGCGGCACCAGGGGATTTGGTCGGCGTCGCAATAGGGATTAAGGCGCGGTGGCGTGGGGTGTTGTTGGCGGTGCTGCGAGGCGGAGCCGGAGGTCACGGCGCAGATCGACGGAGGAGGAGCTCAGGCGGCGTACGCCATGGGTTGGGATTTTGTGTCTCGCGTTCGTGGCCTGAGATGAATAGATGAGCTGTTTTGCAATTGAGAAACAGACAGATTCTCAAACCAATAAGAAGATGACAGCTGTCAGTCTAAGAATAAACAAAAATGACAGAAAAAACTGTCTATTTTCAGTTAACCAAAACAGACAAATTTATCAGTCCACTGTTGAGTTGTAACGACTCAGTCAAACTCTTTCTCCCAAACAGACACATTTCCCAAGGCCTTGTCCCAGTTTTCCTTTTTTTTTACAAGAAAGCATTGGATGCCTTTTCTATAATATACAGAGGTAGTTACAACACTATCATCTCATAACCAGAGATGGAGATTATATGAAAAAGTCCTACAACAAAGAAAGTAGGAAAACTACGGCCACTACTACATGTACTGCAAGTCTGCAACTAAGACCGAACCAGCGGTAGCTACGATTTAGATACAACCACTACTTCTCCCGTGTGCGCAAAGCGCTAGCTCACCGTTAATTCGAGAAGAATTTGTACTTTGCCGGAGCGCAAGATTTCCAGCTTTTGTCGCAAAGAAAGAGATAATGAGTATAGAAGAGAAATAGAACCTGCATACACATAAGACAGAACAAGGGAGCTATGACGAAATGAGTTAGAAAGAAATGTTGACACACATAATAAGTAGATGAAGAGACTTCAAATAATCTCAAAATCGACTAGTCTCAATGACAATGTAAAAACCAAAGGCTGAGATATTGAAAACTAAAGATTGAAATACTGAAAATAAGAATGAGGAAATAGTATGAACTATGGCTTACAACCAACTCTTCGATCAAGCATGATTCATAGCTTTGGAGTTAGTTAGATGTTTCAGTGACTAATTCACCTTGAGCTGTTGAAAACACTTGCATAGTTGTCCCACAAGAGCATCACAATGTAGCTTATTCCCCTATTAGCAATACGTGCGACTTGGTGATGCACTCATGCATATGAGCTTGGATGCAAGTATCATTATTGCTGCTCATAATTCCATACGCATTAGAATTCAGAAAGTGGCTGGCACTATCAGCAACATGGATCAACTCTAGAGTCTAGAGTACTACAGTAAATAAAAATGGAGTTGGAATTGCAAAGTTGTCTGATAGGAGAAACTTGTCCCTGGTTCTCACTTTCTAATAGCGGAAAGATCCACATGAAAATCTTGCAATAGGGGAAAGAACACCTGACGGAAGGCCACACCTTACATCCCTCGCGAGCCATGATATCGATACCGTCTACAACTCTTTTCAGGTAGATTACCACCTTAGCGCAACCTATCTAGCTCTAAAATCATCCGTCAAAATCTAGTAGTTCCACACATGAAAACACACCGAACACAAAGAACTACAAAGACAATAGACCTAAACCCTAACTTGAAAATATCAAGGTATGAAGAAATGTATGAGTAAAACGTCAAGAACATGAGAATTATAATGAAGATGATGTAAGGACTAAAGAAAGAGAAACAACAAAATGAATGTTGCTCAATAATCCTTGCTCCAATGATCGAGCATGATCTATTTGCCAGAGTCATGCTAGCTAGCTTAGTGACCATACAATATGGACTGACTATGAATGAACCAAACATGAGTGTGATGACTGAGAAGACTAGGACTGGCAATGGAGTAAGGCAAAACTATATTTAGAAACGACTGACAAAGGCATACAAAAGACTAAGATAAAGGTTGACCTGAGGTTGGCGACAAGAATGAGGGGAAAATGAAAAATAATGTTTATTGACTAAATGAAATAAAGAGAATGACAGCTGACAAGAATGACAATGGGGGTGAGAAATGAAGAAAATAGACATCCCAAAATGACAATGAGAAAAGGAGGCAATAATAAGACATCAAATGAAGGAAGTGGCAAGACTCGGTAAGAAGAATGGTGAAAATGGGAGAAGGAACTAAAATCTGATAAGACATAGTCATCTTCCATAGAATAACATGACTAAGAATGATAAAGGTAGAAAAACGCAGGCTGGACAAAGATGCCGATGACTCAAGAAGACCAACGGACTGAAGAAACAGAAAACAACGAATGAATTAAAAAATAGTGATTACTAAAGAAAAGAGAAACCGAATGAACTTAGAGACTTAATAAAGAAATTATGATCATCTGATTTACTTAATAAAGAATAAATATAATTAACTTAGAAATTGAAGAATGAAGAATAAGAAGTGATCAAATGAGATCGTATAATAAGAACTGGTTTTGATGGAATTAACTAAGGAAAAAATAATAATGAACTAACGAAAGAAATTGAATGAACTGGAGAAATGAGAAATTCAGAGATGAATAAATGACAAAATTAAATGAAGACTGAGAAAATGAAAATACTAAATTAGCTAAAAGATAATAAACTTATTTACTAAAAATGAAGAATAAGAACTAATACACAGAGGCTGAAGAATAAGAACTAATTTTCACTAATTGGAAACTGAAGAAAAATAATGTTGAACTGAAGAAACAAATTCACTAAAAACTCGGTACTGAAGTAATGATGACTAAAAACTGGTGAAAGAAAATGAAAAATTGACATTTATAGAACACAATTAACTGAAGAACATCAAAATGAAGATAATGATGAACTGAGCAAAAAATAGTCTGAGGACTATCCAGACCCGATCCCAAAAAGAGCAACATATAGAGTTTGTGTTTCCCCAGTCCAGCCTATAATGAAAATAGAGGTCTCATCCTAACGCATGTGATTTTTGGCATTTACGATGTGACCCGTCATCACATCCACATAAAGTTCTTTCTCTCTGATTTGGACATTTCCTACTTATGGGCAGGAGTGCGGACCCAAGCAAGAATAAGCCTTGCTCCAAAACCCCTCTCTTCCACCTGATCGATCTTCTAAAAAAGGACATGAGCAAAAGAGTATGAGCAAGAGAGGGAAATAGGTAGGATCAACATCCACATATTTGAAAAATAAGAAATAATAGAAGAAGTGAACCAGATCACTTGGAAAAGTCTTCCAGCTGAACTGACCTCAGTACATCAAGATCCACCATATCAGTGGTGCTCCATTCCCAGGTTAGTCTATTACGAGATTCATATGACCACGTGCTACATAAATCTAGTTAGCTAGGAGATTGCATCTTCATCTGAAATTTAGTTACAGCAACCTTATAAGCTTAGATAGAGGAAAAAACTGAAAATAGACTGAAATTTAGTTACGTCTCTCCCAGCAGTTGTGCACCTAAAATACAACCTCCGTGCACCCAAATCAGTGGTACTTATGAAAAGCTTACAACAAATGAAACAAAATGCACAAAAATTTGGAGATAGGGGATCCCTGGTCCAAGTCATCCAACAAATGCTACATCCATCACATGGTTCAAAAGCTTGCATACTAAGACCAAGAAACAAGAGTCTCTCAAGAAACAAGCATTTCTTAGACACCATAACAAAGACACATAGGAAGGCGAAACACAACCTTCAGTTCGAATAGTTCAAATAACGAACCATAAATTAAAACGAAACCATAATCTAATCAAGATGCTCGCACCAAACTGAGCCCCAAACAATTCAAACTATTTCCACATCAATAAACTGAATCGACTAAGAAAATATGACGGAATCCCCAACCTAGTGCCGAAACAAGCATGCTGGATGAGGCGGCCGCTCACCCCCAAATCCAACTCCCCCCGTCCCAGCAAAATAGATCACTCGCGGCAACTGTGCCCGCCCCCAGCCAGACCACGCCCTACTAAATGATCAACACAAATGAGCAACTAAACGGAGCAAAGCATAGAGAAGGAACAGATGGAGAAGAACGGAGGAGTACCTATCTCGGCGGCGGCCGCCATGCCTTACACCCCGCGAGCCGCCGGTCGCCCCGGCTGCAGGACCCTGCAGACCTCTCCGCCATGGCAGTCTTGGTATGTTCCCCTCCTCTCCCGAGCCTGAGCGAAAGAGATAGAGTGGTTGTTCGACTGAAATGAAAAAAAAGAGACTGAAATAGCTCTGTTGACTTGGCCCAACGTGAGCCTAGAAAATGTGAAAGACTCGCTCAGGGAGCGCTGAGATTCGTGTAATGGGAGAAAATCGGACGGATACAAAAGTGTCTGTTTTTCAATTGTAAAACAGCTAGCTGTTTAATAGGAAAAGTGTTGATTTTTTCCCTCACGGTCGTGGCAGTCACAGGAGAGGACGTGTCTACTTCCGTTTCTGTTTTTTTTTTCGAGGTATATACTCTGTTTCTATTTCTATTCAGCGTGCGCGTTCCGTTCTCTTCGCGTACGGAAGTTTTTTTCGGGCGGTGAAATTTATGGGAGGTAGTACGACGTACCAGCGATTTGGTCATCTTTCCCTTTAATGAATAGTAGAGATTTTCGACGACAAGCCGTTGTACATGGACCGTGGCATGTACCCTCTCAACAATAAGCAAATTAGGAAGCGGCTTTGAAGCTTAATCACCTTACTAATACTAAAAAAAAAAGCATTAATTTGTACTCCCTCCATTCCATAATAGAAAATGTTTTAGTTTTTATAAATCGAATGTATCTAGACGTTTTAGTATATAAGTTCACTTCAAAACTACACAATAAAAGATGTCTGGCTACATTCGTTTCACGAAAGCTAAAACATCTTATATTTTAGAATGGATAGAGTAAGCATTTGCAAAATTGTGTGTGGGAGGAGAGGGGGTGCGGGGGAGGGGGCCTTGTCCCTAGTGAATATGGGTGGGCATTAAAAACTGAAGTCAAACACCATAAGAGCATGACAATAGTAGAGCCAACTGCTGGCTATAAGTCATAAATGTCCAGTATAATCTGAAGTCAAATAGCCAACATGTATAATAAGTAGAGATAAAAATATAATATTTTACACTCTCACATAGTGTCTAGGAGCACTTCTCTCTTATCTAACTAAGTAAAATATACTATTTTGAGTCATATAGGTTGCTGACTATTTGTACTTGCTCTAACCAAACTAATAGGTACCGGGAATAAATGCACCTATGACAGCGGCAGGTACCAGGTCACCACCCTTAGTCGTGCTCTGAACTTTGAAGTGCTAACCGAGCGTGCCCCATCATGTTATTTCATCTGAATAATGTTGTTTGTGAACTCTCTATGCTGGCTTGGAGAGATGGTGTGTTTGACTTGGGGTTTATCTGAAGATGTGCTGATGTAGTATGAAATAAATCACCACCAGCTTGTTTCAAGATTTATAAGTTGCTTCAGTCATTCTGTAATTAGTTAAATATGTGATTTAACTCTTGTCTGTACAGAACCATAAAAATAATATGTGATTTAACTATTGTCAGTGCAGAACCATAAAAACTTACAGTAGTGAAAGCTAAGACGCGACCGCTTGTCTCGCCTCGCCTTGAAGCCCTAACAGCAGCATTGAGCTCAACTAGTGGAAGCGTTCCACCGTCGTGTGGAGTGCGGGGAAGGGAGGGGGAGGGGCAAGGGCCCCCCTTGTCCCTAGTGAATATGGGTGGGCATTAAAAAACTGAAATCAAACACTATAACTGAACTACAATACACCCGAAATTGAATTAACAATGACTAATTACGATTGGTAAATATGATAACGGGCCATATCAACCCCAACTCCGCGATGTGACCCCGGCTTTGTGTTCGACGCCGGCCCTGCGGATTTGGTCGGGCTCCTCGGCGCCGCCAACTATACGGAGGCTCAAACCGCCGCAATCATGGGGTCATCGTCCAAGTGCTCCGCCGACTCATCCAGCGACCTGAACTATCCATCGTTCATCACCACGTTCAGCGCCAATGCCACCTCCGGCGAGACGCGCTTCAAACGGACCGCGACTAGCGTCGGGGAAGGTTCAGCGACGTACAACGCGTCGTGGTCGTCGCCGAGAAAAGTCGGCGTGTCTGTGATGCCGCAGACGCTGAAACTCGGCGGAGCGGGACAAAAGGCAACGTTCTAGGTGAAGCCCAAGTTGAACGCGCCCACCAGTGGCGAGCCGTCCTTCGGCGCTCTCGTTTGGGCCGACGACAGCGACAGGTACCGGGTCACCATCCCTTTTGTGGTGCTCACGAACTCGAAGTGCTAGAAAGCGCCCCAAATCATGTTATTTCATCCGAATAATTTCATCTGAATAATGTTGTTCGTGAACTCGATGTGCTCGCGTGGAGAGATGGTGTATTTGACTTGGGGTTTATCCGAAGATGTGCGATGGAGCATGAAATAAATCACTACTAGCATGTTTCAAGATTTAAGTTTTTTCTGTCATGGTGTGCTGATGGAGCTCATGTACGCTATATTGCCCAGGCCCGTATATTCCAGGCATTTGATACGGCCCATTAACCCCAATAACGTGTATGGTTTTCCTTTGTTTTTACATATATATCCTAGAAAAATATGTATTCAGTTAATTTTATAAGATAGATATACTGATTAGAAAAAAAAATCATGCCCTCAAATAACAATATTCACATTTTTTTAAATACGGTCAAGCAATTGTTTTAAAACTCGCACGCAAAATGTCATTGGGGAATAAATCCACGTATGACGAAAAGGATTTTCTTATTCTAAAAGGCACGTGCTACGCGCCGGCCAGCGTACCAACGAGTGACCGCACCACACCAGACCACCTATGCCCGCGATGATCTTTATGTTTGGAGGCTAACCAAGGACCCATCAAACACTATATATCAGAGTGACGGAGTCCAATGTGTATCAAATTATCGGGCCAATTTGAATCAGAAAAAAAGGCAAGCATTGTGGAGTAGTATTTCAGGCCAATCAATATCATCTCGAGATTATGAAAATCATTTAAGAGAACAAGAACAAAATTGTCTTTTAACAACACTCGTCCACCTATTGACATCGAAAAAGTATTAATCGGCGTTTGTCAAGGGTCGCTCACTCACAAAGAATTTCTTGGCAGATACATGGGAGATCCATTATTTACCTTCCGTTTTGAGTTGGCCAATGAGATGTTGTATATGTCCGTATGTGTTTCCAGACCCACGACTATTCCTTTCACGCCAGGCGGTCAGCATGATCAAAGCGGTAAGGACTAAGAGCATCTCTAACCTGTAGCCAAAAAATCTTTAGAGCGGCCAAAACGGCCTTTAACTGAAAGCCTATAAACTTTTAGAGGACTAAATATAGAAACCAATACCAAAAAATCCCCACCCCTCTCCTATATTTGCTCGGTCTCGAGGCCGATGAGTAAAACAGCCCGCACCGCTCAGCTCCCGGTGTCCCACCGTCGCGCTGCCACAGCAGGCCGTCTCGCGCCCGTCCAAGAATGGCAGAAGGTCCGTCCCGCTTCCATCTCCCCCCTCGTCGAAACCTGTGTCGGCGGAGGCCAAGAATCGTCGGCACAACCGCCGTTTCCCTCTTCCATGCTCTTGCTGCTGCGTGCCATAGCGGGGATCGACCTTGACACGGTGGAGGAGGACGAGGAGGAGTCCTCGGTGACGGGCGGAGGAGGAGACTGCCACTGCCCCACCATAGCCAGCCAGATCCGCGACCATGGCTCCCCCCGCCTGCACACCAACAGCAGGCGAGGCCCGGCGGCGCGGTGTGCCTCGAGCTCTGGCCCGCCTGTGTACCACCAGCAGGGAGGCTCGGCGGTGTGGTGTGCCTCGAGCAGGCAAGGCCCGGCGGCGCGTCGTGTACCTCACACAAAGCTACCTCAATTAGGGAAAGAACGAGCTTGGGCTCGGTAACCATGGGTGCTTATAGTTCATCGTGGCCACGGCGAATTGGACACGGAGGAGGAAGATGGAGTGGGAAGAAAAGAAGGCGAGCTCACCATGGGGCTGCCGCTGTCCTTGGTCTGCTCGTGGAGTACGAGAACGACGCGGCGGTGGTGCCCTTCTCAGGTGAATACAAGGTGTTTGTTTGAATGGGCATATGAGAATCAAAATTTTGGGGCTTAGTTTTAGGGGGTCGATTTCGGTGGACACCGTTTAGAGTAGAATATTTTTTCTCATCCATGAACAGTGTTCCTTTTAGTCCTCTAAGCTTTAGGGATTGGGTTAGAGATGCTCTAAGGACGTCATCGGACACACATACAACACAAGAATTTTTTTAAACCAAAGATCTTTATATTACCATCCACCTTCACAATTATCTACTCCCTCCGTTTCATAATATAAAATATTTTAGCTTTGTGAAAGGTGTCGTGGTATTGCCGACGAGTACGCCACGGAAGGGTCCTCACATTGTGTGTTTAGAGAGGCAGGGGAAGGCGATGAGTTGGCGGGTACGAGGTAACACAGCCTACCCAGGTTTAGATCCCACGACGATGGCGGAATCCTACTCCTGCTATAAATCACTATAATGACAATACGCCGAGTTACATGGATTGGTTAGATGTGCGAGGGTGTGGTGTTCTATGAACTTATGCCCTAAAGGCTCCCACAGGTCTGGCTTATAAAAGCGAGAACCTAGGGTTACAGGGAAAGATCATTGCCGGACAGGTTACAGAGTTCTACACTAATACTAATTAGTCTTTGTGTCTTGCACTCCAAGGCTCCCGGTTGGTCAGTGACTACACCGTAGCCTTTCTTCTGCCGTTACGGGGCTCCCTTCTGGATCTGTCTTACTAGACCGCCCAGCATGCCATAGGCTTTGCTACCAACTGTGGGCCACCCGGGTTAGCCGGGTTAGAGACATGCAATGGTGATACCCATTTAGCATATCCCCAATAGTAGCCCCGAAGGAGTTTGAGATCTTTCGCTGTCTTGCCTTTTAGTCTTGAATGCTCCGTCTAGGTGAAGCCGGCAATTCGTCAAGAAATATCTCGAAGACTTCCCAAAGAACCCTGTAATCTTCTCCATATTCAATGTGTAAGTCGGAGAATCTTCAATTCTTCGGTCTTCTTTTCCATAGTCGGATAGATTCTGTCCATACTGGAATCTTCAGACGTGACTACTCCACTGCTACTGTTAGTAGGGTGACGTGGGCTATAGCCTATGCTTCCTGGAAACTCACATATGGTAGTGGTTAATCATAGAGATTTTCCCGCGTGTGAAATCTTAAATGTTAAGCGGCAAATGGGGTACATGGCAAAATTACCACGCACGTTCGCTCACATGTTGTCAATGATTTAACCGTTAGATCCTTTGCGCACGAATCTTGATGCCAGGGACTATAAATATTTACTGCGTCTAACTCATTCTCATTGTGTCTTCTTCTTCCTCTCAATGAGCGACCCTTCAAGCTCTAGAGAAAAAACCCTAATAGAGAAATCCCATCTCCCCTTTCATTCCAATCTAACTCAATGGCGAGCAGCAGCAGTGCTCCATTGATGGTGGTGGTTCCCGAGGCTTCTAAGGAGCTATCTAGGGACGTCCATGTCCCACCGGAGGGGCTAGTGATCTCGGTCTCTGCCATGGTGGAAACCACCAGCGGTGACCAGTAACAGGCGGCGCTCGAAGCCATGGAGGAGGAAGCTGACTCCCACAAGGGAGTGTGGAGGGGATCTGAACTCACTACGGAGCACCTGAAGGAGCTCACCGATGAGGGATATCTTCCCTCGACGGAAGGGCTGGTCTGGCGGCCGGCGCCAGCCGACGAGGTCGTCCCCTCTCCCCAAGCCGGAGAGAAGGTCTACCTCAAAGCGCAGCTGGTACGTGAGGTTGCCTTCACAGTCTCTACGGTTACCCAACATACCACTGCATGTTGGGGGGATACCCCCGGGTAGGGTCACACCGGGGTATAAAGGCCGAGTTAGCCGAGGTACGGTAAGGTCAAAGCGAATGCTGGCCGAGTTACCTCAAGGCAGGCCGAATCTCGGGGTAACCCGGACCAAGGGACGTCCACCTAACTGAGTCTCATCCGACTTAAGTCGTAGGTCGGATAGATGAATCTAACTTGTATGCAGGAACAGGTGTGACCAGATCAACTATGATCCGGGTCATAGCAAGCTTCTAGGAGAAGGAAGGTATCTCGCTGGTCAAAAGCAATCCCGGTACGCACAGCATGAGCGAAGCGAACAGGGGCAGGACCACCGAGGCGTGGCCGACAAAGGTGACGACACCGATGTTGGCTGATGCAGGCGCCGCAGAGGCTCACGTAGCCTCTGCATGGATGACACAGGGGAAAAGCGACCCGGTCGGCTTACTATTTTGGGAGGAGGCATATTCCCTGGAATATGCCTGCACGTATGCCCTAGTTGGAGACCTAGCCGCCCCTATATAAGGAGGGCTAGGGCCTCTGTAGAGGGGGTTGGTCTCAATTGGGTTGAGCTTTACAGGATTAAGATCTAGAGACTAGTTTTTACTTGGTTCCTGAGGGCTAGCTAGCGGTGAGAGTAATAGAGTTCCTTCTTCCTCCTCTCTCCAATACAGCTCGAGGAGCACTTGTAATCTGTGAAGTGAATCAAATACAAACCATCTGTGTGAGGAATCACCTCACTATCCCTCCCTGTATTCCCCTAGTGCTATTAGTCCCCACCTTTAGCCTATCCATGGCATCTGCTGTGACACCACCACGATAGTTGGCGCCCACTGTGGGGATAGCGGCGCTAGCAGGGGTCAGGATCCGGACGGGAAACCTCATCGGCACCGGCGAACGCATCGTCTCCGGGCTCGTTCAGCGCTTTGGAGCGCTGGACTTCGTCAGCGACAACGCTGGCTGCTTCGGCACGCGCCCACTTCCGCGCAACGGCCTCTTCGTCAAGCTCGGCGCGCACAAGGTCTATGTTGCCGTGGACGTATCGTGCGTTCATCCGCGGCACGTCGTCGAGGCAGGGGAGCCACCCCTTAGCGTGGTTCACGGGGCGCGTATCACTCGCTCCCTGGACCGTGCTGAAATGATGATGACTGCGCCAGGCACGGGCGTGAGCAAGGATCCGGCACCAGATCCAGAGGTAACGCCTAAGGCACCGAGGAAAGGTAGAGGTCCTCCACTAGAGAGGCCTGAGAATGTACTGAGAGAAGCTATGGATAGCTTGGCAAACCCGGTAGTAGCAGTGGTAGATCCGTCTCAGGCATAGGCTGAGCTAGAGGAAACTAGGCAAAAAATTCTAGAAGGGGCGAAAAAGATAGCTACGGCTCAGCAGTCGTTGAACATGACGCTGCGTGAGTACGCAAAGGCAAATAAAGTAGATGCCGTAAAAGTGAAGGGGAGAAATCTCATGAGTGAAATGAACAAAGAGGGTGACACTAGGATTGAGGAATCATAAAACTGTTTATCCGTGGGGCTGCCGAAGTATAGTACCCCGGCAAAAAACCTCAGAGCAGCGGATGCAGCTGCGTCCGAGTTAGAGGGTCTAACGGGTGAAGCCCGTCAGAGACAGCAAGAAAGGGTCAATGAGTTGGTTCGGATTGCGAACAGGCAAAATGAGGAATTGCTCAAGGCTAACCCGGAGAGAGGTGGGGCCTCCAAGATCGTTCATTCGGTGGTAGGTAACCCAGAGAAATCCGCTGGAGCCGCATCGTCTCCTCATGGTGGTCCTAGGAGAGAAGAGGTAGTAACCTCGGCCAGAAGGAACAAACAGATCGTCCCATACGACCCGAGAAGGGCAGGGAAAGAAAAAGAAATATAGAGAAATGATGATCGAAGAAGTGTGAGCCGAGGTGAAGCTGGCCGAGGTAACCGCGACCAAGGCAATGCCGGTCAAGGAAACGCTGTAAATGGCAATGCCGGACAGCGTAACTCGGCAGGACAACCGCAGCAGCGGAATACACCGAGGCAAGAGCAAAGTGCCGGCCGAGGTGTGCAACAGAGAGGTGCTCCACGAGAGCAAGACCGGTACAACAATGGAGATTCGGAAATGGTGAATGCAGGATACCCAAGGCCGGATTATTATGTGATAGGGTCGAGATTGGGAAGCAGGGATCTGATGCCTGATGATGCCAGGTTAAAACTGGATCGACTGTATAGGTCGAAACAGATTGAATGTCGAGGTCCACCGGGTCCTGCGTGTTTTGGGCCCCGGATCGTGAAGGAGCCACCGGTACCTAACTTCCAGTTACCCAGAGGCACAAAGACGTATGACGGCAGTACTAAGCCGGAGGATTGGTTGATAAACTACGCTACAACTATGAAAATTTCTATAGGCAACTTGAGATGGGCTGTGAGGTACGTACCCCAGATGTTGGAGGGGCCAGCAAGGGTATGGTTAAACAATTTGCCGCCCAGAAGTATTAACTGCTGAATCGATTTTGAGGAAATAGGCCACAGACCCTAGCTATGTGTAAGCAGAGACCGAACGAGACGGACCGAGAGTTTTTAACCCGGTGGTGTACCGTGAGAATTCGTGTGAGGGTGTGATAGAGTCACAGGCCATAGCATGGTTTGCACAAGGATGCAGATATGCAAGCGAGTTGTGGCAGAAGTTGCAAAGGAAAATGCCAACCACATTGGCAGAGATGATCCGGATTGCTGATTCGTATGCCTTGGATGATCCGACTCAACCCAGGCTCATGTCAAACGAGTCAAATGAGGAGTATTACCAGAGAGATGGAGCCGGATCATCCCGGAGGAATGATTACAGAGGTAAAAGAAGAGATGATAGACCGGATCACCGGTACAGTTTGCAACAAGTTGCAGCTGTGGAGCAAGATCAGCCCGAAGCAGGGGGCAATCAACGTCATAAAACTAGAGGGCGACAATGGACGCCAAGAAATGATGGCAAGAAAACTTGGACACCAGAGCAGAAGAAACAGTGGCAAGAAAAAAAGGACCGTCTGAGGTACACTTATGAGTCAATGTTGGATCAACCGTGTAAGTTTCACATGCCAAATCCGAGCAACCCAGCGGGTCATACAACCAGGAAATGTGAGTGGATGCGTAAGATAGAACAAGGTGGTTCGGGGAATGCTCAGGCCCCAGAATGATCAACCTCGGCAGGAGTTACGCCGGCAGCAATTGCTCTCCGGAGCGAACACGCAACAGTTAATGTTGCCTCCCCTCCGCCGAGGTATGATAACCATGAGAGAAGAGATGCAGTGCATCAAGTGGAAAACCAGCATCAGCCAGATCAGGGGTACCCCGGAAATGAGGGGAGGAATGAGTACAGGGAGCATCATCAGAGTTACTGTGTGTTTACCACTGAGGAAACCGATAGGAAGAGCTTGCAGCGCCGACATATGGAGGTCAATGCGGTAATGCCAGCAGTGACGAGGTATATGCCTTGGTCGGACCAGGAAATTACCTGGAACATCAAAGATCATCCCAAGCTTATGCCAAGTCCTGGTTCATATGCGCTAGTGCTGGATCCGACATTCATTGGACCTAACATCAATGTGAGGTTCTCCAAGGTACTGATTAACAATGGCAGTAGCATTAACATCATGTATGCGGATACAATGCGCAAGTTGGGTATCTCGGAGAACATGCTCCAAGCTACGAGGACAACTTTCCATGGTATTGTGCCAGGCATTTCTTGTGAGCCCATAGGCAAGCTCCGGGTTGACGTATTGTTCGACACGAGAGATAACTGCCGAACTGAGAATTTGGAGTTTGAAGTGGTGAACTTGGAAAGTGCGTATCACGCGTTACTCGGAAGACCAGCACTGAACAAGTTCATGGCAAGCTGCCACATCAGTTATCTAAAGATGAAGTTACCCGGGCCAAACGGAGTGATTACCATTGCTGGAGATTTCCGACATTCCATTGAGTGTGCCTCAGCCGGGTCTAACCTAGCCGAGTCACTCGTGATTGCGCAAGAGAAAAGAAAAATCCAGGAGGTGGCGGCATTGGCTCAGTCCGCGCAGAAGTATATGTTGGCACTAAGTAACCCGCATGGAAGTGTTTCATTCCAAGCCACGAAAGATACCAAGAAGGTGCCTGTTGATGATATGTTCCCGGAGCGCACCGTAACAATTGGTGCCGGGTTAAATGATAAATAGGAAAGCGAGCTCGTCAACTTCCTCTGTGAGAATCGGGATATTTTTGCTTGGTCCACACAGGACTTGCAAGGTGTTCCGAGGGAGTTGGCCGAGCACTCTTTGAACATGAGACCCGGAGCAAGGCCGGTGAAGCAACCTCTCCGCCGCTTCGCCGAAGATAGGAGAAAAGTCATTGGAGACGAGATAGCTCGGTTACTAGCAGCAGGATTTATCATGGAAGTAATTTATCCGGATTGGCTATCTAATCCGGTGCTGGTGGAGAAAAAGAAACATGATCCGAACATGGCAGTGGTTTGGCGTATGTGTATCGATTACACGAACCTGAACAAGGCGTGTCCAAAAGATCCATTTCCACTGCCAAGGATAGATCAGGTCATAGACTCAACTGCTGGATGTGAACTGTTGTCATTCATTGATGCATATTCTGGTTTCCACCAGATACCTCTGAATCCGGATGATCAAATAAAGACTGCATTTATCACCCCGTATGGGGCTTATTGCTATCGCACCATGCCGTTAGGTTTACATAATGCAGGGGCAACGTACCAAAGATGTATGCAGAAATGTTTGCACGACCAAATAGGTCAAAACGTACAAGTGTATGTGCATGATGTGGTTATCAAGACCAAGGAAAGCAAAACGCTCCTTGACGATATCAGGCAGACATTCGTGAACTTAAGAAGATTCCGGATGAAGCTTAACCCGGAAAAATGTACCTTCGGTGTCCCGGCTGGAAAATTACTCGGATTTCTTCTCTCCAGCCGAGGTATCGAAGTTAATCCGACTAAGATCCGGGCCATTGAACGAATGGAACTGCCGAAGTGTCTTAACGATGTCCAGAAGTTCACTGGTTACCTGGCATCGTTAAGTCGGTTTGTAGGTCGGTTGGGAGAAAAGGCATTGCCTCTCTACCAACTCATGAAAAAGTCGGACAAGTTCATTTGGACGCCGCAGGCCGATGAAGCCTTTGCCCACCTAAAGAAGATGGTAGCCACTACACCAGTGTTAGCCTCTCCACTATCAAAGGAGCCAATGTTGCTCTACATAGCCGCAACCAACCGAGTTGTAAGTGCAGTGATTGTGGTTGAGCGCGACGAAGAGGGTAAGTCGGTGCAAAGGCCAGTGTATTATCTGAGTGAGGTATTGTCTGCCTCAAAGCAGAACTACCCACAATCAAAAGGTGGCATATGGTGTCTATATGGCAGCTAAGAAGTTGAAGCATTATTTTGAGGAGCACCCCATCAAAGTAATATGTGAAGCTCCCATATCCGAGATAATGAGTAACAAGGATGCGAGTGGTAGGATTGCAAAATGGGCAATTGAACTAGCTCCCTATGCACCACAATATGACAGAAGAGAAGCAATCAAGTCTCAGGCTGTGGCCGACTTTTTTGTGGACTAGGCCGAGGTGCAATACGAACCACCGCTACCAGATCCGAACTACTGGAGGATGCACTTTGACGGGTCAAAGACAAAAACTGGGTTAGGCGCCGGAGTGGTGCTTACCTCGCCAAAGAAGGACCAACTGAAGTATGTGCTGCAGATCCATTTTGCGGCATCAAACAATATCGCTGAATATGAAGCACTTGTGCAAGGGCTCAAAGTGGCAAAGGAAATCGGGATACGTCGGATCTGATGCTTTGGCGACTCGGATTTGGTAGTTCAGCAAGTGTCGGGGCTGTGGGACGCTCTTGATCCGAACATGGCATTATACAGATTCCATGTGCAGAAAATATCTGGTTATTTTGAGGGATGCGAATTTCGCCATGTACCCCGGGTGGAAAATGAGGCTGCCGACATGTTGTCGAAGCTCGGATCAACCAGACAAGCAATTCCAGCGGGTGTAGCGTTGGAGCACCTCAGAAAACTATCTATCAGACCGTCCCCAGAAACTGACTCAATCTACGTCCCGGAGGATACAGAATCCGGAGCTGTGCCCATGGACATTGACATGGGCGGTGGTGCGCGAAACCCGGGGACTGCCTCAGCGAACCCGGGGACTGCATCGCAGACGGGGACCTTTCAGTGATCCGGTTGAAGTTATGCTGGTGGATCAGATGGAAATTGATGAGGATGTGTTCCCTGTGCGAGCAATACCAGCTTGGGCACTGCCTATATTTCAGTTCCTGAAAGATGGAACATTACCCACTGAGGAGGTGCTATCTAGGCAAACTCAGAGAAGAGCAAAGGCATACACAATCATCAATTCTGAGCTATACAAAAGGAGTGTGACCAATGTCCTCCAGCGATGCGTTCACCCGGAAGAAGGGCTCGACATACTCCGAGATATACATCAAGGGGAATGCGGGCATCATGCCTCATCCCGAGCCTTGGTGGCAAAAGCTTTCTGACATGGATTCTACTGGCCAAGTGCCTTAGAGCAAGCAGAAGATCTGGTGAGAAAATGCAATGGTTGTCAGAGGTATGCTACCAAGACACATATGCCAATGTCGGAACTCAAGACCATACCAATCACATGGCCATTTGCCGTATGGTGTTTGGACATGGTTGGCCCGTTCAAACCAACAAGGGGGAATATGACTCACATTTTGGTCATGGTGGACAAATTTACAAAATGGATTGAAGTGAAGCCAATAAGAAAATGTGATGGAGCTACGGCCGTGACATTTCTCAAAGACATCATCTTGAGATACGGTTATCCTCACGGTATCATAACTGATAATGGCACAAATTTTGCAGAAGGAGCATTTGCGCGTTTCTGCCGAGATAAGAAGATCCGGCTGGACGTTGCCTCGGTAGCTCACCCCGCATCGAACGGACAAGTGGAAAGATCCAACGGATTAGTATTATCCGGGATAAAACCCCGGCTCATTGAGCCGCTGCAAAGATCAGCGGGGTGCTGGAGAAGAACTACCAGCGGTACTGTGGAGTTTAAGAACAACTCTGAATCGATCAACAGGCTATACGCCATTTTTTCTGATATATGGGGCAGAAGCTGTATTACCAGCCGGCATAGAGCATGACTCGCCTAGGGTCACCCAATACACAGAAGCCGAAGTGCAAGAAGCCCGGCAAAATGATGTTGATCTACTGGAAGAAGCGAGAGAATTGGCATTGTCCAGATCCGCCATATATCAGCAAAATCTCCGACGCTATCATAGCCGGAAAGTAAGCCCCCGAGTCTTCCGGGAAGGTGATCTGGTGCTCCGGTTGGTACAACGTACTGCTGGCATGCATAAATTATCCCCCCATGGGAAGGGCCATTCATTGTGAGCAAAGCGTTGCACAATGATTCTTATTATCTTATCGATGCAAAGCCACAGGAGAAGAACAAGGCGGACATGTCCGGCGAGGAATCTAAGCGTCCATGGAACATAGCTCTACTTTGTCCTTTCTACACTTAGCAGAGAAGTGTATGTATCCGAGTCTTCTCATATGTCAGTATGTGTGCCGGCAATGAGCTTATCAATGAAATGTTGGCACCTCGAGCAGTTACTCGGGGACTGCCTTAATAATATTTGTTATCTTGTATAATTTGTGCGTCAGCTGGAGTAAGTTGTTCTACTTAACTCGGATTAGTAGTGTGTGAGCACCAAAAACCCAACACTTCGACTTGCTGTTGTCCAACAAGATTTGGCTTCATGGCAAGCGAGAGAACAAGTTTGGAATTGCCTAGCACATGAAAAACGACTAAGGAAAAGAACTTAATCGATCCGATGTTTGTTTTCCGGACTAACCCTGTATTTACTTTCAAACTATTATGCTGAATTATTTTGAGCTAAGCCTAAAGTTTCCAAGTATTGTTAAGACAATTTTTGAAGCTCGGATTCGTAAGTCGTAAAACCGAATCAAGGTAGACACGAACCAAGCCAGAAGATTGGACGAACAAGAAAATGAAACTCGGGGACTACGCCCAAGTTAATCCAGCATAAAATACTTAGTAGCAAAATATCACATGTGTACTGGATACAATTCCACCCGGCATACCGGGGATCTGATAAACTTTAAAGTTTTTTGCACTTAAGGAGCAGCAGGAGGAGGAAGTTCGGTGTCATCTTTGCTGTCTTCAATATCTGAGGCATCGCCCTCTTCATCCTCATCCGAGCTGTCTTCAACATTCTCAGCATTTTCATCACCAGCGGCTTCCAGGAAGCTCGGTCCCTCAGTCCATTCATGAATGGGAGCATATTCGACGAGGCTATGAGCACAAGCCTGGCGCCGAGCTACCCACTCCGGGTCACTGGTCCATTTGGATCCGGTGCGCATCTGCGACAAGAGGTTGAGGTCGATCTTCTCATACCACGTTAGTATGTAGTGGAGAACGGTCTCAGCTGTAGCGCATCTAGCGAATTCCCTCCAAAGGTCGAGCTAGGTCTCGATTTCCATCAACTTTGTGACAAGAACTGCAGTACTCTCCGGAGTGTCCTCTGCAGGCCAAAACATGTTGAAAATTCTGACTGCAACATCAAGGATATCCTTGCCATAGTTCTTGATAACCTCCAAGTGAGATGACAAGCTGACCAACAGGTCCTCCATGTCATAAGGAATATCTTGACCGTCAGGAGCAACGGGAGTACCCCTCTCTCGGCGGAAATCAGCAACAATGCGCCTTCGCAATGGCGTACCCTCGAAATTTGCTGGCGAGATAAGAGAAGCAAGTAAGGAAAATACATGTGAAGTAACCCGGAGAAACATACCGGATAAGGGAAAGGAACTTACGTGAAATATGGCTGTGGATCCGGGTCAATTCCCTGGTACAGTCATCACGTCTTTTACGGAGTTGAACAAGTTTAGCATTCGCCGACTCAAGCTTGACGTCGGCCTCCTGGAGAAGTTCTCGATCCTTGGCAATTTGGAGATTGAGGCGCTCGCGCTCTTCAGTATAGTCTTGGCCAGCCTTTTCAAGCTCGGATTGGTGCTGTGCTTTCAGCTTCTTCATTTCTGCCTTTAGCTTGGCAATCTCGTCATCCTTGGTTCGGAGGAGGGCAAGCTCATCGTCTTTCTTTTTGAGCTCGGCCTGATGCTGCCCTGCTTGTTCGAGAAAATGCAGCATCATATCAGGCACGGGCACACTATCTTCCAGCGATACTGAAATAGTTTGTTAACCCGACAAATCTGAGGTATGAATGTTTGCCGAGCCAAGGACAAAAGGAGATAGAAAGCAGAGCAAGGTCACGCAAAAGTAACTTACCCTTAATCTGATCCAGATTCTTCCTCATAAGCTTGTTCTCAGCCTCCACCCCAGCTGCGAAAACTGAATGCTGGATTAGTTCGGCAGAAGAAGATGAAGGAAAGCAGGAAAATGTGAAGAAGAGAACTTACCCATTTTCTCGTGCTCAGCGAGATGTGCATTATGCTTTGCGAGCAGCATTTTGTGAGTGTCCGGGAGACGCTGAAACTCAGCGCTCCGACGGTTGGTGGTCACCTGAAAAGAGTACAAAAATATAGCTTAAGCCTTGTGCATATTCGAAGTGTACAAGATCCGGGCCAAGTGGAACTTAACCCGGCTCTAGATGTGTGCATATTCGAAGTGTACAAGATCCGGGCCAAGTGGAACCTAACCCGGCTCTAGGTGTATGCATATTCGAAGTGTACAAGATCCGGGCCAAGTGGAACTTAACCCGGCTCTAGGTGTGTGCATATTCGAAGTGTACAAGATCCGGGCCAAGTGGAACCTAACCCGGCTCTAGGTGTGTGCATATTCGAAGTGTACAAGATCCGGGCCAAGTGGAACTTAACCCGGCTCTAGGTGTGTGCATATTCGAAGTGTACAAGATCCGGGCCAAGTGGAACTTAACCCGGCTCTAGGTGTGTGCATATTAAAGTGTACAAGATCCGGGCCAAGTGGAACTTAACCCGGCTCTAGGTGTGTGCATATTGAAGTGTACAAGATCCGGGCCAAGTGGAACTTAACCCGGCTCTAGGTGTGTGCATATTCGAAGTGTACAAGATCCGGGCCAAGTGGAACTTAACCCGGCTCTAGGTGTGTGCATATTCGAAGTGTACGAGATCCGGGCCAAGTGGAACTTAACCTGGCTCTAGGTGTGTGCATATTCGAAGTGTACGAGATCCGGGCCAAGTGGAACTTAACCCGGCTCTAGGTGTGTGCATATTTGAAATTGTCAAGGAGCTATGTTAGTTTTCTAAGGAGCATCCGGTCGAGTAACAAGTTACTCCCCCGGAGGCTCGGGGACTAATGGTTATATCACTAATATCTACAACATGCTAAGGAAAAGGGGAAGTAACGTACCTCCATCATCCGACCTGGGAGGTTAATTGCCTTAGCGGCAGTGTTCATTTGAGCGGAAAACTCGGCGGGACCGAACTTCTCCGGGAGGTCGTCGTTGTAGACGAACTCCGCCTTGTTCCAATTGTTCATGAACTCAATCAAGGTTGGAGGATATCATTCGCCGCTGAGCATGTGGGGCGCCACCAAGCCCTTGGCATGTGCTTCCCTCCTCTCAACCTGAGCAAGGGCCGGGCTGGTGTGCAAAACAAGTTGTTGCGCATTAGCTGGCTTGGCATCCTTGGTCTTTGGAGGCTTCTTGGAAAGCATGGACGCCGAGTCGCTGTCCAGCCTCGATGGACGCGTTACACAGTGGCGTTAGGGGCCTTTTTGCCTTTGGGTTGCTGAGAGGAAGAAGTGGTTGCAGCAGATTTACCCTTGGGAGCTGCCTAGGTACTTTCTCGCCGAGACTGAGAAGACTCGGACAAGGCGGAGGGGCTTGGCGTTGCTGCCATTGCTCTCGGTGCTACTGTTGCTTTTGCTGCTGGTACTAGAGTTGGTGCTGGTGCTGGTGCTGTTTTCTTCTTCGGAGGGTCTACTGAAGTAGACTCGGTTGTAGCTGGTTGCGGTGGAGCTGAAGTGGTGGATGCCGCTGCCTCGGCTGGGCCAGTCTCCCCTGCTCCAAGGTTGCCCCCCCTCTTGACGAGGTGGGCTGGAACCCGGAGCAGCCGCTGAACCCTCCGGAATAGGGCTCAGCGGGCGTGAATCGTTGCCACGAGGGGGAGAAGGGCTGAGTCAGAGCGGCGAAGCGATGCTGGATCCACTCTAGGGGACGTCCATCGCGGCCCTGCCGAATCAAACAGTGTCAGATGAGAAACTATAACAATGCAAGTGCAAGAAAATTGTAGAGGGAAAAAGAGACTTACGCATCCAAGGTCAGGGGCTCCTTGGGCTTCCGAGCCCTTCGTGCTGGGGCCTTGGTTGCGGGCTTGGAGGCAGTTTTATCCCCGGACTTCTTTCGCCTCTTGGCTGGCTGAGAAGGTCCGGAGGATGAAGTCGATGCAGATTCCCTTCTCTTCTTTGGTGCAACCGGAACAGGATCACCCACGGCAAGGGGAGGGTCCTCATGGATCTGCCCACCGGGGTTAGCTGATGCCGAAAAGGCATAAGAAAGGGGGATAGCGTCAAATGCTTCCATCACCTCAACATCCGAGTCATCTTCATCGTCGGGCCAATCTCTAATAGAAGAGAGTTTACCAGTGGGTCGCTTGGTCGCGTCGGCCATTGGGAGGAACATCTCCTGGTCCGGTTCTTCCTCATCCGAGATCTCTCGGTCAGGCGCACATTTGAGGGTGGGGTCGGTGCCATCCTTGATAGTTTGCTGAAGGAATTGCTAAGGGAGAAAAAAGACAACCGAGTTAAAAATACAACAGCAACCGACATAAGATTTAATTCGGAGAAAGTTTGTGGCACGAAGCTTACCACGGGAGGAAGCCTATCCCAGCAATAGTGCTCAATTCCCCATGTCTACTCAGAGGAGAAGTCCTTGTGGGTGGTGAAGAGGGCCTTGACCCGGCGATAGATTTCTGTGTTGCTCAGCTCGAAAGACGAGGTCCGGTTGGGGTCGCGGCCCCAGCTCATGTGGCACACTTTGTGAGTGTGTTTCTGGAGAGGGGAGATCCGGTTGCGGACGAACATGATCATGGCGTCCTCGTTGCGCCACCCGAGCTCCTTCAGCTCCACAAACCTTTTGTTGACCTGGTTGGCCAAGACTGTGGGCTTCTTGGGGACAACGTCCCACAACTCCGGGTTAGGAGGACCCGGAGCATAGGGGCGAAGCCGGATCAGGTCTTCAGTGCCGTCGTTCTGAACATAAAAGAAGGTCCGGGCCCATCCTTTGCAGGAGTCCAGCCCGGTAACCCGGGGAAAGACGGAGAGCCTCCGAGGTGAAATGGATGCAGCGCCGAACTGCGTAAGCTGCTTGTCCTCCGGGTCAAGCTGGATGTTCGGAATTACGTTTCGACGGAGGCCAAAGAACCGGATCCATAGCTCCTTTGTGGGCCACAATCCGGCATAGCCTTCGATCGTGGAGGCGAAAGCAGGGAGAGATGTGATAGCATTGGCAGGAAGGTGGTGCGGCTAGAGTTCGTAGGTGTTCAACCAATCTTGGAAAAAATCGCTAACTGGTAAACCGAACCCCCGCTGGAAATGCGATAGGAACACCACATACTCACCCGGATTGGGTGAGGGGGCGTGTTCGGCGGAGGCGAGGCGTGCAGTGACGCCTGTGGGGATGCGTCTGGTGCGGTAGAGCCAGTCCAGGTCATCCTGGCAAACCCAGGATACAGCCCACGCACCACGGTCTGCCGTCGTGGCGTCCTCCTCCATCTCCTGCTCGGCAACGACAAGCTCCTCTTCTGTCATCTCAAGTTCGCTGCCCTCGCTGGCGCTAGCGGCGGTGGGGGGCAGCGGCCTAGATTGACAGCGACCTGTGGTGGAGGAGGTGCGCAGCGGCGACGACGACGCAGATGCGCGTGGAAGCAGTACGGTGGCGCTACTACTCAGGCGCGGTGGCGGCAGTGCTGTCGCGGGAGAAGATGAAGAGGAAGAACTAGAGGCAGAGGGGCGCGGAAGTGGGAAAAGACCCAAGGGGCGCACCCCTCCCCTATTTAACCACTCCCTCTGCGAGGAAGTGGGATCACGTATGCGGATATGCCACACGGTGTGGTCGTGTATGGACCAGATGGGCCAATCAGTGAAGAGCCACACGGAGGACCACATGGTGTAGCAAATCCCATGACGTGACGCATTGATGCAGTTAACGAGGAGGCAGGCCAGACGTGACGTGCGCCAAAGTGATAACTGACAATTACTGCAGCGGTTACTGTGGCTGGCCCTTAAAATGAGGCAACCTCATGATTAGCCTCCACGTGGGGAAGCGTACGATAGAAGGAAAGATGACCCGGATGAGATCATGGTAACCCGGCCAGCAAGTGAAAACTTGAAATGTGCCAAGGGAAAGTAAACCCATGAGATCCGAGATAAGAGGTAACTCGGAAAAGGAGCACAAAGCTCGGTGAAATTGAACCTGATGTGGCCTTAGCGGCTAAGGCAACTAAGATCGCACCATCTTCGGGGACTAATGTTGGGGGGATACCCCCCGGGTAGGGTCACACCGGGGTATAAAGGCCGAGTTAGCGAGTGCAGTAAGGTCAGCGAATCTTGGCGAGTTACCTCAAGGCAAGCCGAATCTCAGGGTAACCCGGACCAGGGGACGTCCACCTAACTGAGTCTCATCCGACTTAAGCCGTAGGTCGGATAGATGAATCTAACTTGTATGAAGGAACAGGTGTGACCGGATCAACTACGATCCGGGTCATAGCAAGCTTCTAGGAGAAGGAAGGTATCTCGCTGGTCAAAAGCAACCACGATGCATAAAGATGGCGAAACGAGCAGGAAGGACCACCAGGCGTGGCCGACAAAGGTGACGATGCCGATGTCGGTGGCCAGAGCGCCCTGAGGCTCACGTAGCCTCTGCATGGATGACGCAGGGGAAAAGCGACCCGGTCGGCTTACTATTTTGGGAGGAGGCATATTCCCTGGAATATGCCTCCACGTATGCCCTAGTTGGAGACCTAGTCGCCCCTATATAAGGAGGGCTAGGGCCTCTGTAGAGGGGGTTGGTCTCAATTGGGTTGAGCTTTACAGGATTGAGATCCAGAGACTAGTTTTTACTTGGTTCCTGAGGGCTAGCTAGCGGTGAGAGTAAGAGAGTTCCTTCTTCCTCCTCTCTCCAATACAGCTAGAGGAGCACTTGTAATCTGTGAAGTGAATCAAATACAAACCATCTGTGTGAGGAATCACCTCACTATCCCTCCCTGGATTCCCCTAGTGCTATTAGTCCCCACCTTTAGCCTATCCATGGCATCTGCCGTGACACCACCACGACACTGCATGATGTAGTACACTATAGTTGTTGACATAACACTAATGAAACACCATTCCACGAGTGTTACATCCCTCAGAGAGGTACAACAGAAACACAGCAGGTCCAAGGCATGATTATAGGTTACAACTCGACTCTTTACAAAAGATCTAGAGAACACTCTAGGTTAAAGAGAGAGAAAATTCTTATAAAGAAGAACCAGAAATAACAACTTATAACTATCATGCTGATAGATTAGCATCTAACTATTTGTCTTGCATTGCTGCTATTGTAATACTCTACAGAAATAGGTTTTAGTGCGAGAGATTATACTATTATCTAATCAGCAACTTCATCTTCACTTCTATGGATGTAAATGTTGAATTTCTTGACTTCATTGGAGAGCTTGAGTTTTTGATGATGATCCCCTTGAGCATCAGTTGATGTAGACGTTGTCTTTATTGGCTTCATAATCTAGCAAGGGTTAAGAAGATACGGTTGAGTACGAGCGTACTGAGCAAGTTCACTGAGAAGGAGTATGCACTAGCTATAGACTTAGACCATAGGTCATAGGCAATGCAAGTTTTCATAAACATTTCTTCAAAGGTTGCTTTTATTTTGAAAAGCTATGTCCGTCAGGCTTCACATGTTTACTAGAACATTCGTGGAGTTCCTTTCCTACTGCGTTCGTAGCTCCTTCCCAGAACAGGGAGTAACAAGTTACAGTTCTTACACTCTGCAGAGGTGCGTTACCTTACCCATGAGAGATCATATCCTTGTTGCACAATTAGGCGATCTTTCCTGTCCACACTTCCTTTGGTGTGGGGCCTAGTAGATGATCGAGCAAAATCACTGCCCTTCTCCGCGATCCCACATGGAACATGACTCCCCAAGCAGGAATACCTCTGTTAACTCCCATATAGGTAGATATAACCCTGGAAACCCCTTGGAGACTCCAGTGAGCAGATCATGTCCCTGGCAACCCCCACCGAAGAGGCAGATCTACCTCTGACAGCCCCTCACGGATAATCTAGACACCAATATCGCGGGGACATAAGGGTTCCCACCCATGTTGCGTCCTTGCAGGGGATCTATAGCTTCACGATAAGGTCATCCGTTCATGTGAAACAAAGAAGATCCAGCTGACTTCTCCGTCCCATTCCAAATCTCATGGTTAACGCATAATACACTGTGCAAGAATCACTGGCGACACTGGTTGTTAAGTCCTAGATGGTATATTCCCGTATAATGTGATTTCCATTGTCGGTCTTAATAGATTAACTGATCACCCTGGACCAGTAACCACTAGTTCATATTAATTCTAAAAATAGAGTTTTCTGACCTTTTTGAAATGTAGGTGATGACAACACTGAATTTGCAAGTATTTAATAGAAAATAACCAAAGGACATGAGCAAGTGTGAACTTGCCTTTTGTGATTGCAAGATTATACACTTATGGTCTTTGAGACAATATATAAGATCCAATATCTGAAAATAGCATCATTGGTTCATTAAGGACTAATGTTTAAAGAAGCAATATGCTAGTATGCATAAGTAATGCTATGCATTTTGTAAAATCTCGAGATAATTCCCCAATAACATTGAATGAGTTTAATTTTAGGTGGTGTTGTTAAGATTTGGTTATTTTCAAGTTTACTTCACAAGTAATTATATCTTCAAAGCATTTGGGATTTTAGCATGCGAAGTATATACATGAATTATAATATCATACTAATATTGAGGTGAATCTCTATCTGGCAATTAGGATGAGAGTTAATGTGTTAAGTTGTTAAGAGTGAAAGAACTTATTATGAGATTGTTATTTGAAGTGGCAAAACGAATAACTTTTGAAGAAAAGGTTTCTTTGATAAGGCTTAAACAATTTTGATGGTTAATAGAATGTGATCGATGTTGTTTACGTTTGTTCAATAAGCTTGAACTTGAGATGCTTTATGACTTAACTGGAATAAACTAAAATTAACTATAAAAACACAAATAATCTTCAAATAAGGTGCTTATGACTGTTTAGACTAAAGTTAACTATAAAACCAGAAGTGAACATTAAGGTGTAATATGTTTATAACATTATCAAGTTTTAGGGTGTTGTCAAGTAATGATTATGGATGTGAGATCATTTACTTTCAATTTAAGTGACTGATAAGTTCAATAACATGCAATTATTAATGAGAGTATAATAAAATGATTCAATACTTTGTTAGGATTTGAGGTCAGGTTAATAATGGTTAAGAGATAAAGATCACTCACCCATAATATGGATGAATTATGTATAATGTTAGTTTAAAGATTGTTGTGTTTAAATTAAATTTAAAGTTTTAAAGGATTATTATAATCTTAATGGTTTACACTTAAGTTTTATTATAAATTCAAGTTAGGGTTTTGGAATTTAATATTTTGATATAAAATATTTAAGGTTTTGTATAAATTATGATTATTTCTTATTAAAGAAATGTTTTTTAAAGAATTAACAAAAATACATATTTTATAAAATAGATGAGGATTTATTACTTTAAAACCTTTAAACCCATTGTAATAATATATTTAATATTTTTGTGGGCCAATATATTACTATAAGAGCTTAAAACTAAATTTTACTTAATTTTAGGTCCTATCATTAGTTTCTTAAAATTCTATTTAAGAATAATTATTTTGATTTTTTAGTTTTTCTAATCTAAATAGCAATTTAGTATTTTTATAAAATAATATGCTCATTTAGAATTGTAAAAATGAATTGTATTTATTTTTAGGTGTTTTATATATTTTTGTAGAATTCCTTAAAGAATTTATATTATAAAAATATTTAAGCTAAATTTATTTTATTAAAAATAGAATTCTTAATTTTATTGAGTAACTTATATTTTTATGAACTCATGGATATATTATTTGTATCTTTGGGATTTTTATTCCATTTTTTAGAAATTATTTAATTCTAGGTTATTTTGGTCTTTAAACATTTGTTGAAATTCTTTATTTAAAGATCTGGACCTAGCCCATTGGGCTGGCCCAACCCTGACCCGGCCCACCTAGGCTGGTCAAGCCCACTGGTTCAAGTGGTACTGTATCGGCCCAGTACACTCTCCCTCTTTCTCTCGTGCACTCGTGTCTTCTCTCTCTCGTGCCCCGTCATGGCGATGTGATGATGTCGCCGTCGCCGCACGATTCTGGTGACCTCGAGCCTCTCGGGCCACCGCCGTGGTGCGAGACGAGGCAGTCAGTGACACTCCATTGACTGGTACTGCTCGATTAGTTGCTTGGCCTCTCTCCTGACCATGCCACCTCCATCCTGAAAGCTAGGGTTTGGTGGTCACCGGTGATTCGGTTCTCCGCCGACCTTGTGATGCTGCTCCGATGCTCTAGTGGCCCTATGGTGCCGCCATTGCATCTCGTGTGGCTATGGCCGTCATGCTCACAGCTTGGCACGGGTTGCAGCGCCTGTGGGTGCTCCTCGTGCCGCCGTGTACACTCTCGTCGGCCGTTCTGCTTCCTCTACTAAATCACAGCAAGGACCATAGGTAAGTTTGTTTCCTTCCTTTGCTTTGCTCGGTGTGGATGTTATGATGAATTCCTAATTAGGGTTCATCCTTGTTCAAGGATTCATTCCTTTAGCTATGGTTAACAGTGATAGTTTGAATGGTTTCCTATGTAATTCCTCTATGGTATAGTGTGTGGAACATGATGCCATGTTTGATTAGGCATTCCTGACATTACCTCCTATCAGGTTGGATTTTACCTGAATCCAAGCTTATTGTTATCTAGCTGAATATATATAGATGTTGTGATGATGGTACTGTGAAATTGCTTGCAGGTGTTTTCCTAAACATGTACCTTTGATGCTGGCTAAGCGTGATTAAATAGCAGGCTCTACTATCCAAATATTTGTATATGTGGTGCATCTATTTGCATGGTGGTATATATAATACTATGAATTACTTGTGTCCTAAGTATTGTCCATATGACAGTGTAATTCTATATATGTACTTGATTCTTATGGACAATGCCTAAGAAAATGATATGAATTGGTTTCTTTGATTGTTTTTTGGCTTCTTTGACAAGAGATGATGGTCACTGGTTCATGTGCATAACTAATAATCCACTACTTTCTATACTAGTGGATTATAGAATGATGGTTGATATGCTTTGGTAGAAAAGAATTGGAGTTAGATATCTAATCCAATTGTCCTCTGATAATTTATGATCATAGAATGTATAGATGTCAAAGATGAGTCCTAGTTGTTATTTTAGGAAAATAATTAAGTCTGTTTTTAGAGGATTTTACTATGTAGCCTGTGTATATGGATCGCTTATCAAGCCTAGTTATTGTGACATTGATTGGTACACAATTCCTGTCTTTGGATAGGATTTTCATGAGCTCTATTATGGATTGGATTAGCTTGCAAGTTTGGAAAGATTTTTTAATCTATAGAGCTATATTGGATGTATCCTTTAGTCTATGATGCTGGTCTGAGACTCTGCTAGGTAGAAACAAAGGTTTTTACCTATTGCTTCCTATGATGGATAATTCCTAGGTATGATTCCTAAAGTGTTTAGGAAAATGATTTGATAGGCTTTTGTAAGGATATTATGGTGGATCCTTACTATTTAAGATGAAGTTTTAAGATGTATCATTTCTGAGGTGCTACCATCCATAGGATGTGCCTAGGAATGTTCATTCAAAGATTCCTGTGTATCTAGTTATAAAACTAGAGATTTCTATCCAAGATCGGTGATGCAAAGGCTAAGATCTTGGTGGTAGTTTGCAAAGATTTATTCTTGGCTATTTAAATTCTTCAAGGATGAATATAACCCTCACTTGGGTGTTTTTCTAAGAAGAACATGGATAGAACAAATCATGTTCTTATGGAATGGATAAGATCAATGATGGTTTTGTATGAACTCACCACACAACTGTTGTTGATGATGTTGTTGTGTTGGTTGTCCTTGCTGGCTTGATCCTAGAGTAGTGATCACTCTCTGGACCTTGTCTTGCACCTCCTGGTACTTGTTCACCTCCTCCTGGTACTTGTCCTGCTCCTCCTTGCTCCTATGAATGGCTTCTTGACCTTGCTATCCTCATGTACCACCCCCTCCTTAGGTTACCATTCTGTGGATGATCTAGTTGGTTTGCTGTGAGGATTAGCTGGTTGATATATTGGATATCTAGCAGGATCTGTTGTGGTCTTAGCTGTGTTCTTTAGAGTTTGGTGGTGATATGAGATAGATAGAAACTAGTGTAGTAGCTAGCAGCTATGCTACGGCTGTGTGATCTCTTTTAAGTGTATTGGACTGCTGCTATTGTGTTGACAACACATAGCATGCATGCACTGACCAAGCTGCTTACAGGTGGGTTCCACTTGACTCAAGTTTCAAAGGTTGAGATATTTTCTTGTGGATTGGTGATGTCTACGCACTTCTATTCTTGTAGACAGTTGTTGGGCCTCCAAGTGCATAGGTTTGTAGAACATCAGCAAGTTTTCCCTTAAGTGGATCACCCAAGGTTTATCGAACTCAGGGAGGAAGTGGTCAAAGGTCTCCCCTCTCAAGCAACCCTGCAATCAAGATACAAGAAGTCTCTTGTGTCCCCAACACACCAAGTACACTTGTCAGGTGTATAGGTGCACTAGTTCGACGAAGAGATAGTGAAATACAAGTGGTATAGATAATTATAAGTGGTAACGGTGATAGAAAATAGCTTGATGGCGTGGAAAAGACTAAAGACAAACTGAAATAAAGATAGAAGCAAGCAAACATGTAACAGATCTAGTTGGAAACGGTGTATCAATGCTTAGAAACAAGGCCTAGGGATCATACTTTCGCTAGTGAACACTTTCATATAAATATCTTCTCTTTATGATACCACTCTTAACTACTCTCCGGTTGAACACTCTAATCGATGGTAGGGCTATAACAACACACCTCAAAGTAAGCCTTTTCCATCTAGAAAACCCCACACTATCACCTTGAGCACTAGATGGTTCCAACAAACACCACAATTTCATAAAGACATCCAACTCCAAATATAACTCATAACAAGTATTTGTAATCTCTAGCCTAAGTACCACCATGGTGTGCACGCTGTCACTTTCACACACATGGGGAGAGCAGAGATCTATTAAGCACTTGAGTAGCAAGGTAGATCTACTTGATTACAAAGCTCATGATCTCAATAAGATCATGCATAGAGAGAGAGATGAACACATAGCTATCGGTAGAACCCTTAGCCTCGAGAGAGAACTACTCCCTCCTCATCATGGGAATCAGCAATAGTGATGGAGATGGCAGTGGAGATCGATGGAGATGGCTCCGGGGGCACTTCCCCGTCCCAGCAGGGTGCCAGAACAGAGACTTTCTATCCCCCGAATCTCCCCTTCGGTGGCGGCGGCGCTGCGGAACTTTTCGTGGATTTCTGATTGACGTCCTAGGGTTTATGCATCGGGAGGCTTCTTATAGGCAAAGATGCAAGGTCGGTGGAGGCCAGAGGGGCCCACACCACCTGGTGGCGCAGCCAGGGCTAGCCCGCGCCACCACATGGTGTGGCCAGGCCCTGGCCCTCCTCCGTCTCGTATTCTGGCTCCATGAGTCTTCCCGTAAAATAGGCACTTTGGCTTTTGCCCCGTCCAATTCCGAGAATGTTCATTTTCTGACTTTCCTGGAACCAAAAACAGCAGAAAACAGGCAACTGGCACTGTGGCTCTTGTTAATAGGTTAGTCCAAGAAATCATATGAAAAGTACTCCAAAGTGTGGACAAAACATAAGAAAGTAGATAAAACCAAGCATGGAACATAAAAAATTATAGATACATTTGTAATGTATCAATTGGTCCGAATGGTAGTTGATAATATCCTGTGATGGCCATTTATTTTGCTGTTATGGTGAAACTTTCCCCAAGCCGACGATGATGTAGTGAGGAAAAATATACTAATAAGAACAAACATTGAGTTTTGGCCTCCATTTTAATTACTCAGTGATAATCTAGCAGTGCACCTCACTGCAATTCTGAGAGTAAAACACTAACCCCTAACCCCTCTTTTATTGTTTGTTTTTTCTTTCTTTTGTGTTACAGGTACAAAGCTACTAATAGAAGATCAAAGAAGACTAGATTCAAAATAGATGGATTATAGTGTAGTATTTCCATTTAATAACTTTTTGTAATTTTTATTTGTTTTCTTTGTAAAAAAACAATGTAATATCTTCTTATTATTCAGTAAAGTTTATTTTTCTTATTACAATTATTTCTGTAATGTAATCTTTCATTTGTTACTTCCATTTGATTTGTTGTTACTGAATAAGAAAAGAACAAGAAATATCCTTACTTATATAAATTCTTTTTCCTCTTACATTCTAAATGTTTAGTACATTTTGTTGTATTTCAATTTACTTTATTATTTAAATATAATCTTTTCTTAATATTGGATCATTCCAAAACATTCAAATTTGAATTTCAATTCAAATTTTAGATATGAATAAAATTGTTTCCCAACACACAAAAATATAGGAGAGGTCATGTCGAAATCCATAACACTTGTGCTGATGTTTCCATTAGAACAAGAGAGGTCTCGATCCCTCTACAACTCTTTTAGTTTTGCGCGAAAATTCCCCGGATGCATGAATGCAATTCACACCTATGTGTTCTCTCCAATTCTAGGTGCTAATCCTGGGATGTTACAGTCTCCAACTTCTTCCTTGAGGTCCTGAAACACTTCCGGGTTCTCCCTCACAACCTATCTCCCAATAGAATCCTAGCACTTAGCAATTTCGTAGCTTTGTATGAGGGATACCTAGGGATTAGGCCTAGGCTAGACTTGTTTATCTATTTCTTCATCGTGAAGAGAGAATCTGGAGATTCCAAGGATGAACTTCGGCATTGTGGAACCATTATATTTAAGATCCGTCCATGTCGGCGGTTCCCCGAAATTGCCATGAGTCTTGCAAGAACTGGCAAAAGACATATTTCTACGGCCCAGATATTCCTCTGGCCTGCTGACAAGACTCATACCCCGAATTTGTCGATGGGGTTATCGCCGAAGCCAAAACCTATTGGTCCCCATCCCTTCTTCTCGCCGATGATAAAGCCCCTCACGCCCTAAGGCGGATAGAGTGGCTAGTAGACGGAGGCCTGGTAACCTTGGACCTAGCCATGTGCTGGTTCGAAAGGCGGATCCAGCCTCTGCAGCATCGCACCAAGATGATGCATGAGTACTCCAAGAAGAGGAAAGACCCCATGCGGATTTCTGAGGATAACTTCTCCAAGGACTCCATCAAGCTCTGGCTTAAGGACATCATCATGGTGAAGGACAAGAAGCACGGCTTCACCATCACCTTCGACAGATTCGAATTCGTTGAATGCCCACAGGTAACCATGTTTCCTTCATTGCTTTTGTATATACTCTAAGTTCTCCGTCTTGGATGCATCAACCATCTAACGTGTTTTGATGGGGATATGCCAAAGGGGGTATGCCTAGCAGGACGTTCCGATTGGGCCGAAGGGCCTGCGAGTGTGTCCGAAAGACGACGACTGGACTACGAAGGGAGGAAAGGCCCAGCGACTGGCGACTGGAAGCCCAGAAGCGTAGCAGAAGCCCAGTCGGACTAGGTCAAAGTCTTCGGATCCTTATCTTGTTCGGGGATAGCTTGTAAACCCTAGCGAGGTGCTTCATATATAAACCTCCATAGGGTATCCTAAAGACTTACGTTCCATCATACACCCCCTCAAGCGACTCGCTGCCTAGCCGCCGAGCTCGCCACCCCTGTAACTCGCTCTCCCATAATCTAATCTAGCAGGAGTAGGTCTTTACCCTCCGGGGGCCGAACCTGGGTAAACCCATGTGCACCCGCCCCCATCTCGCACCGCAGATGGCCGCCAACTCTTCCTCACGAAACACTCAATCGCTGCCAGTGCCAGCGACTGTCGTGGCCATTTCCACGATAGTGGCGCCCACCGTGGGGCATAGAGGGACTGGCCTGAGTTCTGCGGCGAGACCCTATTCGCCGATCAATCGGCCGCTCGCCATCGATCGCATGATCGCCATCGGCGGGATCTTGCAGATCCTGCCCAGCAGCTACATGGCGGCGTCACGTCCGGTCACTCACGCCATGGTGATGTCGGTCGGCTCAATCAACCTCTTCGTCGGCTTCACCGGCGTGATCGATCCAGCCGCGACGGTGATCGTCGGCAGATCGCCTCCACACCACGATCTGCTTTTGGAGGAGCAGGTCTGCTCCATCAGGGGCCTCGTCACCGAGTACGACTCGGCCGCCAGCGACGCGGTCGAGACTAATGCCGCCACCAACGACGACGCCCTAAACGACGATGCCGACTCTGGGACCCCTGCATCGGTCGACGGGTCCATCACCGCCGCATCATGGGAGGACTCCATCACGCAAGTCTCCAACCCCGAGGACTTCGAGGACCCCTCCATCCTGGGGATCTTCGACTCCGATTCCGGCTCGGAATCCCCCGAGGATTTCCGTGCCAGATCCAATCGCTTCAACGCGATCTACATGGCGGGCAGCACGGCCGCCCCGCCAGATCCGTTCTCCATACCGATCTCGCCGACTACGACGGCCACGGAGGTGGAGCAAGCCCGCCTGCGGCTCGCGGAGGCGCAACGCAACGAACTTGCCGAGCGCGAGAAATACCGCCTCGAACGAGAAACGGCACGGGAGCTGTCGCTCTACCACCAGCGCCGCATCAGGACCCGCCTGAACTCCAACGTTCAGGGCCGCGTCCTGAACTTCAACGACGAAGGCGACCCCACACACGCCGCCGAGCGCGAATACTGGGAGAACGCGCCGCCAGGCGGGAGCAACCCCGCAAGACCACCACCTGGTGCGCCGGCAACTGGAGCCCCCCTGCCACCCATGGGCCGCGCACCCCCGCTAGACCAACCGCGGATCATCATCTCGCCTCAAGCCCGAGACGCCAACGGGCTACCACTATACTCCACCCTGATGGACAATGTCGTCACGGCCGACGCCGCGATCGCCAACCTCGACGTCCAAGGCGACGACGCGCTACAGATCCAGTACGCCAAGGCCCTACTCGTCAGGGCCGTCGAGCAACAAGCCGCGGGAGTCGACCAGCGAAGCGGCATCAAGCGGCCACCCCACCATGGCTAACGCATTAGTTTTCCCACTACCCCAGCCCTTGGCAAACCAACCACGGGCCGCCAATCCCGTGTTGTCAACCAACAAGCCGCCACCGGCGAACAACACGGTCGCTGCCAACGGGCAGCCCCTCGATGCCCGAATGAACATCATCAACAATCAGGTGTGGCGGTCGCGCCAGCCCTACGACCTGTGGCACACCCTCACCAACCGCGGCGACCCAGAACCAAGAGGCTCGCTTAGTCGAGTCGGGCCGCAATGCTTTGGACCAATGATTCGCGGGGAAAAATACCCCGCCAACTTCAAGGCCCCCAAGGAGATCGAGAAGTACGACCCAACGTACGACCCCGCTGTCTGGTTGGACACATACCTCATGGAAATGGGGATCGCAGGACACACCGACCTGCTCGCCGCTCGCTACCTCCCCGTGATGATGGAAGGTGCGACCCGGCAGTGGATCAACACGCTCCCCGCTAACAGCATTGACTCCTGGGAAGAAATGCGGGACGCCTTCGTTAGGCACTTCGAGGGCTCCTACACCCGCGCCACCACCATAGATAACCTGGAGCGATGCATCCAGGGACAACACGAGTCGACTCGTCGGTGGATCCAAAGATGGAAAGAACTGTGGATAAACGCCTCCGGCATCCACCCAGACACGGCGATACACTGCTTCAAGAACGCGTGCCGGTACGAACCCCTGGTCGCCAAGATCAAGAGGGTCTACCGGACGCTCGACAACATCCCCGACCTCCTCGAGATCGCCAAGCGCTATGCGGAGGAGGACCCCAACCAAGACTCCGATGGCGAGTCGGTAGGAAGACGCCGCACTAGCATCCACGACAGCGGGCGCCTACGCGACATGCGCTATAGCAACACCCGCATCACCGGCAAGCGCCGCACGGATGGGCGAGTCGACTTCGTCGCCAACGCCGGCTACGGCCAGCGTTACTCCAAGAACTACCGCCGCGACGAAGGAAACTACCGCGACAGCGGGAACTACCGCGCCAACAACACGACGAGGCTAAAATTCGACCCTGCCACCCTGCTCAATTAGCCCTGCATCTACCATAGCAGGGAGGGAAAACCCGCCACCCACACCACCGCCGATTGACACTCTCTCAAAGAGATCGAGAAGGCGAGACGAGCAAGGGAGGACCCCAACAACAACCCACCTTGGGACAACGGGAACGACGACGGCTTCGGCACCGCCGTCGGCTCGCTACATACCTTCACCGGACTCGGCACCAAGCGCGAGAAGAAGGTGCTCGCCCGCGCGGTCGCCGTCAATGCGGTGACGCAAGTCGACATCCCTCGCTTCCTAAACTGGTCCGAGCAGAGCATCACCTGGAGTCGCCAGGACCATGCGCCAAGGATCGAATACCCAGGGCGAGTCGCCCTGGTAGTCAGGACCAAGGTGGCCGATTACTGGCTGCCCAAGACGCTAATGGACGGTGGGAGCTCCATCAATATCTTGTACCTCGACACGTTCAAAAGGCTCCAACTCCCAGAAGCAGCCATCGAGCCAACACTAACGACCTTCCACGGCATCGTCCCTGGTCGGAAGGCGTACCCGATCAGGAAAGTGATGCTGCCAGTCACCTTCGGCACTCCAGCAAACTACCGCAAGGAGAGGATCGTCTTTGAGATGGTGAACTTCCGCAGCCCCTACCACTGCATCCTGGGCCGCCAGGCATTCGCAAAGTTCATGACGACCCCACACTACGCCTACAACATGATGAAGCTCCCTGGGCCAAGCGGCATCATCACCATCCACGGTGACCCCGACAAGGCCGTGGAATGCGAAGACAAGGGCGCCGAGCTCGCCGACACCGTCATCGTCGCGGAGACCGACCACGCGGAGGAGCTCGTGAAATACGCGAGCAATATCAACAAGGACGACCCCACCATCCTGAAGAAACCAACCGCCGTGAACTCCACGTTCGAGGCGACCACGCACACCCGCATCGTCGAGCTCGTCCCAGGCGACTCCAGCCAGACGGTCACCATTGGGGCGCACATGAGCCCTGCATAGGAAAGCGCGCTCATCGGGTTCCTCTGTGAGAACCATGACATCTTCGCATGGAAGCCATCTGACATGCCAGGTGTCCCGAGGGAACTCGCTGAGCACAAACTCAACACCGACCCCAAAGTGCGACCAGTAAAGCAGTCGCTACGGCCCTTCAATGAAGAGCACCGTCGAGCAATCGCCGAGGAAGTTCAGCGCCTGCTAGCCGCAGGCTTCATCCGGCCAATCAAGTACTCCAAGTGGCTGGCAAACCCAGTCCTGGTTCTAAAAAAGAACAACACATGGAGAATGTGCATCGACTACACCAACCTCAATAGCGCCTGCCCGAAGGAGGAGTTCGTCCTACCGCGCATCGATCAGATCATCGATTCGACCGTGGGATCGGAGTCGCTGTGTTTTCTCGATGCTTACTCTGGTTATAACCAGATCAAGATGGCGGTCGAGGACGAGGAGAAGACGACGTTCATTACGCCATTCGGCACATTCTGCTACACGTCCATGACGTTCAGCCTCAAGAACGCGGGCGCCACATACCAGAGGTGCATGCAGGAGTGTCTAGCGAGCCAAATTGGCTGCAACATTCACGTCTACATCGACGACGTGGTGGTAAAATCCACCCGCCAGGACGATCTGCTCACCTACCTAGCTGAAATCTTTGCAAATTTGCGGAGGTACAACATCAAGCTGAATCCCGGAAAATGCACCTTGGGCATCCCCACCGGACAACTCCTAGGTTATGTAGTCTCCAAGCGAGGCATCAAAGCCAACCCCACCAAGATCGACACCATCGCGCGACTCGGGAAACCCGAGTGCCTACGCGACGTCCAAAAGTTGGCAGGGCGAGTCGCGGCCCTCAGTCGCTTCATTCCCCGACTAGGCGAGAAGGCAATGCCCCTCTAACGCCGATGCGCAAAAACCCCACGTTCCAATGGGATGCGGAGGCCGATGACGCACTCAAAGCACTCAAAGCAGTGTTACTCGCGGCACCACTACTCGCTGCGCCACTCGACAAAGAGCCAATGCTTGTTTACGTCGCGGCCTCCACTCGAGTCGTCAACACCGTGATGGTCGTCGAACGACCGGAAGAGGGTAAGGAGTGCCACATACAACGCCCCGTCTACTACATCAGCAAAGTCCTAACGGATTCACGACAGTGCTACCCGCAATACCAAAAACTGGTGTACGCGGTATTCCGAGCACAATGGCGACTCCCACACTACTTCCAGGAGCACCCAACCACGGTGGTCTCCTCCGCGCCCCTGCAGGATATCATACGCAATCGCGAGGCGACCGGGCGAGTCGCCAAGTGGGCCATCAAAATCGGCGTCCACAACATCAAGTACGAGCCCCACAAAGCGATCAGGTCACAAGCCCTGGCTGATTTCCTCGCCGACTGGGAAGAAGCACAGCAGCCAGAGAAGCTCCCATACCTCCACTACTAGTCGCTCCATTTTGACGGCTCCAAGAACGCCGACGGTGCAGGGGCTAGGGTCATCCTGACCTCCCCCAAAGGAGACAAGCTCCGCTACGTGCTCCACCTCAACTTCAAGCCCTGCACCAACAACATGGCAGGATATGAGGCCCTCCTTCACGGCATGAGAGCCGCCAAGGAGATGAACGTCAACCGCCTACGATGCTATGGCGACTCCGACCTAGTCGCCGGCCAAGTCACCGGGACGTGTGACACTGTCTCCCCAACAATGATCGTGTACCGCCAAACTGTCGACCAGTTGGGGGGACACTTTGACGGCTATTCCGTCGAGTGGATCGACAGGCGCAAAAATGAGGAGGCAGACGCCCTCTCCCGCATTGGATCGACCCGACAAGCGCCACCAGTATGCGTCTTCCTCGACATCATCCACAAACCCTCGGTCAGCCCACCAAAGGAGATCGACATCAGGATCCCACTGCAACCAGAACCGGCCTTAGTCGCCATGGTTGTGGAACCTAGCGACTGGATAGCACCATACGTCGCCTTCCTGGAACACAAACTCCTACCGAGCAATGAGACAGAGGCGCGAATGATCATGAGCCGCTGCAAATCCTTCGTCATCATCAACGACGAGCTCCATAAGCACAGCGTGACCGGCGTGTTCTAGTGCTGCGTACAGCCAGAAGAAGGCCGCAAGATCCTCCAGGACATTCACGCCGGCGACTGCGGCCATCACGCTGGCGCCAAGTCGCTAGTCGCCAAGGCCATGCGGCATGGTTTCTACTGGCTCACCGCACACGCCGACGCCACCAACATCGTCCAATGATTCGTCGGGTGCTAGAAGTACGCCAACCAGACGCACCTCCCTGGCTAGGCACTCAAAACAATCCCCATTACGTGGCCATTTGTCGTATGGGGCATGGACATGGTAGGCCCGTTCAAGAAGGCCCCGTCTGATTTCACTCACCTCCTGGTCGTAGTCGACAAGTTCACCAAATGGGTCGAGGCCAAGCCGATAAAAAAGTGCGATGGCAAGACGGCCACTAAGTTCCTACGCGAACTCATCTACCGGTACGGCTACCCGCACAGCATTATAACGGACAACGGCACCAACTTCGCCAAGGGGGCCATGGTGGAATTCTGTGAAGAACATGGCATCCGACTCGACCTCGCATCAGTCGCTCACCCGGAATCGAATGGCCAAGCAGAGCGCACCAACCAGAGCGTCCTCCACGGGCTCAAGCCGCGACTGCAGGTGCCCCTCGAGCGCACCCCAGGATGCTGGGTCAACGAGCTCCCCTCTGTGATATGGGGGATTCACACCTCCGTCAACCGCTCAACCGGGTTCACGCCCTTCTTCATGGTGTATGGCACCGAGGCCGTAATGCCAATCGACCTAGAGCATGACTCACCTCGAGTCGCCAACTATGTTGAGGCGGCCAACGAGGTCGCCCGCCAAGACATCATCGATCAACTCGACGAGGCACGCGACTTGGCTCGCTCCCGCACCACCATATACCAGCAAGGACTCCGCCGCTATCACAGCCACCGAGTGCAAACTCGCACCTTCCAGGAAGGCGACCTGGTCCTGCGACTGGCCCAAGACAAGAAGGGAATGCACAAGCTCTCCCCCCATGGGAGGGGCCATTTGCCATAGGCCGAGTCCTTGGCAACGATGCCTACTACCTCATCGACATACGGGGTGACGGCCAATTGGAGGTCGGGAGGCCATGGAATGTAAACCTCCTCAGAAAGTTCTATACTTAGAACCTCACATTGTACTCCATCGGAATATATAATGAAGTTCATTCGGATCGCACAAATTGTGTCCACTCGCCATATTCTTGTGCCACTCGCACTCGTACATACTAGCAATACGCTACTTACGGAAGTCAACCTCTGGTCGAGCAACCGGCACGGCTAAGTAGTGCGGCACAAGGGCACCGGAAATATTCGGGCCTTGGGTCATCCACGAAAAACACCAACCCGGAGCCACCATTGGAGTCGCCTAGCCCGACTGGCCCGTCGGGCCAAGACATCCGGTACACGCTTCTCACAGCGATCTGTCCCTCCCACCCTCGTGCAAAGCGACTTGAACGGTTAAGTACCACGCACGGGGACTCCACAAAACGGGAACCACCACGCGGATCGGGAACACACCAAGTAAGAGAGCTGCCTAGGGCTCGCCAAGCGACTGGCTCTCCGGGCCAGGGGAGGAGACGCGTTACAAACAACACACTCACAACCTGCAACAGGAGCATGACCAATACGGTCGGGCACCACGCTCGGGGACTCGCTTATAAGTCAATCCTACTCGCGCTCGGGAACTCGCCACTCAGAAGACGCGAGGGATAAATGTTGGAGATATGCCCAAGAGGCAATAATAAAGTGGTTATTATTATATCTTTATGTTTATGATAAATGTTTACATCCCATGCTATAATTGTATTAACCGGAAACATTAATACTTGTGTGTTTTGTAAACATAAAAGAGTCCCTAGTAAGCCTCTTGTTAAACTAGCTTGTTGATTAATGGATGATCATGGTTTCCTGATCATGGGCATAGGATGTCGTTAATAACAAGATCATATCATTAGGAGAATGATGTGATGGACACACACCCATAGTAAGCGTAGCATAAGATCAAGTCATTAAGTTCGTATTGCTGTAAGTATGTGTCACTGGGTGTTCTGAAAGTATGTGTTGAAGCACATTGACCAAGATTGGGATTTGTCCATCCATATGACGGATAGATATGCTCTGGGCCCTCTTGGTGGAATGTCATCTAGTTAGCTTGCAAGCATGTGACTAGGTCACAAGGGATGACATAACATGGAACGAGTAAAGAGTACTTATCAGTAACGAGGTAGAACTAGGTATGGAGATACCGACGAACAAACCTCGGATAAGTAGAATATCGTGTGACAAAGGGAATTGGTTTCGTATGTTAATGGTTCTATCGATCACAAAGTCATCATTGAGTATGTGGGAGCCGTTATGGATCTCCAGATCCCGCTGATGGTTATTGATCAGAGAGGTGTCTTCATCATGACTGCATATTCACGAACCGTAGGGTGACACACTTAAGGTTCGAAGTTGTTTTAAGTAGATATGGAATTTGCGTTGGAGACCGAATGTTGTTCGGAGTCTCGGAATGGATCCAGGACATTACGAGGAGATCCGGAATGGTCCGGAGAATAAGATTCATATATTGGGGATCATTTTCTAAGTTAGGAAATGTTCGGGGTCCGGAGTTTATGGGAGATTCTAGAATGTTTAACTACGGAAGGTTCTAGAGGATTTCTTGAGTTTACTTGAAAACCAAGAAAGGGATCAAGGGAGTCCAAGGGAAATGCCGGTTAAGTGGGAGGAGGACTCCTCCAACCCTTGACCCCCAAGGAGGAGGAGTCCTAGACTCCCCTCTGACGCCTCCCTCCTTTAAATAGAAGGGAGGGGGCGCCCCCTCTTGCCCCTCTCTCATAACAACCAATCTCAGCCGCCTCTCTCCTCCACCTTTCTTATGCACAGGCATAGGCGAAGCCCTGCAGAATTCTCATCTCCACCACCACCACGCCGTCGTGCTGCTGGGATTCCGTGGAGAAGATCTACTACCTCCGTTGCTCGCTGGAACGGGGAGAGGAAGGTCTGTTTCGACTCCACACGTGTGACTGTCTGCGGAAGCGCTGCTGGAATGCGGCGCCGGAAGGATCGTCCACACGATCTTGAGATCGGCAAGTGATCGACTACATCATCCACGAGATCTAATCTCGTAACGCTTTCGGTTCTACGAGGGTTAGTACCGATTTATCTCGTTGCTCATGTCTAATAGATTAGATCTTGGCTTTTATCTAGATTAGATCTGGGTTTTGTTCGTTCTTGTGGTAGAAATTTTTTGTTTTCCATGCTACGAACCCATCAATAAAAACAATGCATAAACAAAACAAATACACAAAAGTATACAATCGAGTTATACCCCATTAAAGGGCGGACGCGCTCGGGGACTCGCTCAATCAAAACACAACACACATTCCTAATCACAACACGAGTCGATCAACTCCCCGTGGCATATATTGCAAAAATATCTTACAGCATTCGCCACTTGGCATACATTATAACTTGGACAATTACATTGTTTACTCCACAGGCCCTGATAAAGAAGCAGCGCCACCCCCCTTGACGCGCACAAAAGGCTGCCACGGGTTCGTCGGGTATGTTGTCAGCGACTTCGACAACGATGACCGGAAGGGCTGCTCCGACTTCATGTCGCGATGCTCCGGCTCGGGGTCGCCAGGCGCCAACACCGTCTCCTGATACGGCAGCAAATCCCCCATCGCCAAGACACGATCAGCATAAGGGGTGGCCTTCGCGGTCAGCTTCAGCACCTCTGACATCTCCACCGTGCCGGCCGCCGACAGATAGGCACTCGTCACATCGTGAAGGTCGAAGTCGTCGGGGAAATGGGCGAGACCCAAGCTCAACGCTGTGGTGGCCCCGCGCCTGAACCGTGGCGCTTCCCTTGGTCACAGCGTCGTCGGCGCCCCCCTTCTGCTTCTTCGCGACCTCGGCGGTCACCACATGTTCGGAGGCCTTTCTCTTCTTGGGTAGGTCACCCTCTCCCATGTCGATGGCCGGTGGAATCTTAGCCACCGAAGGACGCCCAATCTTCTTAGCCCCCTACCTGCACGAGCCCCCTCAGTCAATACAACGACAATATAAGAGGAGCAAGGCGAATTGGGACGAGGGAGTGCTACTTACTTAGCGACTGGAAGGACGCGAAGCCCGGTGCTAATGTGGGTGGGCTTGTCCAACTTGGGACCCAGCTTGCGGCTGAGCCCCCTCTTGAAGATGTCTGAAGCCCATGAAACCAATGGCTTCCTTGACGACAAAGCTGCAGTCGCCGGGATCTCTGGCTCTGACGCGGCCGCCCTTGACGGCTGTGGCGACTTGGACGCCATCGCCTCAGCCGCTTCTTGGCTTGGAACCCCTGAGGCCGTCGGTGCAATCGCCGCCAGGGGAAGCTCTACCACCACCTCCGTGTCCTCGCCCTCCAACCCCTTTGTCGGGACCGCGTCCCTTGGGGCCTTGTGCGAGACTTCAGGAGAACCTTCATCGTTGGAATCGTCATCCGACTCGAACACCACCGCCGACTTGGCCGGTGATGTGGGCCCAGCCTGCTTGGCTGCAGCGGCGTTTGCTCTGTCGACCTTATGCGCCGTCGTCTTTCGTCAGGCTCTGGCTCGCCTCGACTTCACGTTGTCTCTGCATCCGGGTCTTGCGAGCCACAGGCGCTGGGGGAGGGACCTCTTCCTCCTTCCCATCGCTATCGAAAGGGTCCCCCTCGGAGTCTTCCTCCAGTTCCTGGGGAACCTCTTCATCAAGCGGAGGGAGCCACCCCTCCAACACCTGAAAAAGCTGAGAACCACCCCGAGTCAAAAACACCAAGCGAGGAGACTGAAATTGAGACACAGACATAGCAATTGGAAAGAGAACTTACTGTGGGGGCTTCGTTCTTCATAGGAGTGTACGGGGCGACCCCGACCACCACGCTGGTGAACTCTGCGTTAGTGATTTTCTTCAGGGCGGCCTTGTAGTCCTCGGCCTCCCATGACTCCTTGCTGGTTCGAGATGGGTCATGCTTCCCGCTGTATTCATACATCCAGTGCGGACGAGCCGCCAGAGGAACCAGGTGCCGCCCGAGCCAGCAGTTGTAGAGGTTGATCGGAATCAACCCCTGGTCCTTCAGCTTCTGAATTTGATCCATCATTTCCGCGACGGCCATCCGCTGATCTTTGAGAAGCTTCTTCGGCGCCAACCGACAGGGCTCGCTCCTATCGGCGACGAACTCGGGAAGAGCCACCTCGCCGGAGGGAGTGGCTTCCTTGACGTAGAACCAGCTCTCCTTCCACTCGATGGCGGCCTTCTTCGGCAGGAGGAGCTTGATGAAGTTGGCCTTCGACTTCAGTTGAAATGTGACTCCACCTGCGGCCAACATCAAGCCGCTGGACGCCTCACGCCCGATGCGGCCATGGAAGAGCTTCAGCCATAGCGGGAAATACGGCCTACAGCCAAGGTAACATTCGCAGAAGGCGACGAAGATCGCCAGCTGCTCGATGCTGTGCAGACCAAGATCCGATGGCTTGATCGCGTAATACACGCAGAAGCGGCAGAAAAAGAGTGAGGTGGGGAATCCCAAACCCTTCTCAAGATGACTGGGGAAGCAGATGAACTCGCCGGGTCGCGGCTTTGGCTCGGTCTCGAAGGAGGGGGAACCCGCCAATTCCCCTTGCGGAGCACTCCGGCATCCTCGAAATATCTAAGCTAGGTCGTGGTACACTTGGATTTTCCCCATGAGCCTTTGGGAGGCGCCATCGGGTAGGATGTGGAATCGCACGATGCGGAAAGAGCTAGTCGGAAGGATGTAGGCAGGAAGATTGGAGGTAGGAAGAACGAATGAGGAAGAATGAAGAATGCGAAGAAAGTCTGTGGAGCTGAACCATCACTCCCCTTATATGGGAAACGCCACCCGCCAAAATCGGGGTAGCCGTTACTCACGGTAAATACGCCGAAGTTACCGTTGGAAATTCCAACGGATAGTTTGACCAGATTTGGCGGTCCAACTCCTTTACTTCACCCACCACCCGCCAGTCTTTCCATTCGCCAAGACGACGACTTGGCGGCAGTAACATTCACTGAAACGACGAGTGGAAACATGGGGAAGTTCTCCTTGGTTCTAATAGAGTCCATCGCCGACTCGACTGGACGCCCAAATTGGGCTCGCCTACTCCGAACGCCAAAAGGACGCCTGCGCCTGCATCAACGATGGCCTCGGGGACTACTGATGGGGATATGCCAAAGGGGGTATGCCCAGCAGGACGTTCCGATTGGGCCGAAGGGCCTGTGAGTGCGTCCGAAAGATGGCGACTGGACTACGAAGGGAGGCAAGGCCCAGCGATTGGCGACTGGAAGCCCAGAAGCGTAGCAGAAGCCCAGTCGGACTAGGTCAAAGTCTCCGGATCCTTATCTTGTTCGGGGATAGCTTGTAAACCCTAGCAAGGTGCTTCATATATAAACCTCCCTAGGGTATCCTAGAGACTTACGTTCCATCATACACCCCCTCAAGCGACTCGCTGCCTAGCCGCCGAGCTCACCACCCCTGTAACTCGCTCTCCCATAATCTAATCTAGCATGAGTAGGTCTTTACCCTCCGGGGGGGCGAACCTGGGTAAACCCATGTGCACCCGCCCCCATCTCGCACCGCAGATGGCCGCCAACTCTTCCTCACGAAACACTCAATCGCTGCCAGTGGCAGCGACTGCCATGGCCATTTCCACGACATGTTTCTATCCCATCAGCTCGCGAGCTTGGCCGAGGAAGACATGGCCGCTCAAGTTTATGATCTAAAGGTGAAGGATGTGTAAGTTTTGTCCATCGATAATGCCTCCAAGAATCATCAAGCTCTAGCAACGCGAAAGCGGAAGAGCTCCACCTCTAACACTATTGCCGAGGGCAAGAAGAAGAAACCGGAGAGTGGTGTCTCCAAGAAATCCACTATCGCCTTAGAGGCAGAGAAGAGAAAGTCTACCAGCATCCCATTGACCAAGGCACTTGCTGTGGTGTAACAAGTTCTCTTTTCTGACTTTGATTTGTACTTACTCATTCCTGTACTTATACTTTGTATGTTTCAGGAAGAAATCAGGTATTAGTCTGAAGTGCACCTCCAAAGATACTAGAGGGCCTAAAAATATTCATGAGATGCTAACCAAGTCCTCCCCCGTCGTTGCTCCCCTAACTCCTGCTGTCAAGCCAAACACGGGCTCTACCGGAACACCATCCACCGCTACACATGAGGCCTCCACCATGGATCTAGACACCAATCCTGTAGAGGATGTCTCAGGTTCTGCCGGTTTGGACGTTGCTCTCGACACTCAGATGACATAGGAGCGCACCTCCTCTCAAATGGCTAAAGCTATGGCTAAGGATGTCACTGAAAAATGGCGGAAACAACCAAGCTAGGGACTTCTATGTTGTCCACTACTATAGTAACACAACGGATGGCTATAGCTTCCTCCGCTCCCTTGGCTGGTGCACCTGCAATGCCTCAGACTCCTTCGATGTTAGGTCTAGATGATCTTATCCAGCAAGTGGATGTTATTTGCAATAATGCCAAGACCTTCCATGATGCATACGCCACTGTAGCAAATAATCTCAAGATTATTGTTATCGTAAGTCTTCGATCTTTAGATTTCACTTTATAATCCCATTTGTAGCCCCCGAGCTCTTAGGCGGAAAACCATAAGTTATTGGTATGGGTGCTCTAAAAGGAACTAAGTGTAAAACTTGATGGTGTAGCCCCTAAGTTTCTCGTTAGAATGAATAATTCTGGCTAGATACTTTAAGATAAGCATACATGGGTTAAAATATGAGACCGTAGCCCCTGAGCCTCTAGGTGAAACTGAAATGTTCTGGCTAGATGCTCTAGAGAAACTAAGCATGTTTCTTGTGCATAATGAGAATAATCGGAGGAAGGCCGCCAATGAAAGGTTTGCCAAGCTGCAAAATGAACTAGGTATTGAAAAGGGTAAAATAGCCTTTCTGAAGGAACAGATCAAAAACAACAAGCATTTGTTTTCTTCCAACAGCTCCCTAGTCCATCATTTGTAGCTATTTCGTCTGAATACTCATAATGTTTTTTATTGTCCTGACTTGCAGATGTTGTTGCCAAGGCCAAGAGCATTGTTGAGAAATCCAAGCACATCCAAGAGTTGGATAATGAGAACAAGATCTTGAAGAAAGACCTGGCTGATGCTATCAAAACACATGAAGAGGCAATGAAGGCCCTAGAAGAATCTACAAACACCGAGATGGAGTGCCTATCATCAAGCTGAAACCAGCATCTTTGGTAACTTCCCTCCATATTTCTCAATTTCTATAAGTTGAATACTTTAAATTGTTGCAATACTCATGATCTGTGTCTCTTACAAAAACACAGCCCCCATTGGTTTAACCAACATGGGTGAAGATGTTCTGGACTCAAAGGGATGCATGATTCTTGCCGGCAACTTCATCAACACTACCATCACCCAAGCCAAGGATATAGCTAAACCCCCTGGACATCACCATAAAAGTGGTAGATTTTGTCGCCAAGTATTCAGAAATCCTCTGCCGAGCCCCCAAGAAGATAAGGATCTAGAAATCATCCTCCATCCAGGCCAACACCAGGATGGCCTTGTCCTTTGTAAAAGCACACTACGACGAAGCCGACATGGATTTGATAACCTATGCTATGCCAGAGATCGACGAAGAGGGCCATGAAGTTGATAACACTACTATCTGAAACTCGCTCATCATCTATGATACCAAGGTTTCCAAGTTAGTCAAGGCGGATGTCTTCGTGCCTGCTGAGGAGATGGATGACGAGCCAGTGGCATTAGAGTCTTCCCTCGGGACTTCCAACCTCGAAGATATCTCCAGGGATGTTTCTCCTGTTGTTGATGATGCATCGTCAAAATCACCTGCAACAAAGCCATAAACACTTGTTGTATTAAATGTGTCTCTGCGTATTTTGTGTGTATGCGGGAACAACAATGTAGGAGTAAGGCAGAAAACTTGGCTACAAGCCTCCTGCTGCTTATTTATATCCAGCATGTATATATATTTTAAGCAAGTGATGGCTTATCCATTATTCTAGTTCTTATGCTTGACCTTTCATGAGATGGAAGACTCGCAACACAAAACCATGTCCTCAGGTGATGATGCTTAATAGCACCATCTAGAACCTAAGGACAAAATCGTCGGCTTTGAGTGTCGAAATGTCACTACTCCAGAATCCACATAAAAACAATAGAAAATGTGTAGACCCGAAAACTTAAGCTAACGCCTGTAGGCGGAATTTTCACAAGTGCAAATACAAACTTGCGCATAAAGGGTTTATATGATCCAAAAATTAACACTAAAGGAGGTAAAAGACTCGAGAAATATGAGTGAACCAAATGCTTTATTTCATTGATCATTATAAGGTACTTATTACATAATAGAAAATATGCTAAGTGTAAAAGGTACGTAGATGTGCTGTGTTCCATGGTCGATCAGTCTCCGTATAGTCATCATCAAGGTCATGTCGCTTACGCTTGCGATCTTTACCTGGCCTATCTTTCAACTCGCGAATATCGATGAGGTAATAGAAACCATTGAGCAATGCTTTGCTTATGTCGAACGGTCCTTCCCAAGGTGGGGATATTTTGTGCGACTTTTGCTTCTTGAGGCAAAGCACAAGATCCCCCTGTTTAAACAAGCAATGCCTATCACAGCGACTATGGTAGTTGTGTAGCTTCTACTGGTAGATGGCGAATCTCTGGCATGCTAAGGCGTGTTCTTCCTCGAGCAGGTCCACAGATAAGCGTCTGGATTCTTCAGCGTCATTTTCATCATAGGCGGCAACTCTTGGTGCATCATGGAGGATGTCGGATGGTAGGACTGCTTCTACTCCATAAACCATGAAGAAGGGGGTCAAGCCGGTGGATTTGTTGGGGGTTGTTCGTAAACTCCACAAGATAGATGGTAACTCTTCCTCCCAGGCCCCAGCTGCTCTTTGTAGTGGTGCCTCTAAGCATGGTTGATTCCTTACAGAATTAGTCCATTGACCCTTTCAACTTGACCATTAGATTGTGAGTGTGCCATAGACGCTAGGTCAAGGCGAATGCCTTTATCATGATAGTAAGCCTCTTCTTCTCCGAGTGATAAGTTGTTGCCATTTTCAATGATGATGCTATGCGGGAGACCAAATCTCACCACTAGATCCCGAACAAATTTCAGGGTTGTTGCCCCATCGAGCTTTCAATCCATTTAGTGAATTTATCAACTGCAACAAGCAGATGCATAAACCCACAAGGTGTCATCTTCAAGGGACCAACCATGTCAAGCCTCCAGACTACAAATGGCCAAGTAATTGGTAGTGTGTAACATCCCAGGGTTAACACCTAGAATTAGAGAGGACACGTATGTGTGCATTGCATTCATGCATAAGAAAATCCGGGGAATTATCGCGCAAAACTAAAAGAGCTGTAGAGGGATCGAGACCTCTCTTATTCTGATGGAAAACTAAAAGAGCACAAGTGTTTTGGATTTCGACATGACCTCTCCTATAATTTTGTCTTTTGGGAAAACAATTATATTCATATCTAAAATTTGAATTGAAATTCAAATTTGAATGTTTTGGAATGTTCCAATATTAAGAAAATATTATATTTAAATAATAAAGTAAATTGAAATACAACAACATTTAATCTTTTAATTACTAAACATTTAGAATGTAAGAGGAAAAAGAATTTATATAAGTACAGATATTTCTTGTTATTTTCTTATTCAGTAACAACAAATCAAATGGAAGTAACATATGAAAGATTACATTATAGAAATAATTGTAATAAGAAAAATAAACTTTATTGAATAATAAGAAGATATTACATTGTTCTTTACAAAGAAAAGAAATAAAAATTACAAAAAGTTATTAAATGGAAATACTACACTACAATCTATCTATTTTTTAATTTAGTTTTCTTTGATCTTCTATCAGTAGCTTTGTACATGCAGCACAAAAGAAAGAAATAAAAAAACAATAAAAGAGGGGTTAGGGTTTAGTGTTTTACTCTCAGAATTGTAGTGAGGTGCACTACTAGATCATCACTGAGTAATTAAAATGGAGGCCAAAACTCAATGGCTGTTCTTATCAGTATATTTTGCCTCAATACAACATCATGGGCGTAGGGCAAGTTTCACCATAACAGCAAAATAAATGGCCATCACAGAATATTATCAACTACCATTCGAACCAATCGACAAGAAAATATCTCACTGTTTGAAACTTGAGTCAAGTGGAACCCACATGTAAGCAGCTTGGTCACTGCATGCATGCGGTGTGTTGTCAACACAGCAGTAGCAGTCCAATACACTTAAAAGAGATCACATAGCCGCATCATAACTGCTAGCTACTACACTAGTTTCTATCTATCTCATATCACCACCAAGCTCTGAAAAACACCACCAAGATCACAACAGATCCTGCTAGATATCCAATATATCAACCATCTAATCCTCACAACAAACCAACTAGATCATCCATAGAATGGTAACCTAAGGAGGGGGTGGTACAGGAGGATAGCAAGGTCAAGCAGCCATTCACAGGAGCTAGGAGGAGCAGGACAAGTACCAGGAGGAGCTAGACAAGTACCAGGAGGTGTAGGACAAGGTCTAGAGAGCGATCACCACTCCAAGATCAAGCCGGCAAGGACAACCAGCACAACAACATCACCAACAACAGCCTTGTGGTGAGCTCATACAAAACCATCATTGATCTATCCATTCCACAAGAACATGATTTGTTCTATCCATGTTCTTCTCAGAAAAACACCCAAGTGAGGTGTATATTCATCCTTGAAGAAATTTAAACAGCCAAGAATAAATCTTTGCAAACTACCACCAAGATCTCAGCCTTTGCATCACTGATCTTGGATAGAAATCTCTAGTTTTATAACTAGATACATGGGAATCTTTGAATGAACATTCCTAGGCACATCCAATGGATGGTAGCACCTCAAAAATGATACATCTTAAAACTTCATCTTAAATAGTAAGGATCCACCATACTATCCTTACAAAAGCCTATCAAATCATTTTCCTAAACACTGTAGGAATCATACCTAGGAATTATCCATCATAGGATATGTGAGATAGGAAGAAATAGGTAAAAACCTCTGTCTCTACCTAGCAGAGTCTCAGACCAGCATCATAGACTAAAGGATACATCCAATATAGCTCAATAGATAACAGAAATCTTTTCGAACTTGCAAGCTAAGCCAATCCATAGTAGAGCTCATGAAAGGCCTATCCAAAGACGGGAATTGTGTACCAATCAATAAATGGTGTCACAATAACCAGGCTTGATAAACGATCCATATACACATGTACATAGTCAAATCCTCTCAAAATCAGACTTAATCATTTTCCTAAAATAACAACTAGGAATCATCTTTGACATCTATACATTATATCATCAGAAATTATCAAAGGACAATTGGATTAGATATCCAACTCTAATTCTTTCCTACCAAAGCATATCAACCACAATTCTATAATCCACCAGTATAGAAACTAGTGGATTATTAGTTATGCATATGAAACAGTGATCATCATCTCTTATCAAAGAAGCCAGCAAACATTTAAAGAAACCAATTCATATCAAATTCTTAGGCATTGTCCCTAAGAATCAAGTACATATATAGAATTACACTGTCATATGGATAATACTTAGGACACAAGTAACTCATAGTATTATATATACCACCATGTAAATAGATGCACCACGGAGACAAATATTTAGATAGCAGAGCCTGCTATTTAACCACGCATAGCCAGCATCAAAGGTACATGTTTAGGAAAACACCTGCAAGCAATTTCATAGTACCATCATCACAGCATCTATATATATTCATCTAGATAACAATAAGCTTGGATTAAGGTAAAATCCAACATGACAGTATTATCAGGAAGGCCTAATCAAACATGGTATTAGGTTCCTCACACTATATCATAGAGGAATTATACAGGAAACCATTCAAACTATCACTGTTAACCCCAACTAAAGGAATGAATCCTAGAATAAGGATGAACCCTAATTAGGAATTCATCATAACATAAACACCGAGCATAGCAAGCGGGACCTAGAGAAAATCAAAGGAAGGAAACAAACTTACCCGTGGTCCTCGCTAAGATTTAGTAGAGGAAGCAGAATGACCGATGAGGGGGTACACGACGAAACGGCGGCCACGGCCACATGAGCAGCGATAGCGGCACCACTGGGCCACCAGAGCATCGGAGCAGCACCACAGGGTCGGCACAGAATCGAATCGCCAGTGACCACCAAACCCTAGCTTTCGAGATGAAGGCAGCATGGTCAGGAGAGAGGCCTAGCAACGAATCGAGCAGTACCAGTCGATAGAGCATCACCGACTGCCTCGTCTCGCACCACGATGGCGGCCGGAGAGGCCAGAGGAGGCCAGAATCATGTAGTGACGGCGACTACATCACATCTCCACGGCGGGGCACGCGAGAGAGAAGACACAAGTGCACGAGAGATAGAGGGAGAGTGTACTGGGCCGATACAGGCTAGTACCACTCGAACCAGTGGGTTTGACCAGCCCAGGTGGGCCGGCTCAGGGTTGGGCCAGCCTAATGGGCTAGGTCTAGATCTTTAAATAAAGAATTTCAACAAATGTTTAAAGACCAAATAAAATAGAATTAAATAATTTCTAAAAAAGGAATAAAAATTCTAAAGGTACAAATAATATATCCATGAGTTCATAAAAATATAAGCTACTCAATAAAATTAAGAATTCTATTTTAATAGAATAAATTTAGGTTAAATATTTTTATAATTTAAATTCTTTAAGGAATTTTACAAAAATATATAAAACACCTAAAAATAAATACAATTCATCTTTACAATTCTAAATGAGCATAGTATTTTAGAAAAATACTAAATTGCTATTTAGATTAGAAAAATAAAAAAACTAAGAAGTCAAAATACTTATTCTTATATAGAATTTTAAGAAACTAATGATAGAAGCTAAAATTAAATAAAAATTAGTTTTAAGCTCTTATAGTAATATATTGGCCCACACAAATATTAATTATATTATTACAAAGGGTTTAAAGGTTTTAAAGTAATAAATCCTCATCTATTTTATAAAATACTTATTTTTGTTAATTCTTGAAAAACATTTCTTAAATAAGAAATAATCATAATGTATACAAAACCTTAAATGTTTTATATCTAAATATTAAATTCCAAAACCCTCACTTGAATTTATAATAAAACTTAAGTGTAAACCATTAAGTTTATAATAATCCTTTTAAACCTTAAATTTAATTTAAACACAACAATCTTTAAACTAAAATAATACATAATTCATCTATATTATGGGTGAGTGATATTTATCTCTTAATCATTATTAACCTGACCTCAAATCCTAAGAAAGTACTAAATCATTTAATTATACTCTCATTAATAATTGCATGTTATTAAACTTATCATTCACTTAAAATGATAGTAAATGATCTCACATCCATAATAATTACTTGACAACACCCTAAAACTTAATAATGTTATAAACACATTACACCTTAATATTCACTTCTAGTTTTATAGTTATCTTTAGTCTCAACAATCATAAGCACCTTATTTGAAGTTTATTTATGTTTTTATAGTTAATTTTAGTTTATTCCAGTTAAGTCATAAAGCATCTCAAGTTCAAGCTTATTGAACAAACGCAAACAACATCGATCACATTCTATTAACCATCAAAATTGTTTAAGCCTTATCAAAAGAAACCTTTTCATAAAAAGTTATTCGTTTTGCTAGTTCAAATAACAATCTCATAATAAGTTCTTTCACTCCTAACAACTTAATACATTAACTCTCATCCTAATTGCCAGATAGTGTTTCACCTCAATGTTAGAATACTATTATACTTCATGCATATACTTTGCATGCTAAACTCCCAAATGCTTTGAAGATATAGTTACTTGTGAAGCAAACTTGGAAATAACCAAATCTTAACAGCACCACCTAAAATTAAACTCATTCATGTTATTGGAGAATTATCTCTAGATTTTAAAAAATGCGTAACATTACTTATGCATAATAGCATATTGCTTCTTTGAACATTAGTCCTTAACGGACCAATGATGTTGTTTTCAGATATTGGATCTTATATATTGTCTCGAAGACCATGAGTGCATAATATTGCAATCACAAAAGGCAAGTTCACACTTGCTCATGTACTTTGGTTATTTTCTATTAAATACTTGCAAATTCAGTGTTGTAATCACCTGCATTTCAAAAAGGTCAGAAAACTCTATTTTCAGAATTAATATGAACTAGTGGTTACTAGTCCAGGGTGATCAGTTAATCTATTAAGACCAACAATGGAAATCACATTTTACGGGAATATACCATCTAGGACTTAACAACCAGTGTCGCCAGTGATTCTTGCATCGTATATCACGTGTTAACCATGAGATTTAGAATGGGACGGAGAAGTCAGCTGGATCTCCTTCCTTTCACATGAACAGATGTAACTACCTCGGTGAATTACGCTCCTAGTACAAGCCTGGATGATCAGAAATGGTTGAAATAGTACGGTGGGGCCCAAATGCCACTCACAGGTAGACCTTTCGGCCGTCCCAACCATTTCCAAACATCGGGACAAGAACGGGCGGCGAATCGGCGCGAAGGATCAACTACATACACAAGTGAGTATGTATGCAAGCCACCATACAATAGTACATCGAGCCATTCCACTAAAAAGAAAGGAAATATAGCAACGCCATACGAAGATCCAAATATCCTAGATAGATATAATAGTTCAGGATATCTCCTCATACATCAATCAGAGTATCAAGCGGAAGGAAGACAAAATCGATGCGGATAAGAAGCAAATCGGCATAAGATGCCCCATAAATAAGCACATCCATACGATCTCATGGATCCCTGCTCGGAATCTCTACACCGAATGATCGTTGCCCACATCGTCTGTCTCTTCCACCCAGATCCATCTTGCGAGTGTACCTGTTCATCGAACCAATAATTTATCGTGTGAGACCCTAGGGTACTCAGCAAGTCTTTATGCCTCTAAAGGGACACAACAGGGTGACGCAATTGCAGCAAACGATAAACCCTAGCAATTCTACAGATACTCGCTAACCATCCGCCTAACCAGAGATAGACGGATGTCCGTGAATTAAGAACAACAGTTATAACAGTAATAAAGGTAATCTTAACAGATCCATCCTCCTCCTCGCCACCGACGAGGAAGCGGACGAACAACCCCCATCCGCTGGCGTTTTAATATCCATTCCATGAGTATTGCACTATTTACTAGTCGGTACCTAGTCTAGTCAAATTATAAGCGGTACTTTAGTTATGCTCGTATGATCGAGAAACTGTGCTCCAAGTCGTCCATAACCGCGGACACGGCTTTGAAAGTTTTACCTGCAGGTGCACAAATAGCAACACACACTCGATATGCCTCGGAAAAACCAAATCAAAACCCAACGAGGCAGTCACGACAAAGCAATTACAGGATTCAGAAATATTTCAGGGGCCACCCCATTAAGCTACCCGCAACGGAGTTAGCTGACTCCGAGACGGACTCAAGGTTAGCGCCATGGCTAAACGACAGCAGATCCCAAAAGCTGGACTGCCGATACCACGAAAACACTCGCTTCCTAAACAAGACAAATGCGTGCTCCTCACACAATCGTAAATTCAGCGGAAAAGCATGGCATAAGTACAGGATAGTAAATAAAACCTCAAACTAGTTGTGGCCCCAAGAAATAAGAATGAATCAAGCTCGCTCGAGGGGTCCATAAGCCTCCCGGATGTGGATAGCGAATATTCTTGGAACAGAATCAAGTACTTTCGGGTCTTACGGGACACAAGTGCGCTGAAAAACCAAATAGCGAATATGGGCACCGATGCCACTTTCATTAGTTATCCCATTACTACTCGTGTTAGGTTGTTTAGGTACGTTATCCATCAGACACTCACATACCCTACTCATGCTGTTCTACGACTCGCATGGCTCAAACAACTCCTGTAGTAATGGCTCATGGGATGGAGGAACAAGCTTCGGTGGGGTTTAAAAATAAAGGCTATGCAATACTTGGGATTCAATTTAATGCAATCGCGACTCAATGATGCAAGAATAAGATAGAGGCAATAGGTACTGTATGTATGCAAGCATGTGGTGGTGCTTGCCTGGCAGCTCAGTTGAAGCAAGGAATGGATCTGGGTAGTGCTCCTGGTTTTCTTGATATATCCCCTGCTCAGCGTCTATTCGAAGAAGAACCAAACAAACAAGGACCGACATAAATAAAGAGCACAAGCATATGAATAAATGCATCAAGCAAACAATCATGCCATGATGAATGATGCACAATTTGCATGGCAATTAAGTAGCATGGCATGGGTGAGGTGTGGAATACAATATTAAAGCATTTTATTTAGTTTTGAGCTCATTTTATTCTCATATTAGTTGCTGTATACTTTATATTTATATGATGCATGCTTCAATTCAAACCATGGAATGCATAAACAGAAAGGTCTCGTCGAGCTAATCATTTTAGACATATTATTTGTTAAATTTGGATTTATAAATCAAAAGTTATTAATTATTTAAGAAAAAGGGGCATTTATTGTAATTTAAATAAACTTGGAAATTTAAGTGTTCAAAATATATTTTGGATGGCATATTTGAATTCCTCACATTTTTCTGATTTGAAAACATATATTATTTGTATTATTTGGATTAATATTTGAAAAGATATTGTAAAACAGATTTATATTTGAATTTGAATTAATTTGAAATAAGGTTTGAATTTAAACAGATTTCGGAAATACTTTTTATACTCAGAGGGAGCTAGCCACTGTCACAGACAAGTGGGCCACGATCTTGGGCAACACGCGACAGTAAACGCTCTCACTCGAGGTTAGTCTAGCCAGAGGATGACAAAGTGGGGTCGGGTCTTCGCAGCCCAGCGTCGTGGCGACAAGGGTGTGCCACGCGGCATAGCGAGGATCGGGTTGATAGCACCAAACGTCGGGAGCCTTTTGCAAAACCTGTGGAGAGACATGTGGGCTGGAGGGAGCGCGGTTAAGCGAAGAAAAGTGGAGGGGTTATTGCAAACGTGCGCCATGCAGATCTGTGCTTCTCCTCACTTCCTCATGACAGACGCAGCGTGCGCAGCGTCTTGAGCGGGCGGAGTCGAACGCAGACCTCGGGCTGGCGCAGAGGCGTGCCAGCTACTGAGCTTGGGCGATGCTAGGAGGAGCAGCGGCTTAGTTAGGGTTCAGGGCGTCGCGGGAGCTTGCGGTGTTAGCAAACGGCGATTGCACCGAGGGTGCTCGATGTCTGGTCCGGCGTCTACAAGAACCCACGACGACTGCGATGATGTCTAGGGGAAGGGGATGCTCACCGCGAGTGTGCCGGTGCAGATGGTTCGGGCAGGGGCGCGCTTGATCGGCGACGAGGCAGACGGCGGCGAGCTAGGGCTTCGTCGGGCGGCGCGGGTGCTCCTCGGCCTGGGCGTCCTCCTCTTCGTCTGCAGTGCAGAGGCGACGCAGGCGGCCTTATCGTCCCTCGACACGCCGCTGCCGCTGCGCCTCTGAACGACGGAGGAAGAAGGAGACCGGCGGTGGCAGCGAGGCTAGGTGGAGGAGAGGAGAGGAAGGGGAGACGGGAGCGTCGCCCTGGGCGGATCTGGGGAAGGCTAGAGGGGCGAGGGGTGGATAAGAACGCGAGGGGCAGGTGAGGATGCGTGGGGGAGGGGAAGGTTGGCTCGGCCACCTTTTTGCACCCTCCCTCACGTGCACGGCTGGGTGGGAGGTGGTCTTTGGGGAAGGTGAGGCTGCCGGTGGGGACGGCGAGGCCTAGGAGAGTGGCTCGTGTGGGGCAGCTGGGGCAGAGGGAGAAGAGAGAGGAGGGCATGGTTCGGTCTAGGGTTAGGGCAGGGTGGTAGCTAGGTCTGGATAGGAGAGGGGTAGCCCGGTTAGGGCTGGGGTATGGCCTCGGCCTGGGTGGTTGGTAGCTAGGAGGAGGCCTGCACGCTAGAGAGAGAGGAGAGGCCGAGAGAGAGGGGGTACTTAGGGTTTAGGGTTTAGCTTTGAGCTAGGTTTAGAGGGGATGGTAGATTAGATGAGAGGGAGGTGAGAGCTAGGTTTAGTTTTTGTTAAGATCAAGACAAGCTAAGCCAAGCTCTAACAAAACAAGGCAAGAAAAGAGGGGATGTGGTGATGATGGTCTTAAGCAAGATCAAACAAGATCAAGCTAAGAGGAGAGAGAGAGAGATGTGGTTTAAATCCACTCAAAATCCAAATAAAAATCCAAATGACAAGCATAAAGGTGGTACTTGCATGGGCCATGCAAAACATTTAATGCCATGTTGATACTTGTGAAAACATCATTAATTCATGGCATTATTATTATGCATCCCAAAATATGGAGTAAGGCCCAAGCAAAGGAATTTAGAAGAATTCCAAGTGGAGTATATGGAGATGATCATATTGGATTATATTTGGAACTTGCTAGTGTGTATATGCCACTAGGTATTTAATAAGCTCACTAAATATCCCAACATGATGATAACCCCAAAACCACACATATGGAAGCTAGGAAAAAGGTTCCACTCACAAGGCATGCAAAGGTGGCCATGTGGCTCTCATATAGCAATATTGTGAAAACAATATGATGCCAAGATGAGAGCATGTGGCAAAGAATTGGATCCATCCCAACTCACATGAGCTAGAAGTAAAACCAGTAAATGCCAAGCTCATATTTAGTTGGATGGTGGAATTATAAGGTGGTGAAAGAAAGGTGGTGGAGTTAATAAGAGATATGCCCCCAACTCAACTTGGGCATTAAACAATATATCAAGAACCAAATACAATATCAAGAGGCAAATACAATTAATAATGCATATGAGATAAGAACCAAAACAAAAAGGGTTTTATATGATGCTCACATGCAAGGAGGCATGATGACATGAGCATGATATAATGATGATGCAACAGTTATATATTTGAAGTAGCCAATATATTACTAGACCAAGTAGCATTACAATTGTTAGACAATTGGGATGCTACAACAGATGACCTTATTGTGAAGTTGTAGATTCCCTGCGAGGACACGGCATGGGTGGGAACCCTTATGTCCCCTTGATATTGGTGTCTAGGTTATCCGTGAGGGGCTGTCGGAGGTAGATCTGCCACTTCGGTGGGGGTTGCCAGGGACATGATCTGCTCACTAGAGTCTCCAAGGGGTTGCTAGGGTTATATCTACCTATATGGGGGTTAACGGAGGTATTCCTGCTTGGGGAGTCGTGTTCCATGTGGGGTCGCGGAGAAGGGCAGTGATTGGCTTGGATCATTATTGGGCCCACACCAAAGTAAGTGTGGATGGGAGAGATCGCCCGGTTGTGCAACAAGGATATGATCTCTCATGGATGAGGTAACGCACCTTTGTAGAGTGTAAGAACTGTAACTTGTTACTCCCTGTTCTGGGAAGGAGCTACGAACACAGCAGAAAAGGAACTCCACGAAAGTTCTGGTACACCTGTGAAGGTTGACGGACATAGCTTTTCATAATAAAAGCAACCTTTGAAGAAATGTTTACGAAAACTTGCATTGCCTACGACCTATGGTTGAGAGTTGTAGCTAGTGCATCAAACACTCCTTAGTGAACTTGCTGAGTACGCTCGTACTCAACTGTATCTTCTTAACTCTTGCTAGATTCTGAAGCCAATAAAGACGACGTCTACATCAATTGATGCTCAAGGGGATCGTCATAAAAAACTCAAGCTCTTTAGTGAAGTCAAGAAAGTCAACATATACATCCATATAAGCGAAGACGAAGTTGCTGATTAGATAATAGTAATATCTCACCCTAAAACCTATTTTTGTAGAGTATTGCAATAGCAGCAATGCAAGCCAAATAGTTAGATGCTAATCTTACCAGCATGATAGTTATGCGTTGTTATTTTTTGTTCTTCTTTATAAGAATTTTTCTCTCTTTAACCTAGAGTGTTCTCTGGATATTTTGTAAAGAGTCGAGTTGTAACCTATAATCATGTCTTGGATATGCTGTGTTTATGTTGTACCACTCTAAGGGATGTAACACTGGTGGAACAGTGTTTCATTGGTGTTATGTAAACAACTATAGTGTACTACAACATGCAGTGGTATGCTGGGTCACCGCATATAGTTCACAATATTAGTTGGAACATATGGTTTCCTTGCATAGAACTGACATCCAACACAAGTCTGCACCAGCTTATCAGCGTCCGCCTTGGCAGTCTTCCAGTAGAATCCTTGCCAGAAGGCTTTGGAGACCAGCGATTGGGGAGCGGCATGATGCCTGCAATCTCTGAGATGAATCTCTCTAAGGATTTCAATACCTTGTTGCTGGGAGATGCACCATAGGAATATTCCTGTGGTGCTTCTTTTGTATAGGTGGCCATTTATTAAAGTATAGCCTATTTCTCTACGTACTATCTGTCGGCTTTCGACTTAATCGGTGGGCAGTGTTCCGTCTTTGAGGTAGTTCATGAATGGTTTCGTGCAAGCCAAAGAAGTCACTGCAATGGAGTTAACAAATGAATCAACTCTATCCGGGTTGTCGGAGTCTGATCCTTTCACGGATGGTGTACGTAGATGCTCTAGGAAAACACCATGTGGAATTGGTTTACAGGCCGATCCAAGCTATGACAGCAAATCTGCCACCTCATTATCCTCCATTTTTATATACTTGACTTTGTAGCCATCAAAGCACTAGGCTATCTCGTCTACTTCGTCTCGATATGCCCCCATCGTAGAGTTTCGTGCGTTCTAGGTGCCAGCCACCTGCTAGGCAACCAAGTTGGAATCTCCACAGCAAACTATGCACTTGATGCCAATATCCTTGGCTACATGAAGTCTGTGAATGAGAGCTTCATATTCCGTCATGTTGTTGGTAGCGTGAAGTAGATCTACATGACATACTGCAGCTTCTCTCATGTTGGTGATTGCAACAATACACCATCCCCCGAGCCATTGAGTAACTTAGATCCGTAAAAGTTCATGACCCAAGACTCCAGCTTTGGTACAGAAGTATCAGATGGTAGTTCTGTCCAATCTGCAATCAAATCCACCAATGCTTGTGATTTGATAGCGTCGTGCCTCTTTGGGAGGATTCTTCCGCTTGTTATTGTTGTTTTTCTTGGCCTGGGTGGGAATAGCCACTACAAGTAAGGACCCACGAGCATCATCATTGGGAGTGGCAAATTCAGTATCCTTGGCAATCATTGAGTTGCGATCAAGCTTTCCCTTGTCTTGAGTGCGCTTCAGCGTATGTCGGAGCAGTGTTTCCTTTTCTAGACCATCGATGAAGGCGGCCATAGCAGTTTGATCATGTACTCTCGCACATGAATTTTTCATATCAAGCCAACAGGATAGGAAGGCACGATATGACCTGTCCTTCTCTTGCACACACCATTGTAGGTCACCGATAGTGTAGTGATGTTTGTACATACCCTCGAAGTTCTTGGTGAACACTTCATGCATGTCCAACCAATTGCAGATTGATTTTCCGGCAAGTCGTCAACCCATTGTCTGGCGGTGCCGGAGAGCATTAGTGGGAGGTACTTGACGGCGACATTGGGGTTTCCCCTGCGATTTCTATCGCTTCACGGTAGTTCTGCAACCATGTGGATGGCCTGGCAGTGCCATCATAGGTCTTGATAGTCTTGTCAATCCAGAGGCCCCTAGGGTAGGTTGTGGCCCGGATAACCGGTACAAAACAACATGACCCTAGGTATGGTTCTTCCCAGGCTTCATGGATCTTATCAAGGCACGGACATGAATCATACGGCTCCGGTTGTTGCTTGTGTTGATTTCCGCCATGGGAAGGAGAGTTATGGTGCGAGCCATGAGACCCACGTGATCCTCCGCCATGGTGGCTGCTGGGTGGCGATGGTGGCGGCGGCGGGTTAGCTTTCTTGTTGTTCCCTCCATGTGAATCATCATTCCTATCATGGTTGCTTGTCAGGTGTGGAGCTTCCTTGCGTGATTTGCTCCTTTGTCTGTCATTATCGCTGCACTCTCTGCTATGTCGAGGCCGACCTCCCTGGTCGTGTATAATGATGCCACCTTGAGGGCTTCTAGGAGGTGGCATGCTCGTGCGGTGGTCTGGCTGTGGGTCGTCATGATGTCTGGACTGCGGGGGAGGTGGCAGCGAGCCACAGGGGTGAGCCTTGTCTCCATAGTCGGAGGATATTGGAATGGCATCAGTTATGTTGCACATGTCCCTCCACCTTCGTTTTGTGGAACCTATGCAATATCCGACATCGTGAGGGGATCTTGGTCTATGTTGGTTGTTCAAACTAGACTAGCAAAACTCCGGGTTGGACTCAAGCCTCTGACAGGTAGCCTTTTCCTGTTGCTTGACAACCTTGGTGACAAGGTCATAGACCTAATCTTGCGCTGCAGGTGATCTATCCTGCTTGAGTAAAGTTTTGGCGATGACCATGTTGAGGGCGACGGTTGGCATGACTTGCTTCCCAGCCATATCGATGTAGGGGGTAGCTTTTGCCGGTTTGGATGGAGCCCACCCAAGTTGCGCCGAATGCCAGATCACCGACGACATGAGCTAGAGATTTCTTAGCTTTATGCTGCTTGAGCAGCTTCTTGTACTCAGTTTATAGTGCTATTGCTGCCTTGATCTAATCGTGTGCCTTGGCGATATCCTTGTCTAGCTTTGCTCCTTGCTCCACGTTGTATTTGGCCTCTGCAAGGAGTTCCTATCATTTGTTGTCAAGTTGTGTAACATATCGAATGTGAGATACAATTATTGGCTCGACGAGGAGTCCGCCATATATCACCTTGTCGGCTGGAGTAACAAAGGGATTGCCAGCCGCTGACATGGATGGTGGAGGTTGTAGATTTGTTTGGTTGGAAGTACTGGGTCAAGTGGCGAGTTCCGGCGGCTGCTGTTGGGGGATAGTTGGAGGAGGCATGGCCTTTTCCATATCCAAAGGATCAACATCGTTTTTACCATTAGCCACCGCGTTTCCGACATCGGACGCTGCTGGAGGAGCTCCTCCGGCTCCTAGATCTGGTTGATCTTCTTCAATTACATTCCTGATGGCCACCAGTACCTGGAGAGAAGTGATAGCTTGCTCGGCGTGCTCTTCACGATTGAATTCCTCCTTGATCTCCTTCATGGCAGCTTCGAGTTCCTCCAAGTTGACTGACATGCTACCACAATCCATGTTGATGTCAGCGTAGAGTGCGTCCAACACTGAGTCGGAAGAGCGTTAGCATTGTCAGTGGTAGAGGCTGAGCCAGAGGCAACATAGCCGATGAACTTGGATTTTCTGGCCGCGGTGGCGATGTCGGCCTTGGATTCCTCATCAGCAGCATCGAAACTATTAATAGACATGATCACCTCATTGAGAGTAAGTAAACCGGTGGCCTGCCACCTCCTAAGCGTATGTTGGAGAAGGGTCCCTGGCGTGAGCCCTTCGATGAAGTGGTACACTGCATCATTGGTGCGTACTCCTTCCACGAAGGACCTTAGCCTTAACCATCTGGCGAGGTACTCTGATACGTTGCTAACGTATCCATAATTTTTGATGTTCCATGCTTGGTTTTATCTACTTTCTTATGTTTGGTCCACACTTTGGAGTACTTTTCATATGATTTCTTGGACTAACCTATTAACAAGAGCCAGCTGCCTGTTTTCTACTTTTTTGGTTCCAGGAAAGTCAAAAAATGAATATTCTCGGAATTGGACGGGACAAAAGCCAAAGTTCATATTTTTCCGGAAGACTCACGGAGCCACAAGACGAGATGGAGGGGGCCACAGGGTGGCCACACCACCCCTTGGCGCGGGCCAGCCCAGGCCGCGCCAGGGCATGGTGTGGGCCCCCTGGCCGGCCACCGACCTTGCCTCTTTTGCCTATATATCGCCTCCGATGCAAAAACCCTAGATAGCAAAGCCTGCAGCCACGAAAAGTTCCACAGCACTGCCGCCACTGAAGGGGAGATTCGGGGGACAGAAATTCTCTGTTCCGGCACCCTACCGAGACGGGGAAGTGCCCCCGGATCCATCTCCATCGATCTCCACCACCATCTCCATCACCATTGTTGATTCCCATGATGAGGAGGGAGTAGTTCTCTCTCGAGGCTAAGGGTTCTACCGGTAGCTATGTGTTAATCTCTCTCTATGCATGATCTTATTGAAATTATGAGCTTGTAATCTATAGATCTATCTTCCTACTCAAGTGCTGTAATAGATCTTTGCTCTCCCCATGTGTGTGAAAGTGACAGCGTGCACACCATGGTGGCACTTAGGCTACAAATTACAAATACTTGTTATGAGTTATATTTGGAGTTGGATGTCTTTATGAAATTGTGGTGTTTGTTTGAACCATCTAGTGCTCAAGGTGACAGTGTGGGGTTATCTAGATGGGGAAAGCGAACTTTGATGAGTGATGTTATAGCCCTACCATGGATTAGAGTGTCCAACCGGAGAGTAGTTAAGAGTAGTATCATAAAAAGAAGGTATTTATAGAAGAGGCCTTGTTTCTAAACATTGAAACACCATTTGCAACTAGAACTGTTACGTGTTTGCTTGCTTCCATCTTTATTTCAGTTTGCCTTTAGTCTCTTCCATGCCATCAAAGTATTTTCTAGCACCGTTATCTTATATCCATTCCACTTGTATTTCACTATCTCTTCGCTGAACTAGTGCACCTATACACCTATCAAGTGTATTGGGTGTGTTGGGGACACAAGAAACTTCTTGTATCTTGATTGCAGGGTTACTTGAGAGGGGATACCTTTGACCACTTCCTCCCTGAGTTCGATAAACCTTGGGTGATCCACTTAAGGGAAAACTTGTTGCTGTTCTACAAACCTCTGCACTTGGAGGCCCAACAACTTTCTACAAGAATAGAAGTGCATAGACATCAAGCTATTTTCTAGCGCCGTTGCCGGGGAGGTAAGGTAAAAGGTACTCACATCCTCTGGTGTGAGTGCTCGAAGTTATTTCCTTTAGATTCTGCAATTTTGTCTTTTTGTTTCTTGTTTTCACTAGTTAGGATTAATGGAAAACAACAACAAAATTAGAGAGCTTTATAGTATTTATCTTGAGTTAGGACATGAAGTGTTTGAAGAGAAAATTAAAAAACCTATGGAACTTTATTTGCATGCTAATAGCAATGTTGTTAGTATGAATTCTTTGGACACCATTATTGCTAATGCTATGGAAAAGTCTAAGCTTGGGGAAGCTAGTTCCTATGAAAATGATCTTTTTAGTTCCCTAGCTTTGGAAGATAGCTATTTTATTGCTTATGATGATACCAAGCCTCCAATATATGATGATTACAATGATGAATATGATATTTTTAGTCCACTTACTATTGAGGAGAAGATTAATTATGATTACAATATGCCTCCTATATTTGATGATTATGGTGATGAGAATAATAATGATAGCTATTTTGTTGAATTTGCTCCTACTATAATTAATAAGAATGACAATTCTTATAGGGAGAGTAATAATTGTTTTATGCATGTGGCTCATGATAAGAATGTTTCATATGATTGTTATATTGTTAATTTTATTCATGATTCTACTGAAAGTTATTATGAGAGAGGGAAACATGGTTTTATGCATCTCAACAATATTAAGTTTCCCCTCTTTATGTTGAAATTTTTGAAGTTGCACTTGTTTTGCTTTCGTATGCTTGTTGCTTTGTGCTTTCATGACTTGTTTCTTTACAAGATTCCTATGCATAGGAAGTGGGTTAGACTTAAATGTATTTTGAATTTGCTTCTTTATGCTCTCTTTTACTTCAATTCATATTTCCTATGTGAGCATCTTCTCAAACTATCATGCCTAACTTAAAGACGTTAAAGAAAAGTACTTATTGGGAGATAACCCAAAAGTTTGAGATGAGTCTTGGAAGTTATTACCTCAGTAATAACCTCTCCTTATCCTTTTTATTTGCTTTTTGTGCCAAGAGTAACCTCTAATGAGAGAGAAGTAATGATTGGGAAAGTTGCTATCCCGAAACAGATTTATGTGCTTCACCGTAAAAAAAACGCATAAAATCTCGGTATGTCCTTTTGAGGCGTGAATTTTTGTGCTTCTGCCCCAGGTTGTTATCTAACTTTCGTTAGTTCAACACTTTTTTATTTGAGTAACAGAAGATCTTCGAAAAATATTGTCTTTACCCGCTGGTCTGTTTTGACAGATTTCTGCCATTATTTGCATTTGCTTCTTGTTGGGTCCTTTTTGAGTTCTTTTGGGGAATTGAGCTTTTTGAGGAAAGTGGTACAGTATCTAGTGTTCTAATGGAAGTTTTATTGGTGTTAGAACTGAACCTAAAGACCTATTTTATTGAGTGCACTAATGTTGCTAATAAAGGTTGTGTGAAGTTTTGTATGAAGGAAAATTTTCAGGTGTATGGAAGGAATGAGTAATGAGATGAAGGGTGGACTAAAGCTCAAGCTTGGGGATGCCAGGCGTGTCACCCCAAGAAATATCCAAGAAGTACAAGCGTCAAAGCTTGGTGATGCCCAAGGCATCCCCTTCTTCATCAATAAAAATCTCAGGTTTCTTCCAAACACTTTATTTTTATTGTTTCATCCACAGTTGTGTTGTTCTTGGAGCGTCTTCGTTTTTGTTTTTGGTTTTTGGCCTGCTTGGTTTTCTTAGTTTCTTTAATAAATTGGTTGGACCCCCTCTTTCATACATTGGTTTTCAAATAGTTTGGTTTGGATTGGAAAAGAGTAGGAAAGTTCATGCTTAAGTGGTAAAGAGAGCTTGTTTTTAATTGTGGCCTATGCTTTGTCATGCCATGCTTGATATTTTTCTGGCTTTAGGCTTAGTATTCTTTGTTGTAGCATGACTTGTTATAAACAATTGAGATTGCTTAATGTGCTTTGGAAGAATCATGCGTTTTTTTAGCATATTAAAGCATAGTATTGTGGTATTCTCCTTTGATGCTTTATTTGGGTTGACTTGGCGCATGCTCACACCATGTTATGACTATCCCAAGTCACCATAGCCTTTATGATCCTTTAGTTTTCAACTTGTAGTATCACTTTATGATTTGATCAATGATGTTTTGTCGCTCTGCATGATTATGGCCATTATTGCTCTCTTAGTTGGTCGCTCCAAGTCTTTTGCTAGCCTCCGCAACCAAGTATGAGTTCCACTCATGCATCCAATTCCTTAAACCAAGTTATCCCAAAGAGTCCACCATACCTACCTATTAGCAATTGCTATTCGAAGTATATTCATGTTTTTGTCTACCTTCCGAATTAAACTTGTTATGTGAAAATTAGTGATTAAAGCTCTCACGAACTTGATGGCACACTTTACTTTCTTGTACTTAATAAACTTGAACCATTGTGTCGTCTATGTTGTATATGCTTGCACGTATATGTTGGGGATTAGCAGAACCATGATGTCATGGGGAACGCTTTCAACATTGCACTTGTACTTTGTACCTAGTTAATATCATGCTCTTTTGTCTATCTATGTCGTCAGTGTGAAATGAAAGGGGAGCTTGTAAGTCCATGGAGTTATGTATGTGTGTTAGAGAAACGCCTGGGTCGTTTGTCTAATCCATGCTGTCATGGTGGAAACCTGCAGCGTAACCATAATGAGTTGTCTATGAAGCATTCTTCTTATAAAAAAAGAGTCCTATATTGAGAAAAAAAGAAAAGAGAAAAAAAAGAGATATATGAAAAGAGGAAAGAGAGAAAAAAGCACCATATTCCCATGGTAAATAAGAAGATTGCTGAGATGCTCGTTGTCTGCTTGCCTTGTCATTTTGATATGGGGATTCTTCCGTATCATCTGGCAAGGGCTACCCCGTTGGCGGTTCTCTATGATACAGATGTACTTACGAGGACAAGAACTTACCGGTGACTAAACTTGACTAGCATGAGGAGCGACCCTCATATTCAAGGGACATGAGATTTCCAACTTATACTTCGTCAAGCATATACTCCATAGTTTGTTCACTTTAACCTTAATCACTTCAAGATGCTTATGATAGGGGCAATGAGAGCTGAAAGCTAATAAGTACCATAATTTTTGGAAGCTCTTTATGAAACCTAAATCCCTGCTTCCTTCTATGAATGCCTTTCTTCCACTTTTATATTGAGTCTCCACCTTCTATATTTATGCACCTACTTTGAGAGCATAGTGGCCATTCTTAGTTCTATGTGCATTGTCCCAAGACTTATTGATTGGTGCATAACTTTGATATTGCTTGTTTTAAATTATTTGTATCTAGTCACTCTTATGAACTTTGAAGGTGTCCTATGCATTTATGTTTGCTACTCTATGAGGGACAAGCTAACTGCCACTATGCTATGTTTTCTTTATGTGAAACAAACAAACGTCTTGCAAAGCATTGTTATTCATGAATCTTTTGTTTGTGCATTTTCATGTTGCAACATAGTTGCTATGTCTTATTGTTAGAACTTTATCTTTCATGCTATGTTGAAGTACTATGATCCCAACTATCAATGTTTTACAAATACTTTGATCAAGTTTATGATGGTGCATGTCACCTCAAAAATTATTCTTTCTTTTTATCACTTACCTACTCGAGGACGAGCAGGAGTTAAGCTTGGAGATGTTGATACATTGCTAACGTATCCATAATTTTTGATGTTCCATGCTTGGTTTTATCTACTTTCTTATGTTTGGTCCACACTTTGGAGTACTTTTCATATGATTTCTTGGACTAACCTATTAACAAGAGCCACAGTGCCAGCTGCCTGTTTTCTGCTGTTTTTGGTTCCAGGAAAGTCAGAAAATGAATATTCTCAGAATTGGACGGGGCAAAAACCAAAGTTCATATTTTTTCGGAAGACTCACGGAGCCAGAAGACGAGATGAAGGGGGGCCACACCACCCCTTGGCGCAGGCTAGCCCAGGCCGCACCAGGGCATGGTGTGGGCCCCATGGCCGGCCACCGACCTTGCCTCTAGCCACGAAAAGTTCCACAGCGCCGCCGCCACCAAAGGGGAGATTCGGGGGACAGAAAGTCTCTGTTCCGGTACCCTACCGGGACGGGGAAGTGCCCCTGGAGCCATCTCCATCGATCTCCACCACCATCTCCATCACCATTGCCGATTCCCATGATGAGGAGGGGGTAGTTCTCTCTCGAGGCTAAGGGTTCTACCGGTAGCTATGTGTTAATCTCTCTCTATGCATGATCCTATTGAGATCATGAGCTTGTATTCTATAGATCTACCTTGCTACTCAAGTGCTTTAATAGATCTCTACTCTCCCCATGTGTGTGAAAGTGACAGCGTGCACACCATGGTGGCACTTAGGCTAGAGATTACAAATACTTATTATTTGTTATATTTGGAGTTGGATGTCTTTATGAAATTGTGGTGTTTGTTTGAGCCATCTAGTGCTCAAGGTGATAGTGTGGGGTTATCTAGATGGGGAAAGCGAACTTTGAAGAGTGCTGTTATAGCCCTACCATGGATTAGAGTGTCCATCCGGAGAGTAGTTAAGAGTAATATCATAAAAAGAAGATATTTATATGAGAGTGTTCACTAGTGAAAGTATGATCCCTAGGCCTTGTTTCTAAACATTGAAACACCGTTTGAAACTAGATCTGTTACATGTTTGCGTGCTTCCATCTTTATTTCAGTTTGCCTTTAGTCTCTTCCACGCCATCAAAGTATTTTCTAGCACCATTATCTTATATCCATACCACTTGTATTTCACTATCTCTTCGCCGAACTAGTGCACCTATACACCTAACAAGTGTATTGGGTGTGTTGGGGACACAAGAGACTTCTTGTATCTTGATTGCAGGGTTGCTTGAGAGGGGATACCTTTGACCACTTCCTCCCTGAGTTTGATAAACCTTGGGTGGTCCACTTAAGGGAAAACTTGCTGTTGTTCTACAAACCCCTGCACTTGGAGGCCCAACAACTGTCTACAAGAATAGAAGTGCGTAGACATCATACTCACACGGGGATTCCCCCGACCTTTGGACGCAGCAAGCCAGATCGAAGATGCTGACGACGCTGACAAAGCGTGACCTCTGCTTCTCTAACACTTGGGGGAGCCAAGCGGATCTGCGTTGGTCTTGCACCACTATATCCTACACAAGGGCAGTTTGGGTGGGCCTTGATTTGTTCCGATCTAAACCAGAAAACTTCGAAGAGAGATCCGAGCTTGATCCTTCCGTGAACGTGTCCTTCCCATAGGTGGTCTGTGCGGGCCTTGACGCGTGTCCGACTTCCTAGGAGCTTGATCCCGTGCCGATTTCACCGATGAATTAATGGATGTCCCCGATTGGAACAATGGAGCAGCGGGTGGTGTTCGACTTTGCCGGGATCCAGAACTCATCCAAAGGGACGATCGGAATGTTGCCGGAGAAGAGAACATGCCCAATGGATATCGTGTCGTTGATTCCATCGAAGAGATTAGACCTCGCCTGATGTAGAGCTTGAAGCACCTCTTGCCCCATGGTGGGCGCCAACTGTCGTGGTATTGCCAACGAGTACGTCATGGAGGGGTCCTCACAGAGCGTGTTTAGAGAGGTGGAGGAAGGTAGTGAGTTGGAGGGTACGAGGTAACACAGCTTACCCAGGTTTAGATCCCACGACGGTGGAGAAATCCTACTCCTACTATAAATCACTATAATGGCAATACGCCTAGTTACATGGATTGGTTCGCTGTGCGAGATTGTGGTGTTCTATGAACTTGTGCCCTAAAGGCTCCCACATGTCCGACTTATAAAAGCGCCAGAACCTAGGGTTACAGAGAAAGATCCTTGCCGGATAGGTTACAAAGTCCTACACTAATACTAACTAGTCTTCGTGTCTTACACTCCAAGGCTCCGGGTTGGTCAGTGACTACACTCTATGCTTCCTTCTACCGGCATGGGCCTCCCTTCTAGATCCGTCTAACTAGGTCGCACAGCAGGCCATAGGCCTTGCGACCAACTATGGGCCACCCGGGTTAGCCGGATTAGAGACATGCAATGTTGATACCCATTTAGCTTATCCCCAACAAAAGGAGTGTATCTAGTCCTTTTTTAGTGTGTAGATTCACTCCGAACCTACATACTAAAAGAGGTATAGATACACTCCTTTCACAAAGCTAAAAAAATTTATATTATGAAACAGAGGGAGTACGTTACATTAACAAAGACTAGAAAATTCAGGTAAAACACAAGAGCGCTACGGATAGTTCAATCGAGTGAAATGCTCTGAGGAGAGCCATCGTGACAGTAGTTGGTACACATGCACACTAGGATTTAGGATTACACTCGAGTAAACAAAGAGGATCAATGACGGTGATATTATTGTTGATGGTAATGATGTAGATCGATGTGGAGGCCTTCAAGATTCAAGTGCCTTCTTCCTCTTGTGTATTGGTGGAGATGGTGATGGAGACGTCCCCAATTCCTCCCGTTAATCGCCCTCACCGAGTCGACATCCACCGCCCTCCGCCTACCAAGACCTCGTATTGACGGACACCTTCGTCGCCGCAACATCTGGAAGAGTGACGTATAAAGTTGATGTGCCTCGCCGGCTAGGACATGTGGATCGGGCCAGGGTCAGGCCAAAGCCGTCGTCGAGAAAGAGGATGAAAACGACATCTTGGTCACGACCGGGGAGTGGATGGAGCCAGCATCAGGGCGGTGGGGGAGGACCTCCCGACGTGTAGGTTCTTGGTTCGAGAGTTGGTCGGTAGATGCGGGGAAATGCTGGTAGGAGCAGCGCCTAGAGTAGGTCGGGGGTGCCACCAGCGGTGACCAGCTGGAGGAGGAGAGCGAGGCTCGAGGTAGGGCATGACTCTAGAAGGATGCAGGCGCTGTTCGACTTCTCGGGAGATGCGGGGCTTTCATGGATGAATGTGACCGGACGAGCGAACAAGGACGATGACGAAGCAGGGGAAATAGAATGGGATCGAACCGCTGTCACTTGGCGGTGGCATATGTTTGTAATTTCTCGCTGCTCCGTGATATGCCAATCCACGAATTCCTCATGGTGGTGCTCTGAGTTTTGTACAACAAACTGAGCTAGCTTCTGGGATCTAGCTCTATGGAGTTAGGCTGTTCGGCACTGCTCCGTGAGGGTAGCTGGAAGCTAGAGGACTTCCAAACAAGCCCTTAACAAAATGTTCCCAAATTCAGTTTTAGAGAAAAAAAAACTATAACGGAAAATGGGCCTGTCCACCAGTTGTAGTCTGGCTTCAGTTTCTTGGGTTACAGCCCACAATAGGCCGGGTAAATATAGGGCCTTCCCGCAAGCATAGGGTCCTCGAGCTCGGGAAATCCCTTTGCCGTCGCGAACCCTAGTAGCCGTACCATGTCGTCTATGCTGCGCTCGCCGACCATCCGCCGCGCTCTCTCGGCCGCCTCGTCGGGAAGACCTCAGGGAGTCTCTTTCCTCCGTGCCGCCTCAGAGGCAGCCCCCGCCTTTGGAGGAGAAGGAGGAGCCACCGTCCGCCGCGGTCCTGGGCTCCTGACCTTGCCGCGCCGCCACCTTTCCGGACAATCGCAGAACGGCCAGCCTACTGTTCCTCCCCCCGTTGAGGTGAAGAAATGCCCTACATCTCTCCGCGATTTCTTGTTGGTTAAAAAATTGGGTATTAGCCTTTTCCAATTACTGATATCTGTTACTGTTGCAAATAGTCTATCACACATGTTGTCACGGGCTAGTGCACCACATTACAGTTTGGACATTGCCTACATATCACAATCGCATGTACCAGCCTGCGGTATTAACTTGCATTCCCAGTTTCACCACTGTGGGTCAATCCTTTTATACAGTAATAATGCACAGATGTACTCCTGTTATGTGCCGTTTCGAATTAATTGGTAGTTTGGTACTGGAAAGCATGTTGAAGCTTAAACTTTAAACTTGGTCATGAATCATGAGGCATATAGTTCATGTGAGATGCCCCATATATGTAAAAAACATCTTTTTCTCTCCAGGACTACATTGAGACTTCTTGCTTAAAGGAGAGTGAGGGTACAGTTCATTTAGCTACAAAGTTGGTTGCCTAAATATCTGCGAGGTGGTTTCATTATTTCCCCCAAGAATGTTTCGCTACAAACTTTAGTACGAGAGATGAACTTATTTTGGCTCAATCATGGTCTGTACTTTTTCCGAACGCCCACTGTTCTATAATTGAGGGATGTGGTCTCTACTCTCACTATGGTGGACTTCTCTCTGTCGTGGCTCCATATGCATCTGCATAAGGACATATGCATCTGCATAAGGACAAATTGATCTCGTGAATCTCCTATTCTGTTTGGGCTGCTCCATAGTTTTCCAGGAGACTTAAAGTTGTCAGTCATTCTTCTTCATATCATTGTCACTGTAGATGATCTTGAAGTCACCTACAGTCAGTCAAGGCCTAGAGTTCACTTGGTCTTTAGGGTAACATCTCCTGCTTGAAATGTCTATACACTGTTCTTGGACGCCTTTTCACTATGTTCAGATTCTGAGGGTCAGGGATAAATAGGATCTGTTGCAACAACTATGTCTACCAATTTTTTTTGTTGCATACATTCAGGAAGTTTATATTGTAAAGCCAGGTGTAGTTAGAGTTACACCCATATACCATTTCCCACAATGTTGAATGTCTAGGTAATGTGAGAGTATAAGACCACTCAGGTAGTATGTATCTTTTTCAACTACACCTGGTTATAAGATGTTACTTTTTGCTATGTTTTGTTTGTATGCTTGCTGTGGCACTGTTAAATGATTCTTTTTTTTTTTGCGAATTCACTGTTAAATGATTCAATAGTGTACAAGTTCTGAAGAATACACAAAAGTTCTGTAACATCATACGACTTTTTATGCACTCCATACAAAACTTTTGAGTTAAGTTTTTTGTAGCGGCAACATAATGTCATTTTTTCCAGTCACTAAATTAGTCGTTTTACTTTTTTTCCTAAGATATTCCAGTGACTTTTACAAGATTTTGGAAATAGTAATCCTAGATTTCCAGTTTCTCAGTTTGAGGTTTTCAGCATGGCAGAAATATGAATGTTTTCATAGACTCTCAAATTTCAGTTGCTTTTCTGTGTCATGGGAAACAAATGCTTTGTAGTCCACCAAAGTTCAGATTGTGCTCTGTTTGTATCTAGCCAAAGAGGACAAGTTCAGGGCTTTACCAGTTGGTGTTATAGATTTTAGGGAATGTAGTGGGAGAGTATCCCACTGTACATAAATTTTTAAAGTGTGGTATGTACCATGGAAAAAGTTCATTGTTTAGACAGACAGTTTTATTAGCTACGTGACATGATCAGTGTTATTAGTGAACTAATTAATTATGAATCTTCCAGTAGAGTAACATCTACACTCCACTTAAGCTGATCTGTTTTCATAATTTAATATGGACTATTGAAGTCAGCATTGTTATTTCAGTTTAATGGCGTATTGACGATGGATAAATTCAAACCATCACTGAGCAGGTTGGTCAGTTGCTAGAGCAAATTCAAGAAGTGGAGGAACTAGTTCAGAAGGATGTCGATAGATTTCTGGCGCTGTACAGAGAAATGCGCACTGGGGACCATGGCTATTTTGAGAGGTAGTCACTCTTGTATAGTAGAGAGTCCATATGCAAGGTTTGTTCTTCAAAGATGTGGCCTCATATAATATCAAATATATGTGTGCATTTGCAGGCTTTTGAGTTACAGCGGGTTCCCCAAAAGCCCGTCTCGTGATCGTTTCGTTTGGAGCTGTCAACTTGGAACTATATTTGCTGGGTCTTGCGTGTTCGGTTACCTGAAATCTGAGTGAACCTGCATGGAAAAGGGTTGTGAGAAGAGACGAGTAGTTAATTAACTGGCTTAGCTGTATGTACTTTTGACCGTGCCAAACCGAGCAGTCTGTTGAATACTTGAACATGTGTACTTTGGCATTCTTCACTGCAACTATCTTAGTAATTCAGACTACTATTACTACTACTCTATTTCTCTTGCCAACTCGCTGTTTGTTTCTATTTGAAGTCTTGTTTCTGCTGTTCGTCCTAGCCGTGGGTGTGCTTGGCAGATTTGTCCGGCGCACTGTCGAGGTCGGCATCCTACAGCAGCTACAGCCTACATGTGCGATCCCGTCAAACTCGCTCTATACGGACGACGTGATCACCGTCACCGTCGAGCCTCACCTAGATTTCCCAGTTGTATAGTTGCCCTCCTGTCTTATCTGGGGACCCGGCTCACAATCTTTCTCTTTTTTTAAAACAAAACGGGCAAGTTTGCCTCATTTTATTTTATTTCAAAAAGTCGAAGAGAATTGACCGGTTCATTTGCAGGGGAACCGGCCGAAAACCCATACAGGTGCACCAATGCCGTCATGGAACACGACCACATTGAGCACGCCACCACAGCCAACCTGGCTACCCACACGATACACAGACACACAAGAAAGACCCACGTCGAGGTTGCCACATAGCATCATCGTCATCACTCTTCCATGAGCCAGCGACTTCCAAGACAGAACCTTCCAGATGGCGTCGGAAACCATGCCGGCCTATGCCATCAATTGGCCACTGCGCCAAGGCGAAACAACTCCAACTCCGACGACGAGCTTCACAAGGGAATTATGCTAATCTTGCGCCGACCGAGAACCTGCCCACTGACTCCCGGTCATCGTCGTCGCCTGGACACTATCCATCGCAGCTCCGACTCCACGGCAACACAGCGAAGCAGGATAACCCATCGCACACGCCGGAAAAACCGACTACCAAGAATCAGCCGCGATCCAACCTCCGCTCGAGGCATCATCTTTGCCAAACTTCAACCCTGAACCTTGCACAGCTACCTGGCAACAACCCTCTTCACAGAACCCCGACCGTAGGCGACTCCGAGTCGATGCCCCCAAGAAGGAATGAGACACAGAAGCGCCTCCATCGCCCGATCCCGGATATGAGGTTTCCCTCCGGAGTCAAGACCAGGAGAGAGGAGTGGGCATCACACATGATGATGCTTCCAAGAAAGTCTGCGACACCCGCGGGCGTCGCCATCACCCGCTCTGGCCAAAACCGGAGCAAGGATTTCTCCCGGGATGCTCAACAACCTCGCCCTGAAACGGCCGCCGAAGAGCCACCACCATGCGCGCCGAAGCCCGCCAACCACACCCATGCCGAACCAACTCTGCACAACCAGGCTGAGGACGCCGCCGCAACACCGAGCCGCACCCAGAACACTGTGCCGCAGCCAAAAGTGCGGCACCGGAGACCTCGCCACGCTACCCAGCCACAACCGGACAGCAAACCACCACCACCATCGCAGCCCCTTCCTGCTCTACTAGCACCACCGCAGACCTACAGCCACAATCAGCAGACCTACAGCCAGCAGCCGCTGGTCAACAAGATGGCAAACCGGCTCCTAACATGGAAGTCTAGGCCTTGGTTAAATCTGTCCTTGGGGCAATCCCAATTCACCAACTGCTTGTCTTAGCACCCTCCAAGAAAACCATCAAGGCAATGGAGAAAATCGAGGGGGGAGGGGGGTATCGTTGGGAGGGTCGAAAGACCGCCAATGTGTTGGAGATATGCCCTAGAGGCAATAATAAATGTAGTTATTATTATATCTTTGTGTTTATGATAAATGTTTACATTCATGCTATAATAGTATTAACAAGGAAACCATTAATACTTGTGTGATTTGTAAACTTAATTTGAAGTCCCTAGTATAGCCTCTATACTTCACTAGCTTGTTGGTTGATTGATGATTGTGGTTTCCCTATCATGAACATTGAGATGTTATCAACAACAAGATCATATCGTTAGGAGAATGATATGGTGGACATACTCCTATAGATAAGCGTAGCATAAAGATCAAGTCATTTCAATAGTTCAATTGCTATATGCTTTCTGATACATAGTAACCTAATTCCTTCGACCATGAGATCATGCATATCACCTTTACTGGATGGATGCTTTGATGTCATCAAACACCACACCGTAACAGGGTGGCTATAAAGGTGGTATTGAGTGTTCGGAAAGTATTGGTTGAAACACATGGATCAAGAGGGATTTGTCCATCCATATGACGGATAGATATTCTCTGGGCCCTCTCGGTGAAATGTCATCCAATTAGCTTGCAAGCATGTGACTGGGTCACAAGGGATCACATATCACGGGAACGAGAAAAGAGTACTTTTCAGTAACGAGGTTGAACTAGGTATGCAGAGATACCGACGATCATAACCTCGGATAAGTAACATATCGTGAGACAAAGGGAAATTGGTATCGTATGTAAGTGGTTCATTCGATCGCAAAGTAATCGTAGAAATATGTGGGAGCCATATGAATTTCCATTCCTCTATTGGTTATTGTTCGAGAAGTGTCTCGATCATGTCCGCATAATTCACGAACCGTAGGGAGACACACTTAAGGATTCGACGTTGTTTGAGTAGTTATGGTATTATGAGAAAGAGACCAATGTTGTTGAGTCTCGGATGGGATCCGGATATCACGAGGAGATCCGGAATGGTCCGAGAATAAGATTCATATAAGGAAAGTCCTGTTTGAGTTGGGGAATGGTTCCGTGTTTTCATCGGGAACATTCTAGAAGGTCCCGGAATGTCCGGACTCCGGAGGGGAAGGGTACATGAATGTGTCATTGTAAGTTGGAATGATTGCATCATGTACTAGGTGTTCTTGCTGTCCAAAATAAAGGGTTTATTTAAATCCTAAATTGAAAAGTCAAGCGGCTAGTTTGAAAGTCAAGCGCAATTTTGGGAAGTGGGAAAGAGGAGGAGGTGGAGGCCGACTTGGGGAGGAGTCCCCTTGGCGTGGCGCCTCCCAAGGCCGACTTGGGGAGGACTCCTCCCCTTGGCATGCCCTCCCACCTATAAAGGGAGGCAGGGCCTCCCTCCTAGAACACACAAGTTCCTATCTTCTATCTCGGTTTAGAGCCGTTTTGGTTTAGAGCTTCTAATTGCTTTAGCCAGCGGTTTAGAGCCTTCTAATTGATTTAGAGCCTTCTAATTGGTGTGTCTAATTACTAGACCACTAATAGCTCTCTCATAAGCTCCACCATACTACCGGCTTAAGGCGAAGCCTCATGATTTCCCTCTACTTCGTACCACGCCGTTGTCTTTAGGAATCGCGAGAGAGTGCTACAACCTCCATTTTCTTTGGAACAAGGAGAGGAAGGTCTTCGTCAGTACGAGCGTGTGACCGACTGCAGGGCGCTGCCGGAACGTGGCCTTTGGAAGGATCGTCTCTGATCTTGAGATCGGAAAGAATACGACTACATCACCCACGAGAATCTGCTCTCGTTAACCGCTTTGGAATCTTGAAGGTGAGTTCCTCTATCGACTCGTTGCTGCAATCTAGTAGATAGATCTTGGCTTGTTTGTTTGTATGCGATAGAAATTTTTGTTTTCCATGCTACTCTGAACCCCTACGGTGGTATCGAGCCGTGTCTATATGTAGATCTGTTGCACGAGTAGAACACAATGGTCATTGTGGGCATTGATGTTTTATTGTAGATTGCTTTTGTGTACTTTGCATCTTGCGGTATGTTGGGATGAAGGCCGGGCTAACCTTACATGACATCGTTCATGAGACTTGCTCCACGCTTGACATGCAACTTGTATTGCATAAGTGGCTTTTGGTGCCTGTTTCTCCTAGCATAGTAAAGATCCAATTTACAACGGTGATCAACAATGCTAGTATCAATGTTGTGGTTCTTGTTCGTAAGTTAGAGCGACACTTATTGAAAGCCCCAAACCACGTAAAATATGCAAAGAAAGTAGAGGCGTCTAACTTTGTTTTGCAGGGTGTCTGATGATGTGATATGGCCATGATTGTGATTATATTTGATGTATGCAATGTTCCTTATTGTAAGTTGGCAACCGGCGAAGCCATATGGTTGTCTTTAATTTCTGTTAAGACCTGCGTGTCTATTCAAAATAGTTGTAATAGTTGAAGCTGGTGGGCGACAACCATGAAGCGTCATTGACCTTGATGCTATGCTTGGTGATGATGGAGATCATGTTCGTGCTTGAAGATGGAGATCGGAAGCACAAAGAAGAAAACCATATCATATCACATATTATGAATTGCATGTGATGTTAATCCTTTATGCATCTTGTATTGCTTAGTAGGCAACGGTAGCATTATAAGATGATCCCTCATGCACATAAATTTCAAGTTCTAAAGTGTTCACCCTTAGTATGCACCGTTGCCAAAGCTTGCGCTTGAAGCACCACGTGATGATCGGGTGTCTTTGATTCCATGGTGAATACAACATAAGCAAGCCAGATTTGCTTATGCGGTAGCTAAGGTTTGATCTTGACGAGCCTAGCATGTACGGACATGGCCTCGGGAACACGGATCGCGAAAGGTAAAGCATGAATCATATAGTAGACATGATGAACATGATGATTGTTAGCCATTGAAACTATATCAACTCTCGTGATGATCGGTGTTGATGTAGTGGATTTGGTTCGATGTGATCACTAAAACAATGTGAGGGATGTTGTTTTGAGTGGGAGTTCACCTAGTTTAATTTCATTAATTAATTTGAACTCAATTTGTCATAAACTTAGTCTAAACTATTGCAAATATGTTGTAGATCAATGGCAGCCCTACCATCAATTTTAATGCGTTCCTAGAAAGAAAAGTTGAAAAACAATGGAAGCAACTTCATGGATTGGTTCCATAATTTGAGGATTGTCCTCACAGTGGTAATTTGACCTATGTCTGGATGCACCGCTAGGTGACCACCTGCAGGTGATGCTACCGATGAAGTAAAGAATGTTTACCTCGCTCGGAAGAATCGGTACTCCATAGTTCATGTGCTATCTTGTATGGTTTAGAATCGGAGCTTGGAAAAGGTTTGAAGAGTCGATCCATATGATATTGTCGAGGATCTCAAATTAATCTTTGAGACTCATGCGGCAATTGAAAGTTATGAAGCTTATGAAAAGTTCTTTAAGCGCAAGATGGAAGAGGGTAGCTCGTCGGTGAGCATGTGCTTAAGATGTGCAGACGCAAATAAACTTCAAAGTTTGGGTATAGTGATTCCTAATACTTTGGGGTTTACCGCATCCTCCAATCACCGCCACCAAGTTACAAGAACTTTGTGATGAACTACAACATGCGAACATGAACAAAGAGTTGCGAACTATTTGCTATGTTAAAATCTGCGAAGTGGAGATCAAGAAAGAGCACCAAGTGTTGATGGTCAATAAGACCACCAAATTCAAGAAAGGCAAGTCTAAGCGAAGGGACACTTCAAGAAGGGTGGTAAGAAAGTTACCATACCGACGAAGAAGACCAAGGCTGGACCAAGCCCGATCTTGAGTGCTTTTCTTGCAAGGAGAAGGTCCTTTGGAAGCGGAATTGCCCAAAGTACTTGGCGGATTTGAAGAAGCGGCAACATCAAGAAGAAAGGTATATCGATATACATGTTATTGATGTGTATCTCACTAGTATTCGTAGTAGTGCACAGGTATTTGATCTTGGTTCGGTTGCTCATATTTGTAACTCGAAGCAGAGCTGCAGAATAAGCGGAAGCTAGTGAAGAGCGAGGTGACGATGCGCGTGAAGCGGATCAAAGGTTGATGTGATCGCGGTCGACGCTACCTCTTCATCTACCATCGGGATTAGTTTTATACTTAAATAATTGTTATTTGGTGCTGCGTTAAGCATGAACATTATATCGGGATCTTGTTTATTGCGAGGCGGTTACTTGTTTAAATCCGAGAATAATGGTTGTTCGATTTATATGAGTAATATGTTTTATGCACATGCACCTTTGATAGATGGTCTATTCATATTGAATCTCGATAGTGGAAATACACATATCAACAACATTGAGGCTAAGCGTTTGAAATCAGCGATAATTCGACCTATATGTGGCCTTGTCGTCTTGGTCACATTGGAGTGAAGCGTATGAAGAAACTCCATTCGATGGACTTCTTGAATCACTTGATTTTGAATCACTTGAAAGATGCGAAGCATGTCGATGGGTAAAATGACTAAGACTCCATTTTACGGCATGATGGAGCGAGCTACGACTTATTGGAAATCATACATACCGATGTGTGTGGTCAATGAGTGTAGCATCATGTGATGGTTATCGTTATGTTCTTACCTTCACGGATGATTTGAGTAGATATGGGTATATCTATTTCATGAAACATAAGTCCGAAACTTTCGAGAAGTTTAAGGAGTTTCAAAGTAAGGTAGAGAATCAACGTAACAAGAAGATTAAATTTCTACGTTCTGATCGTGGAGGTGAATATCTAAGTTCTGAGTTTGGCGAGCATTTGAAGAAATGTGGAATACTTTCATGATTGACACCGCCGGGAACACCACAGCGTAATGGTGTGTACGAGCGTCGTGTCGAACTCTCTTAGATTTGGTTAGTTATATGATGTCACTTACAGATTTACCGCTATCATTTTTGGGTTATGCATTAGAAACAGCCGCATTCACTTTAAATAGGGCACCGTCTAAATCAGTTGAAAAGACACCGTATGAATTATGGTTTGGGAAGAAACCTAAATTGTCGTTCCTTAAAGTTTGGGGATCTGAAGCCTATGTAAAGAAGTTACTGGGACAAGCTTGAACCCAAAGCGGAAAAATGCGTCTTCATAGGATACCGAAGGAAACTATTGGGTATACTTTCTATCATAGATCCGAAGGCAAAATCTTCGTTGCTAAGAATGGATCCTTTCTAGAGAAGAGTTTCTCTCGAAAGAAGTGACTAGAAGGAAAGTAGAACTTCGGAGGTTGTCGAACCTTCTCTCGAAATTGCGAGTAGCGCAGCACCGGAAGAAGTTCTGTGGTGCCTGCACCAATAAGAGAGGAAGCTAATGATGGTGATCATGAAACTTGGTTGAAGTTGCTCTGAGCCTCGGAGGTCAGCGAAATCGTACCACTCCAGTTGGTATGATTCCGTTATGAATGTCATGTTGGTGGACAACACCGATGACCCGAGACATATGAGGAAGCGATGATGAGCCCGATTCAATAAATGGCAAGAAGCCATGAAATCCGAGATTGGATCCATGTACGAAAACCAAGTATGGACTTTGGTGGACTTAGGATGGTAGGAAGGCTGTCGAGAACAAATGGATTTTCAAGAAGAAAGCAGATCTTGATGGTAATGTTCTTTCTATAAAGCTCGACTTGTCGCAAAAGGGTTTCGACAAATTCAAGGAGTTGACTACGATGAGACTTTCTCACCGGTGGCGAAGCTAAAAGTCTGTGAGGATTATGTTAGCAATGCATATTATGATTATGAGATATGGCGGATGGATGTCAAAACAGCATTCCTCAATGGAGACATTGATGAAGAGTTGTATATGATGCAACCCAAAGGTTTTGTCGATCCTAAAGATGCTAACAAGGTATGCAAGCTTCAACGGTCCATCTATGGATTGAAGCAAGCATCCGAAGTTGGAATCAACGTTTTGATAAGGTAATCAAAAGTTTTGGTTTTATACAAACTTATGGAGAAGCTTGTATTTACAAGAAAGTGAGTGGGAGCTCTGGCATTCTTAATACTATATGTGGATGACATATTGTTGATTGGGAATGATGTAGACCTTCTTAATAGTGTCAAAGAGTATTTGAATAATAGTTTTTCAATGAAGGATCTTGGCGAAGCAGCTTACATATTAGGCATAAAGATTTATAGAGATAGATCGAAACGCCAAATATCATTGTCACAAAGTACATATTTGGACAAAGTTCTAAAGAGGTTTGGAATGGAAGATAGCAAGAAAGGGTTCTTACCCATGTTGCCCAATACGACCTTGAGTAAAACTCAAAGTCCGACATCGGCGTAAGATAGAGAAAGGATGAGTAAGACTCCTATGCCTCAGCCATAGGATCTCTAATGTATGCCATGCTATGTACTAGACCCGACATCGCATATGTGTTAGTCTAACTAGCAGATATCAAAGTGATCCAGAGTGGATCATTGACAATGATCAAAAACATCCTTAAGTACTTGAGAAGAACTAAGGATATGGTTCTTTCTTATGGAGGTGATGAACAGCTCATTGTTAATGGTTACACCGATTCTAGTTGGAACACCGATCCGGATGATTCTAAATCACAATCTGGATACGTATTTATTTTGAATGGTGCAGCTTAGCTGGAGGAGTGCAAAGCAAAGTGTTGTGGCGAGATCTTCAAGCGAATCGGAATACATGGCTGCCGGAGGCTTCACAAGAAGCGATATGGATGAAAGAGTTCATTACACAGTGGGTGTGGTTCCAAGTCTTTTGGACCCAATGTCTATCTCTTGTGATAACATGGGCGCCATAGCCAATGCAAGAACCAAGGTCACACAAGAAGCTGAAGCATATCAAGCTGCGTTTCCACGCTATTCGAGAACATATCCGGGATGGGGATATAAAGATTTGCAAAGTACACAGATCTGAATGTGGCGGATCCGTTGACTAAACCTCTCCCGAGGGCAAAACATGACCAACACCAAACTGCCATGGGTGTTCGGTATATTACCATGTAATCTAGATTAGATGACTCTAGTGCAAGTGGGAGACTGTTGGAGATATGCCCTAGAGGCAATAATAAATGTAGTTATTATTATATCTTTGTGTTTATGATAAATGTTTACATTCATGCTATAATAGTATTAACAAGGAAACCATTAATACTTGTGTGATTTGTAAACTTAATTTGAAGTCCCTAGTATAGCCTCTATACTTCACTAGCTTGTTGGTTGATTGATGATTGTGGTTTCCTATCATGAACATTGAGATGTTATCAACAACAAGATCATATCGTTAGGAGAATGATATGGTGGACATACTCCTATAGATAAGCGTAGCATAAAGATCAAGTCATTTCAATAGTTCAATTGCTATATGCTTTCGATACATAGTAACCTAATTCCTTCGACCATGAGATCATGCATATCACCTTTCTTTGGATGGATGCTTTGATGTCATCAAACACCACACGTAATGGGGTGGCTATAAAGGTGGTATTGAGTGTTCGGAAAGTATTGGTTGAAACACATGGATCAAGAGTGGATTTGTCCATCCATATGACGGATAGATATTCTCTGGGCCTCTCGGTGAAATGTCATCCAATTAGCTTGCAAGCATGTGACTGGGTCACAAGGGATCACATATCACGGAACGAGAAAAGAGTACTTTTCAAGAACGAGGTTGAACTAGGTATGCGAGATACCGCGATCATAACCTCGGATAAGTAACATATCGTGAGACAAAGGGAAATTGGTATCGTATGTAAGTGGTTCATTCGATCGCAAAGTAATCGTAGAAATATGTGGGAGCCATATGAATTTCCAGATTCCTCTATTGGTTATTGTTGAGAAGTGTCTCGATCATGTCCGCATAATTCACGAACCGTAGGAGACACACTTAAGGATTGACGTTGTTTGAGTAGTTATGGTATTATGAGAAAGAGACCAAATGTTGTTGAGTCTCGGATGGGATCCGGATATCACGAGGAGATCCGGAATGGTCCGGAGAATAAGATTCATATAAGGAAAGTCCGTTTGAGTTGGAGAATGGTTCCGTGTTTTCATCGGAACATTCTAGAAGGTCCCGGAATGTCCGGCACTCGGAGGGGAAGGTACATGAATGTGTCATTGTAAGTTGGAATGATTGCATCATGTACTAGGTGTTCTTGCTGTCCAAAATAAAGGGTTTATTTAAATCCTAAATTGAAAAGTCAAGCGGCTAGTTTGAAAGTCAAGCAACAATTTTGGGAAGTGGGAAAAGAGGAGGTGGAGGCCGACTTGGGGAGGAGTCCCCTTGGCGTGGCGCCTCCCAAGGCCGACTTGGGAGGACTCCTCCCTTGGCGCCGACCCTCCCACCTATAAAGGGAGGGGCAGGGCCTCCCCTCCTAGAACACACAAGTTCCTATCTTCTATCTCCGGTTTAGAGCCGTTTTGGTTTAGAGCTTCTAATTGCTTTAGCCAGCGGTTTAGAGCCTTCTAATTGATTTAGAGCCTTCTAATTGGTGTGTCTAATTACTAGACCACTAATAGCCTCTCTCATAAGCTCCACCATACTCGCACCGGCTTAAGGCGAAGCCCTGCGGGATTTCCCCTCTACTTCCGGTACCACGCCGTTGTGCTACCGGAATCGCGAGGAGAGTGCTACAACCTCCGCTGCCTGCTGGAACAAGGGAGAGGAAGGTCTTCGTCGAGTACCGAACGTGTGACCGATCAAGGGAGCTTCTTGGAACGTGGCGCTGGAAGGATCGTCTACGCGATCTTGAGATCGGAAAGAGTACGACTACATCACCCACGAGAATCTGCTCTCGTTAACCGCTTTGAAATCTTCGAAGGTGAGTTCCTCTATCGACTCGTTGCTGCAATCTAGTAGATAGATCTTGGCTTGTTTGTTTGTATGCGATAGAAATTTTTTGTTTTCCATGCTACGAACCCCTACACAATGGAGGAAGCTGCCATTTCAATTGGCGCATCGTGAGCCTCCCCACCTCGCTTGGCGGCCTCGGCGTCCAGAATCTTGAACACACAGGCATGGCGCTGCACAAATGGCTCGGCAGGACAACCACCGAGACTTGAGCGGCCTTGGTCTCCAATTGGCGGCAAAGGAGCGAGCCTTCTTCTTTGGCTCCACCACCATGTCCCTTGGAGATGGACAGACTGAAATTCTGGGAAGATAGGTGGATACAGGGGCACTCTGTTCGTGAGATCGCACCGCAGTTGTACTCATCCCCAAACTCCGGCGCAAGCTAAGAATGGTCGCCAATGAATTGGCAGCATTCGACTCAATCGCTATCCTTGGTAGCGGTTGCCGTGGCCATTCACACGACATCGTCTCCTAATAGTGTGAAGGGCTACCACCAAAAACCCAACAATTCTTTTCCGGTTGCGATGAACAGCCGAACAGGTCTATGGTTAGAAATAGAACGGGATTAGTAAGTTGGAGCATCTCTAATTGATGTCTTTGTAATAGTCCGTGTGCCCAAAAACTATTTTATAGGACACCAGAAGCAAAAAAAAAACGTTTTTCAATGCATGCCCTATAGCCCCTCACCTCTATTTGTTTGGGTATACCCTAAGAAAGGACCCATATAATGTAAAGGAACGCCTACCTCTCAAGCGCATGAGAAATAACTATTTCTCGGTCGATCATCTCCTGACTCATGTAGCTCTCGTCGATTATCGTCTTGGTCCAAGTTTTCTGTCGTGGACGTGAGCCTGGACTATTTTAGGCCCGCTGTGTGTTCTGTATTGGGCCTCTTTGTTAGCAGCCTGCATGTGCACACTAATTTAATATCTGGTTTTTTTACATGTGGCCCACGTGTGAAACTTAAAATGAAATTAAATACTAATATACTAGGCAAACTAACAAAAAACCGAGTGAAACCATGTCCAATTTAGGAAATCTCAGTTGCAACTAACCGGAGTTGCAACCCTTGTGCGACCAAAAAAACGAATGACAAAAAAATCTCAGTTGCAACTCACCTATAATTGAAAAAACATGAGATGTTGTAACTGAGAAAATACCAGTTACAACTCACGTGTAACTGGACAAAACCCCACTTGTAACCAATGTGCGACTGAGAATCCAACTAGGGAATCCCCCAATTACAACCATTGTGCAACTTAAAAAATCTTAACCTTAGATGCAACTCACATGCAAATCTGACAAATCTCGGTTGCAACTCACATATAACTAGGCAAATCTCAGTTGTAACATACATGTACCACTCACATGATAGCACAAATCGCGAAGAAAATATAACAATATAGAAACTAATGGTTTAGACTTTTTAGCTAGTTACAAGACACCTGCAACCCGAGAAAATATAACAGGTACAACTCATGTGCCAATATAAATTAGCACTACATCGTCTGGGATTTTTTCTCTCGATCGCAACCTATGTGCAACTAGGAGGAAAAAAGTTGTCTAATCAAGAAAAAAAATAAAAACAAGGAACAACCTATGTGCAGCTAGGATTATTTTGGCCCTAATAAAAATTAAAAGGCTAAAGGATGAATTTAAAAAGGCATAAAAGAAAAGAAAAATGTACAACACAATAAAAAACCCTACACACATAAATAGTTAGCGTACACACTTAAATGTTTGGCTCCGTTGAAAAAAAAAAGCCCTGTGTGCGCCTCATGGCCTAGGTCATCGCGCTAAAAAGAATGGAAGGCATAAAAGCCCATGTTTACACACGCTCGGTCGCTCCGGTGATAGACAAACGCATCGTTACACGTACTCTCTCCATTTCAAAGTTAAGGCTTATATTTTTTTTAAAGTTAAATTATATAAAGTTTAACCAAGTTTTTAGAAAAAATAAATAAATATTTATAATATGAAATCCATACATTTTGATACATCATGAAACATATTTTCACCCGGTATCTATATAATATCATAGTTATTGATCCTAAAATTTTGGTCAAACTTTTCCTATCTTGACTTTTAAAAAAAATATAAGCCTTAATCTTTAGATCAGAGGTAGTACAAAACAACTTCACCAACACGAATCTGGATGCTACATCCAACGGCTGCAAAAGGTGACTGGGAAATAGCAAAACCGCTAATGTGAATATACGACAACGATATCCATCTGCACACGCGTGTACCAACCGCTGCGCCTTTCCCAATCTCGCTTCTCTACCATTGTCGCGCCGCACCGCCACATCCCGCTTATTCTACAACCGTCGCGCCGCCAGTAGATCCAACCGTCCCGACCTTCGTTCTGCCGTCATCCCCGTAGAATCGACGCGCCACCGCCCTGCCGCCAACAGCGAAGCTCCACCGTCTACCGCGGCGTGTCGCAGCGGACCTCCGACCACTTCTCCGTGGATATCATTGCCGATGGCTTCCGGGACTGGATCGACACCTTCAAGACGAAGGAGGACGCCGCACGTGCGTTCGACCTCCCCGTGTGGCAGCATGGCCTGCTGCGGTCGATGCTCAACTTCAAAGACGTCGCCAACCTGTAGGAGACGCGCATTCTCACCCGCAGGGACGAGCGGAAGCAGCGCCGTGAGTTGCGGCAGCTCGCCGCCCGCGAGTTCGATGATGCACCGATGAAGCGTTTGCTGAGCGCATCCCGAGCACATGTATGCGGAGGAGGATTTTGATGCCGTTAAGGCGGCGGAGAAGGAGAAGAAGGCTGTCGCGGACGAGGCTGGCCCGTCGACGACGAAGGAGTACTCCCCCGGCTCGGATTTCACATGGTCCAGCAACGAGTACGACTAGGACTAGTTGCACTGTAATAGTATCGCAAGTGTAATGTTGTTTGTTGCTATGTAGTTTTTGGAATCGATGTTTGAACTAAGTTCAAAATCGAAGTTTGAATGTGAATTTCCTTTGTTTTGATCATCTACTAGATAGTTGTTGTCCCTATAATACATCATCTAGAAAACCAAAAACTATTTCGTGCCATATAATGCTAAAATTGTTGCCCTATAATTTTTTTGGCCTGCCATTAGAGATGCTCGTCCATTCCAAGGACTCACAAGGTTCGGTCGCGACCAAGTCCATGGGTCCTAAAATTGCGCCGAATAGATATGCATATCTTGATGGGAGTCTCTATATCACAGTCAACTGCGACTTAAGTTACGGCACAATCGAGTGACATCAGCGCATCTCTTTTAGCCCGTCGTCAACTCTTCTCCCCTGTTTGTCCCCGTTTAGCTGTTTTTTTAGCACGTCACTCAAGTTGCCCTTGCTCTCAATGCGTGCGCTGCTAATTCCGTTGCTCCCTTGCTCTGCATGCATGGGCAAATTGCTTTTGCATACATGTGTGGGCACATCCCCGATGATGCGCTGCTTTTGCTCCACACGAGTGGTCACGTCTTGTTGCTGCTGCGATGTTCTGACTGCTGCAAGCTACTTTGATACTTCTTTCATTCAGAAATAAATGATTTTGATTTGTCCAGAATCGCATGTATTTAAACACAGTTTAGTGTATAAATATATACAAATTTAGACAAATGTAAGTCACTTATTTTTGAACAAAGTAAGTAATATTTTTTTGTCCATGGGTCATAAGGTACAATACAGAGTACAATTTGTCAGATTTAGCTAGTAGAAAAACTCAACTCTATTGATAAAAATATATAAGATTTTTTGGTAAGCTAAAGCCTAGCCTACCAAAATCTTAGTTGCAACTTCATCTGCAATTGAAAATGTAGCTTAGTTGTAACCCTATTTGCAATCAGAAAGACAACTTAGTTGCAAAAACGTATTTGCAAGCCTATTTATAACTGAAAAGATAACTCAGTTGCAACCTCACTTGTAAACAAAAAGTACTCAGTTGTAATTACAACTAAAAATAACTAGTTGTAACCCTATGTGCAACTGAAAAGATAAATCAATTGTAAAAACTCATTTGCAACCTCACTTGCAACCGAAAAGACAACACAATTGCGACCTCACTTGTAACCAAAAAAACTACTAGGTTGCAACCCCACTAGTAAAAAACAACACAGTTGAAAAACAACACAGTTGCAATCCTATTTGCAACTGGAAAAAAACTTGGTTGCAGAAATTCAGTTGCACCTCATTTGCAATCGAAAAGATAACTTAGTTGCGACCTCACTTATAACCGAACAGCTAGTTTCAAGTTCACATGCAACTCATATGAAAAGCAAAAATCCTTAGTTAGAAACCTACTTGCAACTCTCACACCCCCTCTCCCTCCCCTGACAAAATCAAGTTTCAAGACATACAACTCATATTAAAATCAAAAACTCCTCAATTGCAAACATACTTGCAACTCTACAACCTCCACTTCCCCAAGAAAATCTAGTTTCAAGTGGACATACAACTCATTTGGATCTCGAGAAAAAAGCTAGTTTCAAGTCCACATGCAAAAAATCCTCCGTTACAACCCTACTTGCAACTTCCCTCCCGCCCACTCCTTTCCCCGAAAAAAGCCAGTTTCAAGTGGACATGCAACGAATAAAAAAGCTAGTTTCAAGTTCATATGCAACTCGTATGAAAAGCAAAAATCCTCAGTTACAAACCTACTTGCAACTCTCCCACCCCCTCTCCCTCTCCCGTCAAAAGCAAGTTTGAAGTTTACATGCAACTCATATGAAAAGAAAAAAACCCTCAGTTACAAACCTACTTGCAACTCTCCCACCCCCTCTCCCTCCCTCAACAAAAGCAAGTTTCAAGTCTAAATGCAGCTCATATTAAAGGAAAAAACTCCGCAATTTCAAACCTCCTTAGAACTCTCCTACCCGCCCTCCGCTTCCACCGAGAAAAGCTAGTTTCAGGTGAAAATGCAACTCATTTGGATTCAGAGAAAAAAAAGCTAGTTTGAAGTCCACATGAAACTCATATAAAAAGTAAAAATACTCAGTTACAAACCTACTTGCAACTCTTCCACCCACCCTCCCCTCCAAGAAAACCAGTTTCAAGTGGGCATGCAACTCGTTGGGATCTCGAGAAAAAAGTGCCAGTTTCAATTCCACATGCAACTCGTATCAAAAGAAAAAAATCTTAGTTAGAAACATACTTGCAACTCTCCCACCCCCTCCCTTTCCCCCGATAAAAGCCAGTTTCAACTTCACATGCAACTCATACGAAAAAGCAAAAATGCTTAGTTATAAACCTACTTGCAATTCTCCCCTCCCCCTTCCGATTAAAGCCAGTTTCAAGTCCACATGCAACTTGTATTCAAAAGCAAAAATATCAATTACAAACCTGCATACAACTCTCCCACACCCTCTCCTTCTTAGAAAAGTCAGTTTCAAGTCGACATGCAACTCGTATGAAAAGCAAATATTCTCAGTTACAAACTTACTTGCAACTCTACCACCTCCTCCCCCCTCCCTCGAGAAAAGCTAGTTTCATGTGCACATCAACTCGCTGGGATCCCAAGAAAACAACCAGTTTCAATTTCACACGCAACTCATATGAAAAGGGAAAAAATCTCAATTACAAACCTAATTGTAACTCTGCCACCCACCCTTCCCTTCCAACAAGAAAAAATCAGTTTCAAGTGCACATGCAACTCATTAGGATCCCGAGAAGAAATCCAGTTTCAAGTGCACATGCAACTCATATTCAATATATAAAATTCTCAGTTACAAATCTACTTACAACTCTACCACCCCTCCCCACTCCCTCGAGAAAAGCCAATTTCAAGTGCACATGCAACTTGTTAGGATCAGCCAGTTTCAAGTCCACATGCAACTCATATTAAAAGAAAAATATTTGTAGTCCTAGTTACAAATCAATTTGCAAACTGTCCACCCCTTTCTCGAGAGAACCCAGTTTCAAATGCACATGCAACTCATTTCTGATCCGGTTGCAAATCCGCATGCAACTCGTATTAAAAAGTAATTATTTAAAAGTAAAAATCAACGCAACACAATGCAGCCACGCGGGCCCAGAAGGGAGGCCCACAACAATGCATGAACGGACAACTCAACACAGTGACGCGGTCCAAGCTCAACAATCAACATAACATCGCGCGATGCGGCCAACTGAACAACCTGCGACACACACACCAATCTTGACGACCTGACAAAATCAATGGTACATAAGCTAGCTATGACATAAGATACATCGCACCTGACTGTGTTTTAGGAAATCCGTAATAAAGAGATTGAAATATATACATACAACTCCAATATCGTTTATTGATCTTCACAGAAAATTGTAGACCGTTACACCTAGAACGGCGACAAATGTTGGAAGGTTGTGAGCATACTGCGCAAGGTTCAGCATCCATGACTTTTATATTCTAGGAGAACAGTAAAAAAGATAAAAAATATTTTGAAAAGTCTCCCACTAAATCAAAGCAAAACAAAAAATAAATAAATAATGCTAAAATTATGACAATACATGGAGAAATTTGCAACAATTTCTCAAAAAAAGCTGTCGCAACTTGATATTATAAAATAAATCGCATCTGCTTGTAATTTCTCTAAAGAGCATGAATATCATAAACAGTACCATGGGCTTCTTATTTATATCGACTTACTGTCCTAGCTTAGGAAAATGAATGGTGGAGAATAAGAGTCCTAACTTAGACAATCTAATAATAGAAAATAAACAATGCAATCCCGCACAACCATACTTTTTTACCGGACGAAAAAGTGAATGGTAGACAATAATCTATTTTTATTCAGAACAACCACATCCACTAATATATATTTAGACAAATCTATAAAAAACAACAAGTTATTTTCGTGTAAAAAAATCGCATTCAGTCAAATGTTTCCATCACCGATCAGCAGAAAAACTAGCTGAACCAACAAAAAGCAGCGAATTCAATTATTGACTGAGCAAACAGCAGCCCACCACCACCGGACAAAAAAAAAACAAAAAAAAGCCCACCATCGGACAGAGCAAACAGCAGCAGATCACTTATTTCGGGCCAACAACCAACGCGCGGCAAAACAAGGCTGAGAAATCGGCCTGACGAGCTCAACCCGGGAAAAATCACCCTGACCAGCTCTACTCGGGACAAAACAACAAAAACAACACCAATCTTGAAGCGAAGCAAACGGACGGTCACAGAGCTAGCTGTGACATAAGCTACGGCTGTGACGTAGCAATTCCGTATCTTGATAGTATCCGAGGTATTAATGATATTAATGCCTGTGACTAGGTGCCAAAAAATGATAAGGAACTATTAAAATCCAAAATTAAGGCATTTATTTTTAGGTGCAATCTTAACTCTATAAATAGACACCTCGACCTCCTGTTCCTCACCCAAGTAAAATCCCATCGCAGTTAAAAAAGAGAGAGAGTAAATTCCATTCATCTTGATTCAGGTCTGCCAAGCATGGCTCACTCCAAGATCGCAGTGACCGCCCTGTGCTTCTTCCTCCTCCTGGCCGTTGGTTTCGGTGAGTCGTCCCTTCTCCGTCAACGCGTAATATATTCTTAAGCACGACAATAGGTACTAGTGAGTTGAGCTGATCGATAGTATGAAACGATTGGTTGGTTGAGCAGGTAAGAAGCCAATGCCATGCGAAAGGCCCAGCCAGAGCTTCAAATTACCTCAGTGCGAGTTCGCCCCGTGCAACGCGGCCTGCATCTCCGAGGACTACAAAGGCGGGTACTGCAAGGAAGTCCGTGACGTTGGATGCCTGTGTACCAATTATTGTCACGACGGCGAGGCGCCCAAGAGGGAGATCTCGATGAACTGATGAAGCCAGCGTCGTAGGGCTCCGATGTAGTACTAGTATATGTGTTTTACCAGCTTGGAATTTCAGCTTGTGGTGATGTAATGGGATATGGTTGGTAATATGAAAATCTTCAGTTTGAAAAATCCTCTGTACGTTTGCCAGGTGAAAAGTTTGGGCGAACTGAAAACGGTGCGTCTAATTTGACGGTGTCTTAAATTGGTAGAGGGTGGCAGTCCTGCTGGAGCCTGATCGACGAATTCAGAGGGTGGCAGTCTATTGCTAGAGCCGGACGAATTCAGAGCCAACTGGAAACTTTCGTCAAATTACCTGCCTGATGAGTGGTAGTGTCCATTGCTACAGACCGACGAATACAGGCAAATCTATATATATTTGAAAAAAGACGAGGAATAAAAAGCCCACCGGCTCACATGCAATAATTATGTTTCTCCAATGAACTGCAACAGAGCGTGGTAGTCTGGCGGAGAATCTCTCCCGAAAACAACGTTACCAATGACGTACACATGTATTCCCTCTGTTTTGAAATATTCTAGGCTTTTTCTAAAACACACGAAAGTAAACATGTATTAGTACGTAGGTTCACTTATTTTGGAGTGTATTTAAGATCTTACATTAGCAAACGGGGGGAATAGCTTTTTGGTTCTTGGAATTTTTATGCAACAAATGTACCGTAGGTTCACTTATTTTAGAGTGTATTTAAGATCTTACATTAGCGAACGGGGGGAATAGCTTTTTGGTTCTTGGAATTTTTATGCAACAAATGTGACAAAGCTGAGAGTTGGTTGCTCGGTCTCGTATCTCTCAAAGTCTAGTGAGGATTTAATAAGATAATTTGAGAGCGTACTGAAAAAATTCTATAATCGGTGTGTTATGTAACCATTATTAGGTTCATTGGATTTTCGAAAACGGTTTTCTAGAAAAGTAAATTTAATTTAGAAAAACTATGTACGTTAATCTTCACGTGTTTTTAAACTTTAGTAAGTTCCTTTTCACACCGCGTTCACAATCCATGTTAAATTTTAGTAAGTTTTTTTCCACGCTACGTTCACAATCCATCCCGCGGATAGAAAGTAACTTGCATATTTAATACACTCTTGAGAGGTGATCTACTTTTTCCACAAAAGTCCTCGGTATTATTGCACTTATCACACTCCCTTTTGTGTGAGGTCGGTTAGCATGTTTCTCCAAACCATGTTGACCTCTACCGAATTCAGTAATTTGACCGTTGCATTAAATCCGGTCAACAACCGTTGTTTGAAATGCTACACGGTTAAGATAGTAGAGTCGTTATCTTGCAGCAAAAGATGGAAACGCTACGGGCTTCCACCCACTGCCATTCATATCTAGAAATACAGTCCAACCTAGTCATCTGAAGATATATAAAACTAAGGAGAAACTTCTGACTTGCTCATTCCATTCTAAGATATGTGGTTAGCGCGATTTCTAAGGTGTCTTGGAATGGCTGACTCCAATTGTTGTTTATATCCTAGTTAAGTTATTTTTCTGGTATCATGAAATCTTTCCCACATAATTCTTTATCATGTATTCCACCATGATTTTATTTCCCAACTATTTATAATTCAATAAAACAATATTTTTCTTTGTTCTTTGTTTGCAAAGCTTTTTGAAAAGTTTGTTATAAAATATACGAATTTGCAAGATTTTGACTTGCAATTGATAAAATTGCAATTCTCATGCAAGGCTTGACTTCACATTTTGATATGCAAGGATTAAACTTGCCTGGTGACTGCGATGTAATGTAGTTCGAAGCTCCTACTTGACCCTTGACCTCGGGTTCTGAAAATAACAACTATTATCCGATAAAGACAACGTTTCGGTAAAAACAAATTGATGATCTAATGCAGCTAGATGAATGCTATTTTTCAAGTATTGCTATTCAATTACTTTGGATTTGGATTGCTTTGGCTTTTAGGTGATTTTTCCTTTTTTAGGGTTCTATTGAATTTTACTTTAGAATTTTCATATAACTTATATGAATTTCACTTTAGAATTTTCATATAATTTAAGAAAATTACTTTGCACAATTCAAATTATGTGTTTTAAATTTTAAAAATAATATTCCAATATTTTTAGGAAATATTATTTGTATTTAAGGATTTTTATAGTATTTTTATTCTATTAAAAGAATTTCTTTTAATTTTGCTAAAAAGAATTTATTTTAATTCTAATAATCAACTTGAAATTTTTATTTGTATGAAATAATAATTTTAGAAAAATAGGGTTTGAAATAATTATATTTTTATCTTTTGGAACTATTTTATTTTATTTTTAAATTTCTAAGGGTCTTTTTTGTTAAAATTCCCTTTTTTTGGAAAAAGTGAAATGTCTAAAATACCCCTAGTCTCACTAGTCATACCAAAGTGGTCAAAACTAGTGACTCGGTTGAGTTAGACCAAACCGTTCCACTCTCTCCCCTCACGCTCTCATTCTCTCTCGCACACATGTTGGCGAACACGCCGCCACCGCTTCGCCGATCGATTTCAGTCGCTGTAGGTCGTCCTTGCCACCGCTATTGCTCGCAAACTACTACTCTCTTTGTGCTATACGATCCTACCATAGGGACTCCTCTCTCTTGCTCTCTCGTGGACAAACGCAACCCTAACCCGAAACTAGGGTTTTGGTGAGATGGCGCAGCCATGCACATGTGGTCCTCCAGCGTTGACCAACCATTGATATGGCGTTGGAGCACCTCCCTAGCATTTCCCCTATATATACCCATATGTGGGTGATCTCTATGTCGCCATGGTGGTCTTGTTCCTCCTCTTTTGGCCCGGTGAGCTCAACTCCCATTTTGGCTAAAGATAAATGGTTCTCTTGTTCCTCTCTCTCTCTCTCTCTCTCTCTCTCTCTCTCTCTCTCTCTCTCTCTTCTCCTACTCTTCTTTCTACTGTTGGCTTACTCTCTCTAGGTTTAGATTATGCTACTATTATTTTTAGAGTTTGGTCTCCTTCTAGAATTTTCTAGAATGTTCTATTGGTTCCTATAGTAGGTAGGATTCTTATATTGCTAGGTTACTTCATAGCTCTAAGTTTGATTCATATTGGTTTACTGAATTTCTTCAGTATGGAGTTGAAGGGTTTCCGCAGCAGATAACAAAAAATTCCTACGTTAGAACACCCTAACGACTAGGATCTATCTAGTAAGTAATGTAGTAACAAAGTAAGATAGCGGTAACGTACCCTTAAAGACCGAGAAAACGTTACGCTCATGCAGGAACGTGGATGATGTAGTCGTACCCGTGTGACCTCAAGGTCATGAAGCTCCTCACACGCCACCTCTTGTCCAGATCCTTGCACGACGGTCCGGTCGCTACTAACGGTAGCTCCCCCGAGTTATCATAGACATGCGGTGCAATATGACGACTCCTGGGCTCTGATCCCTGTCGAGGTTGTGGAAGTAGACCTTCTGGCCGGAATCCCCCCTGCACAACAGCGTGCCACAATGGTGTTTACTTTGCGTGTACAATCTTTCTCTCGGACCGTGCCACCACAAAGGCAACTGAGAGAGAGAGAGGAGATAGTTCTCTAAGGAAAAGTGCCTTAGAGAATATCTTGTTGGTGTGTTTTAACCCCTTTCATGGGCACCCCTTTATATAGGTGGAGGGAGGTGTACTCTCCCCTTTGGGTGTGGGACTAAAAATTAAAACAAAACAGGAAAAAAAGAGGGCAGCAGCCGGCTGGGCCTAGGTCGCTCAGCCCAACAACCCACACAACAGCCTAGCTAGATCCCGATTGGGCCAGCACCCCGACCTCGGCCTAGCCAGCCAGCACAGCGGCCAGGTGACCCGGGTGGGCTAGCATGCGCACGTGACGGCCTGCCAGCAGCTGCGAGGCGGCGGCCTGGCAAGGCAGCCCGGGTGGGCCAGCTGCTTGGCGCAGCCCAGCTCGCCCGCTAGCTCCCTTGCGCGCCAGCTAGCGTCAGCGGCGGCCTGCTCGGGTGGGCCAGCTCGCCCCGCGTGGCCCGCTAGGTGGAGTGGTGGCCAGGGCAGCCTGCAGCGCTTGCTGCTCGCGCGCGGTGCACATTATCTGCAGCACGCCTGCTTGGGCCGGTCAAGCGGCCCAGCAGCGCAGCATTCGCTGTTTTTCTGCCTTTTTGCTGTCCCATTTTCAGGTGACATTCTCCTTGGCAAATTTCCTCCAGGGTTTTGGCCTAATGAGAAAGTTGCCTTATAAATTCAAATTTAAATATTTACTTAATATAAGTTAATTCACAATTAACATATAATAAATGCATATTATAAATTGCCATTTATCTGAAACTCCTTCCGGTCTTTTTCCTTTCCTTCTTTCTCTGAACAACTTCGGATCTCTCCGGAACGATTCCGATTTGTCTCTCTTCTGTGATTCCATCTCACAGGAGGATCTCCAAGCATCATAGTGCTCTTAAGCGTGTTTCCCTATGGTTCGGGAATTTCATAGACATGATCTCGATCAATGATCAACAACGGACCAGGATGCCCGTGTTGACCCCTATGCACTCCACGAATCACCATCGCGTCGAACCTTAAACAATATGTCCAATTCCCTTTATTACACGATACAAGACTTGTCCGCGATACTAGCACCAAACATACCCATCCTGGTATTTCCCCCTCGAGACCAAACGAGGAAGTCGGACCAAGGAACTCACACAGTTGGCAATTTTACTCATTCCGTTATAGTTGCAACACTTACTAATCAGATATAGATTGCATGAGTCATCCTGATAGCATAAGTAGTTGGCAGTTTTAGTTAACCATTCTGTTGTAGTTGGAACATTTACTAGTCAGATATAATTGTCCTGAGGAATCCCAAAAACCCAGCAGTTGTTGGCACTTTTATCACATTCCATTGGAGTTGCAATACTTACTAGGCAGGTATAGTATGACACAGATCACCACAGATCCACCAGTTGTTGGCATTTTTATTATCCATTCCATTGTAGTGAAGCTGAATTACTAGTCACATATTAAGTCAAAATTATAGCACTACTTTAGTTATGCTTGTCTATGATCGAGATACTGTGCTCCAAGTCGTCCATAACCACGGACATGGCTTTGAAGTTTTACCTGCGGTGCACAAATAGCAACACACACTCGATCAACCTCGGAAAAACCAACTCAAAACCCAACGAGGCTTTCACGACAAAGCGATCACAGGATTCAGAAATATTTCAGGAGGCCACCCCACTAAGTTACCCGCAACGAAGTTGGCCGGCTCCAGAAGTGACGAGGGTTTAACTCGTCAATGCCCATTGTTATGGACTTGGGTTTTGGAGAAGGAGGGAGCGCTGGAGACATCTATCGGCTAGCAAACAAGCACACAGGGGACAAAGGATTTACCCGAGTTCGGGCCTCGTGAGGTCCCTACTCTGCTTATGCCTCGTGGAATTATCGAAGTCGAAAGTTACAATGATGCCTGAGATGCAATCTGGCGAGGAGTCGAGCTGGGATTGTGTGTGTCCTCCTCGCCGCCCCTCCTAGCCTTTATATAGATAGGCTAGGTCTCTGTAACAGGCAGTCGGTTACAAGTTAGGGTTTTCCTTTCAAACTTTCTATCTTTAGCTTCTTCTTGTCCTTCAAGCAATTGAGAGTCCATAGGTTACTCGAGTCCTCCTCCATCCTTGGCGACACCGTGGGCTGTCGTATTTGGGCCGTATATACCAAGCTCGAGTACACCTTAGGGTATACCCATGTCAAGAGGCCCAGTGTCGGTGGAATTGCAGATTCGACTAGGGACTTTGAAGCCTTGAGTGCACGAATGAGTATATTTCGATTGCTTTTATTTGTGTCATAGGGATTGCTGATATCGTGCACGATATAACGAAAATGTCGGTTAACCACCTTAGGGTGAAACAACGCATAATCTACTCGAATTGAGTCCCGGACTCGAATCGGAAAAATCTTGGTGTAATTCGACTCGGCAGCGGAGGTCTTACGAGTCGAATTCCAGTTATATGGGTGTGGCGCTTGTGGCGTCCGTCAAAACATGTTTATCGTGCTGTGGGCACGGATATGTTTCGGTAGTCTTGCGATTAAATGCGTTGCCATGCCTTTATTCAGGTCTTACCTTCACGCCGTGGCGCGACATCGAATTTTATCATCGCGGAGCGATTGGGTAACCAGAGACGATCTCTTTGTAGGGAAAAATTATAAGGCGGTGTCGCCATGAGTTTCGGATGTGGATGTTATCAACACACAATTTTTGTTCAAATAATCATAGGGTCTTCGGCGCGCTCCTATGGAGTAACCCTCGAGTGCTGGTTGAGTCGAAGACTCGGCGAGGACTAAAACTTTCTCATTGTCGTCTTTTGCTTGCTTGTTTAGTTGATGACCCGGGTAGGTACTAAAACATTTTCGTGACTGCTGTCGTCTTTTGCCTGCTTGTTTCAGTCGATGACTCAGGCGGTTAAAATATTTTCGCGACTGCTGTCGTCTTTTGCCTGCTTGTTTCCGGCGCTCCCTATGGGAGTAACCCATGTTCATAATCGAACTGTGTTTCGAGTGGTTGGGTTTGCTTTTTGTGATTGTCCATGTTCCTGCAACAAGAAAAGAAAAGTCGTAGGGGGCGCAGGCAGCGCTCCCTATGGGAGTAGCCCCCGAGTGCTTGGTGGAGTCGAAGACTCCAGCAAGGACTAAAATAGTCGAAGTTCTCCACTGCATAGCCTTGATGACGTTAATGCTGACGCTTGTATGACCTTAGTTGCCCGCGTGAGCGATTTTGACGGGACGTGACGAGCTGTGGGTCCCACTTTCTGACTTTGATTTGACTGGGCGTGCGTAATCTTATTTTTAACTGTGCCTCCTCGATTTACGCGCGTAATGGTAGAAGTGGGGGGACGGTTCGCGCTTCCTCTTCTCTACGTGTCCTACGTGATGCGTGCCACGCGTCCAATAGGGTTTTTGTCAGCCATTGGATTGCATCTTCCAGGGGTTAAGTAGCGATGCCACGACAGTAATTTTCCCATCTGTGTTCTTTCGTCCTTGCTGCCATCGCCATTGCCCTTTGCTTTCTGCTTTTCTCTGCGCCCATCTTCTCCATGACGCTGGACCAGCTCTGTTCGTTCCCCAGTTATTTTCTTCGCTCTCATCGCTGCCGCGCAATAGGGAAGAAGAAGGGAGGCGCTGCCGCTGATTCCGCAGCCACCCTCGCTGCAGCGAAGAAGAAGGGTGGCTCTGCTGCTGCGGCCACCAGTGCCGCCGCCGCCGGGAAGAAGAAGGTCGCGGGTACCCGCGTGACGAATGGCGCATGGAGCCCTTCGATCATCAAGGCGTCGGATCTCCCTCTTCTTCGCCAAGACGGAGTGATTTCTGCATCAGTCGCCGATTCGCGCGTCCCCAGTGGTGAGACCGTTCCTGTGCCTCTCGCTGGTTATCGAGTGATGTTTCTTGCATTCATCATTCGCGGTCTTTCCTTGCCTCTTCACCCCTTTCTTCGGGGTCTTCTGTGTTTCTATGGGCTCCAGCTCCATCAGCTGTCCCCAAATTCTCTCCTCCACATCACTTGTTTCATCACCCTCTGCGAGTGCTAGCTCGGAATCGAGTCGCACTTTGGTCTTTTCAAACGTATTTTTAAATTGAAGCGTCAGTCCGCATCTAGCTCTTTAGTTTATGACGTAAGTGGTTGCGGAATCCATGTTGACCCATCCGCCACCTATTTCGATATCAAGCTCACCAAGTCCATCCAGGGATGGAGGGACAAATGGTTTTATGTGCGCGACCAGAAGGCCAAGGACGAGCACTTTGGACTCGCGCCCTTTGATCCCGCGACTCCCTACAAGAAGATGCGTTCTTGGAAGAACGTGATCATGCCTTCCGAACTCGCGGAGACAGACGTGTTATATCAGCGCGTCTGCGACCTCCAGAGTCGCATGGGCGCAGAAGAGGGAGGCTGCGCCCTTGTCAGGACTTGGCTGCGTTGTCGCGTCCAGCCTCTCCAGGCCAGGGTCCATCCCATGTTCCAATGGGGTGGCGCTGATGATCCCACTCGCGTGTCTGCCGATGGCATGTTCGCGAGTGAGGTAGATAAGAGGGTGCGACTGGTCACGAAGTATACCCTCAAGGATGTGCTTCCGAACGAGCCAGTCGTTCCTCCTTTTGATGCTTCGAATCCTCCTCCTGAGGTATGGTTGTGCTACGTAGTAGCGTATTTTCTCGACTGCGTCTTCTGTTGCTTATCTGTTTTACTTTTTGTGTGCAGGAGTGGGCGGTGTCGCCTTGTATGCCTCCCTTCCCTGAGGGGATCATTCCTCATGAAGCTTTGGAAGAGGACCAATCTGAGTCGACTGTCCCTTCCGATGTGGAAGAGGAAGCCCCCGAGTCCGAGAGTCCGGATACTCGCAAGCGTTCGCGTAGCAAGGATTCTGACGCGTCAACTCCTTCCACTCCAGGAGGCACGGCTGTTGGTGTGGAGTCGCCAATTCCCGCCGTTCCTGTGAGAGCTGTGGCACCGTCTTCTCGCAAGAAGATGCGATTGCCCAAGGAGTCTTTGTCGGAGTCGACGGAGGCCACATTTGATCTTGATAGATTTGACTGGTAAGTTTGCTAGTGCATTCGCTCGTCGCTTATTTTCTTCTTGTTGGCTTTTCCCTGGATTTTTTCTTTTCTGAGTGCGGGTTTTTTCTTGCAGTCAAGAGGCATCGTCATCTTCTGGTGACGTCGAATTTTTGAAGGAATCAGGAGTCGCGACCTCAAAGGCCAAGATAGAAGTCGAGGGTGCTCCTTCTCCTCCGGCGGCGGCCCACTCCGGGCACAATTCTTCGAGCTCTCCTCACGTAGGGGAGCATCGAGTAGTAGCTCGGATGATGGTTCATCAATCTTCTTCGGAGTCGCTGGAGGACCATGTAAGTATATCTTTTTTTTATAATTTGGCAGTCAACACCCTTTGTTGCCTTCCGTTGACTCCTTGTTTTGTGCGACAACTCCTTGTAAAGGAATCCGCACAGGTGGCGGAGCAAGTGATGGAGATAGGTCGCTAGCATGCGATGATGGAGAAGCGCCACCGCGTGGTTGAGAGTGAGTGTTCTATACTTATTCTTGTCGTCTTCTCTGTATTTTGGTATAATCGACTGACAGCCAAATTTTGACTGCCCTATAGCTGAGCATAATGCTTTATTGCATGATGTCGCCACGTTGGAGAAGACGTTGGCCGTAGCTGTGAAGGGGCGCGACGAGGCAATCGCGGCTCGTGATGAAGCTCAGAAGCGCGAGGAGGATCTGCGTGTCTCCTTTGTGGCCAGGGAGAAGTTGTTCGAAGAGCAACTGTTCTTAGTCGCCAAGGCCCTCTCAGGTACCTTTACTTGATGGATATTTTATTGATGTTCTTATCTTCCTCTGTAGCGCCGTTGGCATTAGAAGTTTGACCCGAGTGTGTACTTTGGTGTAGATGCTGGTGGCTTGAGTTTTGATCCACGAGTCCTTGGTCGTGATGACGCTATGGCGGGCGCGGTATCTGCGGTCGAAGACCGTAGCGCCGCTGTCCAAAATACGTTGTCCAAAGCCAAGGCCACCCTGAGTCGCCTCCGGGAGGAGCTGATGCCGAAGGCGGAGCTGGTCGACAATGTGGAGGAGCTGGTGGAGTCACTCATGGGGTGTGCACGCCACGTGCAAGAACTCCTCTCAGCGCTGGCGCGACCATGTCGCTAGCCATGGTGCAGGCCCACAGAGTGGAAGTGGATCCCTCGGCGGTGTCGAAGACAATGCCTGTTGGCGCGGATGGTCAGCAAGTAGTGTTCGCTCCCTTTGTGACTGCCTGTGCCAAATATGGCCATTCCTTGATAAACACCATTGCCAAGTATTCGGAGGAGCTCAATCGCGCAAAGAAGGCGGCGAAAACATCGCCTCGGGGCGGCGGAAAGTCGATGGCGTCGATCGCCATGGACTTGATGAAGCCCCCGAGGTCCTCAAAGTCGAAGAAGCCAGCTGCTCTGTAGTTAGTTTCTTGTAATAGCTGATGAACTCGCTCTTTTGATTAGAGATCATGCCTGTTGGCGAATGTGTTTGTACATACTTTTATTGATCCTGAATGCACCTGTTACTTTTGACTTTTGAGTTGGTTGCCTTATTTTGCTTCTGGCTTGATTTTTGGTAGGGTACTTCAAGTGGCCCTGTGGGGGGAACCCCGGACTCGCCATCTCTTGAGGATACAATGGCACCACCTTGCTCCAGAGTAGAGGAGCTTTCCTTGCTTTCGCGACTTCGTGATCGCGTTAAGCATCTGGAGTGTGAGTTGCCTGTGATTCGTGGTAGCGCGGACGTGTGGAAGTCAAGGGCTGAAAAAGCCGCTGCCCGCGAGCAATATCTGCTTGGCGAGGTGACGCAACTGGGCGACCAGTTTAAGTGTTAGTTTGCTCATCCTCGTCTTTTCCTTTGTAGTTAGTCGCAATGGTACGTTGTACTCATGCTATTGATGTTGCTTCGTGTAGTTGTTAGCGCACGCCGTCCGCAGGAGGAGAGGGATAGGATTGCCATCCGCCTTCATGATCTCACCCAAGAGGAACTTCAGGAGAGTGGGTACTTCTGGGTAGATCATGATCGTGCGACTGCGTTAGCGACCCTGCAGGATCACGCCTCGCGAGTGCTGCTCTTTCTGAAGAAGTCGCAGTCGTGTTTGAAGAACATCTACCGGGTGATGTTCCCACTGGATGATACTCCATCAAGCCTGCTAGCCCTGCTGACGAAATTTCAAGATATGTCCGCGGTTCGCGAGTGCGTGAGGCAGCAGCTGGTGGCTGGTGCCAAGGCTGCGCTCTCCATGGTGCGTTTGCACATGCCTGACGTGGATGTCGCCGCCATTGCATCTGGGCCACCGGTGCCACCAGCAGGATCTTCCTAGAACATGGTGCCGCACTATCAAGCGGTGGATCGTCCAGCCGAGGAAATCGTCGACTTCTTCGAGGAATAGACTAATGTTCTTCTGTTGCAAGGGTAGCCAAATATGTATCCTGCATTTAAGTGTACTGGTGTTGTAAAGCTCATATATTTGTAGATAATTTATTGTTGAATGTATACAAATAGCTTTATAAGCGTAGGGTGCGTTGCACTTGTGCGAGTCCTTTTCGTTAGCCTGGTTATCTTTGTGTCTTTCCCCTGTCAACCTGTCAGCTGCGTGGCAGCTGGGTTGTGTTTGTGTTAAGGGGTTCGATTGATGTGCCAGTTACTCAGGATGTCGCGTTATTGTTCGAAGAACATATGTAGATAGGGTGGCACAGCCCCCGAGTATGAAAGTTGACAAAAGAAAAGAGAGCACGGAGTTTTGGGACACTTAGCTTTTATTTATTCGGAGAACAGTACGTAGTACAATGTGCGGCGAAGTAGCCTTGGCTGAACAGCCTTATGTGCGATGCAAAAGTAAAGAAGGAACGAATAAGGGTAGAAGCGTCGCAGTTGTGCAATGTTCCAAGGGTTGGAGTATGCGACTCCTGTCTCTAAATCTTGAAGGCGATAGGCGCCACCTGGGATTACTTCTGTAATCACGTATGGTCCTTCCCAGGGGGACTCGAGCTTGAGATGCCCCTGCTGCTTGATCAGCAGGACCAGGTCCTTGACGAAGGATCTTGGGCAAAGCCTTCGCTATGGTAGTTCTTGCGTGTTCTTTGGTAGATCGTAGATCTTTCGCGGCGATTTCTCTTGCTTCGTCAAGGAGGTCGACGGAGTCTTGAGTCGAGGATGACTCCTTCTCAGTGGCGACTCTGGCGTGGCGCCTGCATCGTACCTCGGCGGGTATCGCCTCTGCTCCATGTACCATAAAGAATGGTGTATAGCGGTGGCGCTGTTTGGAGTTGTCGCAGCTCCAGAGTATGAATTGCATTCGTTTGGCCAGCAACTGCGGCTTGTTCGAGTGGCGGAGGAGACACTTCTTGATGCAGCAGACGAGCCCGTTGCCTTTTCCACCTGACCGTTGGTCTGCGGGTGTCTTGCGAGGCATAGCTGATGTTGATCCCAGGTTCTCGCGAAATCTTGGAACTCCTTGGATGTAAAGTTCGTTCCGTTGTCGGTGATGATCTTTGTGTACGCGAAGCGGTAGACGATGGACTCAAAGAATTTGACTGCGCTGTGCCCTGATTGCTTGGTCACCGGCATGGCCTCGATCCACTTGGTGAACTTGTCGACTGCGACCAAGAGGTAGACGTAGCCTCCTTGCGAGGACCTTGGAAGTTTGCCGACCATGTCGAGTCCCCACTGGGCGAAGGGCCAGGCCAATGGAATAGGCCGTAGTTCTGCGCCTGGTGCGTGTGTCTTGTCCGCGAATCGCTGAGAGGCGTTGCACTTTTGGACTATATCCTTGGCGTCGCGCATGGCCGTGGGCCAGTAAAATCCAGCTCGTAGAGATTTGGCGACGAGGGCGCGACTGCCGGCGTGATGCCCGCAGGTCCCTTCATGGATGTCGAGGAGGGCTGCTCTTCCATCGGCTAGGGAGACGCATCGCTGCAACACGCCTGTAATGCTGCGTTTATATAGTTCGTCGTTGATAACGGCGAATGCCTTGGAGCGTCGCGCGATGTGTCGTGCATCTGTCGGGTCGTCCGGTAGGCGCTTCGAGGAGAATGCGTAATGTACGGCTGCGTCCAGGATTGTTCGATCATCATGACGCTCATTGGTCCCTCGAGTCCTGTGTCGAGCTCCAAATCATCAATTGTTGTTGGCTCATTGGGTGGCGTAGCCCCCGAGTCCGTTGCTGCGCTTGTTTTCTTCTCTGCGGCCTTTGGCTTGATGGAGCATTCGCATATGCGCTCGAGAAATACCCTGTGGTATGGTGCAGTGGAGCCTATGTTGGTGAGTGTGTCCGCCTCCTCATTGCTTTCGCGGCCTATGTGTCGCAACTCGCAGCCATCGAAGTCTCCTTCAAGTGTGTCGGAGAGGTCGCGGTATGCGATCATGTTGTCATTTAGTGCGTCGCACTCGTGCATTGCTTGGTTGACGACCAACTTGGAGTCGCCATATATGATTAGCCTTTTTGCGCCGCAGGCTTTTGCCATCCTCATCCCGTGTAACAGGGCCTCGTATTCAGCCTCGTTGTTTGAGGCTATGAACTGCATTCGCGGGACGTACTTCAGCTTGTCCCCTTGAGGCGATGTCAGTATGACACCTGCTCCTGCTCCATCTTTCCTCTTGGACCCATTGAAGTGCATTGTATAGAGGTAGGACATGTCTGGCCTGTCTGGGAGTTGGTTTTCCATCCAATGCACGAGGAAGTCCGGGAGAACTTGCGACTTGATTGCGCCGCGCTTTTCGTATGTGATGTCTCTGGAGACAATTCGATTCCCCAAAGCGCGACTCGCCCTGTGGCGTCAGGGTTATTGAGGATATGTCCCAATGGGGCGTCGTTGACTACCACGATTGGGTGTTCCTGGAAGTAGTGGCGCAGTCGCCGGGCGGTCATAAAGACGCCGTACGCCAGCTTCTGATAGTGCGGGTACCGCTGTTTTGTTGGCGTGAGGACCTCGCTGAGGTAGTATACCGGGCGTTGTACGCCATGGACCTTGTTTTCCTCGGCCCGTTCGACGACGAGCACTGTGCTAACCACTTGGTTGGTGGCGGAGATGTACAGCAGCAGAGGTTCCCTTTCTCGTGGAGTTACCAATACTGGCGAGGTGGATAGCAGGCGCTTGAGGTCTTCGAATGCTTCTTGCGCTTCATTGGTCCACTCGAATTTGTCGGTTTTGTGGAGGAGCTGATAGAAGGGCAGCGCCTTTTCTCCCATTCGACTGATAAATCGACCGAGGGCCGCGATTCACCCAACTAGTTGCTGAACGCCTCTTATGTTCTTTGGCTTCTCCATGGCCAGTATGGCCTTTATCTTTTTCGGGTTTGCCTCAATCCCTCTCGCGGAGATGAGATACCCGAGCAGTTGCCCAGAGGGTACGCCGAAGGCGCATTTGTCCGGATTGAGCTTTATTCGGTAGCGATCGAGGTTGGCGAAGGTTTCGTGCAAGTCGTTGATTAGGGAGGCTTCTTCCTTGGTCTTGATTACTATGTCGTCGACATAGACTTGGATGTTTCGACCAAGTTGCTCTTTGAGGCAGGCCTGCATGCACCTCTGGTACGTGGCTCCTGTGTTTTTTAGCCCGAAGGGCATTGTGTTATGTGAGAACACCAAAGGGCGTTGTAAACGCGGTCTTCTCCTGGTCTTCCTCCTTCATTCGAATTTGGTTATAGCCTGAGTAGGCGTCGAGGAAGCAGAGGTGCTCGCATCCAGCAATGGAGTCGATGATTTGATCGATCCGTGGTAGCGGGAAGTGATCTTTTGGGCAGTGCTTGTTAAGAAAAGTGAAGTCCACGCACATTCGCAGGATATCCGTGTCCTTTTTTGGCACCAGCACCGTATTGGTGAGCCAAGTGCTTTCCTTGATATCGCATATGAATTTGGCCTCGAGGAGTCTATTGATCTCCATTCCGACTGCCTGTGCCCGTGGTTCAGACAGTCGCCTGATTGTTTGCTTGACTGGCCTTGCGTTGGGGTTGACGTTGAGTGCGTGCTCGGCGAATTCCCTGGGAACTCCTGGCATGTCCGCAGAACACCAGGCGAAAATTTCCCAGTGCTCACGGAGGAATTCGACGAGCGCGAGTTCCTATGCGGGACTCAAGTTGTTGGCGATGAGGGCCGTTTTAGCGGGATCCGATGGATGGACCTGCACCTTCTTTGTGTGCACGGATGAGTCGAAGGAGAGATCAGGTGAGCTTGGCCTACTCAGAGGGGGCAGACTGTTGTCTGTCGTTTCCTTCAATCGTGCGAGTTCCTCCTGCATGCCGAAAGACTGGGAGATTCTGTTGAATTCCCTGTCACAACTGTCAGATCGCTCGAAACTCCCGTTGATCGTGATGACGCCATTGGGACCTGGCATTTTCATTTGCAGATAGGCGTAGTGGGGTACTGCCATGAACCTAGTGAACGCGACGCGCCCGAGGATGCAGTGGTATTGTGAGGGCCAGTTGACAACTTCAAAGTCGATGCGCTCGCGCCGGAAGTTCTTCGGCGTGCCGAATATGACGTCGAGGTTGATTTTGCCCAGGGGGTATATGCCTTTTCCTGGGACGATGCTGTGGAACGTTGTGTCCGATGGCTCCAAGCAGGTTAGAGGGATCCTCATTGCTCGCAAGGTACTTGCGAATATAAGGTTGATACCGCTTCCGCCATCCATGAAGACGCGACTCATGTCGAAGCCTCCAATTTGCGACTCGAGTACGAGGGGGCAATGACCTGGGCGAGGTACTTGAGGCGGGTGGTCGCGTTTGTCGAAGGTAATGCACGATTCGCTACCACTGAGGTACTCAGTGGTGGATGGTGGCGAGCGCGTGGCCAAATTGACTTGGCGAGTGATGGCCTTCTGCACCCTATTGGAATGGCGCCCCTTTTGGATCATCATGGTACCCATGGCCCGTGGGTATGGCTCGCCTCCGTGATGCTGGTCCGGTGCAGCTCCGTTCGGGGGTGGCCCAAGTGGTGGTGGTGGTGGTGCGCCATGTGCTACTGCGCCTGGAGCGGTTCCGTAGCCTCTTTCGACTGCACTGCGGTTCATCCGAACCAACCCCTCATGTAGCTTGAGGAACTCGCGGCAGTCTTTGAGGAGGTGACTGGATTTCCTCTTGCCATCATGCTTGTCAATGTAGAAGTGTACCGTGCATGGCCCGGACAGTTTGTCCTCGATGGAAGTTGTGGGTGCCTCATCGCGAGTGCGGCGTTGCCACACTTGTGTGGTTTTCCCGGAGTCACGGTATCCGTCGCCGCGATATCCGCTGTTGTGGTTATCGTCGCGTCTATCAGCGTAGCCGGCTGCGACCATGTTGACGTCATCACGATCGTCGTAGACGCGCATACGATGTTTGCCCCGGCGGTCGCGTCTGAGTTCTGCTTCCTCGTCAGAGTGAACGCGGTTCTTCAGCGAATCTTCTCCATCAGCCCACCGATTCGCGATCTCCATCAGGTGGTCGATGGTCTTGGGCTTTGAGCGGCCTAGCTCCTCCTTGAGCTCCATGCGGCGGACACCACCATTGAATGCATCAATCGCACGGTCTTCTGAGATGTTCTCCGCGGAGTTCTTGATGATGGACCATCTTTGGATGTAAGAGCGCAATGATTCGCTAGATTTTTGCTGGCAGCATCTTAGTTCTTCGATTGAAGCGGGGCGTTTGTACGTGCCCTTGAAGTTGCGTACGAAGCTGTAGACCAGCTCATCCCAGCTACGAATGAATCCGCGTGGGAGGTTATTGAGCCATGCTCGGGCGGCGCCCTGCGGTATGTACCAAGCATTGCATGCGGTACTTAACGCCTCCGTAGCCTGACTGAGGAGATGTGATCCTCCAACCAGATCTTTGGGTCCTGTAGACCGTCAAATTTCGGGTTCTCCGATGGAAGTTTAAACCCTTTAGGCATTTGCTTTTGCCTGATGGATCTGCTGAAGCATCTGGCGCCGCAGAGCTCTCCATCTTCTTCTTCCGAATCAGTCGACCGAGCATGTCGTGCCCTTGACTTGTTCATCTTGCGCTGCGTGAGCTCATCGCGTGCATCATAGTCGCGATCGTGTCAGCGTGAACGGCGGCGTCGAGACAGGTCATGGCTGTCGTTGCTTGACGAGGACGAGGAGTAGCGTTTTGCTAACGCTTTGCCCTTTTTTGGGTCTGGTACTGGTTCTTTGTCGAGGGCGGCCTCGATTAGCCCGAGGCCCATGATCGTAGATCGGTGCATGGCCGTCCGGGGATCTCCAGCCGGTGGCTGGTTATTGAGGAGGTACATGGTGGCCGCCGTCACTGTGGCCTACGGCGTCCTGGGAACCACGTTGCCTCTCGTGTCGATTGTCATAGAGCCGAAGTCGAGGACTTTCGCGGCGTCTATGCGTTCTTGTTCAGTGAGGTGAGCCATCCGCGATTGCCTCTTCCTGGCGAGATGCTCGTTGCCTCTTGAGGAGGATCCTTCGTAGGAGGAGAGCCCAGCGCGACGAAGGCTTGACTCGTCTGCCGCCTTTTTACGCGCCTCAAGTTCCGCGATTGCTTGTTTCTGGCGCTTGAATTCCTCCTTTAGGAGCCAGTGGTAGCCCATCAGCAGTTCTTGCGGGGACCCGAAGGGTAGAGGTGTACCTCGTAGGGCTTCGCGGCAGCGTTCCCACTCTTGCTCGTTGAGCCTGATCACGACGCGTTCGCCGGTTTGCTCGTTGATTATGGTGGGGGGTTCGACTTCTCCTCCATTGCCACCGTTGCCGCCGTTGGCGGCGTTGGGCGGGTCGGTGCCGTTTCCGGTGTTACCATTGTTACCACGGTTGGCAGAGGTGTCGCCCGCGTTGATAACGGCGCACATGAAGTGATTTGGGAAGCTGTTGCTTCCACAACTTTCAGATTCGGAACAGTAGGTTTCATCTTCAGTGGCCAGATCGCTTAGATCAGAGTCGCGACTGCTGTCGCTGACCATGTTCCCGACCGCCGCTGGCGCATTAAGCTCGCTGAGGGTACCGATCGATGGAGGGAACCATGATGCTGGGGCAATCGCCGGTGCCGTCGGCTGATCGGGCATATGAAGCGTGCCCATCTGACCGACTTGGAAGCGGAAGCTCCCAATCGCCAGGCTGATTCCATCGCCCACGGATTCGAAGGCCGGGCGAGTAGCCGGCATGTGGATGGTGAAGTCGAAGGCGCCGAAAAGCTGGCGAATCTCTGCTGTTGCAGAGTTGTAGACTGCGTTTGATGGGGCGAAGAAGCCGCGACATCAGCACTCCCAATTCCCACAGACGGCGCCAATTGACGAGGGTTTAACTCATCAATGCCCATTGTTATGGATTTGGGTTTTGGGAGAAGGAGGGAGCGCTGGAGACATCTATCGGCTAGCAAACAAGCACACAGGGGACAAAGTTTACCCAGGTTCAGGCCTCGTAGAGGTCCCTACTCCTGCTTGTCTGCTCGTGGAATTATCGAGGGAGTCGAAAGTTACAATGATGCGCAGATGCAATCTGGCGAGGGGTGCGGAAACTGGGATTGTGTGTGTCCTCCTCGCCGCCCCCCTCCTAGCCTTTATATAGATAGGCTAGGTCTCGGGTAACAGGTCGAGTCGGTTACAAGTTAGGGTTTTCCCTTTCAAACTTTCTATCTTTAGCTTCTTCTTGTCCTTCAAGCAATTGAGAGTCCATAGGTTACTCGAGTCCCTCCATCCGGGCGTTGGCGACACCGTGGGCTTGTACGTATTTGGGCCGTATATACCAAGCTCGAGTACCTGTAGGGTATACCCATGTCAGGAAGCGACTGGGAAACCGAAAGTGTGACTAGGCTTGTCGATACCGCGAAAACGTGGCACGATCCAAAACAGTATAGGTGCTCCACGCACAATCTTAAATAAAGCAGTAAAGCATGGCATACGTACAGGATAGTAATAAAGCCCCAAACTAGTTTGTGGCCCCAAGAAATAGAAATGAATCAAGCTCTGGCTCAGGGGGATCCCATAGGGTCTCCCGGATGTGGATAGTGCGAATAGTCAAGGAACAGGTATCAAGTACTCGGGGCCTACGGGACACAAGTGGACATAAAAACCAAATAGCATATATTGCCCACTGGTGCCTCTTTCATTAGTTATCCCAACAATTTAATAGTTGTATTTAAAGTCATGATCAACTCCACCATAAACATCTGCCAGCATACCAACAACTGTGGTACTCGATAACACGAGATCGCACCTGAGCAAGCAACTACGATTTGCAAGGCCAGCTATCTACCAAATAACAGGTAATAGGAGGTGTCCAAGGCAATATAAAAGGCTACATGGAATATAACTGGTACGGAACACTAAAGCATCGCGACACGGATAGCAATAGATCAACAGGAGGAAATAAAGACTATAAATGCAAAATAGGTAGAAGGGGAAGAGATGCTCTCCTGGGAAACACTGCCGAAGGTTCATATCCGGAGAACTTGTCGATACTCGCATCAACTCAACGGCCTAATCCGCGAAGAAGCAAAGCACTAAAAGAAACACCGGATGCACTATTTAATACTACGGCAGAAGACCGGGCATGATTATGATATGATGCATGGCATGGCATAGATGCGGTGCAATTAGGCAATATTAAGCGGAACCGGGGTCCCGGCAATTAATTAGGAGGTTCTTGTTGTTTAGCTACCCCGCAATTTAAATGTTGTCTTAACAAGGCAAATCACGGCATCGGTTTGCTACGCAAATTTAAATGGAGCCAATATAAGACTAGAAAAGCCCGTATATGACTCCATATTTAATTTAGGTGAATCATCGAAATAACCCCAAACACCCACAATATCTATGCAATCATGTTCGTTTTAATATGCAACAAGTATATATCATTATAAAAATAGGGGTCTCGGAAAGGGAATCACATTAGGGTATCAGCGATCTTGGGGTAGATGGGGTTCGGTCTAGGTCTTAGGGCTCTGGGATCTAGGGGTTCGGTTCGATGGGATCGGTCTTCGGAGATCGTCACAGGACTTGGTTTGGCGTCGGAGGATCTTCGGGTTCGCCCTGGTCGGTGTCGATCTTGCCGTCGCGAAGATCTTGTCGGGTCCACGTATCGGGTCGATCTTGGCGTTCGGGAAGAAGAACTTGGCGTTTCGTGTCGGCGATCTTGGCGTACGGGTTCTCGGCATCGCATCCAGGAAGGAGGTCTTGTCGCATCCGTGGAGATCTTGGTTCAGCCTCGGTCAAAGTGTTCGGAAGCAGATCTTTGTGTTCCGGGCATCTTCCGGTCGGGGTCTCGGCGTTCATGAAGAAGATCACGTCGATCCACGGGGTTCGGCCCTGGCAGCGGAAGGCGAAGTCGCTGGCGAGGCAGGATGGCCGCGCTTGAAGCGGAGGTGGTCAATGCTACAGTAGTAGTCTCATCCCAACCTTCTTGATGCTCCCGAAGACGAAGTCGTTAAAGTAGCGGTCATGCCGAACTGATGTTGGGGAATAAGTGTGGCGAAGGAGCCAAACTTAAGCCTGTCGAAACACGTTGGCCACATCGGATAGAATATACATGAGCAAAACATATGTGGATGTTTCATCGAACACTTGATGGGCAGGCATGTACGGAGAGAAGATGCAGGACTGCTGCATCTGGGCACGCGCAGACCGAAACAAAAATAGGCTTCAACACGTTGGTGACAGCGAGCACCACACCGCGAGGTAGAGGCAACGTGGGTTCGAGGTTGGCCCAGAAGAGAGCACCGGGAGGGTCGCTGCGGATGGTGGGAACGCACGCAGGTCGCAGACGCGGACGAGCTTGGACACCTGCTGCCTGTTGCAAAACATGTAGGAGAGGGAGCTCGGCGGGCGTGGCCGGGACTGCAGTCCTGATCCAAAGCAGGCTGGGGCGATGACCTGGCCAGGCGAGGTCGGAGCAGAACACGAAGGAGCGGACCGCTGAGGAGGAACGACGGCGAGCTTCACAGGTGGCGGCTCTTGGCGCACATGGTGAGGGTGAGGAGGCGAGGGAGGTGGCCGGTGACAGGGCCCGGGTCGACGGTGGCGAGGAGGTCAGCGAGGAGCACGACGGCAGGGAGAGCTGGGGCCGACGAGGTCGAGGCGGAGCTTGCTGCAGGCGCGCCAGCGGCGACGGGGAGGAGCTCGCTACGGTGCAGGGCTCGAAGGCGGCGGACGGTGTCAGGCGCCTTGGATGGCGGCTTCGGCATGAGAGGGGTAGGAAGGGTCGATCTTGAGGAGGCCTGCGAGGAAAACATGGTGGCGGCCAGAGGTGCTCGAGGATGCGCTCAGGGACGATCTGGTCGTTAGGCCTCTCCTGGCGGCGCTCGGGAATCGACTAGATGAGGGGGACGAGCAGGGCTCGGAATCGAGGGAGGAAGAGGAGTTCGTGTGAGGGCAGAGCCGCATCGGGGCCACTGGCTGGTGGGGACGTGGTTGGTGGCGTGGATGGTCGGGCTAGCAAGGCAACATGCTGCGCCGTGTGGGGACTGGGGGGTCGCGAGCGCGAGGTGGGACCAGCTTGGTGAGTGCGGGGAGTGTGGTGCTGGGGTGGGTCCGCGTACGCGTGTGGGTGCGCCTATGGTCTGTCGCGCTGGGTCGTGCTCTGCACTGCTACGCGCGCGTGTGTGTGAGTGTGGCGTCGACGGGGTGGGAGAGGGAGCTGGATTAGGGTAGGTGGGGTGTTAGGGTTAGCTGGTTGGGGTAGGATAGGATTTGGTTTTGTTTGGACCCGGTAGTAGGCTGCTGGCTTGCTGGGCTTTTGGCCTGGCAGGATGGCGGCCTCCCCGGTAAAACATTTTTATTTAACTTTTATTTTAAAAATACTTTTGCAAATAATTTTTAGGCAAATAAAAGACCCGGGTGAGAGACAAGGGTTTTGATTTGAAATAAAGACGGGGGAATATTTAGAAATCAAAGTAGGCTTTTAGAAAATAGTTTTAGACGAATAGATGCATGATGATGACGATGCTCAAATGCAATGTGGCATGATGACATGTGCATGCGGTCATGATGATGCAATGCACAAAAAAACACAGCGATTTTCTAGTAGTGGTTTTTGCGGGATGCCACAATTCGACACCACTAACAAGGGATCTCGCCCTCGAGATCTGCCTCATGGTACCGGGAAAAAGGTCGGCGATCTAAATCCTCTTGCTTCGTGTAGATCTTCGCGACACCACTAACAAGGGTCTTACTCCATGATTGTCGAGAGAACTCTCCGGGAACAAAGGGCGAAGGTAGAGGTATCAACAAATAAAGCCACCTCTAGCTTCCGTGGACGGAGTAAAATTGCTGGATCCACCGATTCAATATACAAGAGCGAATGCTAAGAGTATTCGGATGGTGATCAGTCCATCGCGCACCCAAAGCATTACTCTGCACATGAATAGGAGAATTATGCAACCAACTCTCGGAATCAGACTGAAGATCTCGACAAGCGAGGTTCGGGAACAAAAGAGTGATGCAGGCTCTGCATCGGATCTGGCGTAGATGATGTCGTCACGTCGGAAACCACAGGAAGGCACAAAGGAGGAACAATGGGAAGTACAACAAATGAAGGATTCCTCAGATAGCATGAAGACCGGATGTAGAAACACCGTTACCAAAGGACGAGGCAAGACCCTGAAGGTACGACGGAAACCCAACCACGAGAATTCCTGGACTCGAAGAGAAGATAAGAGAGCAGACTCAAAAAACGCAGAGGTAAGAGGAGAATAGCAGAGGGTAAGGAGTGAAACCAGACCTAATCAGATCTATCCAACCGATTTTTGCAAAAATAGTTTTGACGCTCTACTTCGGCTATTAGCTAGGTTATCCTACAGGATGGACAAGTGGGGTATCGTAACTGCTGAGCTCTGATACCACTCTGTAACACCCTCAAATTGGCCCTATGCAAGTTTTAGCCCTTTCCGCCAAACCCGCATAGAAACGATTCAAGGACGCCCACCAGGCACTTTCGTGTGGGTGGAAAACGAAGTAATACCATTACACAACAGTCCTCGATGGGACCCACAGAACAGATATATACAACAACGACTCCATGAGTCAAGAATACAGATATACTGTACAAAGATCCAAATCACCTTGAAAACGATAGAGCGTCCGACTACGGATAAGATGCAAATGGGGCTAAGAGCTCTGAAGAATAACCAATGGCGTCCATAACCCTGCCCAGGCCAAGCCAGAAGGGCAACCCTGCTAACAACGTCGAACTCGTACCTGCTAAACAAAAGGGTGCCGGCAAAGGGCGAAGGGAAAAAGAGGAGCGTCAAGATCGAGGCCAAGACAGCGAGGCTAGAATTCGCGGCTCGCCTACATAGGTATGGTGGATCAAGCAAAGACAAAGAAACGAAACAACCTATAGAGACTCAGTAAAACTGGCGGCTATTAGAGAGGGATAAGAAAGACCTATTCGGACCCAACCTGATACTAACACCAAACATACCCATCCTGGCATTTCCCCCTCAAGACCAAACGAGGAAGTCGGACCAAGGAACTCACACAGTTGGCAATTTTACTCATTCCGTTATAGTTGCAACACTTACTAATCAGATCTAGATAGCATGAGTCATCCTGATAGCATAAGTAGTGGGCAGTTTTAGTTAACCATTCTGCTGTAGTTGGAACATTTACTAGTCAGATATAATTGTCCTGAGGAATCCCAAAAACCCAGCAGTTGTTGGCACTTTTATCACATTCCATTAGAGTTGCAATACTTACTAGGCAGGTATAGTATGACATAGATCACCATAGATCCACCAGTTGTTGGCATTTTTATTATCCATTCCATTGTAGTGAAGCTGAATTACTAGTCACATATTAAGTCAAATTTATAGCACTACTTTAGTTATGCTTGTCTATGATCGAGATACTATGCTCCAAGTCGTCCATAACCGCGGACACGGCTTTCAAAAAGTTTTACCCTGTAGGGGTGCACAAATAGCAACACACACTCGATCAACCTCGGAAAAACCAACTCAAAACCCAACGAGGCTTTCACGACAAAGCGATCACAGGATTCAGAAATATTTCAGGGGGCACCCCACTAAGCTACCCGCAATGAAGTTGGCCGGCTCCAGAACGGACCCAGGGTTTGTGACGACGGCTGTAAACGACTGGGAACCCGAAAGTGTGACTGGGCTTGTCGATACCGCGAAAACGTGGCACGATCCAAAACAGTACAGGTGCTCCACGCAAATCTTAAATAAAGCAGTAAAGCATGGCATATGTACAGGATAGTAATAAAGCCCCAAACTAGTTTGTGGCCCCAAGAAATAGAAATGAATCAAGCTCTAGCTCAGGGGGATCCCATAGGGTCTCTCAGATGTGGATAGTGCGAATAGTCAAGGAACAGGTATCAAGTACTCGGGGCCTACAGGACACAAGTGGACATAAAAACCAAATAGCATATATTGCCCACCGGTGCCTCTTTCATTAGTTATCCTAGCAATTTAATAGTTGTATTTAAAGTCATGATCAACTCCACCATAAACATCTGCCAGCATACCAACAACTGTGGTACTCGACAACACGAGATCGCACCTGAGCAAGCAACTACGTCTCGCAAGGCCAGCTATCTACCAAACAACAGGTAATAGGAGGTGTCCAAGGCAATATAAAAGGCTGCACGGAATATAACTGGTACGGAACACTAAAGCATCGCGACACGGATAGCAATAGATCAACAGGAGGAAACACTACCGAAGGTTCATATCCAGAGAACTTGTCGATACTCGCATCAACACAACGGCCTAATCCGCGAAGAAGCAAAGCACTAAAAGAAACACCGGATGCACTATTTAATACTACGGCAGAAGACCGGGCATGATTATGATATGATGCATGGCATGGCACAGATGCGGTGCAATTAGGCAATATTAAGCGGAACCAGGGTCCCGACAATTAATTAGGAGGTTCTTGTTGTTTAGCTACCCCGCAATTTAAATGTTGTCTTAACAAGGCAAATCATGGCATCGGTTCGCTACACAAATTTAAATGGAGCCAATATAAGACTAGAAAATCCCGTATATGACTCCATATTTAATTTAGGTGAATCATCGAAATACCCCCAAACACCCACAATATGTATGCAAGCATGTTCGTTTTAATATGCAACAAGTATATATCATTATAAAAATAGGGGTCTCGAAAAGGGAATCACATTAGGGTATCGGAGATCTTGGGGTCGATGGGGTTCGGTCTGGGTTTCAGGGCTCCGGGATCTAGGGGTTCGGTTCGATGGGATCGGTCTTCTGAGATCGTTGCAGGACTTGGTTTGGCGTCGGAGGATCTTCGGGTTCGCCCTGGTCGGTGTCGATCTTGCCGTCGCGAAGATCTTGTCGGGTCCACGTATCTCGTCGATCTTGGCGTTCGGGAAGAAGAACTTGGCGTTCTGTGTCGGCGATCTTGGCGTACGGGTTCTTGGCATCGCATCCGGGAAGGAGGTCTCGTCGCATCCGTGGAGATCTTGGTTCGGCCTCGGTCAAAGCGTTCGGAAGCAGATCTTGGTGTTCCGGGCATCTTCCGGTCGGGGTCTCAGCGTTCATGAAGAAGATCACGTCGATCCACGAGGTTCGGCCCTGGCAGCAGAAGGTGAGGTCGCTGGCGAGGCAGGATGGCCGGGCTTGAAGCGGAGGTGGTCAATGCTACGGTAGTAGTCTCATCCCAACCTTCTTGATGCTCCCGAAGACGAAGTCGTTGAAGTAGCGGTCATGCCGAACTGATGTTGGGGAATAAGTGTGGCGAAGGAGCCAAACTTAAGCCTGTCGAAACACGTTGGCCACATCGGATAGAATATACATGAGCAAAACATATGTGGACGTTTCATCGAACACTTGATGAGCAGGCACGTACAGAGAGAAGATGCAGGACTGCTGCATCTGGGCACGCGCAGACCGGAACAAAAATAGGATTCAACACGTTGGTGACAGCAAGCACCACACCGTGAGGTAGAGGCAGCGTGGGTTCGAGGTCGGCCCAGAAGAGAGCACCGGGAGGGTTGCTGCGTATGGTGGGAACGCACACAGGTCGTAGACACGGACGAGCTTGGGCACGTGCTGCCTGTTGCAGAACATGTAGGAGAGGGGAGCTCGAGCAGGGGCAGCGGCCGGGACCTGCGGGGTCGCAGTCAAAGCAGGCCAGGGACGACGACTGGCGCGGCCGAGGTCGGAGGAACGACGGTGAGCTTCACAGGTGGCGGCTCTTGGCATGGCAGAGTAGAAGAGCCGGCGGGAGAGGCGAGGTCGACCAGGGACGCGCGCATGGTGAGGGTGAGGAGGCAAGGGAGGTGGCCGACGACGGGGCCCAGGTCGACGGTGGCGAGGAGCACGACGGCAGGGAGAGATGGGGTCGACAAGGTCGAGGCGGAGCTCGCTGCAGGCGCGCCAGCAGCGACGGGGAGGAGCTCACTGCGGTGCAGGGCTCGACGGCGACGGACGGGGTCGGGGCACCGGTGGCGGTGCTGCTCGGCATGAGAGGGGGTAGGAAGAGGGCCGAGGCGAGACGGAGGCCTGCAAGGAAAACGTGGTGGCGGCCAGAGGCGCTCGAGGGTGCGCTCAGGGACGATCTGGTAGTTGGGCCTCTCCTGGCGGCGCTCGGGAATTGACCAGAGGAGGGGGACGAGCAAGGCTCGGAATCGAGGGAGGAAGAGGAGTTCGTGTGAGGGCAGGGCCGTGTCGGGGCTGCTGGCTGGTGGGGCCGTGGTTGGTGGCGTGGAGGGTCGGTCTAGCAAGGCAACATGCTGCGCCGCGTGGGGACTGGGGGTCGCGAGCGCGAGGTGGTACCGGCTTGGTGAGTGCGGGGAGTGCAGCGCTGGGGTGGGGCCAGCGTCTGGCGTGTGCGCTTGTGGTCCGTCATGCTGGGTCGTGCTTTTCATCACAGCAGCGTGTGTGTGAGTGTGGCGGCGGCGGGGTGGGAGAGGGAGTGGGATTAGGGTAGGTGGGGTGTTAGGGTTAGCTGGTTGGGGTAGGATAGGATTTGGTTTTGTTTGGACCGGGTAGTAGGCTGCTGGCTTGCTGGGCTTTTGGTCTGGCAGGATGGCGGCCTCCCCGGTAAAACATTTTTATTTTAAAAATACTTTTGCAAATAATTTTTAGGCAAATAAAAGACCCGGGCGAGAGACAGGGGTTTTGATTTGAAATAAAGACGGCGGAATATTTAGAAATCAAAGTAGGCTTTTAGAAAATAGTTTTAGACGAACAAATGCATGATGATGATGATGCTCAAATGCAATGTGGCATGATGACATGAGCATGTGGTCATGATGATGCAATGCACAAAAAACACATCGATTTTCTAGTAGTGGTTTTTGCGGGATGCCACAGCTTACAAGCTCATGATCTCAATAAGATCATGCATAGAGAAAGAGATGAACACATAGCTACCGGTAGAACCCTTAGCCTCGGGAGAGAACTACTCCCTCCTCATCATGGGAATCAACAATGGTGATGGAGATGGTGGTGGAGATCGATGGAGATGGCTCCGGGGGCACTTCCCCATCCCAGCAGGGTGCCGGAACAGAGACTTTCTGTCCCCCGAATCTCCCCTTCGGTGGCGGCGGCGCTGCAGAACTTTTCGTGGCTGGAGGCTTGACGATTTAGGGTTTTGGTATCGGGAGGCTCTTATATGCGAAGGAGGCAAGGTCGGTGGCCGGCCAGGGGGCCCACACCATGCCCTGGCATGGCCTAGGGTTGCCCGCGCCAAGAGGGGGTGTGGCCACCCTATGGCCCCTCTCCGACTCTCCTTCTGGCTCCGTGATTCTTCCGGGAAAATATCAACTTTGGCTTTTGTCTGGTCCAATTCCGAGAATATTGATTTTCTGACTTTGCTGGAACCAAAAACAGCAAAAAACAGGCAACTGGCACCGTGGCTCTTATTAATAGGTTAGTCCAAGAAATCATATGAAAAGTACTCCAAAGTGTGGACAAAACACAAGAAAGTAGATAAAACCAAGCATGGAACATCAAAAATTATAGATACTTTTGCAATGTATCAACACCCCCAAGCTTAACTCCTGCTCGTCCTCGAGTAGGTAAGAGATAAAAAAGAAAGAATAATTTTTGAGGTGACATGCACCATCAAAGACTTGATCAAAGTATTTGCAAAACATTCAAAGCTGGGATCATAGTACTTCAATCATAACATGAAAGACAAAGTTCTAGCAATAAGCAAAGAAACTATGATGCAATCATGAAAAGACACAAACAAAAGATTCATGAATAACATGCTTTGCAAGACGTTTGTTTGTTTCACATAAAGAAAACATAGCATAATAGTATTCAGCTTGTCCCTCAATAGAGTAGCAAATATAAATGCATATGACACCTTCAAAGTTCATAAGAGTGACTAGATACAAATAGTTTAAAACAAACAATATCAAGTTATGCATCAATCAACTAGTCTTGGGACAATGCACATAGAACTAAGAATGGCCACTATGCTCTCAAGAAAGTGCTCATAGAATGTGTGGAGACTCAACAAGGAAATGAAAAGGTTTTGAAAAGTTTGAAAGGCTTCCAAATGTTGAAAGTATGATACTCGTTAGCTTTGAGCTCGCATTGCCCCTATCATAAGCATCTTTAAATGGTTAAGGTTAAAGTGACACAACTAAGAGGATATGCTTGACAAGTTATAAATCAAAGTCTCATGCCCCTTACTTACGAAGACCGATCCTCATGCTACTCAACTTCAGTCACAAGTAAGCTCTTGTCATTGTAAGTATATACGTATCATAGAGAACCGCCAATAGGGTACCCCTTGCACATGACACATGAGCTATCCCATAATCAAAATGACAAGGCAAGCAGACAATGAGCATCTCAGCGATCTTTTTATTTGCTATTTGCATAGGTTTTTATTGAGGATGCTTCATAGAGTGATCATTATGGTGATGCTGCAAGTTTCCACCATGATTAGGCATGGCTTAGGCTAGTGGCCCAGACGTTTCTCTAACACACATACAAACTCCATGATTTTACAAGTTCCACTTTTATTTCACACCGCCGAGATCCGTAAGCAAAAGAACATGATATCAACGGGGTACAAAGTACAAGTGCAATGTTGAAAGCGTTCCCCATGGTACATGGTTCTGATAATTTCAACTTATAAAGCGCAAGCATATACGCAACAAATAAGGACCCAATGGTTCAAGTTTATTAAGGGCAAGAAAAGTAAAGTGTTCCATCAAGTTCGTGAGAGCTTTAATCACTAGTTTTCTCATAACAAGTTGAATTTGGAAGGTAAACAAAAACATGAATATACTTGGAATAGCATAAGCTAGTAGGTAGGTATGGTGGACTCTTTGGAATAACTTGATTTAGGGAGTTGGATGCATGAGTTGAACTCATACTTGGTTGTGGAGGCTAGCAAAAGACTGGGAGCGACAAACTAAGAGAGCAATAATGGCCATAATCATGCAGAGCGACAAAACATCATTGATCAAAGCATAAAGTGATACAACAAGTTGAAAACTAAAGGATCATAAAGGCTATGGTGACTTGAGATAGTCATAACATGGTGTGAGCATGTGCCAAGTCAACCCAAATAAAGCATCAAAGGAGAATACCACTATACTATGCTTTAATATGCTAAAACAACACATGATTCATCCAAGGCACATTAAGCAATCTTAATTGTTTATAACAAGTCATGCTACATCAAAGAATACTAAGCATAAAGCCAAAATAATATCAAGCATGGCATGAATAAAGCATAGGCCACAACCAAAAACGAGCTCTCTTTACCACTTAAGCATGAGCTTTCCTACTCTTTTCCAAACCAAACCAAACTATTTGAAAACCAATGTATGAAAGAGGGGGTCCAACCAATTTATTCAGAAAACTAAGAAAACAAAAACAAACGAAAACCAAAACGAAAACTCAAAAGAAGATGCTCCAAGAACAACGCAACTGTGCATGAAACAATAAAAATGAAGCGTTTTTAAGAAACCTGGAATTTTTATTGATGAAGAAGGGGATGCCTTGGGCATCCCCAAGATTTGACACTTGTACTTCTTGGATATTTCTTGGGGTGACATGCATGGCATCCCCAAGCTTGAGATTTAGTCCATCCTTCATCTCATTACTCATTCCTTCCATACACCTGAAATTTTTCCTTCATACAAAACTTCACACAATCTTTATTAGCAACATTAGTGCACTTAAGATAAATAAGTCTTAAGGTTCAGTTCTAACACCAAATAAACTTCCATTAGAACACTAGCTACTGTAGCACTTCCCTCAAAAAGCTCAATTCCCCAAAAGAACTCAAAAAGGAACCAACAAGAAGCAAATGCAAAAAATGGCAGAAATCAGTCAAAACAGGCCAGCAGGTAAAGACGAATTTTTTCGAAGACCTTCTGTTTCTCAAATTGAAAAGTGTTGAACTAACAAAAGTTAGATAACAACCTGGGGCAGAAGCACAAAAATTCACGCCTCAAAAAGACGTACAGAGATTTTACACGAATGTTTACGGTGAAGCACAGAAATCTGTTTCAAGACAGCAACTTTCCCAAGTCTTACTTCTCTCTCATTAGAGGTTACTCTTGGCACAAAAATCAAATAAAAAGGATAAGGAGCGGTTATTACTGAAGTAATAACTTCCAAGACTCATCTAAAACTTTTGGGTTATCTCCCAATAAGTACTTTTCTTTAACGCCTTTAAGTTAGGCATGATAGTTTGGGAGGATGCTCACATAAGAAATATGAATTGAAGTAAAAGAGAGCATCAAGAAGCAAATTCAAAACACATTTAAGTCTAACCCACTTCCTATGCATAGGAATTTTGTAAAGAAACAAGTCATGAAAGCACAAAGCAACAAGCATAGGAAATCAAAACAAGTGCAACTTTAAGACTTTCAACATAAAGAGGGGAAACTTAATATTATTGAGATGCATAAAACCATGTTTCCCTCTCTCATAATAACTTTCAGTAGCATCATGAATAAAATTAACAATATAACTATCACATAAAACATTTTTATCATGAGCCACATGCATAAAATAATTATTACTCTCCACATAAGCATAGTCATTCTTATTAATTCTAGTGGGATCAAATTCAACAAAATAGCTATCATTATTATTCTCATCACCATAATCATCAAATATAGGAGGCATATTATAGTCATAATTAATTTTCTCCTCAATAGTAGATGGACTGAAAATATCATATTCATCATTGTAATCATCATATATTGGAGGTTTGGTATCATCATAAGCAATAGAATAGCTATCTTCCAAAGCTGGGGAACTAAAAAGATCACTTTCATAAAAACTAGCTTCCCCAAGATTAGACTTTTCCATAGCATTAGCAATAATGGTGTCCAAAGAATTCATACTAACAACATTGCTATTAGCATGCAAATAAAGTTCCATAGGTTTTTTAATTTTCTCTTCAAACACTTCATGTCCTAACTCAAGATAAATACTATAAAGCTCTCTAATTTTGTTGTTGTTTTCCATTAAGCCTAACTAGTGAAAACAAGAAACAAAAAGACAAAATTGCAGAATCTAAAGGAAATAACTTCGAGCACTCACACCAGAGGATGTGAGTACCTTTTACCTTACCTCCCCGGCAACGGCGCCAGAAAATAGCGTTTGCCGTGGGAGGTTCTTCTTCTTTATTCCTCCGGTGTGAATAACTTTTACCTTTCCTCCCCGACAATGGCGCCAGAAAATAGCTTGATGTCTATGCACTTCTATTCTTGTAGACAGTTGTTGGGCCTCCAAGTGCAGAGGTTTGTAGAACAGCAGCAAGTTTTCCCTTAAGTGGATTACCCAAGGTTTATCGAACTTAGGGAGGAAGTGGTCAAAGGTATTCCCTCTCAAGCAACCCTGCAATCAATATACAAGAAGTCTCTTATGTCCCCAACACACCCAATACACTTGTCAGGTGTATAAGTGCACTAGTTCAACGAAGAGATAGTGAAATACAAGTGGTATAGATAATTATAAGTGGTAATGGTGATAGAGAATAGCTTGGTGGTGTGGAAAAGACTAAAGGCAAACTGAAATAAAGATGGAAGCAAGCAAACATGTAACAGATCTAGTAGCAAACGGTGTATCAATGCTTAGAAACAAGGCCTAGGGATCATACTTTCACTAGTGAACACTCTCTCATAAATATATTATCTTCATGATACTACTCTTAACTACTCTTCGGTTGGACACTCTAATCCATGGTAGGGCTATAACAGCACACCTCAAAGTAAGCCTTTCCCATCTAGATAACCCCACACTGTCACCTTGAGTACTAGATAGGTCCAACAAACACCACAATTTTATAAAGACATCCAACTCCAAATATAACTCATAACAAGTATTTGTAATCTCTAGCCTAAGTGCCACCATGGTGTGCACGTTGTCACTTTCACACACATGGGGAGAGCAGAGATCTATTAAAGCACTTGAGTAGCAAGGTAGATCTTGAGATTACAAGCTCATGATCTCAATAAGATCATGCATAGAGAGAGAGATGAACACATAGCTACCGGTAGAACCCTTAGCCTCGAGAGAGAACTACTCCCTCCTCATCATGGGAATCAGCAATGGTGATGGAGATGGTGGTGGAGATCGATGGAGATGGCTCCGGGGGCACTTCCCCGTCCCAGCAAGGTGCCAGAACAGAGACTTTCTGTCCCCCAAATCTCCCTTTGGTGGCGGCGGCGCTGCGGAACTTTTCGTGGCTGGAGGCTTGACGATTTAGGGTTTTGGTATCGGGAGGCTCTAATATGCGAAGGAGGCAAGGTCGGTGGCCGGCAGGGGGCCCACACCATGCCCTGGCATGGCCTAGGGTTGCCCGCGCCAAGAGGGGGTGTGGCCACCCTGTGGCCCCTCTCCGAATCTCCTTCTGGCTCCGTGATTCTTCCGGGAAAATATCAACTTTGGCTTTTGTCCGGTCCAATTCCGAGAATATTGATTTTCTGACTTTCCTGAAACCAAAACCAGCAGAAAACAGGCAACTGGCACTGTGGCTCTTGTTAATAGGTTAGTCCAAGAAATCATATGAAAAGTACTCCAAAGTGTGGACAAAACACAAGAAAGTAGATAAAACCAAGCATGGAACATCAAAAACTATAGATACATTTGCAATGTATCAGGTACCTGACAAGTCCTTAGAATGAGGCAAGAGAGGATACAATAATCATCATGTCATACAAACTAATACATGATCCTATCTATGATAAATAACATGCATAAAAGCTACATGGCTAGGCCGAAGCCCTTAGCCCAAGGAGAATTACTCACACATAGACATGAGACCAAAGATCATAAACATTGTAGTGAAAATCATGAGATTGATAGCAAATAGTCTTACAATATCGCCAATCGAAGAAGACATCTACTATTACAAGTGATGGAATATGGCTATGGTGGTGGAGAGATTAGATCTAAGTGTATTCCTCCGGTGGCTCATCAGTGTTGTGGATGGAGATCTAGGGTTGGCTGATGGTTTCTAGAGCGGCCTCTTTTCTCATCGCTCGAGGCTTCTTTATGTAGGGGTCCCTTCATGAAAATTGTTCTGTTTGACCTAGCGGCGTCGATGGAAACTATAGGACCGGAACTATATAGCCGAAATTTTGTTTCGGTCGTATAGTTGGTCGTTAAAGCGTCTGCCTCCGACCCACGACTCCTGGTTTCTTCTGGTTGTTGGAAATCTCGTATCTTTGACTTTAATGTAGTGATTCCCATCATCAAATGTTATTATCTGCGCAAGAATAAAATAGAAAGAAAGGATTGCATACCCCTTTGATTATTAGGCATTAGTGGCAGGGTTTAGAGAGATATTTCATAAAATATATGAATAATATCCAGTTTAAATGTGGACGTGGATGGCTATATTTCAGAGCCATCAGCCTCCCCAAGCTTAAACATGATCATCCTCGAGCAAGAAAACCAAAATCAAAAAGGAACTCAACATTTAAACTGAAATAACGAGATGATGATCTTACTCATGATTGGTAGTCTCATATTTCCTCCACTTCATAAATCTGAAAAACTTCAGCATAGATAGAGTAATGGCAAGCATATCATATGGGTTTTATGCATCCTTATAGCACAGCAAAATTATTGTTAACATGGATGATTCAAATGAGTAAACTTTATTCCATCTCATGTACTCAACTCATAGGCTTGCCTTTGAACAATAAAGTATAATCATGAAAATTGAGAGTGTGGGAGTTGTCATGAAAAGCATATACACTAGAGTATCTCAATTCTTCCACATCAATAAATCGAGACTTTTCAAGCACTACTTTTATTTTCATTGTCCTTCAAGAATTTCGGTTCTTGAGTAATTGAGAGCATGCCAAAAAAAATATTAGTTTATCGGGCTATGATGGACACTCGTGGCATCACTAAGGTTTTTGTTCGTTTTGCATAATGATTACTCATAATAGCTAGAGGAGTGATTCCATCATGAACACAGCTACCCAGGAGTGCCAAGAATCTTACCCACTATAGCATTGCTGCTACATGTGTTTAATCAACTCATAGCCGAAATCTAGGAGTTTCCTCCATGAATATTGTTCGTAGGCCAGCGGAGTTGTTGGCATCCCATGAAGTTTGACATGTGTAAAGCTATATCATTCTTATCAGGGGCGGATACAGACCCAGGGCAACCAGGGCCATGGCCCGGGTCGTTGCAAAGTTTTCAGCCTACCATATCAAAATTTGTTTGGCCCATGGGCACATCCAACCTCCGACCCAACTCGTTGCTCCCCTCTCGTCCTAGCTCCTGACTCTCTCTACCGATCCAGTCAAACGAATGAGAGGAACCCCTCGTTTCGGCTTCCACCCCCAGCCATGTCAGCGATCTGGCTGACCTTTTGCTCGGCCTCAACGAGAGGCTCTGACCGCCAGGCCCCATCCCTGCCCTACCTGGCCGGCGCCTCCTGCCCTCCTATGCTCCTCTCCTGCCTCCTCAACTCGAGTCCTCCATGCTGCGTGACCGTCGGCCGGTGGCTGGGCCTCCTCTGCCGGCCTAGCTCCGCCCCTAGCTATGGCTCTACCTCATCTGCTCCTCATGTCCTCATCTCAACTAGGTAATTTCTTGATTTCTTCAACAGATCAATTGAATTGATTTGTAATTGAAGTGGTTTGTTGGTTTAACTATGGTTTGTAAATCGCTTTCATGTTTTTTAGGAAAAAAGATGAAGAGATTTTATCATTGATATTAAAACCGAACCAATAAAAAATACAAATCCTCAAACCCAGAAACAATTCTCATCTCTTATGTATTTTTTTGACAATTAACAATGGATTTGAAGATATATTCATTTTTGCAATTGTACTAAATATTTTGTGCTATTTCAATGGAGTAATTGCTTATACGGTTATTTTTTGGCCCGGGGCTTGCTCCATTCCTAGATCCACCACTTATTCTTATGATTAACAAATCAAACTTTGGCATGCTCACAAAAACCGCTAAACGTTAATTCAATCGGACAAATCCTTTTAAAGAGAGCTATCAAGTCAATCAACATTTTCAGTGGTGTTGAGTATCTCTAGAAATAAGCCTTAAAGACTAAACACTACAACACCAAAGCCTTCAATTGTGAGACTTTTTCTTATTACAATTGTTTAGCAAATTTAGGCAAGACTTGGTTAATTACGAGAGCTGGAACAAAACGTACCCAACTAAATACCCATGCAAACGAAAATCATACTACAATAAAAAGACTCACTCCACCAATATAACATCTCAACATTTACTACTAACTAGCATGGGTTTCTCAAACTTCAAAAGTGGAGAGTCATAAGGCATACCTCTTATGTTTGGTTCCACTTCTCTCTTCCTTTTTTATTTGTTTCTTGGAAACTCGAAGTTGATCACTCATCTGCAAACACATGAGGACCTCGAGGCAGAAAGAAAAGAAAGAAAAATGGAGAAATCTTTTTGTTGTTTTAAGAGAAGGAATTTAAAGAATAGAAAATTGGCGGGAACGCTCGGCTAGAAAATCTCGAAAGCAAATCGAAAGAACTAAAAATAAATTGTTGAGGAAACCAACACAAGTGCTTATAATCTCAAATTAAAAATATAACCTTGAAATAAATAAAAGCAAATGAACACCAAATAAAGATACATGAGGAAACTTCCCCAAGCTTAGTCTTTTGCAAGCCCTTCAAATCATTGTGGTGGCGGGAAAAAGTCGTTACTCCAGTTTGCAAATTGAGTTGATAAATTACTAGTTGTTCCTCGGAGGTTCAAAGAGAGGCTATGCATCCTCTCCACAGTCCCTCCAAGTTCTTAGAAGTCTTGGTATGTAGCAAACCAGGTTGATGGCTGCTCCTCTTGATGAGGGACTTCTTGCTCCTCTTCTTGGTCCTCATCCTCATCTGGAATCTCCTCCTCGGGTTGGTGTTTCTCAACCTGCAAGTCATATAGCGAACATCCTTCCTTGATAGAGAAAAGACCATTAGGCAAAGGAGCGGGGTAGATACGCCCAACTCCAGCAATATGCAGGTAATAAACACCACCTCTCCTAGTGAGCATTCCACAAGCCTTTAAAGTAGAGAAACCAACACGTCGCTCACCTAGCACAGGTTGCAACTCACCTAGGTCGATGCCTAGGGAAATGGCAAGCACGGTGATGACGCCTCCACCTATGGTCGGTCCTTGGATTTGGGAGGATTGGTGCTCTAGGTAGCGCACCAGGATTGCGCCTAAGTTGAGTGACAAGTCACAGTTGATGTAAGCAGCCTTTGCAAGGACTAAGATGTCCTCCTCATTGAGTCTTGTGAACTCGTTTCTTGCCTACAAGGTGTTAGCAATAACATAGAACAAACAGCGAATTGCAGGATATTGAATATTCTTCCCCTTGCTTACTCTAGTAGTGAAACTTATTCCATTATAATACTATGTAGGGGAAGGGTCTAAGCTAGTAAAGGATACGCGTAACGTATTAACATCATTGTTTGGGAAATTAAAACATGTGCACCATTCATTTAGTGTTAAAGTGTAGTTGTTGTTCATTAGTCGGAAAGAAATTGTGTCCTCTCCTTGCCATAGTTTAACAGTGCTTTGCAACGAACTTAGGAATTCAATGGTTAACCAGCGATAAGTAGGCACATCATTGTACACAAAGTTTTGCAGGCCAACTCTATTGCAAAGTAAATTAAAGTCATCAGAAATACCGAGTTGGTTCAATATAATGGGGCAAGCCCACTTGGTTGCCTTCACTTTGTGATTCTTGATCCTAGCGAAGCGATCATGTTGGAGCTTATTCCTGAACCGTATCCCCATGCGTTCTTGAGTGACAGCCCGAGAAGCGCTAGCGGCAGCACGAGCACGAGTTTGGCTCCTTGTGTTCATCATCTAAAACAATAATGGAAGACAAAATAAAACTTTTTAATCCAATAATAATAAGTGTAACATATTCCTCATCATAGCACACTAAAGAATCCTCCCAAAGTAATAATCTAGGCAAGAGAATCATGGCAATTAGTTCATAGTAGGTCTCACCCTAGATTGATAATGACAATAGATCGAAGATGAATTTGCAAAAAGTAGTTGGAGGATCGGAGGAGAAACATACCGTAGATCACTTGTGTGCTAGGAAATCGAACGAAATTTGAGTAGAGGTGAAGATCTCTTGAGGTTTTGAGAGAGTTTGGAGGTAGAAGAGAGAAAAAGGATTGAAGTTTTAGGGTTGGAGGTACCTTTCCGTGTGATTTTATGGTCGACGCAACTATATGGGCACAACTATACGGCCAGAACATTGTGTTCCCGCCGTATAGTTGGCCTTTTGTCAAATTTTTAGCGGTTCCTGCCGTATAGTTGGCCTTCTATCAATTTTTTAGGGTTTCCACCTGGCGTCATAGCTATACGGTCGGAACTATACGGCCAAAACAATATGTTCCCGCCCTATAGTTGGTCGTCAAACCGTCTATACCTGGAAAAGAATTTGTCCGAAAGCATCGATATCTATACGACCGGAGCTATATGGCTGGAATTTTTTATTCCCGCCATATAGTTGGTCGTTAAACAGTCAGTACATATCAAATAAAAAATTGTCGATGGCAAAAATACCTATACGATCGGAGCTATACGGTCAAAATTTTTATTCCTGCCGTATAGTTGGTCGTTAAACCGTCTATATGCATCAAAAAAATTCCGTTTCTTTGCAAATTACTTCTTATCCTGCAACTTAGTGAAATACCTTGTTTTTGACAGAAAAATGATAGTAAATATTGTCGACCAACAACAACATGTATAAAGCAGGATTTTTAGTACTACCAAACTTCTTCTCCTCAAATGGAGTTTTCTAGCACTCTTTATTAAACATAAACTTAAACTAAAACTTAAACTCAAACCTTTATTTCACATGGGTTGCCTCCCATGGAGCGCTCTTTTATGGTCAATAGCTTGACCTCCATGTTGCTCACTTAGGCCAGATGAGTGGAACACCCACTCCAAAGTAGTTGGACTTCAAAGTGATGGCCTCCTTTTCATCATGCTTGACTTTCTTCTTCCTGGGAAATGAATAACAAAAGGAACCCGGGAAGGCAATTGAAGCTTCATGTTCCCTTCATGTAGATTAATCAAAGCCTTAATAGTTCTTAAGAAAGGACAACCTAGTTTAATAGGAGTAGTAGCATCTTCGGGCATATCAACAATAACAAAATCAATAAGAGCAGGACAACCTTTAATGTATACTAAAGTATTCTCATTAATTCCTATAGCTTGTTTGTAGGTAGAATCTGCTAGATGCAATTTTAACTCAGTGATCTCAAAAGATCCAAGATTTAACTTATTAAAAAGACTTTTTGGAATCGTTGAGACGCTTGCACCTAGATCACAAAGTGCAGCTATCTCATTGGTCCCAATCTTAATCTTAATAGTAGGCTCAAATATATCATCAAGCTTTATAGGTAATTTTTTAGCTATTTGCTTATATTCTTCCTCAAGATCACGTACCTTTATTGCTACCTGATTAACAAAGTGTTGGTACATAGCTTCCTCATTTCCTTCACTTACCGGAATCTTAATGTTGATCCTTTTCACAAGATCTTCAATGGTGTAACTTGGTGAAGGAGCATTGCTATAATCAAGTTTTTCAGGCTTATATCTTTGGATTCTCATCATTTTGAGGTCTTCAACAGGATTGGGATTACCTACAAATTTAGCTAGAATGAGAGTTTGACTCTCAGTTATCTTACCTAGCTGTGCCTCAACAATCCTTGTTCTTTCTTGGAGGGCCTGCAAATCATTCCTCAAACTTACAGCTTGGTTAGATAATTTACCAAGCATAGCATCATGGTTCTCCATTATTATAACAAGAATATTGTTTTGTTCATTTTGTGAGTCTATAAAAGAGTTAAGTGTTTCTTGGAGACTACCATTACTAGTTCCCATATTATTATTAGAGTTACCTGCAGGATTAGAATAATGTTTCTGAAAATTAGGATTATAATTCTTCTTCCAAGCAGGGTTATAATCATTACGAGCTATGAAGTATATTTCTTCAATATTTGATTCTGGGATAGCTCTTACTTGGGTTTCCTTACCTTTTACGGCTAATATGAGCTCATCCAACTTAGCATTGAGTTCTTAATTTTCTTCTGGTGAGACAAAGTTCACCTTCTTCGTATTTGATCTTTCCACATGCCATTGGGCATGGTTGTCTTGCATATTGTCTAGCAGCTGCTTTGCTTCAGTAATATGTTTACCCATGAATGTTCCTCCAGCTGCAGTATCAAGTATAGACTTAGACACAGGATTAAGAGCATTATAAAATAAATGTAGGATTAACCAATCTTCCATCCCATGGCTGGGACAATTTCTTAAATATTCTTTCATCCTCTCCCATGCAAGCGCTAGTGGTTCATGCTCTTCCTGTCTAAAACCAGTAATATTAGATCTTAGTTGCATAGTCTTTGCAGGTGGGAAAATTTTAGTCATAAATAAAGAAGTACATCCCACCCATGTTGTAATAGTATTTTTAGGCAAAGCTAGCAACCATTCTTTTGCTCTTCCTCTAAGAGAGAAAGGAAATAAATGCAATTTGACCGCATCGGGGTCAACATCTTTTATGTGTATCATATCACATATTTCAGTGAAAGTATTTAAGTGCATACCTGCGTCCTCAACAGTAGAGCCTCCAAATTGATTCTGTTGAACCAAACTTAAATAATGGGGCTTAATTTCATAGTCATCGGCCGCAATTGCTGGCCGAGTAATAGGAGTACGCAAATAATCATTGTTAGGAGTAGCAAACTCCCCAAGCTTCTTTTCAGCCATAGTTCTTATGTTATTGGGTTTTCTTAAACAAAGACTTATAATAGTAAGAACAAGAATATAAAGACTAACTAATTTTGTTGGTTTTTCAAATAAAGGCTGAAAGCAAACTAAAAATTAGGTTCCTACTAACCTCACCAGGGTAGCTATTGCTTCCCCGGCAACGGCGCCAGAAAAAGGGTTGATACCTTCAATCCGGATTACGGATGTAGTGTAGCTTCTTTTTCCCTAGTAGACCTTGGTTTATTGAATCCTCGGGAAGCAGATGCATAGTGAAGTTACTTTAATGGATCTTCAGGAGTTTTAGAATTCCTTTTGTGTTTTTACCGGACCAAGAGTTTGCGTCTTTCTGTTGTTGTCGATGATGGAGAGAGGGGGCCTAGGGCGTTCGGTTTCACCTGTATTTGTGCAAAACATCTGATGGGAATAAAAGATAAATATAAAGTATGCATGTAATTTTTAGAGTAAGATAAATTATATGTGGGTAGTGCATCCATAATTGTTATTGCCTCCGCAACCGCTTATAACAATAACCTACTAGTCTCATCCATAGAAGAAAGAGAACTAATGATATGCATAGTGATGTCACCGTTAATCTCAAGTAAATCCCTCACATACAACCATACTACCCCTTCTATCACTGGGGTTCCCAACCTACAGATTAGTCATTACTCATACTCCCTATACCTGGCTCAATCCTCGGGGTCTTGGGTACCTACAAGTCCTTATATTGAGGCAAGAGAGGATACAATAATCATCATGTCATACAAACTAATACACGATCCCATCTATGATAAATAACATGCACAAAAAGCTACATGGCTAGGCCGAAGCCCTTAGCCTAAGGAGAATTACTCACACATAGAGATGAGATCAAAGATCATAAACATTATAGTGAAAATCATAAGATTGGTAGCAAATAGTCTTACAATGTCGCTAATTGAAGAAGAGATCTACTATTACAAGTGGTGGAATATGGCTATGGTGGATTAGATCTAAGTCTATTCCTCCGTCGGCTCGTCGGTATTGTGGATGGAGATCTGGGGGTGGCTGATGGTTTCTAGAGCGACCAATTTTCTCGCCGCCCGAGGCTTCTTTATATAGGGGTCCCTTCACGAAAGTTGTTCTGTTTGACTTAGCAGCGTCGATGGCAACTATACGACCAAAACTATACGACCAAAATTTTGTTCTGGTCGTATAGTTGGTCATTAAAGCACCTGCCTCTAACCCACGACTCTTGGTTTCTTCTGGTTGTTGGAAATCTCGTATCTTTGACTTTAATGTAGTGATTCCCATCATCAAACGTCATTATCTGTGCAGGAAAAAAATAGAATGAAGGGATTGCATACCCCTTTGATTATTAGGCATTAGTGGCAAGGTTTAGAGAGATATTTCATAAAAAATATGAATAATATCCAGTTTAAATATGGACGTGGATGGCTATATTTTAGAGCCATCATCCATCACATAATTCCAGATGATATGACTTCATTGTTAGTTGGCTCTAATAGCACCATTGTAACATCCCAAAAACTTTAATCAATATTATCAACTCCTAATCACCCAATTTAGGGTTAACAAAAACTTTTATTAAAGAAAAGGCATATGAATGCATGTGTGTTTGCATTAGTGTAGATTTGAGTGTATATGCCATGCTTGATTGTTCTACATATTATGAAATGGTTTAAAGGTGAATGCCACATCATCTAGACCATTTACAAACAAAATCCAAAGAGAAAGAAATCAAATAAGATTAAATAAGGCAAATGGTCATTTTGACCATTTTAAACTACTAGGCCACTTTAGATGTTCAAAGAAGATAATTCCTAACAGAAGCATTTCTAATTCTTTTCACCCCTTGCTAGACCATATAAATATGTATCAAGGCCCACTTTACAATCTTACAAAAACATCTAGCAAATAAATTTAAAGGACATTTGAAAATTGAATCAAGTGTATGTGTTAAGATCACACGTTTTCAAAAACCCATCAAATGAATTCACCTTGACTTATCCAAGCAAACCTAGTCTCTCAAGCTTAATCTAAGATCACTCAAAAAATTTGAATCAAAAATTCAAAAATAATTTTGATGCGGCCATTTTATCAAACACTTGGCATGCACAGAAAAAGCTCTAGCCTAACTTCATTGTTTGGTATAGTGATCATCGACCATTTGGTCTCCAATTTAACCCCTGTCCCCTTTTAGCCTAACCCAGCCCCAGACCAGCTCCCCCCTTCGCCGCTGGCATAGTGGAGCGTCGCCCGTTCTTGGTCGTCGCTGACCGACAGTGGGCAGCACGCCAGGAGCCACGCCAGCTTCGCCCAAGATGCGCACCAGACACGCGAGCTCCTACCGCCACCCTCGCCACCTGACGGTCAAGCCCAGCCACACACCACTAGCACTGCAGCAGCACGGCCCCTGTCAAGGCGCAGTGGCGCGCCCGCGCCAAGGCCTCAGCCAGCACGCCGCCGCTTATTCCCTCGCGTGCACGTACCGCCATGATAGAAGCACCCCGGCAGACACCCTCGTTCGCCGCCGCCCGACCTGTAGCAGCCGCATGCCGCCACAAGCACCTTTGCATCCGCCTAGAGCACCGCACACACCAAACAAAACCCAGCCGCCCCACGCCTCCCCTTTAAGCCAACAACGACCGCCAGGAAACACCGCACTGTCCACCTACCCTAGCCATGCCCTTAGCTCTTTGTGCCGCCCTCGTCGGAAACGTCAGCCCGCACCGTTATGTCCCCTCATCGAGCTATAAAAGGAGGCCACCCCAGCCTCCAATCCTCACACCACTCGACTCCCCACTCACCACTGAGCCTCCCACACCTCTTCCCAAATCAAGGCGAGCACCACCGTGCCGAAATTGTACCGAAGTCCGCCGCTGTTGGAGGAGAAGGGCGCTGTCGATTGTGACCACCCTGAGCCCTGCCGTGACCGCGCCTCGCCTCACCGTCATCTACCACGTCGTTTGCCCCTGTCGCCGAGCCTAGTTGGAGCCCAGGTGAGCCCCGCCAGACCCCCACTGCCGCGCTAGGTCTAGTTCCTAGTCGGAGCTATTCGTCATCGACGATGACTCTTGGTCGTTAGATTAGAAGTTGATCGCACGGCTCAGATTCGCCCATACCGTTTTGCTTAGTTAGTTTCGCTGACCAGTGGGTCCGCACTGTCAGCAGCCTGCTGCGCCGTGGAGTGCCACTGGGCCGGTCCATTAGCTTTCCCGCGCTGGCCCAAAAATTCAAATAAGTGATTTTCCAATTTAGTTGAAATCATATTCTGTACCTATATTCAAAAATCAATCCAGAGAGTTTCACTTAACCAAATGGCATGATTCAAATTTTGCTAGAAATATAATTAAAATATCAATCCATGCCCGTTGGATTTAAATCATTTCGAGTTAGAGATAATCTATAGCAAAAATAACAATACAGCAACTTTTCTGCATTCAAACATTTTTCAAAAATCAACCATAATAGCTTTTGAGTTGATTCCAACTCTCAAAAATCACATTTGATGATACCTATCTGAATATGTAAAAATATTTAGGTTTGCATGCAGTGACTTTGTACTAGTACCAAAACAATGTTGTTAGGGCATTTCTAGTCACTTTAAATCTATTTAATAATAATCTTAAACTTTATAAAAAGTGATCAACCCTTTAAATCGCATTCCCATGTATTAGAATATGTGGTGATGACATGTGTCCACATGATCCCATATTTTAATTGGAGAATATTAAATCTTAATTAATTTCAATGAGTAGAAATTACTTTTCTCAAATAAAATAAATGAAACTAGTTCTTTAAATCATGTGATGATTGTGATGATGCTAGATCATCAAGTGTGTGCCTTAGTGTGCTATATAGCAATAGATAAGTATTGTTTGGTGATTGTGTACCCCGTATTCATTTATAGACGATAGTACTGACCAAGTCTACAAGGAGGAGGAGTTCTACCCCGAAGAAGACGAGGAGAATTTCAATCACTGCACCAAACAAGGCAAGCCATCACCACTTGTAAGCTAGATCTATGCAAGATTTAACCTAAGAAAGATGCACTAGGCATGCTTTGGTCCTACCATTTTGATTATACCAATCCCAAGTTTTACTTGCAAGCTTTATTCGTTTAGTTTACCAAAGTTCTTTACTTTTAAGATAGATAGCATAAAGAGTATAAAACTAGGCCTATCTAGTTGTACTTAGATGTCATTCTATGGCATGAGATTGAAGATTAGCACCCCTCATTAGTGAACACTCTTAACTTTAGTGGCTAATGCTAAGCATAAAAACTGGATCACTTTAGATGGGAATATTTGATGAAAATGATTATGAAAACCTTGGAATGATGAGTCATTCTATTGAAATGTTTTGACATGTGTTGAGAAACACAAACGGATTTGATGATGAAAATGTTGAGGCATGAGCCTTAGCCCTTTATAAAAACTGATGGTTAGGTTCGAATGCGATACCATTCCAATTTTACCATACAACCACAATACCTGAATTGGGTAAGGCTTAGCCGGAAGTTTATATGCATTAGTATGGGTTCCCTCGCGGGAGAGGTTTGAGATAAGGCTAACTCTTGATGATGTCCACCTATGCAGTGCCCAAGATGGCAGATGGCCATGGCTGGGAGGCCAAGCTCATAGGGGAGGTGCCTATACTAGAGTGTATAATTGAAAGGTTATGATTGATTATCCGCATACTAAGTATGATGATTCAGGGTTATCCCTGACGGATATATCGAATTTTGTGGTGAAAGTGTACCACCTCTGCAGAGTGTCAAACTATTCGAATAGCCGTGTCCGCGGTCATGGACAGTTGGAGTGGCCATACTATTCCATTGTCAGATGTTTTCAAAATGACTTGTGAAATGAAGTGTGACTTTGACTTGACCACAATAGGGTTGTGACTATGAAAAATAAGTTCCCACTTAGGTGATTTAGAACATTAACTTAGCTTTCTTTACTTCTGAACTTAGCTTAATATAAATCTAGCTTTTGCAAATAAACTTAGAGCTTAGCCTTCCTACTAGAACTACCTTACTTGTTAGTGATAGTTTACGAGTACTTAAAGAGTAATCATGGCTTTGTCCCTAGCTATTCCCGTGGCCATACTATGAGGAGGACTATCAGGAAGATGGACAGAAGGACGGCTATGATAACTAGGATCATCTCCCATCGTCAGCATTGCCTGTGACCCTGAAGATGGAGCCCACTACTACGCTTTATTATTCCGCTGCTTGATTGTATTAAGACTGGATCATGAGATCCTTTATTTGTGTAAAACCTTATTATGGTTTGTAATGGATGATGTACTGTGATATCCAATCTATTATGTCTCGCAAAAATGGTAATCTTGGGATTGCGAGGTATGGCATAACAGGCATCTAGGATTAAAAATCCGGGTGTTGACAACTATGAACAGGAAACCTTGATCATCAGCTACCCATGAAGTAGTTGAATAGAGGCTACTGGGACCTGGTTTGTTTACATATCACACATGTATCAATGTTTCTGCTTGATACAGTTATAGCATGATATAAAACTATTATGAACTAATAAGATATGACAATAAAATTCTTTATTATTTTCCTCTAGGGCATATATCCTTTAGGATTGTCAACAGTGACTGTCTATTTCTTCAGTAAAGTGTCTAAGTCTACTGTTAGTGAAGCTCTGATATTCCACTGATCTTACTATGCTAGTTAGGTTGCTTGATACTAATTCTCACATCAATAGAATCAATATTGTTAAGTTTCCTTAACTATATCCTATGATCTGTTTGTCTAAATGCTAGCTGTTAGTCTAATTGTTATCTGTGAGTACAGATGGTTGTAGTGTTGGTTGATTACTTAAAATTTGTGCTTGTTATCATTGTGGTCAAAATCCACAACTCAAACATTGTACTTAAGTTTGATCTTAATTCTGTAGTTTCTTGTACTAATTGTTTAGTAGCTCTATATGTTATAGTTACACTGATATACATGTGTTTTCTTTTGTTTGTATGCATTAGTTGTTTACTGAACTTGGTTCAATGATTATTGTAAGTGTGTTTGATTCATTAGTGTTATTTATTCATGTAGGTTTACTGTATAAGAATTTTTTCTTTATATCTATATTTTCATCCTTGAGGCCAATCCTATGGTATATCCTAGGGATGAGAGGCTAGATATGAAGTTTATATTCTTGATTACTATGAATGTGCTAGCACAGTTATATTGGCATGGCATATGTGGTGTTCTCTGGTAATGGAGGTGCACGGGTGCTAGACATAATTGCACTAGGTTGCTACCTAAACACTCTCTCTCTTTTTTTATTCCTATCCTAAAGTTTTAGTTATAAACCTTTCAAGATTCAAAAATATTCTTATGGAAGATCTGGTGTTGTTCTTCCCTTCCTGGCTTCTGTTCTTGCTTGATTCCTTCTCTCGGATCCCTCTCTCTCTCTCACTTGTGTGTGTGGTTTATGGTTTGTTCCTCTCCCCTAACCACTGGTCTGAGGGTGTTTCTTAGGATCCCTGCTTTGAGGATTGTGATTTCTAAGCTGGGTCTTGGGTCCTATTTATAGTGTTCTAGGGTTCATGTGCTGATGAAACCTCATTGTTTGCATGTAGTGAGTAAGCTTCTTATACCACCTCTCTAGATTGGTTTCTAGTTGGAATTTATGTGATAGCATGGGTTCTAGTCGGTTTGCTCATATGCCATTTTAGGCATGATGTTTAAGGGTTATTTTAGTCATTTGTTTGCTTACTTTGTCTTTTGACAAGTGGAATTTATTCTTATTTAACTTTGTAACGTTTCCTAGGAATTTAATTTCTTTATACTATTATTTGTGGGCTCGGTGTATCATGATCTGTGAATTGTCAGTCTTCACTTGTCATGGATCTTGGTTCTTTCCAGAATCCATTTAGTCGAGGTTAACTTATTGGGAATATTCCTAAGAGGCAATAATAAAGGTGTTATAATTATATTCAATGTTCATGATATGTGTTTATTCTCCATGCTATAATTGTATGAATCGGATATTGAATACATGTGTGGATATATAAACAACAAAGTGTCCCTAGTGAGCTTCTTATGCTACTGATGGGTTCGTAGCAAGGAAAACAAAAAATTTCTACCGCAAGAACGAACAAAACCTAGATCTAATCTAGATAAAAGCCAAGATCTAATCTATTAGACATGAGCAACGTGATAGATCTGTACTAACCCTCGTAGAACCGAAAGCGTTATGAGATTAGATCTCGGGGTTGATGTAGTCGATCACTTGCCGATCTCAAGATCGTGTGGACGATCCTTCCGGCGCCGCGTTCGGCAGCTTCATGATTGGTCACACGTCGGAGTCGGCAGACCTTCCTCTCCTGTTCCAAATGAGCAGCAGAGGTAGTAGATCTTCTCCACGGAATCCCAGCAGCACGACGGTGTGGTGGTGGTGGTGGAGAGAATTCTGCAGGCTTCGCCTAAGCCGAGCAGAGAGGAAGGAAGAGGAGAGGCGGCTAGGGCTTGTTATGGAGAGAGCTAGGAGGGGCGCCTCCCTCTATTTAAAGGAGGGAGGCGCGCCATGGGAGGGGGAGTCCTAGTAGGACTCCCCTCCTTGGCCGGCGGTTGGGAAGGGGGAGGAGTCCTCCTCCCCCATGAATCCGTGTCTAGCCCCCACAAGGTTTCCTTGACCCTTTCTTGGTTTTCAAGTAAACTCCAAGAAATCTTTCTAGAACCTTCCAGAACATTCCGAAACCTTCTAGAATCTCCATACAAACACTCCGGAACATTTCCTAACTTAGAAAATGATCCCCAATATATGAATCTTATTCTCCGGACGATTCCGGATCTCCTCGTGATGTCCTGGATCCAATCCGAGACTCCGAACAACATTCAGTCTCCAACGCATATTCCATATCTACTTAAAACAACTTCGAACCTTAAGTGTGTCACCCTACGGTTCATGAATATGCAGACATGATGAAGACACCTCTCCGATCAATAACCATCAACGGGATCTGGAGATCCATAACGGCTCCCACATACTCAATGATGACTTTGTGATCGATAGAACCATTAACATACGAAACCAATTCCCTTTGTCACGCGATATTCTACTTATCCGAGGTTTGATCGTCGGTATCTCCATACCTAGTTCTACCTCGTTACTGATAAGTACTCTTTACTCGTTCCATGTTATGTCATCCCTTGTGACCTAGTCACATGCTTGCAAGCTAACTAGATGACATTCCACCGAGAGGGCCCAGAGCATATCTATCCGTCATATGGATGGACAAATCCCAATCTTGGTCAATGCGCTTCAACACATACTTTCAGAACACCCAATGACACCTTTATAACCACCCGATTCTGAGCGGTGTTTGATGTCATCAAAGTACCCATCCGGTGATGGTGATTAACATAACCTCATGGTCGAAGGATTAGGTTACTATGCATTTGAAAGCTTACAGCAATATGAACTTAATGACTTGATCTTATGCTACGCTTACTATGGGTGTGTGTCCATCACATCATTCTCCTAATGATATAACCTTGTTATTAATGACATCCAATGTCCATGATCAGGAAATCATGATCATCATTTAATCAACAAGCTAGTTCCACAAGAGGCTTACTAGGGACTCTTTTATGTTTACAAGACACACATGTATCAGTGTTTCCTTATAATACAATTATAGCATGGGATGTAAACATTCATCACAAACACAAAGATATAATAATAACCACTTTTATTATTGCCTCTTGGGCATATCTCCAACAGTCTCCCACTTGCACTAGAGTCAATAATCTAGATTACATGGTAATATACCTAACACCCATGGCGTTCTGGTGTTGGTCATGCTTTGCTCTAGGGAGAGGTTTAGTCAACGGATCTGCCACATTCAGATCAGTGTGTACTTTGCAAATCTTTATGTCACCATCTCGGACATACTCGCGAATAGGATGGAAACGTAGCTTGATGTGCTTCAGCTTGCTATGTGACCTTGGCTCCTGTGCATTATCCATGACACCTGTGTTGTCACAGTAGATGGCCATCGGGTCCAACGCACTGGGAACCACGCCAAGTTCAGTAATGAACTCCTTCATCCATATGGCTTCTTGTGCAGCCTCCGAAGCAGCTATGTATTCCAATTCAGTTGAAGATTTCGCCACAACGCTTTGCTTGGCACTCCTCTAGCTCACTGCAGCACCATTCAAAATAAATACATTATCATTTGTGACTTCGAGTCATCTGGATCGGTGTTCCAACTAGCATCAGTGTAACCGTTTACAACAAGCTGTTCATCACCTCCATAAGAAAGAACCATATCCTTAGTCCTATTCAGGTACTTTACGATATTCTTGACCGCTGTCCAGTGCTCCATTCCAGGATCACTTTGATATCTGCTAGTCAAACTAACAGCATGTGCTATATCCGGTCTTGTACACAGCATGGCATACATGATAGAATCTATGGCCGAGGCATAGGGAATATTATTCATCTTTTCTCTATCTTCTGCCGTAGCCGGACTTTGAGTCTTACTCAAGGTCTTACCTGGCAACATGGGCATGAACCCTTTCTTGCTCTCTTCCATTCTAAACTTCTTTAGAACTTTGTCTAAGTATGTACTTTGTGAAAGCGCTATTAGGCGTCTTGATCTATCTCTATAAATCTTGATGCCTAGAATATATGCCGCTTCGCCAAGATCCTTCATTGAAAAACTATTATTCAAATAGGTTTTGACGCTATTAAGAAGTTCTATATCATTCCCAATCAACAATATGTCATCTACATATAGTACTAGGAATGCTACAGAGCTCCCACTCACTTTCTTGTAAATACAAGCTTCTCCATAAGTTTGTATAAATCCAAAGTTTTTGATTACTTTATCAAAACATTGATTCCAACACCGGGATGCTTGCTTCAGTCCATAAATGGAGCGCTGAAGTTTGCATACCTTGTCAGCATCTTTAGGATCGACAAAACCCTTGGGTTGTACCATATACAACTCTTCCTCAATGTCTCCATTAAGGAACACCGTTTTGACATCCATCTGCCAAATCTCATAATCGAAATATGCAGCGATTGCTAACAAAATCCTCACAGACTTTAGCTTCGCTACTGGTGAGAAAGTCTCATCGTAGTCAACTCCTTGAATTTGTCGGAACCCTTTCGCGACAAGTCGAGCTTTATAGACGGTAACATTACCATCAGCATATGTTTTTCTTTTGAAAATTCATTTGTTCTCGACAGCCTTACGGCCATCCGGTAAGTCCACCAAAGTCCATACTTGGTTTTCGTACATGGATCCCATTTCAGATTTCATGGCTTCTAGCCATTTGTCAGAATCTGGGCTCACCATAGCTTCTTGATACGTCACAGGGTCATCAGTGTTGTCCACCAACATGACGTTCAAGGCAGAGTCATACCACTCAGGAGTGGTACGAACCCTCGTTGACCTGCGAGGTTCAGCAGTAACTTCGTTCGAAGTTTCATGATCAACATCATTAGCTTCCTCTCCAGTTGGTGCAGGCGGCACAAAAACATCTTCCGGTGCTACGCTACTCTCAACTCCGAGAGAAGGTTCAATAACCTCGTCGAGTTCTACTTTCCTTCCAGTCACTTCTTTCGAGAGAAACTCCTCAAGAAAGTATCCATTCTTGGGAACGAAAACTTTGCCTTCGGATCTATGATAGAAGGTATACCCAATTGTTTCTTTCGGGTATCCTATGAAGACGCATTTCTCCGCTTTGGGTTCAAGCTTATCAGGTTGTAACTTCTTTACATACGCTTCGCAACCCCAAACTTTAAGGAACGACAACTTAGGTTTCTTACCAAACCACAATTCGTACGGTGTCGTTTCAACGGATTTAGATGGTGCCCTATTTAAAGTGAATGCGGCTGTCTATAATGCATAGCCCCAAAACGATAGCGGTAAATCTGTAAGAGACATCATGGACCGAACCATATCTAAGAGAGTTCGATTACGACGTTCGGACACACCATTACGCTGTGGTGTTCCCGGCGGTGTCAACTGCGAAAGTATTCCACATTTCTTTAAATGCATGCCAAACTCATAACTCAGATATTCACCTTCGCGGCCAGAAGCAGAAACTTAATCTTCTTGTTATGATGATTTTCCACTTCACTTTGAATTTCCTTAAACTTCTCGAAAGTTTCGGACTTATGTTTCATAAAGTAGACATACCCATATCTACTTAAGTCATCCGTGAAAGTGAGAACATAACGATATCCACCACGCGATGCTACACTCATTGGACCGCACACATCGGTATGTATTATTTCCAATAAGTCTGTAGCTCGCTCCATTATTCCAGAGAATTGGAGTCTTAGTCATTTTTCCCATTAGACATGCTTCGCATCTTTCAAGTGATTCAAAATCAAGTGATTCAAGAAGTCCATCGGAATGGAGTTTCTTCATACGCTTCACTCTAATGTGACCAAGACGACAGTGCCACATGTATGTAGAATTATCATTCAATTTTATTCGTCTAGCATCTATGTTGTGACATGTGTATCGCTACTATCGAGATTCAATAAGAATAAACCATTCATCTCAGGTGCATTACCATAAAAGATATTACTCATGTAAATCGAACAACCTTTATTCTCAGACTTAACAGAGTAACCGTCTCGCAATAAACAAGATCCAGATATAATGTTCATGCTCAACGCAGGCACCAAATAACAATTATTTAAATTTAAAACTAATTCCGAAGGTAGATGTAGAGGGAGTGTGCCGATGGCGATCACATCAACCTTGGAGCCATTTCCAACGCGCATCGTCACCTCGTCTCTTGCGAGTCTTCGTTTATTCTGCAGCTCCTGTTTCGAGTTACATATATGAGCAACCAAACCAGTATCAAATACCCAGGCACTACTACGACTACTAGTAAGATACACATCAATAACATGTATATCGAATATACCTTTCTTCTTGATGTTGCCGTTCTTCAGATCTGCCAAGTACTTGGGGCAGTTACGCTTCTAGTGACCAGCACCCTTGCAGTAGAAGCACTCGGTTTCAGGCTTAGGACCAGCCTTGGGCTTCTTAGCAGGTGCAGCAGCTTTCTTGCCGTCCTTCTTGAAGTTGCCCTTTTTCTTAGGCTTGCCCTGTTTCTTGAAATTGGTGGTCTTATTGACCATCAACACTTGGTGCTCCTTCTTGATCTCCACTTCAGCAGTTTTCAGCATGGACGATAGTTCGTAACGTCTTGTTCATGCAAAGGCATATTGTAGTTCATCACAAAGTTCTTATAACTCGGTGGCAGTGATTGGAGGACACGGTGAATCCCTAACTCATTAGGAATCGTTATCCCCAACTCTTGGAGCTTGTTTGCGTACCCAGACATGGTGAGCACGTGCTCTCTAACGGAGCTTCCCTCTTCCATCTTACAGGTAAATAACTTCTCGGAGGCCTCATAGCTCTCCACGGCCGTGTGAGTCTCAAAAATGAGCTTGATCTCCTTAATGATCTCGAACGGGCCGTGGTGCTCAAAACGCTTCTGGAGCTCCGTTTCTAAATCGTACAGGATGGCACACTGAACTGTGGAGTAATGATTTTTCCGAGTGGCGTAAACATTCTTTACGTCATCGGTGGCATCATCTGCAGGTGGGTCACCTAGCGGTGCGTCGAGCACATAGGTCATCTGACCAGCCCTGAGGATAATCTTCAGACCACGGAGCCAGTCCGTGAAGTTGCTTCCATTGTTCTTAAGTTTTTCTTTCTCTAGGAACGCATTGAAATTGATGGAGAGATTCGCCATAATCTACAACAAATTTGCAAGTATTTTAGACTAAGTTTATGATAAATTGAGTTCTACTTTAATTCTTAAATTAACTAGGTGAACTCCCACTCAAAACAACATCCCTCACATTGTTTTAGTGATTACACGAACCAAGTCCACTACACCAAGTCCGATCTTCACGAGAGAAGATGTAGTTTCATCGGTGAACAATCTTCATGTTCATCATATCACTTATATGATTCATGCTCTACCTTTCGGTATTCCGTGTTCCGAGACCATGTCTGTACATGCTAGGCTCGTCAAGATTAACCTTAGTTTCTGCATGTGCAAATCTGGCTTGCACCCGTTGTATGCACACGTAGAATCTATCACATCCGATCATCACGAGATGCTTGAGGCATTTAGTCTTAGCAACGGTGCCAACTAAGGACGAACACTTTTATTACTTGATATTTAGTGAGAGGGATCATCTTATAATGCTACCGTCGCGATCTAAGCAATACAAGATGCATAAAGGATTAACATCACAGGCAATTCATAATTAGTGTGATATGATATGGCCCTTTCTTCTTATGCCTTTGATCTCCATCTCGAAAGCACGGACATGATCTCCATCATCACCAGCATTGCGTCAAGGTCAGTGGCGCCGCTTCATGGTTGTCCATCATCACTAGCAACTATTACAACTACTTGGAATAAAGCTATTACAAGATGAATAGACACGCAGGTCTTAACAAAATTAAAGACAACCATTAGGCTCCTGCCATATTACAACAAGGATCATTGCATACATCAAATATAATCACAATCACATGATGGCCATATCACATCACAAAACCCCTGCAAAAACAAGTTAGACGCCTCTAATTTTCTTTGCATGTTTTACGTGGTTTGGGGCTTTCGAATAAGAACGGATCTTACCTACGAAACTGAACCACAACGTTGATACAAGTGCTATCGAGTGCAAAGTGTAGATTGGATCTATACTATGATGGGAGAGACAGACACCCGCAAAGCCACTTGTGCAAAGCAAGTTACACGTCAAGCGTGGAGCAAGTCTCATGTGCGATGACATGTAAGGTTAGCCCGAGCCGCTTCATCCCACCATACCGCAAGATGCAAAGTACACAAAGCAAAAGACGGCACGAGCACCAACGCCCACAACATCATTGTGTTCTACTCGTGCAACAGATCTACGCATAGACAAGGCTCTGATACCACTGATGGGTTCGTAGCAAGGAAAACAAAAATTTTCTACCGCAAGAACGAACAAAACCTAGATCTAATCTAGATAAAAGCCAAGATCTAATCTATTAGACATGAGCAACGAGATAGATCTGTACTAACCCTCGTAGAACCGAAAGCGTTACGAGATTAGATCTCGGGGTTGATGTAGTCGATCACTTGCCGATCTCAAGATCGTGTGGACGATCCTTCCGGCACCGCGTTCCGGCAGCGCTTCCGTAGTCGGTCACACGTGCGGAGTCGAAGCAGACCTTCCTCTCCCTGTTCCAGCAAGCAGCGGAGGTAGTAGATCTTCTCCACGGAATCCCAGCAGCACGACGGTGTGGTGGTGGTGGTGGAGGAGAGAATTCTGCAGGGCTTCGCCTAAGCCGGAGCAGAGCGAAGGAAGAGGAGAGAGGCGGCGGCTAGGGCTTGTTAGGGAGAGAGCTAGGAGGGGGAGCCCCCTCCCTTCTATTTAAAGGAGGGAGGCGCGCCATGGGAGGGGGAGTCCTAGTAGGACTCCTCTCCTTGGCCGGCGGGTTGGGAAGGGGGGGAGGAGTCCTCCTCCCCCATGAATCCGTGTCTAGCCCCCACAAGGTTTCCTTGACCCTTTCTTGGTTTTCAAGTAAACTCCAAGAAATCTTTCTAGAACCTTCCAGAACATTCCGAAACCTTCTAGAATCTCCATACAAACACTCCGGAACATTTCCTAACTTAGAAAATGATCCCGAATATATGAATCTTATTCTCCGGAAAATTCCGGATCTCCTCATGATGTCCCGGATCCAATCCGAGACTCCGAACAACATTCGGTCTCCAACGCATATTCCATATCTACTTAAAACAACTTCGAACCTTAAGTGTGTCACCCTACGGTTCGTGAATATGCAGACATGATGAAGACACCTCTCCGATCAATAACCATCAGCGGGATCTGGAGATCCATAACGTCTCCCACATACCCAACGATGACTTCGTGATCGATAGAACCATTAACATACGAAACCAATTCCCTTTGTCACGCGATATTCTACTTATCCGAGGTTTGATCGTCGGTATCTCCATACCTAGTTCTACCTCGTTACTGATAAGTACTCTTTACTTGTTCCATGTTATGTCATCCCTTGTGACCTAGTCACATGCTTGCAAGCTAACTAGATGACATTCCACCGAGAGGGCCCAGAGCATATCTATCCGTCATATGGATGGACAAATCCCAATCTTGGTCAATGCGCTTCAACACATACTTTCAGAACACCCAATGACACCTTTATAACCACCCAGTTACGAAGCGGTGTTTGATGTCATCAAAGTACCCATCCGGTGATGGTGATTAACATAACCTCATGGTCGAAGGATTAGGTTACTATGCATTTGAAAGCTTACAGCAATACGAACTTAATGACTTGATCTCATGCTACGCTTACTATGGGTGTGTGTCCATCACATCATTCTCCTAATGATATAACCTTGTTATTAATGACATCCAATGTCCATGATCAGGAAACCATGATCATCATTTAATCAACAAGCTAGTTCCACAAGAGGCTTACTAGGGACTCTTTTATGTTTACAAAACACACATGTATCAGTGTTTCCTTATAATACAATTATAGCATGGGATGTAAACATTCATCACAAACACAAAGATATAATAATAACCACTTTTATTATTGCCTCTTGGGCATATCTCCAACAACTACTTCATTAGTCAAGTGTTGGTTAAGGTTTCCTGACCATGGACATGTAATGTCACTTGATAACAGGGTCATATAATTAGGAGAATGATGTGATGGACTGACCCAATTATAAGCATAGCTTTTGATTGTGTCACTTAGTTTGATTGTTATCGCTTTTGTATATGTGAAGTATTGTTTCCTTAGACCATGAGATTGTATCACTCCCTGGTATCGGAGGAATACTTTGTGGAGATAACACTTCACTTCATAACTGTGTGAATATAAAGGTGGCTTTCAGGTATCTCCAATGGTTCTTGTTGTTCCTTCACGTGACGAAGAGATATCTCTGGGCCCTGTCGATAGTTTAGCATCCTAAAGCTTGCAAGCCTGTGAGTAATGTGCTTAGTCACGGAGGATCCTGTACGACAGAACGAGTAAAGAGAACTTGTCGGTAACAAGATTGAACTAGGTATGCCGATACCGAATCTCGGGCAGGTAATATATCATGAGACAAAGGGAATCGAATACCGGATTAATTGAATCCTTGACATCGTGGTTCAACCGATAAAATATATTTAGCGAATATGTAGGAACCACTATGGACATCCTCGGTCCCGCTACTAGTTATTGATCGGAGAGGTGTCTCAATCATGTCTGCATGTTCTCAAACCGGTAGGGTCACACACTTTACTCTTTGGTGCCACTAGGTTTCGTTGAGATGATAGATGGTGTAAACGAATGGTGTTTCGGAGACTCAGATGGGATCTTGTATATCACGAGGAGTTCCGGAATGGTCCGGAGGAATAGAAGAAGTATATGGGTTTTAATTTTGGGTTTCGGGATAATATTCGATGTTATTGGTTTTTATGTTGGGAAGGTTCTAGAAGCTTTGAGAAGTTTCTGTAAGGGTCCGACCCATCTAGAGGGGTGTATGGGCCTTGAGGGAGGGCTGCCTAGCCTACATGGGCCAAGACACCAAGCCTTCCTAGCTCATGCTCCCCTCCCATCCCCAAAACCCTAGCCGCCCCAAGCCCTAGGGGGAGAGGGGGGGGGGGGGTTCCCCTCCCTGCCACTGCCCCTCCCTTGTAGGAGGGGCTATGGCCGGCCGCCCCTCCCCCGGGCCTATATAAAGAGAGGGGGTGTGGAGGCACCATACAGACAAGTCCTGGCCACCGCCACCATACACACAACTTCAATCCCTTATATTATCTCAAAACAAAAGTTTGAAAATTTTCACACTTTCACAAATAAATGCAATGCAGTTTCACATATTACAAAGCAGTCCTAAAGCACTCATATTCTTTGACATTACAATACATCTCATAGTACATCATTTAGTGGATCAGTTTAGTACCATTATACTTGCCAACAATGTACTCCCATCATTGTTTGTATCCTTTGTTAGTATAACCGTTATAACCTAAATCAGGAAATTAGATCATCGCACAACACATGAGTTAGTCCTAAAGGCATGACTAGGAATAACCTGGTGTTTATCTTTATACACATGCATATGATTTTTTTTCTCACAACCAAGACATGTGGGAGTTATAGCATTGAATAATACATAAATAATAAACATGAAAATAAATAATAAACATTATTATTATTGCTTCTAGGGAATCAGTTTAGCACCTGTTCCAAGATTGGCTTCTAATCAACTTTGGACAACTATCTCGTGGAGAGCTACATCTCTAGGTACTTGCATGAAAATTTCCCAATCTCACATTGCAAGATATACTTCATTGTCATATGATCCACCGCCTTCCCCTAATAATGATTGCTCGCAACTTGTGATAGTTAACTTGCAGGCTCGAAGGAGATCCAAACATTCCAAGGATTTCTCTTACGAATGTCAAATCCTACACTAAAGGTATCACAACTTGTAATAGTTAACTTGCAGGCTCGAAGGAGCTCTAAACATTCCAAAACTCGAAGGTACCATAACAACTAACAAGCTCATCACCTCCATGCTCAAAACAAACAACTAGGGGAAAGCGGGGTCTCCTTGTCGGAACCCAAATGTTGCGTCCAGGAACACCATTGACCAAGAATTTCATTGTGGCCGTTCACAGCAGAAAACATATCCACTTCAATCAAATTTCTCCAAAACCCAAATGGCACAAAATTTCAAACAGGCCCGCATGTTCAGCTCCTGCTTCCGCAAGAAGTTTGAGGCATACAGTCTTGCAAAATAGACCCACTAACCGCACGTGTAGCTGTACACCTATGGTGATTTAAGCGGTATGCACCTATTTTTAGCTTGTTTTTCTAGTAGAATACGGGTTTCTGGTGTACAAAAGTGGATTCGAAATTTTATTTCAAATTTGCTTTTGTCAAAGTTAACCTATACGTTGACTTTTTCCAAACATTATCCGAGTGATCACAGATGTGGAATACCGCTTTTTTTTCGAGAATATGTCAACAACATACCTTTGTTTTCTAGAAAGCCCAATGTTATTTACAAGAAGCTTACGCGAAAAGTGACAGCTGATCACGAGCTCCATGGCTATCCGCATCTGAATTTTTTGAAAAACACACTTCTGGTGTTCACAAAATTCTGAAAATAAATACATGAATACATACACATATTCCTAGGAGCTGTTAAAATTTTGGGAAAAAAATACTTTTGTATGTTGGGAAATACAAAAAAGAGAAATTTCTGATAGCTGCGTGCGTACGCCCACGCCGCTGATGGTAGCCAGAAGTAGGAAACTGCGAGACCTGCTCGGACACGATCACGATTGCTATATGCGTGACATTTCAGGCCGGATCGCCGGTCACGACCGAAAGCGACGACCGCCTGCTGCTGCATCGGCATGCATGCGTGGCGTCTGCCCCATCTCCATGAGCGTGCGTCTATCATCTGATCCGACGCGACGAGGGCGCGTCGAGCCAGGCCCCGCCACCACCAGGCGACGCAGGACAGGGAGGCCGGAGCCTCGTCCTCCTCCGAGCGGTCGTGCAGCGCGCGCCGCGGCGCACGGGAACGTTCGGCGATTTCTGAGGCGTGGTTTGATTTGGTGTGCCGCCACCGCTACCGCCACCTGCGTGTACCCTGTGTGTGTACAAGTTACACACGTTTGTAAAACGAATAACCCGTTTATTTAATAAAAAAAAGCAACTGCTAGGCATCCCGAACGATGGAGAGTTTCCATCGTCCTCCTCTCCTGCGCGACACGTGTCCACCAAAATCGCTCCAACTCCCGTATTTGCTGTAAAACACACTTTTTTGCTGCAAAACACACTTTTTTGCTGCAAATGGTCCCGCTTTTGCTTTCGAAGCAAAAAAAAACGGATTCGTTTCAGAAAATAGAAAGTCTCGCCGGAGACCATGCAGCAAAAAAATTATGCTAATGTAACAAACCGACCTCGCTAGAAAAAACTTCGCCGGAGTCCTTGTAGCAAAAGGTTGACACTTTTATAGCAAAAGAACAAGACGTTTGTAGCAACAAAGTTCTTCTAATGTAGCAAAAACCTACTTCGCCGGAGACCTCGCCGAAGACTTTTCTGGGCACCTCGTCGGAAGACCTCATCAGGGATGTCGTAGCAAAAAAAATAGGAGAACGATTGTAGCGAAATATTTGTACTACTGTGGCAAATCCATTGGCTGTCGGTAGCAACGATACCAACCGTCGGTAGCAAAAATCAGTCACCGTACAGGTAGCAACAACATCAGCCGTTGCTAGCAGCCCCCTGTACCCCTTGCAGTAGCGTTGTCGGCAGTCGGTAGCAACCACGACTACCAGGGAGGCCGGCATCTCCAACGACAATCGTCCTGCGGCTATCGAGGAGGCCATGGGCGCGGTGCATATGGCGCGGCGCGGGAGGAGGCCGTGGCCAGCAGCGACGTGGGGGCCGGGTATGGCGGCGGCGAGCCAGCCAGCCGCGTCACCATGATCTGTGCGGCACCGGTCGATCTAGTGCTGGGGGAACTAAGACGGAGGGAGATGGGGAGAGCGGAGGGGAGGAGGTCCGGGGCAGGGGAGAGATGGGGCGGTGTCTGAGGGCCGTGGCCGGCGGTGGCGGCGTCGTTAGGGTGTCGGTGAGGGAGGGGTCGTGCCGAGAGAGAGGAGAGTGGGGTGGCGTTCGATCGCACGTCAACGCAAGGAAACGGTCACCGAAACGTGCGAGCGAGAGAAGCGGCCCGACCCGGACGATCAAGGCAATCATTTTCCTTAAAAAAGGCTTCAGGTGGCCTGTTCGTCCTCCTTTTCTTCCCTAAAAAATTCATGGGAAAACGTTTGAGATATTTTATCTAACATAAACGAATAACTAGTAAAGTTTGAGAGTCTTCTCAAGGTTTTCGGGCTGACCCGAGGTCTTCCTCGGCGGTGGTGTCGTCCAGCGGCGGCTGAGGCGAGGTGCTGGTGTGAATAGTTTAGGGTTTATGTTTAGGTGGTGTTGTGCCTTTGTGCCGTACGGGAGTACGTCATCGGAGTGTCTCGACCGGCTCCGACGCGGCCTTGGCTACGCGGTGCTCGCTATGGTGCTCTGGTGACCGGAGCTCTCAGCACGCGGGCGCCCACAGCCTAGGGATCTCCGCCAATAAATTCGAGTTCTGGAGCTCAGCTGCTTCGTCGGTCGTGCACGCCCTCAGGCTGTTGTCGCCGCTCTGCTCTCTCGATCTCCCACGGTAGAGGACGAGGGATGAGCTTGGGGTGAGCTCTCTCAATTAGTGCAACCTTCTTCGGCGGGGTGATCTTGAAGATGGGGTTTTCCTCTTGGCCGGCCGTGGAGGCGAGGGAGAGGAGGAGCTCAGATTCGAGATTTCCAGCGCTGAAAGAAGGGGAAGTCTGTACTTGCGCGTGCTCTTGTGCTTGTCCGAAGCTGTGGACCTGCGGAGTTCATTCATGATGACCAAGTTTGCCAGCGTGACTCAGGGCCCGTAGCGGCCACTCCGTGTCGTGATGTGTAGGAGGCACCACGACTCTTTCTTCCTCCAGGCCAGTGAGCCGATTCGGAGGATCTTCGATCTGAGCGATGTGTTCCACGCTGACGGTGGCCCAAGTGGCGCGCTCCCCGACGCCGTTGACGGCGGTATTGGCTCAAGATCTTACAGCGGCGGAGAGAAAGGATCTGATTGCGTTTTAAGTTTTCCTTTCCCGGTCGTTCTTGTAAAATCTAAGGACTCCTCAGTTAATCCTGTTTGGATCAGGGTCCTCTTTGTAATTGTACCTGGCGCTAAATAGAGCTTCTATGCCTTCGGGCCTCTTCCATGCATAGTTTTAAAAACCGGACCGGTCAGTGAACCGGTGAGGCGACTGGTTCACTGGTTTGCTGGTCGGACCAGTTTATTCGGTTTGATGGCAACAAAAATCATTCTTTTCATCAAAATTGAAGCAAATTTTGGAACAAAATAACCAAAAAGGTATATATAATGTATATTTCAATATGTAATCACAAAAACATGGCGTGCCCTTGCTATTTTTGTCTAGCATTAGGTTCACAAGGTCGATTCCTCTCGTAAACATTTTTTTCTTGTTTTTTGTTGTTTGGGCAGTGCCTCTTAAAAAACCGATAAGTCCACCGGTTCAGGTTTTCTGGTTAAATCACCGAACCGGTTTAGTTTTTAAAACTATGCTTCCATGTTAAAAGAAAAGGTTCACAAAAACCAGCACTGTGAGTGCGACACGTAGAGGCACATCGCATCTATAAAACCCGCACGAACTCCTCTTCTGGCCAGCACTATCCATGGCCGAAATGGCACCTCTGTCCCCTGCCACGTTCCTCCTCTGCGCCCTCCTCCTCGCTCCGTTGGCAGCTGGAGAGCGGGAGCGTACGTCCTACATTGTCCACATGGACATGTCCGCCGCGCCGGCGCAGCACGCCGGCGACTGCCAAGCGTGGTACACCGCTATCCTGGGGTCCCTGGCGGCCGCGTCGCCGCACGGCGCCCACGGTTCCCCGCAGCATCTCTACACGTACACGGATGCGCTGCACGGCTTCGCGGCCACGCTCTCCCGCTCAGAGCTCCGCGAGCTCCGCCGCACGCCGGGATTCGTGTTGGCGCACCCAGACCGCCGTGCCACCGTCGCCCACGACACCACGCGCTCCCAGGAGTTCCTCGGTCTAAGCCCGTCCAGTGGGCTGTGGCCAGCGGCGAAGCTCGGCGAGGGCGTCATCATCGGCGTCGTGGACACTGGGGTGTGGCCCGAGAGTAAGAGCTTCGACGACGCAGGCATGCCTCCGGTGCCATCCCGGTGGCGCGGCGCATGCGAGCCTGGCGAAGCGTTTCCCGCCACCACGTGCAACCGGAAGCTCATCGGAGCGCGCTACTTCAACAAGGGCTACGTGGCGAAGCACACCGCCGCCACCATCTCCATGAACTCGACGCGCGACACGGAAGGCCAACCGCCGCGGGCAGCCCCGTGAAGTGCGCGTCCTACTTCGGCTACGGACGTGGCACGGCGCGTGGAGCTGCTCCCCGCGCCCATGTCGCGGCGTACAAGGTCGGTTGGCGCATCGAATGGCAGATGTCCGACGTGCTGGCCGCCATGGACGCCGCGATCGTGGACGGCGTGGACGTCATCTCCATCTCCACGGGCTTCGAAGAGCCGCTGTACGCGGACCCAGTGGCCGTCGCCTCGTTCGTGGCCATGGAGCGCGGCATCATCGTGTTCGCGTCGGCGGGGAACGACGGCATGGACGGGCTCGGTACCTTGCACAACGGCGTGCCGTGGCTGCTTACCGTCGCTGCCGGCACGGTGGACCGGCAGATCTTTGCTGGCACCGTGCGCTACGGCGAGGGCAACACGACACAAGCGAGCACTACGATCTCCGGGATCACATCGTACCCGGCGAGCGCTTGGATTTCAGAAACAAAGCTTGTGTACGACGACGCCTTGTCGGTGTGCAACTCATCGGATCTTCTTCAGGCTCTGGCTCTGCCGACAATAATCGTGTGCCGTGACATTGGCATCGGTATTTCCAGGCAGATGAACACCGTCTTCCAGGCCGGCCTCGATGCCGCCATCTTCATCACCAACAATGACGGCAAATTCGTGGAGTTCTCCATGCCGGCGATCCTGATCAGCCCGAATGATGCAACAGCGCTGCTGAATTACATAGCTTCCAGCTCGCACCCGAGTGCCACCAGCACGTTCCAGCAGACGGTCGTCGGGGTACGGCCGGCGCCGGTGGTCGCGGGGTACTCTGCTCGAGGGCCGTCACGGAGCTACGCCGGCGTCCTCAAGCCCGATGTACTGGCGCCGGGGGACAGCATCCTGGCGTCGTGGACACTTGCCTCTCCGATGGCACACATAGGCCGGACTGCTCTGGTCGGTGACTTCATGGTCGCTTCCGGGACGTCCATGGCGTGCCCGCACGCCAGCGGCGTGGCGGCGTTGCTGCGGGCGGCGCACCCGGAGTGGAGCCCCGCGATGATCAAGTCCGCCATGATGACCACGGCGAGCAGAGTCGACAACACGCTCCAGCCGATCACCGACGCCAACGGCAACGGCATGGCGAGCCCGCTCGCCATGGGCTCCAGTCATGTCGATCCGAACTCGGCGATGGATCCTGGCCTTGTGTTCGACGCCGGTCCCGCGGACTTCGTCGCGCTCCTCTGCGCTGCCAAGTACACGGAGGCCCAGATCGCCGCGATCACGAGGTCGTCGGACAACTGCTCCTCAGCCAAGTCCAGCGACGTGAACTACCCGTCCTTCATCGCCACCTTCGGCGGCAACGCCACCTCCGGGGTGGCGCACTTCAAGAGGACAGTGACCAGCGTCAGGGAGGGCCCGGCAACGTACCGCGCGTCGTGGTCGTCGCCGAGCAATGTCGCCGTGTCTGTGACGCCGTGGACAATGGAGTTCGGCGGCATTGGCCAGAAGGCCACTTTCGAGGTGGAGATCAAGCTGAACGCGCCCACCGGCGGCGAGCCGGCCTTCGGTGCTCTAGTTTGGGCCGACCACAGCGGCAGGTACCGGGTCACGACCCCCTTCGTGGTGCTCTGAAGTTCGTGTTAACCAACCGCGCCCAAGTCAGCTTGTTTCATCCGAATAATGATTGTTCGTTCGTGAACTGTTTATGTCTGCTTGGACTCATGCCGTATAGTAGTAGTTTGCTTCGTGGTGACTAGTTTGGAACTTTGGATTGGGTAATCAGGAGAATAGTAGTAGTTTGCTTCAAAGTTTAAGTTTTTCGAACCTGTTTGTGACGGTCACATTTTAAATTTTAGATTTGGCACTGCATACGTACATGTCATTGCATCATTAGCATCTTTGCAAAAAGTTTCAGTTTTAAAGTTTTTGCCAAAACACTTCCTCATTGCTAGTTCCTCCTATTTGCAAGCTTACTAGGGCTTTTGCCTTGCATCTGCAAGGGTGACCCCTTTTGGGCATTCCAGATCCATGATTGCGTAGAGCTCGTCTCTACGAACCCGTAGAATTTTGTTTCGCTCGAATCGGACCTGTAGATCAAAAGTTATGTTAGTTCTTGTGTGGTCTAAATTTTCGGTTCAACAGACAGACAGATTCAGTTAGCAGTCAGACAGAGAAAAAAAAATGCGTCGCCCTGCTGGACCGCCAGCCCACCTGGGAGCCACCGGCGCCAGCGAGCGGCGAATAGCCGCTGCCGCGCGCAGCGACGCGTGCACCGCACCGCTTGGCCGACAGGCGGGCCCCGCCAGCCAGCCGCACGAGCGTTTCGTGCTCGACCAGGACGGTGTCGCCGCCGAGTTCGTTGCAGAGACGAACTGCCACCATGTTTTTCGTCCGATTTCTTCGGGATTTCGGCTCGATCCTCACGCCTCTCTGCCTTTCCTTATAGAGCTCACTACCGCCGCCTTTTTCCCCCTCCTAGACCTAACTATCGTGCCCCAGACGCCGACGAATCTCTCGCCGGAGTTGGAGCCGCCGTCGTCGCCATTACCGCCGGTGGGAGCTCCGCCGACCGCCCCTCCTCCCTTTTTCCCCCGGGAATCGCACCGCCGCCTTGCGCCACGCCTCCCTGACCCCTCTCCCTTCCGCGCAGGCCGCCGGAGAACCGCCGGGGAGCGCGCCGGAGACCGACGCCGGCCACCGCTCCAGCCGCGCCACGCCGCCGCCCCGGAGTTTCCCATCCCGCGCCGACCTCGCCCCGGTGACCGCCGCACGCCTCCCCGCGCTGTAGACCGCCCCACCGCCGCCAAGACTCGCCTGAACCGTCGCCGCCGTCGTCGCCTGAACCGCCGCCGCCGTCGTAGGTAAGCCCGCTGCCGCAGTGCACTCCCGGCCGTCCGATCGCGCGTGGACAGCCAGGATCCTCCGTTGACCGACCGGTCAACCGCTGACTGGTCAAGCCCAGTCAGTGCCGCGAACAGCTGCCGAGCGTCAGCGAGAATATTCGGAATATTCCCCCGGATTTAGCAGTTTTATTTAAAAAGGCAGAAACTTGGTTTAACTTCAAAAATTCGTAGAAAAAGATCTAATTGGCCAAAAATGGCAAATAAGGTATTGTTGGATTCACAAAATTGTGTAGAATTTTATTCTGCAATAATATCCTAGGTTTACTGTATGTATTTTCCTGAGGTTATAAAAAGGCTTAAATTAGTATTTAATTCGCAGAAAAAGATCTGTAAATCTTTTTGACGTAATTCCTTTTGGTCTAGGCTCTATTTGGAGCTATCTATCCAGTAGTATTTTTGTGAAATTTGAAGTTCACTGTTTATAGCTTTGGTTCAATGTTTTGACTAAAGATCTGTTAACTAGTCCTCTTTTATGCATAAATTGGTTTCTTTGCATTAAAGGTTTTCTCATGCATCATCCAGTAGTGGAATTGATCAGAGAACTTGACCAAGATACTGAAGCTTTGTTAAAGTGCCATGCATGCATTGTGTTGCATTTATTTGATTCCTATGTGTGGTTTGTTTATTGGATGATTTGCTTCGTGTAGATTGCGAGGATTGTAACCCGTGTGACTGTTTGGACTGTGCTTTTGACTCCGGCAACTACCAAGGGAAGTGGAGCTTTATAAATGTCCTACTTACTTTCTATATGCATTGTAGTTTGTTTTGTTTTACAAGTATTATCTATTGCTATGCTATATCCCACTATGCCGTAGTCTATCTCGTTAGGCGAGCCGTTGCAAGTAGCTGTTGAAAGAACATTTCATATTTTCCTATGTTTTGCGTGTTAGATAACAATACTATGAAGACTTTTCATGTGTGCTAAGTGTGCATAAGTTTTGAGGGGGGCCGGATAATCCGCCCCTCCAAGGGCCGGATAATCCGGCCTACCTCATCTCTCAAGGAAGCCAAGGCGCGTCGCTCTGTGTCCAGTCGGATTTTCTCCCGAAAAATCCGAACTGGGGCAGTTTTTCCTTCCCAGGCCGGATAATCCGGGTTTCGCAAGGGCCGGATAATTCGGCCCCCAGTTTTCGAGCAAAAGGAGCCAAAGCGCGTCGCTCGGTATCCGGTCGGATTTTCTATCGGAAAATCCGAACTGGGGCGGTTTTTCTTCCCCATGCTGGATAATCCGGCCTTCGCATAGGGCCGGATAATCCGGCCCCTAGAAGTTGATCAAGGGCAAGCTCGGCGCGACGCTCAGAGAGGGGGCGGATTTTCGCGGATATTCCAGTGCAGGCGGAGTTTCCCCAGACCGGATAATCCGACCCTTACTTGGTCCGGATAATCCGGCCCCCAAAGTGTGCAACGGCTGGTTTTTGGAAGGGGGTATAAGTACCCCTTCTTCCCCAACGTCCAGAACTCTTGATTCATTTGAATTCGACCAGACCCTGTGCAAGATCTCTAAATCTCGATCTCCCACTTCAACCACCCTAAGGTCTTGATCTTTGGTGGAATTTGAAGGAGGATAAGTTCATCATCAACATCAAGAATCAAGCGCTTCAACTCCTCTCCATTCACTTGGAGAAATTCCTGATCTAGTATTCTCGTTAATACCTAGATCGTGTTATTGTATTTGACAACTTTGTTCTTGTGGCAGCTTGTTGTCATTTCGGGAGCCTCCAAGTTGTTGCGGAGTTGTTGCCCCGCTAGTTGTGTAAAGGCGCCGATGCCCGCCTCGAAGGGTACCTATAGTGGAAGGTGGATCAGGCCTGTTGTGGCAAGATCCATCGGAGAACAGGGTGAGGCCTTTTGTGGCGTGGTGGTCTTAGTACCGCCCACCCCTCCAACGCAGACGTACTTCCCTTAATAAGGAAGGAACTGCGGTCAAACAAATCCTGTGTCTCCGCATGCTTCACTTCGGTTCACTCGTTCCTCTTCCACTCGCTCCTTACTCGCTAGTAGATAGGTTTGCATATAGGTAAATTCAACACATTAGTTTATCTAGAGAATTTACCTTTGTGCTAAGCCTAAAATTGAAAAAGAATTAAAAATTGGTGTATCACCTATTCACCCCCTCTAGGTGCCCATATGATCCATTTCAATTGGTATCAGAGCCCGGCTCTTAATTCGGGCTTAACCGCCTAAGAGTAGTATGGGTACCAGGGATGATGGAAATGAGGTTGTGGATAAGGTCACAATGGATGATCTCAAGTCGTTGGAAACAACCTTGTTGAAATCCTTTGAGGCCAAGATGGAGGAGATGAATCAAATGATTGCTCGCCTTACATCATCCATAGCCCCATCTCCATCCTCCTCTGAGGCTCCCTCACCATCATCTAAGGAAAAGGGTAACACCGGATCTAAGGATGATGATGTGGAAGGTGAAAAACTAAATGGTTCCACCTCCAAAAAGGGAAGTGGTAAGGAGGAATATAGTGAGGTTCGCCACGTATATTCCCCCGACCCACCTATCCCTCATCCTCATATAAACAATAGGGGTGATCCACCCAAGCTCACTGCATCTTCTTTTAACCAATGGCAATTTCTAATGAAATCTCATGTTTGCAGCTCCTCTATTGAATTGTGGAGGATCATTGAAGAAGGTCTTCATGTTGGAGATCAAACCAATCTAACAAGAAGGGAAGTTGTGGATAGCCAGTTGAATGCCACTGCTCTCCACATGATACAGCTAGGTGTGGGTCCCAAGGACATGCCACACATTGAACATCTCAACACGGCTAAAGAGGCGTGGGATGCTCTTACGGACCTTTTTGTTGGAAATGAAAGCATGAGAAGAAACCGGTATGATGCCCTTAGTAACGAAGCTGAGGGATTCTACATGTTGGATGGTGAAAACCACGAGGACATGTATAGAAGACTCAAGGGCATCGCAACAACATTTCGGAAGCATGGGGCCACTCACATTGATGATGCATGGATAAAAAGAAAGTATGTGAGTGCCTTAATGCCTTTCGAACCAACGGATTTGAAGAGCTTGCAAGGTAGACACAACTATCACCAAATGACATCCAACGAAGTCATGCAAGAAATGGCGTCATTCAAAGTGGCGGCAAAGAATGCTGAAGATGCCCGTGCTCGGGCCATTGGAATGCAAAAGGGTGTCAATATGGCTCTCAAAGCCAATGTACAAGAGGATGATGAAGGAACATTTGAGAGGGGATCCATGGACTGCCTCGATGAGGTCAAACGTGCTCATGGTGAGTACATGGCATTCTATGCAAGGAACTTTTGGAAGGACCCTGCCAAATCCAAGTCTGAACTTGAGCGCAAGAACGGGTCAAATGGAAGAAGAGAAAGTGGCCCAAGATTGAGAACTTGCTTCAACTGTGGAGATAGACTGCACTTTGTAGCCGAGTGTCCTTATGAAAATAGAGAAGACAATGGTGGCAGGCTCATTCTCAAAGAGAAATCCAAAGTTCCTAAGAAGAAGCCATTTGCTAAGAAGAATGGCCCTTTCAAGAAGCAACACAAGATGGTCCTTGTAGCTCAAGAGGAATACTCCTCTGCAAGTGAAGATGAAGAGGATGATGATAGTTCCCACGAAGTGGCTGCTATAGCCACCACATAGACTCCCTCCTCTCTCTTCGACTCGCCGAACGAGAACGCCATCAACAACAACGCCACTTGCCTAATGGCAAGAGGATCCGAGGTATCGACTTCTAACTCCTCATTTTCTAAGACTAACATAATTTTGGATATGGATGATCATGAAAGTCTTGAAATGAAAGAAGTTATTGCCTTGGATACTTTTTTCACTAACCTACAAGGTGAGCACAAACTCCATTTTGATACTCTTATGAGTCAACTTGCTCGAGCCGAAGATCTCCTTGAAGAAAAGGGCAGAATTGAAAGAGAAGATGCCTTGGAGATAGCCTCTTTGAAGAATGCCTTGTAAGAGGAAGAGGAAACTCGAGTTTATTTGGAAGAAAGACTCGAATCCCTAGAGGAGTCACAAGAAGAAGCTGTAGCTCAGCTCATTAAAGAACGTGACCATGCCCTTGCCAAGGTAAAGAAACTAAAGAAAGAAAAGATTGATTTTGGGGCTGTTCATGCTAGACTTTTGGAGAAGTTTGATGATCTTGAAAGTGCTCACAAGGCATTGAAGAGTGATCATTCTACTCTAAATGAGTCTCATGACCAGCTCCAAACTCAATTGAAACGGTATAATATACCAAGTACCTCATCTCCATCCTTTGGAAAAGAAGATCTTGCAAGGAGTTCTCAACACAAAGGTAAAGGGGTTATTGATGAGATACTGAGCAGGCAAAGGACAAACAACAGTAAAGAAGGTCTTGGTTACATACCCAAGATAAAGAGCAAGAAAAACAACAAGAAGAAGAAGAACAAGACTGCTCAATCTAAGACTAGCAACATTACCAATGACAAGACTAATTATGATGGTTTTACAGGGATCAACAATCCTAACTTCAAACTATATTGTGATGCTTATGGTGATGTTTATGCTAGTTATGTAGGGCCTTATGATTGTTACATTCCTTGGTCTATTTGGGTTCCCAAGACCCTTGTTACTAACATGAGAGGACCCATTGAAAAATGGGTACCTAAAATCAAGAAGTAATTTTCTTGCAGGGCTATGCTTCCGGTGGTTCTAAATGGGTACTCGATAGCGGTTGTACGAGTCATATGACCGGAAGCAAGGAGATCATCACGGAGATGCGGCCAAACCTTGAACACATTACCGTCTCCTATGGTGACAAGTCAAAATCTGAGGTATTGGGTCTCGGCAAAGTTGTGGTGGCTCACGATATCTCCCTCGTGGACGTCATGCTTGTTGAGACCGTTGGGTATAACTTACTTTCAGTTCGTGCCCTTGGTAAGATGGGCTTTGCAGTTTACATTGATGATGATTTGGTGGTACTCTTGTGGAGCAAGTCTCTAAAAGTCTCTTTCGTGGGATATGTCAAAAACGACCTGTACGTGGTAGACTTTTCGGGGAAAACCACTGCAGGTCCGATGTGTCTTTTTGGAAAGGCTGACGCGGGTTGGCTATGGCATCGCCGACTAGCCCACGTCAATATGAGAACTTTGCAAAGTCTCCACAAGGGTGGCCACATTCTTGGACTAAAAGAAAATGTCTCTTTTGCCAAAGATCGTGTCTGCAGGGCGTGTGTTGAAGGGAAAATGCATGATTCTCCTCATCGAAGGAAAACTATTATCTCTTCAAAAAAGGATCTTGGAGCTTCTTCATGTGGATCTTTTCGGACCTCCATCTCATGCAAGCCTCGGTGGGAAGAAGTATTGTCTAGTGATTGTTGATGATTACTCAAGATACACTTGGGTTTATTTCTTCAAGTTGAAGAGTGAAACTCAACAAACTGTTATCGACTTCGCCAACGAGGTTCAACGTCAACACTACATCCCCATTCTGGCTATAAGGAGTGATAACGGCTCGGAGTTCAAGAACTACACCTTAAATGAGTTCCTAAGTGAAGAGGGGATAAGACATCAATATTCCGCTGCGTACACCCCTCAACAAAATGGTGTAGCCGAGAGGAAGAATCGAACTCTAATGGACATGGCAAGATCAATGTTGGCCGAATTCAAATCTCCATATAACTTCTGGGCTGAAGCAATCTCTATTGCTTGTCATTCATCCAATCGTTTATACCTCCGCAAGATTTTGGACAAGACTCCGTATGAAATACTTACCGGTAACAAGCCAAACATCTCATACTTTCAGGTATTCGGGTGTAAGTGTTTCTTTCTTATTAAAGGAGTTCGTTTATCTAAGTTTGAATCTAAGGCTCTAGAAGGTATTTTTGTTGGTTATGGTGCCGAATCCCACACTTATAGAGTCTACAATAAGCTCTCCGGAACTGTTGTAGAATCTTGTAGTGTGGTGTTCGAGGAAAATGATGGTTCCCGTGCGGAGCAAGTTGGTGTTTGTGATGCAGATGTTGAAATACCCCAAGATGCCATAAGAAGAATGGGCGTGGGATTCTTCCGCCCCATTGAGGAACCCCTTGTGGCGGACCGGGAAGGACAATGCTCTACTCATATAGAGCCCTCATCTACACATACGCAACATGCTCCAACCACGGGGGCAACTTCTACACCATCTCCATCAACTGCTGAAGGTCAAGTTGCTCCAGAAAGCTCCAGGCCGGATTTTCCGGTGGATACCGGATTATCCGGCCACCCCGCTCCAGCTGTCCATGCAGCTCCTGGTGGTGAAGATATCAACACAAGCTCCAGGCCAGATTTTCTGGCTGACCCCGGATTATCCGGCTCCTCGCCAGTTCAAGTGAGTCCCAGGCTTCCTGATGATGATGCTGCAAGTCCTCCTAGGCTGGATTATCCGGCCTCTTCATCGGCCGGATTATCCGGCCCTGACTCTCTAGTTCTGCAGCCTCCTGTTATGGCTACGGACTCACCTCAAGGGCATGCATCTCCACCACCTACTACTGATGTTCTAGCTACTGATCAAGGCGGAGAAAATGCCTCCAATGAAGACTCAAGTGATGAATCTCCTCCACCAAGAGACAACAAACTTTTTGAACTTCGTCACAAGGCTCGGGCTGATCGTAACCTTGAGTTGAGGGGTCACACTCTCGACAAGGTTGTTGGTGATCTTCGACGAAGGGTGTCTACTAGAAGAGAATTGGCCAGTTTTGGTGAGCATCAAGCTCATATCTCCATGGTGGAACCTAAGAAGGTCTTTGAAGCTCTTGAAGACCCAGACTGGGTTGTTGCTATGCATGAAGAATTGAACAATTTAGAGCGCAACAAAGTCTGGAAACTAGTAGAGAAACCCAAAGAGTGCCGCAATGTTATCGACACCAAGTGGATTTTCAAGAACAAGCAAGATGGGAATGGCATTGTTGTGAGGAACAAGGCAAGACTTGTGGCACAAGGTTACTCCCAAGTTGAGGGCATCGACTTCGGCGAGACCTATGCTCCTGTGGCTCGTCTTGAGTCCATCCGTATCCTACTTGCTTATGCTGCTCATAACAATTTTAAGTTGTAGAAAATGGACGTCAAGAGTGCCTTCCTTAACGGTCCTCTACATGAGTTGGTATACGTAAAGCAACTCCCGGGGTTTGAGGATTCTAACTTCCCGAACCATGTCTACAAACTCGATAAGGCACTCTATGGCCTAAAACAAGCCCCACGTGCGTGGTATGAGCACCTTAAAGAGCTTTTGTTAGATCGTGGCTTCGAAGTTGGGCAAATTGACCCCACTCTTTTTACTAAGAAGGTTAAGGGGGAGCTCTTCGTATGCCAACTATATGTAGACGATATCATTTTTGGTTCTACTAATAAAGCTTTTAACGATGAATTTTCAAAGCTTATGACTAACAGGTTTGAGATGTCTATGATGGGGGAATTACGGTTCTTTCTTGGATTCGAGATCAAGCAACTAAGAGAAGGAACCTTTATTAATAAAGCAAAGTACATCCAAGACATGCTCAAGAGATTCAAGATGACGGAGCTAAATGGTGTCGCTACTCCGATGCAAACAAAGTGTCATCTCGAACTCAACCCTCATGGTAAAGATGTGGACCAAAAGGTATACCGGTCCATGATCGGCTCTCTTATTTACCTCTGCGCATCTAGACCCGATATTGTGTTGAGTGTGGGAGTGTGTGCAAGGTATCAAGCAGCTCCTAAAGAAAGCCACTTAGTGGCGGTCAAGAGGATCTTTCGATATTTAGTTCATTCCCCCAACTTTGGTCTCCGGTATCCCAAGGGCTCCAATTTCTCTTTATGTGGTTATACTGACTCAGATTGGGCTGGTGATAAGGATGATCGGAAGTCAACTTCTAGAGCTTGTCAATTCTTGGGAAGATCTCTTGTATGTTGGTCCTCCAAAAAGCAGAATTGTATATCTCTCTCCACCACCGAAGCTGAATATGTCGCTGCTACCAGCGCTTGTACTCAATTATTGTGGATGAGGCAAACTTTAAAGGAATACGGTGTCAATTGTGACAAAGTGCCTCTTTTATGTGATAATGAAAGTGCTATCAAAAATGCATACAATCCAGTTCAGCACACAAGGACGAAGCATATTGAGAGTCGGAATCATTTTATTCGTGACCATGTTGCTCGAGGTGATATTGATCTATCGTTTGTGAGCACGAAGAACCAACTGGCAGATATTTTTACAAAGCCACTTGATGAAGCAAGATTCTGCTATTTGAGGAATGAGCTAAATATCATTGATTCCGGGAGCTTGTCTTGATTAACCATGCACCCACTCGTACATCTCAATCCTTGTTTGGTCTAGGTGTGGGCATGGATATAGGGGAGTGTGGTCCTAACTTATTGGGCTAACCCTCCCCCCATAATGCCAATAGCAAGTTATATCATTTCTCTTAATATCATGTTGTGATATGTGAGCTTATTGATGAGTATTGGTCGTGAACCCAAGATATATCTTCGCGGTGTCACACCATACACTCCAACAAGGTGGCTTCGGCCACCGCCCTCTCCTTTGTGGAGAATTGGATCTTTTTGGATGTTATTTGCTCTCTCTTGTTCTTATGGGAATCACACTCAATCTTGGATTTTATTTGATTTGTTTTTTTTGCAATTTTGAGTGTCTAGTACCATCCCAGTTTGGCTCTCTTAATCCTAAGCCTTCCCTACCTCTAAGCCATCTATTCTTGCACACAAGTCCCTTGTACACCTTGTGGGGGTGTTGTTTGGGGACGCGCGGGCCTGGTTCTGTGGACGAGGACTATGATGAGTGATCCCATGGGGCGCTAGCATCGCTCTTCTCCCTTTTTGGTGTCTCGATGCCAAAGGGGGAGAAGTAGTTCTATTAGGTTGTCCGTGGATTTACATGGGTCGGGCATAAGCACTTGCACTTTTTATTCGTTATTTCTTGCTTATGCCCATTTAGCGTTGAACTTTTATATTCGTGGTTTGTGATTTGTGGTTGAGACTTTATGTGGTTGTCTAGATGATACCTATGGACTTCATATCATGGATTATGCTCATGGTTATATCTATTCATATCCTATTGCTGGTGGTTTATCACGGAAGGCGCGCGCTCATAATGGTTATCCAATAATAATTGTGATTTATGTCAAGGATGCCTATTCTGTACTTCGGTGGTATGTGTTTTTGCCCTTTTGTCTATGGAATAGATTCACCTATTTGTGTGCATTTGTATTCCAATGCAAAACTCTATTATGCACACATTGAGGGGGAGTCCCTTCCATAGTTATCTCTGTTTGTCTTGTGTCTTTCTCCTGCAAATCCTAGTATTGTCATCTAACACCAAAAAGGGGGAGATTGAAAGAACATTTCATGTTTTCCTATGTTTTGCGTGTTAGATAACAATACTATGGAGACTTTTCATGTGCGCTAAGTGTGCAGGATGTTTTGAGGGGGCCGGATAATCCGCCCCTCCAAGGGCCGGATAATCCGGCCTACCTCATCTCTCAAGGAAGCCAAGGCGTGTCGCTCTGTGTCCAGTCGGATTTTCTCCCGGAAAATCCGAACTGGGGCGGTTTTTCCTCCCCAGGCCGGATAATCCGGGTTTCGCAAGGGCCGGATAATTCGGCCCCCAGTTTTCGAGCAAAAGGAGCCAAGGCGCGTTGCTCCGTATCCGATCGGATTTTCTACTGGAAAATCCGAACTAGGGCGGTTTTTCTTCCCCAGGCCGGATAATCCGGCCTTCGCATAGGGCCGGATAATCAGGCCCCCAGAAGTTGATCAAGGGCAAGCTGTGCGGCCTTCGAGAGGGCAGATTTTCGCGGATATTCCGAGTGCAGGCGGAGTTTCCCCAGACCGGATAATCCGACCCTCACTTGGGCCGGATAATCCGGCCCCCAAAGTGTGCAACGGCTGGTTTTTGGAAGGGGGGTATAAGTACCCCTTCTTCCCCGACGTCTAGAACTCTTGATTCATTTGAATTCGACCAGACCCTGTGCAAGATCTCTAAATCTTGATCTCCCACTTCAACCACCCTAAGGTCTTGATCTTTGGTGGAATTGAAGGAGGAGAAGTTCATCATCAACATCAAGAATCAAGCGCTTCAACTCCTCTCCATTCACTTGGAGAAATCCCTGATCTAGTATTCTCGTTAATACCTAGATCGTGTTATTGTATTTGACAACTTTGTTCTTGTGGCAGCTTGTTGTCATTTCGGGAGCCTCCAAGTTGTTGTGGAGTTTTTGCCCCGCTAGTTGTGTAAAGGCGCCGGTGCCCGCCTCGAAGGGTATCTATAGTGGAAGGTGGATCAGGCCTATTGTGGCGAGATCCATCGGAGAACAGGGTGAGGCCTTTTGTGGCGTGGTGGTCTTAGTACCGCCCACCCCTCCAACACAGACGTACTTCCCTTAACAAGGAAGTAACTGGGGTCAAACAAATCCTGTGTCTCCACGTGCTTCACTTCGGTTCACTCGTTCCTCTTCCACTCGCTCCTTACTCGCTAGTAGATAGGTTTGCATATAGGGAAATTCCACACATTAGTTTATCTAGAGAATTTACCTTTGTGCTAAGCCTAAAATTGAAAAAGAATTAAAAATTGGTGTAGCACCTATTCAACCCCCCTCTAGGTGCCCATACGATCCATTTCAGCTATGCTTAGCTGTGCTTATGTAGACGAGGGTGGGTTACACCATGGCAAAGATGGTTTTGAAAGAACATGTTTGGAAAGTGAAAACAACTTGATTAATGAACTATCTGGGTGGATTGGTAATTGCTTGGTTCGTGAATGCCGGGCCCATGTGTATGGTTTACCCGATTAGCTCACTTGTGGATGTCTACCCAGGTTTCTGAGAAATGATTAGTGTCTTGATTTGGTAGCTTCCGTGTGCAACCATATGCCAGTGAGTTATGGGTGACTGGATGGCCTTAGTAGGTCGTGGCGACCCGAGCTCTTCGTATCTAGAGATGTAGTGAATGTGATAGGTTGGTACGGTGCGTGGATGGGCTTGGGGAGCTACTTACCGAATTGTCTCTTCTTGGGCTTCTTCCTATCATGACTCAATATGCGAGACATGGTACGAGCGAGTCAACCAGGTCATATGGGTAAAGTGTGCAACCCCTGCAGGGTGTAAAACTAAGTGCTTAGCCGTGTCCCCAGTAATGGATGTTTGAGTTGCTGAATTGTGGGTTCTATGACATGTTCTCATTCATTCAAACTTGTAATTACTAAAACTTGTGGTTGAAACTTAATTGGGTTGTTTGTTGAAGATTAAATGCTTTACAAATGATTTACAAATGTTAGGATAAAGTATTTTGCTGCTGCAACTAAGCCTGAACCCCACAAGCCAGATATGCATATAGCTTTTAGCCTTGTTGTTTCTCTCATTGTTCCACTTGCCAGTGCATTCCAAGTGCTGACCCTTCGGGGCTGTTACGTTTCATGTTGCAGGTTACTCTTCCGGTTACTCTGAGTAGTAGTGTTGGTTGCGACCCTCCACTCAACATTTTGTTCGCTTGTGGCGTCTAATGGAGACTGGAGCTACTTTATTTATGCTATCTATTTGCTACTTGCTTATTTGTGCGAGCGTTATGCTTTGCAAACTTTGTAATAAATGCCATATTCTGGATCATACCGCTGTAATAATGATGCACTGTTAATTCTTTGATATCTATGATACTATGTATGCCAATGAACCGATCCAGGGATTGGCGTGATACATAGAGGTGCAATCCTTGCGGGTTGTACCATTTCAGATGGTATCAGAGCCAGGTTGACTGTAGGATCGTGACCTAGGATTGGAATAGGAAGCCTTATGTTTACTTAAGCCTATTTTAAATTATGTCTTTATTCTTATGCCATTCACTCTAGTAAATTCTTTTCTTTTGCTGTTCTCACTATTTCCTCTTTACAATTGATAGATGGGAGATGCCACCAGAGTTGAGTATGTTGAGCTCCAATCACCAAGACCCTTCGCAAGACAGTTGGCGGAGCTTTGCCAGACACTGGGCATGCTAATGCCGATGTTTAAAGGGAGAAGGATGAACACCTATGTGCCTGGAGATCGCGTGTGGGAGATCACCGCGATTGTTCTTGCAGATCCCACCGTGCCTGGTATGGAGAACCTGAACCTCACCAAAAAGTACCTTACCTGGGAGCAAGGAGTGGAGTCGGCCATGCATGTGACACTGTCACGCCTGTGCTATCTCCACCGACACCGACTACCAGCTGGTTCACCCTTCCTTGCATTTGGAAGTCGGAATGAGCAAGGGTATGTGATGGTTACCACAGGTAATCGGAACAACATGTCACTCTATGAGAAGCAAATAGAAGACATGGAGATCAAAGCTTGGGAGAGGGAAGAGAAGTTGATGCAGCAAAAGGATGAGCTGGATTATTTTCAGGGCACTGTGCATTTGCAAGGGTATGAGATGGAAACCTTGCACACTGCCGTGAATACAATGGAGCAAGCCCTCATTGGAAGGGATGCCACGATTGCAGTGCTACACCAAACCATTGTGCAAAGGAATCAAGTTGTGGCTGAACGTGATCAAACCATTGTGGACATGGCTGCCCAGATTGCTGCCCTTCAAGCACAGCAGAATTCTCCACCAAACAATGGTAACGGTGATGATGGGAACGATGATGATGATGATAGTGATGATGATAATGATGATGCGGATAATGGTGATGGAGGTAACAATGGTGGATGAGGTAACAATGATGATGATGGAGGCAGTGATGATGGAGGAAGCGATGACGATGATGGAGGAGATGCAGCGGGCGCTTTTGTTGAAGGAAGTGATGAGGAGGACCCTGAAGAGGTGGAATTCGAGGACTCAAGCAAAGAAGACTCAGGGAGGTGTACACACTACCACCGTGGCATGCCCGAGGATCAAAGCGTCAACGCATGGACTCCAGAACCTACTGCAACCTATTCATCAAATAGCTAGAGATGGTCCTCCAAAACTAGTCTTCGTTAGGGATATTCGTTAGTCTTAGACATCGATCAATGTAAACTTCTGCACTATTAGCTTATTGTGTTTAGATTGCTCAGTTAATGACCTTGAAGTTCCAGGAATTTTTGTGAGATTTATTAAATGAGTTTTGAACAAGTTCGGGTAATTTTCGTGTTTTTACTGCTGCAGTTTTCTGCCTGACCAGTTGTATCGCGCGATTTTTAATTCCTTACTGGTAACTCGGATTGCTCTCATATTTTAGGATCTGGAGAGTAATTACCTGTAGCATCTGCACAAAAATTGGCTAAAATTCCTGATGAGTTTAAGGTGACCAGAAAAATTCGTGAACAGGACAGAACTGTTCTGCCAGATTTTCTGGTTTTGCCTGTTTTGCTGTTTTACTTTGCCAAACGCTGTTACCAGCGTTTCTAAACTATTTTGTAGCTATATACTGTTAATGAAAACCTGGAACAATGTTTGTGTGTGTGTTTGATCATGTGGTGATTGCTTATGATTGTTGTGGCTTGAGCTTGTTGCATGGGTAGAGGGCTATTACTTATCTGTGGTTGTTCTTTCTAATCTTACCTGTGCTGAACCGCAGATGTCACGCCGCCGACCAGATGAGATGGCTCAGCTCATGGCCGCTCAAGCACAGCTGACCCAAGTGATGACGCAGTTCATGGCAACTCAGAACAACAAAAACAACAACAACAACAACAACAACGGGAACAATCAGCCGCAGGGGGATGCTCTCACTAGGTTCTTGAGGCTGAGGCCAGCTAAGTTCTCCTCTGCACCTGAGCCCATGATTGCTCTCAACTGGCTTCGTTCTGTGAACAAGGACCTGGTGACCGTTGGTTGCACTGATGCTGAGAAGGTGAGGTTTGCTGCTCACTTGCTGGAGGGATCAACTGCTTCGTGGTGGGATGCTTTCCAGATCACCCACCCGCTGGACACAGTTACCTGGGCTATGTTTGAGGAAGGATTCAGGACGAACCACGTATCTGCCGGGACCATGAGCCTGAAGAGGAAGGAATTCCGCAACCTGCGCCAGACCAACCGCACTGTGGCGGATTACATAGAGGAATTCAACAATCTCTCTCGCTATGCCCCTGAGGATGTGGAAACTGATGCCAAGAGGAGAGAGAGGTTCCTGGATGGTCTCAGTGATGAGCTCTCACTTCAGCTATCTGTGGTTTATTGTCCGACTTTTCAGGAACTGATGGACAAGGCTAGAATTCTAGAAGGGAAACAACAGCAGGTGGAAAGGCGTAAGAGGAAGAGCAGCCATCACTCCTCAGGATCACACCACCGTTCTCGCACCTCGTATGATGGACACTCTAGATACTCTAAGCATGGAGGAGATGACCATAACCACCGTGGAAGTAGTGGACATCGCCACGATGGTCACAGGAGTGACAATCGCCACCGTGGAGGAAATGGTCACCACCATAATGGCCACCACCACAATGGCCACAAGAGCTACATCAGCAACTCTGGAAGGAACAATGGACACAACCGCTCTGGCAGGAGGGATCTCAGTGAAGTGGAATGCTTCAAGTGCAAGAAGATGGGGCACTATGCTGATAACTGTCCAGAGAAGAGGATTGAAGCAGGAAGCAAGCCAAATGCAAACCAGAAGGCGACGGTCAACCATGTGAACGTCGAGGAGATTCAGAATGAACCAGAGCTAGTGGTTGGTAAGTTACCAATCAATACCCACATCGCATTTGTTCTTTTCGATACTGGTGCATCGCATACATTCATATCAAGGGCATTTGTGGATAAGTATAAGCTACCTACCGAGGCTCTTAGAGGATCAATTAGAGTAAGTTCCCCTGGGGAGAGATGATAGCTAGTGCAGCATGTCGAGGGTTGACACTAGAAATTGGTGCTTATGCATTTCCTGCACACCCGGTTATACTAGAATCCCAGGGTCTAGATGTCATATTGGGCATGGATTGGATGTTGGAACATCAGGGTCAGATAGATTGTGCTCAGCGAGCAATTTCACTCACCATACCAAAGGGAGTAAGGATCAGATACAAGTCGCCTGTCAGTATTGGAGTGGCCGAGTTGAATTCTCTTAAGGGGGTTAGCCTAGAGGATGTGGCCGTAGTAAAGAAGTATCCCGATGTGTTTCCGGATGAGATGCCAGGGATGCCACCTGACAGGGACGTGGAGTTTCTTATTGACTTGATGCCGGGAACAGGACCGATAGCCAAGAGGCCGTACAAGATGGATGTGGAGGAACTGAAGGAGTTAAAGAAGCAGCTTAGGGAACAATTGGACAAGGGATTTATTCAGCCCAGTTCATCATCTTGGGGGGCGCCTGTTCTATTCATGGAGAAGAAGGACAGTAGTAAGAGATTGGTGGTTGACTACCGCTCACTTAAGGAAGTAACTATCAAGAATAAATACCCATTGCCCAATATAAATAATTTGTTTGATCAGTTGGAAGGAGCAAAGGTGTTTTCCAAGATTGATTTAAGGTCGGGGTATTTCCAATTGAAGATCCGTGAGGAAGACGTACCAAAGACCGCTTTCACCACTAGGTATGGGTTATATGAGTATACAGTTATGTCTTTTGGACTAACAAATGCCCTGGCATATTTTATGACCATGATGAACAAGGTATTCATGGAGTACTTGGATAAATTCGTGGTGGTATTCATAGATGACATACTGATATACTCCAAGGATGATGCTGAACATGAGAAACACCTGCGACTAATTATGGAAAAGCTGAGGGAGCATAAATTGTATGCCAAGTTTAGCAAGTGTGAATTCTGGTTGAACACTGTTGGGTTTCTTGGACACGTGTTGTCAGTGAAGGAGTCGCTATTGATCCAAGCAAGGTGGTGTCAGTTACAGAATGGGAGTCACCCAAGAATGTGGGAGATATTAGGAGCTTCTTGGGACTTGCTGGATATTAATGAGGTTTATAGAGAACTTCTCCAAGATTGCAAAGCCAATGACTGAACTACTGAAGAAGGAGAAGAAGTTTGAATGGACCAAGGAGTGCGAAGCTAGTTTCCAGGAACTGAAGCAACGCCTAGTGACCGCACCTATCCTGTGTTTGCCAGATATTCAGAAGGATTTCCAAGTGTATTGTGATGCCTCTCGTCAAGGACCGGGTAGTGTACTGATGCAGGATGGAAGAGTGGTATCTTATGCCTCACGCCAACTTAAACACCACGAGAGGAATTACCCCACGCATGGCTTGGAATTAGCGTCAGTTGTGCACGCGCTCAAGGTATGGAGGCACTACCTGATGGGTAAGCATTGTGATGTGTTTACAGATCACAAGAGTCTGAAATACATATTCACTCATAAGGAGCTGAATATAAGGCAGAGGATATGGCTGGAGATCATAAAGGATTACGACATGAGTTTGCAATATCACCCAGGAAAGGCCAATGTTGTAGCTGATGCGCTGAGTCGCAAGGTTTATGCTAACGGCCTGACAGTGGGGGAGTTACCCAAGGATTTGTGTGAACAACTCAAGGACCTCAGGTTGGAAGTAGTATCCGAGGGATATTTGGCAACAATGGAAGTTAAGCCAACGCTTCTAGACGATATTAAAGAAGCTCAAAAGAAGGATAGTGACCTGGAGGAGATAAGAGGAAACATACCCAAAGGCAAGGCTGAAGGTTTTCGTGAGGATGATCAAGGGACGCTATGGTACAAGGACCGCTTGTGTGTGCCCAACGATCCGGAGATGAGGAAGTTGATATTTCAGGAAGCTCATAACTCGCCATACTCTATACATCCAGGTAACACGAAGATGTACATGGATTTGAAGGAAAGGTTTTGGTGGGTTAACATGAAGCGAGAGATTGCAGAATATATTGCCCTATGTGATGTCTATAGTAGAGTGAAGGCCGAGCACCAAAAGCCAGCAGGGTTACTACAGCCATTACCGATACCTGAATGGAAGTGGGATAGAGTTGGAATGGAGTTCATCACAGGATTACCCAGGACCAAGTCAGGGTATGATTCTATTTGGGTAGTGGTAGATCATTTAACCAAGGTAGCTCACTTTATACCCGTGAATACCACTTATACCAGTGCTAAGTTAGCCAAGATCTGCATGAACAGAGTTGTGTGCCTGCATGGAGTTCCTAAGAGCATTGTGTCAGATAAAGGCACCCAATTTACTTCTCACTTTTGGTGCCAGCTATATGAGTCGTTGGGAACGAGGTTGGAGTTTAGCACAGCTTTCCACCCCCAGACGGATGGTCAGACCGAGAGGGTGAATCAGATCCTGGAGGATATGTTGAGAGCCTGTGCTTTGTCTCATGGCGCTAGTTGGGATGAAAATTTACCTTATGCTGAGTTCTCCTACAACAACAGCTACCAATCCAGCATCAAGACGTCACCATTTGATGTACTATATGGTAAGAGGTGCAGAACACCATTGTTATGGGATGGTAGGTGAACATCAACTGTTTGGACCGGATTTGATCAACGATGCTGAAGAGAAGGTTAGTTTGGTTCAGGACAGGTTGAAGGTAGCACAATCGAGACAGAAGAGCTATGCTGATTCTAAGTGCAAGGAGGTGGCGTATGAGATTGGAGATCGAGCGTGTCTCAGAGTTTCGCCACTACGTGGAATTAAGAGGTTTGGAATTAAGGGCAAGCTGGCACCTCGGTTTATAGGGCCCTACAAGATCCTGGCACGTAAAGGAGTGGTTGCGTACCAGCTGGAGATGCCAGAGGTTCTATCCGCTGTTCACGACGTGTTCCATGTGTCTCAGCTGAAGAAATGCCATCCGGAGATGATGGATACACCGTTGAGAGACACCGTGTCACTTGAAGAGGTTCAGCTGGAGAACGACTTGACCTATGAGGAGAAACCGGTCAAGATCTTGGAAACAGCGGAGAGGTTTACGCGCAGCAAGACGATCAGGTTTTGCAAGGTGCAATGGATCCATCACACCAAATAGGAAGCCACCTGGGAGCGAGAGGATGACCTCCGAGAGGACCACCCACACCTATTTGCTAGCCACGTCGAATCTCGGGGACGAGATTCATCTTAAGGGGGTTAGTCTTGTCACATCCCAAATTCTAGATTTGGCACTGCATACATACATGTCATTGCATCATGAGCATCTTTGCAAAAAGTTTCAGTTTTAAAGTTTTTGCCAAAACACTTCCTCCTTGCTAGTTCCTCCTATTTGCAAGCTTACTAGGTCTTTTGCCTTGCATCTGCAAGGGTGACCCCTTTTGGGCATTCCAGATGCATTATTGCGTAGAGCTCGTCTCTATGAACCCGTAGGATTTTGTTTCGCTCGAATTGGACCTGTAGATCAAAAGTTATGATAGTTCTTGTGTGGTCTGAATTTCCAGTTCAGAAAATTCAGTTAGCAGACAGACTGATTCAGTTAGCAGTCAGACAGAGCAAAAAAAAATGCGTCGACCGACTGGACCGCCAGCCCACCGCGGCCTAGCGGCCCACCCGGGAGCCACCCGCACCCGCGAGCGGCGAATAGCCGCTGCCGCGCGCAGCGACGCGTACACCGCACCGCCTGGCCGACAGGCGGGCCCGACCAACCGCCTGGCGTTTACGTGCTCGACCAGGACGGTGTCGCCGCCGAGTTCGTTGCAGAGACGAACTGCCACCGCGTTTTTCATCTGATTTCTTCGGGATTTCGGCTCGATGCTCACGCATCTCTGCCTTTCCTTATAGAGCTCGCTACTGCCGCCTTTTCCCCCCTCCTAGACCTAACTATCGCGCCCCAGACGCCGATGAATCTCTCGCCGGAGTTGGAGCCGCCGCCGTCGCCATTACCACCGGTGGGAGCTCCACCGACCGCCCCTCCTCCCTTTTCCCCCGGGAATCGCACCACCACCTTGTGCCATGCCTCCCTGACCCCTCTCCCTTCTGCGCAGGCCGCCGGAGAACCGCCGGGGAGCGCCACCGGAGACCGATGCCGGCCACCGCTCCAGCCGCGCCACGTCGCCGCCCCGGAGTTCCCTATCCCGCGTTGACCTCGCCCCGGTGACCGCCGCACGCCGCCCCACGCTGTAGACCACCCCACCGCTGTCAAGACTCGCCGGAGCACCGTCGCCGTTGTCGCCTGAACCGCCGCCGCCGTCGTAGGTAAGCCCGCCGCCGTAGTGCATTCCCGGCCGTCCGATCGCGCGTGGACAGCCAGAATCCTCCATTGACCGACCGGTCAACCGCTGACTGGTCAAGCCCAGTCAGCGCCGCGTCAGACTGGCCCACGCGTCAGCGGGGAATATTCCCGGAATATTCCCCCGGATTTAGCAGTTTTATTTAAAAAGGCAGAAACTTGGTTTAACTTCAAAAATTCATAGGAAAAGATCTACTTGGCCAAAAAATGCAAATAAGGTATCGTTGGATTTACAAAATTGTGTAGAATTTTATTCTGCAATAATATCCCAGGTTTACTGTATGTATTTTCCTGAGGTTATAAAAAGGCTTAAAGTAGTATTTAATTCGCAGAAAAAGATCTATAAATCTTTTTGACGTAATTCTTTTTGGTCTAGGATCTATTTGGAGCTATCTATCTAGTAGTATTTTTGTCAAACTTGAACTACACAGTTTATAGCTTTGGTTCAATGTTTTAACTAAAGATCTGTTAACTAGTCCTCTTTTATGCATAAATTGGTTTATTTGCATTAAAGGTTTTCTCATGCATCATCCAGTAGTAGAATTGATCAGAGAACTTGACCAAGCTACTAAAGCTTTGTTAAAGTGCCATGCATGCATTGTGTTGTATTTATTTGATTCCTATGTGTGGTTTGTTTATTGGATGATTTGCTTCGTGTAGATTGTGAGGACTGTAACCCATATGACTGTCCGGACTGTGCTTTTGACTCCGGCAACTACCAAGGAAAGTGGAGCTTCATAAATGTCCTACTTACTTTCTATATGCATTGTAGTTTGTTTTGTTTTACAAGTATTATCTATTGCTATGCTATATCTCACTATGCCGTAGTCTATCTCGTTAGGCGAGCCGTGGCAAGTAGCTGTGCTTAGCTGTGCTTATGTAGACGAGGGTGGGTTACACAATGGTAAAGATGGAGAACGTGTTTGGAAAGTGAAAACAACTTGATTAATGAACTATCTAGGTGGATTGGTAATTTCTTGGTTCGTGAATGTCGGGCCCATGTCTATGGTTTACCCGAGTAGCTCACTTGTGGATGACCACCCAGGTTTCTGAGAAATGATTAGTGTCTTGATTTGGTAGCTTCCTTGTGCAACCATATGCTAGTGAGTTATGGGTGGCTGGATGGACTTAGTAGGTCGTGGCGACCCGAGCTCTTCGTATCCAGAGATGTAGTGAATGTGATAGGTTGGTACGGTGCGTGGATGGGCTTGGGAGCTACTTCCCGAATTGTCTCTTCTTGGGCTTCTCCCTATCATGACTCAATATGCGAGACATGGTACGAGCGGGTCGACCAGGTCATATGGGTAAAGTGTGCAATCCCTGCAGGGTGTAAAACTAAGTGCTTAGCCGTGTCCCCGGTAATGGACGTTTGAGTTGCTGAATTGTGGGTGCTATGACATGTTCTCATTCATTCAAACTTGTAATTACTAAAACTTGTGGTTGAAACTTAATTGGGTTGTTTGTTGAAGATTAAATGCTTTACAAATGATTTACAAATGTTAGGATAAAGTATTTTGCTGCTGCAACTAAGCCTGAATCCCATAAGCCAGATATGCATATAGCTTTTAGCCTTGTTGTTTCTCTCATTGTTCCACTTGCCAGTGCATTCCAAGTGCTGACCCTTCGGGGCTGTTACGTTTCATGTTGTAGGTTACTCTTCCGGTTACTCTGAGTAGTAGTGTTGGTTGCGACCCTCCACTCAACATTTTGTTCGCCTGTGGCGTCTAATGGAGACTAGAGCTACTTTATTTATGCTATCTATTTGCTACTTGCTTATTTGTGCGAGCGTTATGCTTTGCAAACTTTGTAATAAATGCCATATTCTGGATCATACCGCTGTAATAATGATGCACTGTTAATTCTTTGATGTCTATCGATACTATGTATGCCAATGAACCGATCCAGGGATTGGCGTGATACATAGAGGTGCAATCCTTGCGGGTTGTACCGTTTCAGTGACTCAGTCAAAGCTGATAATTAAGAGCACCTCCACTCGTAGGAAGTTCCAGTCCAAAATCCGGCGCTACCTAGCACTGGCCGGATGTAACTTTCGGCTTAGGAATGGCCTATTTTCTATTCGTGTTCTCAGACCGAGTTCTCAGGTTGAACCAATTTTGATCAAACTCGACGAAAACTAGACAAATATAGGCGATTTTAATTAAACAGAGGAGAGTTCGTACATAGTAAGCCAAATACCCGAATTTTGGCTGCATTAAGCTAAAAGGAAAACGAAAAAACATAAAAGAACTACTAGGCGAGGAGATGCCGATGCCGACCCCGATGCCGCTCACATGCCGAAGTTACGGTAGAACACCGTGTAGTCGGGGTTGGCCTTGCCATCGTCGTCGTCGTCTCTCGGCGGCGACGGGGGGCGCAAGCTGCCCTGGCCACCGCCACGGCTAGGACGAGGGTCCGGCGTCGTCATCATCGTCGAGGACGATGAGCGGCATGCCCTGGTAGGCGTGCTGGCAGCGAGACCTACGGCAGTCGCGCGCTCAGCCTCCTCCTGGTGACGCCGAATTCGGGCAGCCTCCTCCTAGTCCTAGTCGGCCCGAGACTAGGCGAGGGTGTCCGTCTCCGGCATTGGCGGCACATCCCGGAGAGACTGCTCTATCGCCATCCTCATGGCAAAGGCGTCCTCGTCGACGGGGACCGCCCATTTCAACAGTTTCGGCTTCGGCTGGCGCAGGCGAAGATGACCGATCGATGGCGACAACGCCAAGGGTTTGTTGATGACGATTCCTCACGACCTCGTCCTCAGCGGCTCGCGCACCGGTGTCTCGGCCTCCTGCTTCACGGGCCACAGTGACTTGTTGCTGTGTCGCGGCGACTATGCCGGCGCCGAGCCATATGATCGTGAGGCCGAGGCGGCGGAGGACGACGAACTGAAGCTCCCCATTCTTCTGGGCATCCAGATCGCCGGAGGTGCGTGCCTCACCCTCGCCACGAGCAGCGCCGAGAGAGGGAAGCCTAACCTCGGGTTATTGCCAGCGTGGATGTGCTCCAAGGTCGAGGTTCCTTCTCGGTGCACTCTGATACATTGCAAATGTATCTATAATTTTTGATGTTCCATGCTTGGTTTTATCTACTTTCTTGTGTTTTGTTCCAACTTTGGAGTACTTTTCATATGATTTCTTGGACTAACCTATTAACAAGATGCCATAGTGCCAGTTGCCTATTTTCTGCTGTTTTTGGTTCTAGGAAAGTCAGAAAATGAATATTCTCGGAATTGGACAGGACAAAAGCCAAAGTTCGTATTTTCCCGGAAGACTCACGGAGCCAGAAGGAGAGTCAAAGAGGGGCCAGGGCCTAGCCACACCCCTCCCAGGCGCGGGCAACCCTAGGCCACGCCAGGGCATGGTGTGGGCCCCCTGGCCGGCCACCCACCTTGCCTCCTTCGCCTATAAGAGCCTCCCGATACCAAAACCCTAAATCATCAATCAGAAATCCACGAAAAGTTCCACATCACCGCCACCACCGAAGGGGATATTCGGGGGATAGAAAGTCTCTATTCCGGCACCCTGCCGGGATGGGGAAGTGCCCCCGGAGCTATCTCCATCGATCTCCACCACCATCTCCATCGCCGTTGCTGATTCCCATGATGAGGAGGGAGTAGTTCTCTCTCGAGGCTAAGGGTTCTACCGGTAGCTATGTGTTCATCTCTCTCTCTATGCATGATCTTATTGAGATCATGAGCTTGTAATCTATAGATCTACCTTGCTACTCAAGTGCTTTAATAGATCTCTGCTCTCCCCATGTGTGTGAAAGTGACAGTGTGCACACCATGGTGGCACTTAGGCTAGAGATTACAAATACTTGTTATGAGTTATATTTGGAGTTGGATGTGTCTATGAAATTGTGGTGTTTGTTGGAACCATCTAGTGCTCAAGGTGACAGTGTGGGGTTTTCTAGATGGGAAAGGCTTACTTTGAGGTGTGCTGTTATAGCCCTACCAACGATTAGAGTGTCCAACCGGAGAGTAGTTCAGCGTAGTATTATAAGAAGAATATATTTATATGAGAGTGTTCACTAGTGAAAGTATGATCCCTAGGCCTTGTTTCTAAGCATTGAAACACCATTTGCAATTAGATCTGTTACATGTTTGCTTGCTTCTATCTTTATTTCAGTTTTACTTTAGTCTTTTCCACGCCATCAAGCTATCTTCTATCACCATTACCACTTATAATTATCTATACCACTTGTATTTCACTATCTCTTCGCCGAACTAGTGCATCTATACACCTGACAAGTGTATTGGGTGTGTTCTTGTATCTTGATTGCAGGGTTGCTTGAGAGGGAATACCTTTGACCACTTCCTCCCTGAGTTCGATAAACCTTGGGTGATCCACTTAAGGGAAAACTTGCTGCTGTCCTACAAACCTCTGCACTTGGAGGCCCAAAAACTGTCTACAAGAATAGAAGTGCGTAGACATCAAGCTATTTTCTGGCGCCGTTACCGGGGAGGTAAGGTAAAAAGGTATTCACACCGGAGGATTAAAGAAGAAGAACCTCCCACGGCAAACGCCTATTTTCTGGTGCCGTTGCCGGGGAGGTAAGGTAAAAGGTACTCACATCCTCCGGTGTGAGTGCTCGAAGTTATTTCCTTTAGATTCTGCAATTTTGTCTTTTTGTTTCTTGTTTTCACTAGTTAGGCTTAATGGAAAACAACAACAAAATTAGAGAGCTTTTTAGTATTTTTCCTAAGTTAGAACTCGAATTCTTTGAAAAGAAAATTAAAAAACCCTTGGAACCTTCTTTGCATGCTAATAGCAATGTTATTAGTATGAATCTTTTGAACACCTTTGTTACTAATGCTATGGAAACATCTAAGCTTGGGGAAGTTAGTTTTTGTGAAAATGATCTTTTTAGTTCCCCAGTTTTGGAAGATAGCTATTCTATTGCTTATGATGATACAAAACCTCCAATATATGATGATTACAATGATGAGTATGATATTTTCAGTCCACCTACTACCGAGGAGAAAATTAATTATGATTACAATATGCCTCCTATATTTGATGATTATGGTGATGAGAATAATAATGATAGCTATTTTGTTGACTTTGCTCCCACTATAATTGATAAGAATGACTATGCTAATGTGGAAAGTAATAATTATTATATGCATGTGGCTCATGATCAGAATGTTTTATGTGATAGTTATATTGTTAATTTTATTCATGATGCTATTGAAAGTTATTATGAGAGAGGGAAACATGGTTCTATGCATCTCAATAATATTAAGTTTCCCCTCTTTATGTTGAAAATTTTGAAGTTGCACTTGTTTTGCTTTCCTATGCTTGTTGCTTTGTGCTTCCATGACTTGTTTCTTTGCAAGATTCCTATGCATAGGAAGTGGGTTAGACTTAAATGTGCTTTGAATTTGCTTCTTGATGCTCTCTTTTACTCTCAATTCATATTCCTTATGTGAGCATCTTCTCAAACTATCATGCCTAACTTAAAGGCGTTAAAGAAAAGTACTTATTGGGAGATAACCCAAAAGTTTTAGATGAGTCTTGAAAGTTATTGCTTCAGTAATAACCGCTCCTTATCCTTTTTATTTGCTTTTTGTGCCAAGAGTAACCTGTAATGAGAGAGAAGTAATGATTGGGAAAGTTGCTGTCCCGAAACAGATTTCTCCGCTTCACCGTAAAAATTCGTGTAAAATCTCTGAACGTCCTTTTGAGGCGTGTATTTTTGTGCTTCTGACCCAGGTTGTTATCTAACTTTCGTTAGTTCAACACTTTTTGATTTGAGCAACAGAAGGTCTTCAAAAAAATTCGTCTTTACCTGCTGGTCTGTTTTGATAGATTTCTGCCATTTTCTGCATTTGCTTCTTGTTGGTTCCTTTTTGAGTTCTTTTGGGGAATTGAGCTTTTTGAGGGAAGTACATCAATATCTTGTGTTCTAATGGAAGTTTTATTGGTGTTATAACTGAACCTAAATACCTATTATCTTGAGTGCACTAATGTTGCTAATAAAGATTATGTGAAGTTTTGTATGAAGGAAAATTTTCAGGTGTATGAAAGGAATGAGTAATGAGATGAAGAATGGACTAAAGCTCAATCTTGGGGATGCCACGCGTGTCACCCCAAGAAATATCCAAGAAGTACAAACGTCAAAGCTTGGGGATGCCCAAGGTATCTCCCTCTTCATCAATAAAAATCCCAGGTTTCTTCGAAACGCTTCATTTTTATTGTTTTATACATAGTTGTGTTGTTCTTGGAGCGTCTTCTTTTTCATTTTTGTTTTGATTTTTCGTTTGCTTGGTTTTGTTAGTTTGCTGAATAAATTGGCTATAACCCCTCTTTCATACGTTGGTTTTCAAATAGTTTGGTTTGGACTGGAAAAAGAGTAGGAAAGTTCATGCTTAAGTGGTAAAGAGAGCTTGTTTTTGACTGTGGCCCATGCTTTGTCATGCCATGCTTGATATTGTTTTGGATTTATGCTTAGTATTCTTTGCTATAGCATGACTTGTTATAAACAATTGAGATTACTTAATTTGTCTTGGATGAATCATGCGTTGTTTTAGCATATTAAAGCATAGTATAGTGGTATTCTCCTTTGATGCTTTATTTGGGTTGACTTGGCACATGCTCACACCATGTTATGACTATCTCAACTCACCATAAGCCTTTATTATTCGTTAGTTTTCAACTTGTAGTATCACTTTATGCTTTGATCAATGATGTTATGTCGCTCTGCATGATTATGGCCATTATTGCTCTCTTAGTTTGTCGCTCCCAGTCTTTTGCTAGCCTCCACAACCAAGTATGAGTTCCACTCATGCATCCAACTCCCTAAACCAAGTTATTCCAAAGAGTTCACCATACCTACCTACTAGCTTATGCTATTCCAAGTATATTCATGCTTTTGTTTACCTTCCAAATTAAACTTGTTATGAGAAAACTAGTGATTAAAGCTCTCACGAACTTGATGGCACACTTTACTTTTCTTGCCCTTAATAAACTTGAACCATTGTGTCGTCTATGTTGTATATGCTTGCACTTATTTGTTGGGGATTAGCATAACCATGTTTTCATGGGGAACGCTTTCAACATTGCACTTGGTACTTGTACCTAGTTGATATCATGCTCTTTTGTATATGGATGTCGTTGGTGTGAAATGAAAGGGGAGCTTGTAAGTCCATGGAGTTATGTATATGTGTTAGAGAAACGCCAAGGCCGCTGGTCTAATCCATGCTGACATGGTGGAAACCTGCAGCGTAACCATAATGAGCTGTCTATGAAGCATTCTTCTTATAAAAAAAGAGTCCTATATCGAGAAAAAAGAGAAAAAGAAAAAAAGAGATTATGAAAAGAGGAAAGAGAGAAAAAAGCACCATATTCCCATGGTAAATAAGAAGATTGCTGAGATGCTCGTTGTCTGCTTGCCTTGTCATTTTGATATGGGGATTCTTCCGTATCATCGGGCAAGGGGTACCCCGTTGGTGGTTCTCTACGATACACATGTACTTACGATGACAAGAACTTACCGGTGACTAAACTTGAGTAGCATGAGGAGCGGCCCTCATATTCAAGGGACATGAGATTTCTAACTTATACTTAGTCAAGCATGTACACCATAGTTTGTTCACTTTAACCTTAATCACTTCAAGATGCTTATGATAGGGGCAATGAGAGCTGAAAGCTATAAGTACCATAATTTTTGGAAGCTCTTTATGAGACTTGAATCCCTGCTTCCTTCTATGAAGGCCTTTCTTCCACCATTATATTGAGTCTCCATCTTCTACCTTTATGCACCTACTTTGAGAGCATAGTGGCCATTCTTAGTTCTATGTGCATTGTCCCAAGACTAGTTGACTGATGCATAACTTGATATTGCTTGTTTTAAACTATTTGTATCTAGTCACTCTTATGAACTTTGAAGGTGTCCTATGCATTTATGTTTGCTACTCTATGAGGGACAAGCTGAATACTATTATGCTATGTTTTCTTTATGTGAAACAAACAAACGTCTTGCAAAGCATTGTTATTCATTAATCTTTTATTTGTGCCTTTTCATGTTGCAACATAGTTTCTTTGTCTTATTGCTAGAACTTTGTCTTTCATGTTTTGATTGAAGTACTATGATCCCAGCTATCAATGTTTTACAAATACTTTGATCAAGTTTATGATGGTGCATGTCACCTTAAAAATTATTCTTTCTTTTTATCACTTACCTACTCGAGGACGAGCAGGAGTTAAGCTTGTGGATGTTGATACACTGCAAATGTATCTATAATTTTTGATGTTCCATGCTTGGTTTTATCTACTTTCTTGTGTTTTGTTCCAACTTTGGAGTACTTTTCATATGATTTCTTGGACTAACCTATTAACAAGATGCCATAGTGTCAGTTGCCTGTTTTCTGCTGTTTTTGGTTTCAGGAAAGTCAGAAAATGAATATTCTCGGAATTGGACGGGACAAAAGCCAAAGTTCCTATTTTCCCGGAAGACTCACGGAGCCAGAAGGAGAGTCGAAGAGGGGCCAGGGCCTAGCCACACCCCTCCCAGGCGCGAGCAACCCTAGGCCACGCCAGGGCATGGTGTGGGCCCCCTGGCCGGCCACCGACCTTGCCTCCTTCGCCTATAAGAGCCTCCCGATACCAAAACCATAAATCATCAATCAGAAATCCACGAAAAGTTCCGCAGCGCTGCCGCCACCGAAGGGGAGATTCGGGGGATAAAAAGTCTCTGTTCCGGCACCCTGCCGGGACGGGGAAGTGCCCCCAGAGCTATCTCCATCGATCTCCACCACCATCTCCATCGCCGTCGGAGCTATCTCCATCGATCTCTACCACCATCTCCATCGATCTCCACCATGGGGAAGAAGAATATATTTATATGAGAGTGTTCACTAGTGAAAGTATGATCCCTAGGCCTTGTTTCTAAGCATTGAAACACCGTTTGCAATTAGATCTGTTACATGTTTGCTTGCTTCTATCTTTATTTCAGTTTTACTTTAGTCTTTTCCATGCCATCAAGCTATCTTCTATCACCGTTACCACTTATAATTATCTATACCACTTGTATTTCACTATCTCTTCGCCAAACTAGTGCACCTATACACCTGACGAGTATATTGGGTGTGTTGGGGACACAAGAGACTTCTTGTATCTTGATTGCAGGGTTGCTTGAGAGGGAATACCTTTGACCACTTCCTCCCTGAGTTCGATAAACCTTAGGTGATCCACTTAAGGGAAAACTTGCTGCTGTCCTACAAACCTCTGCACTTGGAGGCCCAACAACTGTCTACAAGAATAGAAGTGCGTAGACATCAGTTATCGGGATCTTCAGCGAGCTCCGGATCCGGCATCGCCGTGATGGCGGCCTGGATCTCCTCTACCATATTGTCATCTTCAGGAACCGGCGCCACCGGAACACCGCCGGCACTGAGCCTCCAGTTGGGCGGGCAGCGGGAATCGGGCGGCGCCATGTACCCGGCGTCGTGCAGCATCCGGGCCTCCCACGGCTGGAGGGTGCGCAGGCCGAAACCGGTCACCGCCGCGGGATCACCGGGGTAGCGCTCCGCCATTGCTTCCGCCGAGTGCTGCTTGTTTTTCGCTGGAGTTTGGTGTTCGTGGCTGGGAGAGAGGAGAGGCTGAGAGTGTGTGACTGTGAAGAGGAGAGGGCGCTAGCATTTATAGCCGATCGCGGCGGTGAAGGCGGGAGGCGGTGTAGCGGCGCGCGTGGGAAAACGCTACATGGCGGGAACTCGGGCCAGCGGTGGCGTGTTATTAAGGCGACGCGTAGTCCACAAGTCGGGCAGTCAATGCCCGGCGGTCCGTCGCGGGAGCCAAGGCGAGAGGATGAGGACGATTCGGCTTGACCCGCTGATAGGACGGGGCCACAGGCAGGCGAGTTTTTTTCTGCGCTTCCGCTACCTCCGGCGTTCCCAGACGGTTCCCAGCGTCTTGGGTTCGGCCTGGAATCGCCGGATGAAAGTTGGGCTAAATTCAGACGATTTCAAAGTCCTGAGAATGCGACTAGACCACTTTTTGTCGTCCGGACAAAAAATTTCGCCCTGGAAACGCCATCCTGGAAAGCCTAACACTTGTCTTGTCGGTGAGTTAAGTTAAAAGCTGAGACGCACTTGCCTTGCCATGAAGCTTGCCAGCAACGTCGAGCTCATCACGAACACGGAACACCCTCACGTTCATGGCCTAGACAGGGAGAACCATGAATCAATTTTGGATTACTTTTTAAGTTCTTCCATGTTAGGTTTCTCACCCTCGCAACGGCTTCTCAAAGGTTGAGACATATTGCATGGAGTAAAAGTTCACGGACTACATATTGGTGTGATCATGTGTCGACGGAGCTGCCATAAAAAATCATGTGTTGTTTTGATCCCACCGATCGACAGCTTTTGGCCCCTAGGATTGTTGCCCGAAACTTCTTCACATCCTAGCGACAGCGGCTCGGCGATGACAATGGTGCCGCTATGTGTTATTTTGTTCTCCGTACTCTTGTGTTCTCGATGTTCTCCCTAAATGTACGGTGACGAAGCAACAGTTTAACGCCCTGCCTCGCAATGGTGTGAACCTAGCCACGGTGCATTGAACAATCTCCTATCGAGGTGGTGGTCCATTTGTCTTTTCAAAAAAAAATGAGGTTAGTCCAATTTTAGTGAAGGTTTGGTCCTATGTTGTTTCTTCTAGCCTCTAGAAGGAAAATGTCGAAGCTTGAGACACATTTATGCAAAAAATTTCATCGATATAATAGTAATTATCAACAACAGAACGAAAAATCTTGATGTAAATCTGAGGTTTTGTCATCATTCTTTATTGTTTGTGTTTCTTCAGTTTGTGGTTTTGATGTACTTTGTCTACTTGCTCAATAAAATTAGGTTTTTGTATAAAAAAGTTAGAGAAAATTTTCAATTTGCTCTTTCACTCTCACACTCTGTCTCATGTGCACGCTGAGAGGACATATCAGGTGCTCATAATAGCACCTTCACTCGTCGGGCGTTCTCAGGCCAAAATTTGGTGCTAAATTGAAACTCTTGGCCTGTGAATGGCCGAATTCCCACTCGGGTTTCTACGTGGGGGTTCCCATGAAGGCGAGATTTCAGAAAATTTGGTGAAATTTCACCACAATTCAGTTCAAATTCACACAGTTCGGTATAAATATGAATACAAAGCATTGTTCGGCATAGATCGTAATGAAATTAAGCACAACATAGTTCGGCGTATAATTAAACACAACATACTTCGGTATAGTTCAGCCTGATTATGTCCGGCATAGGAGTTATGTGTTGGCTCTGCGTATCCATATGTGCTCGACCAGATCATTATGCAGTTATTGATGCACCATCGAGTCTCAAATATCCTGATGCATGGTGATGAAGGCAGCCCACGATACCGGCACTTGTTGATCAGGCTCTGCAAGAGGCCATGTCTGTAGTATGGCTCCTTCTGCTCGACCAAATCTTTTGGATGCTACTGATCGTCCTTAATAATCATGTTGTGCAGGATCACACTACAACTCATCACTTTCCACATCGAATCTTTCGATCATGTTATAGCAGGGAACTGGACAACTGCAAATGTTTGTTGGAACACACAAAATGCCCGCTCCACGTCCTTCCTGCAAGCTTTTTATTCCTTGGCAAGCTGGCATGCTTGGGGTGCATGGGGCTTGAGATAGTCTTCACAAATATTGACCATCTTGGATGAAATTTATTCCAACAGCAAGATAGTATTCCTTGTTTTAGTGGTACCCGTTGATCTCAAATTCCACCGAGGAAGCATGAGCCTCAACAAGCTTGGTGAAGACAATAGAGGAATGGAGGACACTGGTGTCGTAGTTCGATCCTGCCATATCAAAGAAGGAGTGCCAAATCCAAAGATCATGTATAACAATTGTCTCGAGTATCACACTACAACCTCCTTTGTGGCCTTTGTACATTCCCTGCTAAGCAAATGGATAGTTCTTCTAGTGCCAATACATGTATCCGATGCTTCTAATCATGCTAGGAAATCCTTTACTTTCATTGACTGTGAGGATCCGATCAGCGTCTACAACAGTGGGTGATCTCAAGTATAGTGACCCAAACACTGCAATCACTGTCCTGCAGAACTTGTACAAACAATCACTGTCCATGCGGAGATAGTCATCGGCACTTTCACCCGGAGCTCCGTATGCCAATAACCTCATCGCCACTATGCACTTCTGCAGTGAGAAAAATCCTACCATGCCGGTGCAGTCCTTCATGCATATGAAGTAGGGGGTCAAACTCCCGAATGGCATGCACGATCTCGAAGAAGAGTTTTCGGCTCATCCTGAAATAGCGACGGAATACGGCCTCTTTGTGTAGCAGGTTATCGGCGAAGTAGCATCATACAACATGCAATAGCCCTCCATCCGCTGCCTTGCTTTGCACTTCTGGTGACCCTTTGTCGAGTCTCCATGCTTCGGCGCTGCAGTCTGCGCGTACAGTCTGGCCAGAGAGCCAAGGATCTGCATATGCTCTTCATCTTTGGCGGCTGTAGTGGTCTGCTCCTCGAACATGATGGCGAACATCTCCTCCTCATCTTCAGAGTCCATGGCCGAACAGGCAAAACATTGAACACTTCGCGGGCATGGTGGGCACGAGCTCGAAACAGAGTCCACCTGCCAACGACGCCACGAGAAGGCGAAACAAGGCCAACAGCGAGGAGAGGGGATGCGACGGTGGTGGTGGACCTTTCTATCGGTGTGGATTCGGCGGGGCAGTGCGGGGCATTGCCGGTGGCGATATGGGCTAGTTGGGGAGAAGGCTTTGTGTCACGGGAGAGCCGAATTGCGGTGGAGAAATGGATCGTCTCGCCGACTAGGTTAGCCCACCAGTTTTTCGCTTCATCCAGTGTTCCCAGGCGACACTCGGTGCATTGGGTTCGGCTTGGGAATGTCGGATGAAATTTGAGTCAAATCCGGCAAAACACGGAGTCATGTGAACGCGACTGGACGAAAATTCGCCGTTCGAATGAAAAAAAGGGGCCTTGGGAGGCCCTCCCGGAAACGCGACTGCAGGTGCTCTAACTTTGGGGTGCCGCCGGACTATGAAGCTCAATCACGTCTAGTATAACATTATACCCCCTCTGTCTGAAAATAAGTGACTTAGATTTTTCTAGATTCGAATATATCTATATACAAACACTCTAGATACATGTGAATCTGAATCTAGGCAAATATAATTCACTTATTGGAGTAAAATAAATTTAAAAGCGCATTTTTTAAATAGAAAAACACATAAATAAAACATGCATCTGACAGTTACTCAGAACTTCTTTTTCGGCCTACTGGCTGACGGCATACTAGTAGAATCCAAGATGGATAGAGTTATGTTGCTTATCATTTTTAGATGATTGATACATGTATCAATCTTAAATGATCCGTGATTGTAAGAATTCGTTTCCATTGAACTATGCAATAAAAAGACTGTGTGCATCACTTGACGTAGAGACCGAATTTTATTCCCCATTTCAGAATAAAAAAACATGCCTGAAAAGTTCGGATAAATTCAACTTGCAGCTCCATGAAAGAAAAATGTTGTGAGCCATAGCAAATTCAAGCTGGGTCATGAATTCGGCCCATTACAGGTGTCATCACAGAATTTGTCCTTTTCATTCCTCATGCAACGGGTTGAGTTTAACCTGAAATTTCGTGTCATGGTAGTGTTGATATATATATGTGTGTTTTTTTTGTTATCAGAATTGATTTCACTTATTTGGGTGAGTTTTTCGTTGGAGTACCCACAAAGCTAGGAGCACCCGTTCGATGTGTACCCGCCGGCTGCCACGTTAGAGGATAGAAAAAATGGAACGCAATTGCTGCAACACAAAGAGTAGTCGAACCAGGTCAAGAGGTTGCGTAAATTGCGCCTAATGCATATCATATCTTGATTTTTGAAAACACATTATTGACATTTATGTGTGTGATTACTTATGGCGGAGGACAATTAATACCCATAATCAGTATGATGTATATCCAATTTTAGGTACAATCTGCCTCTACAAATAGACAACGAGACACCCCCCCCCCCCCCTTCCTCCTCACCTCACCAAGTAAAATCCACACATTCACCTTGATTCACTCTACTACCAGGCATGGGGCACTCCAAGATTGCAGCGGCTGCATTGTGCTTCTTCCTCCTCCTGACCTTGTGTTTCGGTGAGACCCCTTTCCCCGGTAAAGTTCTCCGCTACTCCTTGAGTTCAGCTGATAATTCGTGGTGATTGTGCTTAGCAGCTAAGGATGAAAAGCCATGCGAAGAACACAGCGAGACCTTCAAAGGAGTCGAGTGCGAGTTTGCCTCGTGCAAGGTGGCGTGCATCACCGAGGATTACAAGGGCGGGTACTGCAAGCCCGTAGTGGACGTTGGGTGCCCCAACTACTGTCACGATGGCCCGCTCGAGAGCGTCTCACTCAACTGAACTATCCGTAGCGCTCTTGTGTTTTACCTGAGATTTCCAGTTTGTGTTAATGTGACGCAGATAATTGTGAGGCGGATGGTAACATGAAGATCTCCGGTTTTAAAAAATATATACTTGCATTTTATATGTGTGTGATGTGATGACGTCCTTACCACTTTGATCATGATGACCGCCTAGTCGATCTGGCGTGAAAGGAATGGTCGTGTGTCTGGAAACATATACGGACACGTATAACATCTCATTGGCCAAATCAAAGCGCATGATTTTTTTTCTAATCAGTATATCTATCTTATAAAATTAACTCAATAAATAAATTTCTGGAATTTAGGTAAAAAAAAGGAAAATCATACCCCGTTAATGGGGCCCATATCAAATGCCTGCAATATATGGGCGTGTCCAATATAGCCTAGAGGAGCTCCCGCCTTCTCTGCCGTTAAGTGAACTACGAAGATGAACAGAGCAATGGCCGACGGAAACAGGTATCTAAAGATGTAATTGGTGCCCATCCTAGGAGCCTCCCGGTAAATCTGAATTGATTAGCCACACGATTTGGTTGTCTATCGCTGAGCACCGTAGATAATATTTACCTCAGTCATATAAAAATAAGCTGCACGCCCACCCTGTTGTGAAACCCTACCCAGCCACCACCCAATTCCCTCAGCGTCTATCCCCCCCCCCCCCCAATCCCCTCGCGTTCCTCCCCTTCGTTTTGCCGCTGTCGTCGCCACCACGTCGTCACCATCCTTCTCCGTCACCCCTCCCTCCCCAGCGCGCAACCGTCCCACGAGCTCGACAAGGTCCGACCGGCCACCATCCATCGCGGGGGAGCCTGGCCTCTACCTCCTCCCTGCCGTCACCATCCTTCTCCGTCACCCTTCCCTCCCCAGCCGCCGCCACCACGATCTGGGGTCGTGCTATCTCTGTCCTCGTCGGTGAAGTAGTAGCGCAGGTCGCAGACGGATGTGAAGGAGTTGGGGTGAGGCCACCAACCAGCGCTGCTCAGCCACTGTTCGGCAAGGAGGACGGCGACGAGCAGTGCCGCTGCCTGCCCTTTTCCGCCTCTTCTTTGCCATGGGGGCGCCGTGACCGCCATCGTCCTCGGCAAGAAAGAGTGTGGGCTGCAAAGACGAACGTAGATTGCTTCACCTATTGATGGAATCAGGTTTGTATTGAGTTTTTTTGTACATAGAGTGTTCCCCATCCACATTCAATTTGTTAATTTGCTGTAATTTTCTGGCGCAAGTGTTCCCGATTCAGAGGTACAAGTTGGCAGCTTGGTTAGACAAAGCTGCCACATTCAATTTGTGGCAGCTGCCGTGCATCCACATTCAAATTAACAGCTTGTTGTAATTTCTCTCTCCCTTTTTAAAATAGCTGTCGTGCTCTTGGTATCATTCCAATCAAAGTTCTTGTTGGTTTGCTGTCATAGAACTGCCCTCGTGGTCTAACCCATGGAAAAGATCAAGACTGCAAGTAATTTATATTATTAAAGTAGAGCACTGAATGGGATTAGTCCCTCGTCAAGATGTAGGACAAAACAACACTTTATATCATCAGTAGAACTGCTATAGGTAATCCGACAGAGGTAACTAAGATGCATGTTTTTTCCTGCTTGGCATTAGTCAGCGGAACCGCACGAGACCGGCGGCGTGCAGGAGCACAAGCGAAAGCAATGGACTGATGTGTGGCTTCAGGCGTGCAGGAACGAGGCGCAGATGTGCAGTGCATCCCAGGTTAGCGGACGCGATCTGCCCTCCTCCACCTCTCTCATAAATGAATCTCTCTTTGGTGCTTGCTTGAATATCGAATTACAGAAATCAATTACGATAACTGAATAACTGTGTTATTGTTTCATTCACAAGGCCTGGTGAAATCAGCACTCTGTTGGGCTGGAATCCATGTTCTTCTTCTCTCTCCTTTTCAAGAGAGATCACCTTCAGGTATTTGCTACACTTTTACCTGAAGAAATTTCTATTGGCTCCTTTTCCTGAGCTTATCTCGTATAAGTTTTACATATGCATATAAAGCGTTTGATGAATTATTTTCTAAAATTGATGCATGTAATATCTATGCTCCGTCAAGCTGTTCGCAGTTTTGCAATAAATGTACTATAATAAATATTAAGTCTCACATCTGGATTTACACTACAGCTGAAGTAGAAAATATACTCGCAATTTCTATATATACTATGGGATTTTTGTGTGTGTTTGTCCTTGGTGATGTTTCAAATTAAGCACAATCGTACAGATTTAAGTGGCACTAGCGTGCTGCAGCTGTTATTAGTTTTGTCTTTCTACTCTCTGTAATGTGATAATATCTTATGAGGAATGATAATACTCACTTGTTCTGATTTTCTGGTATATAATGCTATAGTTTGTTCTTGGTTTTGGCTCTGGGTGGGATTGTTTTCATCCACACTTTTCATGGTTACGATTTTGCAATTATTGTACTGCACAAAATCGGATGCTCTTCTGTGAACACATGTGCCCAAACTGACTGATGAAGCATGATAAAATCTAGAGCTATCATTACTATGGCAGGTACTTAGTTTTCACCTGAGTAATATAGATGGAGCCATTAACGATTTAGGAACAGATAGATGTTCAATCGACTTCTTTTAGCAACCAAACACAGTTACATAATAGAGATACTACTGTCCAATTTTCCTTAGACATGCAACTACTCCCTATGAATAACTATTTGCGTCTTTTTGGGTGCAAACTCTGTTTATGAAATAGTTCAATTTTTCTATTTCTTTTCTTGCTTGCTCTTGGTTGAACCATTGCTTGCTCTGTTCTAATCTTGGGTTCGTTGATCCTAGGTACTTCTCTCATTCGGATATTGGAGGTGTCCAGTTGTATTCGTTGTTCAAGATCTGGCGCTCACAAAATTAACCACAGCGGGATTCTTCTGGAAAATCTTCTTACGATTAGAATAATTGTCAAGTTATTTCTTCTTCTAGCCACTCAAGAAAACCACGGCATTAAAAAACTAGCAAGACAGTTCAGTGATAATGTTTGATGGAGAATCCCTCACACAGGGATCGTCAAATCCAACAGTGGTGGCTGATGAACAACAGAACCTGCCTTCACAGGTCAACCTGCCTTTATCTATTTATTATACATTTGCAAATTTGGTTTTCAGTGCCAATAAATGAATGTGGCGTTCTTTGGTTATTAAGTTCCTGCTTCATATAGAGCTTAGTTACCTGTAAGGTCTTCCTATACCATCACTCAATAAAGTTGCCGTTTGGTATCGCCGATCTACTAATTGCCTGGTATAGTGATATATTGCACATCTAGGTGGGCATCTGTATTGCATGTCTTAGCAGTACCATCTTGCTGAGCTATAGTTACATAGAGTATGTAGCGCAGTATTAGTATAGTGTAGGTTCAAGCTAACTTGCTAAATTTTTAATTCATTGTCTTGAGAATGAGCAATTAAACTGCCCATCTCCACGAGTGGTAAAGATCCCTGGCAAGATGATGTCTTATGCTAGAGGAACTTGCTTTCCCTAGAGCAAGATATGATTTGCACACAGATACTTGTGGTCGAGTTTCTACTGTTGTCACATTCTATGTTTCCGCACGTATGCCTGGAAACTTGCTTTAACCTATCAAGATGGGTGGTGCTGAAGCTATCGATTCTGAGATAGCAGAAGAATCAGCTGCTAAGGGGGCTATTAAGTTTGTAGAAACGTGGGAAAACATGGAGGTGGAATACCTGTATTACAGTTAACTGAAGTATGTAGAGGAAATCAGAGAGGACCTACACATCAAACTAGAATCAGCAAAAGAAGATAAAGAAAACTTGCAAAGGGGTTTATGTTTTGCAGCCTCAAGAATGGTTGCATTTTCTGACCACCTGCTCAATATTGTACGAAATAACCGTTCTATAGCACAAGGCAACGCAGCTGAAGATATAAACACAACAACTGGACTATTTTAAGGGGTGGCTTTTGATCTTGCGCACGCAGGAAGAAGTTTGAAAAGGGATCTTAAGAAGCTCGCAAAATTCTCATGAAATCAAATACTCCCTCCGATCCAAATTAATTGACTTGGATTGTCTAGATTTGGATGTATCTAGCACTAAAACATGTCTAGATACATCCGAATCTAGACAAATCCGAGTCAATTAATTTGGATTGGAGGGAGTACTACAAGTCCAGTCTGGTTGTAGCCCATGCCTCTCTGCTAGGTGTAGGAAACCTGGTTTTGCTATGTATTGAAGTACCTTATTCCCGTGTCTTTCTCTTTTGGTCTATCGTATTGTAAAGTAATCGACCTTGTTTACCTTCTGGTACCTAGCACTAAGACAATATATATTTCTTTCGGAAGCACTGTGTGTATGTTAACCATGTTAACAAAGTAAATTCTTGGTGTGTCGCTTCTTTGTCTGTAAATTCTTGGTGTGTCGCTTCTTTGTCTATACTAATCCTGCTGGAGCAAAATACGTGTATATCTCCAAAGAGAATGTTCTTCACCAAGCCTTGGAGAAGCTAGCTTTGGAAATACAAGAATCCAAATCATTTAATGTTGGTAATAATCAGATGATTTCCTTTGTGTGTGTCAGCACCCCGTCATGTGGTCAGTATTCTATGCTACACTAGAAGGGGATCTTTGGTGATTATAAACTAACAGCAGGAGATGCTCTCGAGTCCGCAAGACTTGCCACTCTCCTCTATCTACAGAAGATGGGTATTATCTTTGTAGATGACATCAATCTGAGTGAGGTTACAAAATATGAAACTAAGCTTGCAGAGTGCTAGCGGAAACTACTGGCTGCATCAAACTTTGCACACGTGTTTCAGCAGGAAATAGTCTCTCTTAAAGCAGGTAAACGAATAACTCGCTGCTGTGAAGAAGGTGATATCTTATCCTGGTACCTTACATGGAAAAATAATTTTGCACTCTTTTTTTTACTGACAGGCATTCGGCGTTAAAAAATAAGTGTTGGTTCCACATGCAAATGATGTTAAGAAAGAAGTATCCACATCAGAAACATTCGACCCCACCATCAATAGATCACCGCACTAATCATAGGTAAGTCCATTGCTACTCACTAACATCAGTCACGTGACCAGTAGACATTCTTACAATCATGGTATTTTAATTCATAAAATAAATGCTATAGTGTTGCAAATCAAATAAAAAATTATGTAGTTGCTTGCAACTTGCATCAGATCTTGCTTGCAGTTGACTATCTATAAATATTAAAAAACATGTTGTCCTGATTTAGCATTTAATAGATTTTTTCAGCACAAGAAGCGATCGAACTCCCATGATACCAATGTAAAGAAGACGGCTCTTAAAACGCTTTCGACTGCTGATTGTAAGCCTCAGGTGTGTGTTCCTTACATAATAACTTGATGTCGTGTTAACATAGCAAAGTGTTGCCACAAACTAAATAGACTGTTTTGTAAAATTCCAAAGCAGCAACAGCGGAAGTGCTATCCATAGCACTAATTAGGATCATTGCCTACCGTGAGATAGCTGGTGTCTCTCCTGGTATCCTGGTTTACCTATCGTCCTGAATGCTTCTATTGTCTGCCTAAGCGAGTGTATGCTGACCAAATTTGTTGCTACGCTTAAGGTTTTAGTTTGTATAGGATCTGTTTCTCTCTCCGAACCAAGTATGATGCTCCCTTTTGACATTACTACTACTCTTTCTGTTGTTAGATTGTATAAGGTGGATCTACTGTCTCAGAAACAACTATGCTGCTCTTTTTTACATTCCATGTCTGTTTCTGCTGCCTTTTAACGTTACTGCTACCCTTACTTTCTGTCATATATTCGGAAATACTTGCGCCGATTATAGTCGCAAAATGCCTCTAAACCAATGGGATCGTGCGCCAAGGCGCACTACTAAATCTAGTAGAACATAAGAAAGGCCGGTGGTCCGGAGGGTGGTCTGCTTCACCGGATTGCGTCTTAGTTTTTACTGCAAGTTTTACGAAAAATCTATTTTCAGACCGTTCTGAAACTGGCCAAACTCGGCGGGCTAACATGGATGGGCATCCAACCATCCGGAACCAAACTGTGCAGTGGGTGGCGGTTTTAATGTGGCACACATACCCTTTTCACCTGGGTCCCCATGCGTCAGCCTCTCTCTTCCTCACCACTACTGCCAATCGTTTCGTGGTTTCCTCTGCGCCCTTACCTTCTTCTCCGGCAATTTGATCATGCTACGGCAGTTCTCAGCGATTCCTCCAGCGGTTCGGATTCTCCGCGGTGCCGGCGATGGGCGCACACTAAGGTATCTTCTCTGGTCACTTCTCCTCTATTTTACCCCACATGTGTGCAACATTCCTCTGCTCTCTCCTCCTCTATTTCCGGCGAATCGGCAGTTCCATTTTTAGTCGGTTTTATCGCCGGCGTTTATTCCGGCTGGTTCTAGGTTTTAGGGTTGCTTCGAGGCGCGCACGCTACGGTATGTTCTCTGGTTACTTCTCCTCCGTTTTACCCTGCATGCGCGCAACATTCCTCTACTCTCTCCTCCTCTGCTTCTGGTGAAACGACGGTTCCATTTTAGTCGGTTTTGTCGATGGCGTTTATTCCGGCTGGTTCTAAGTTTTAGGATTGCTTCGAGGTAGTTATGTAAGCCATCCCCCCCCCCCCGCCGTTCAAATCCCTGGTTCCCTCACGCTCCCCCTTGTTTGAGCCCCCCCCTTTGTTATGTTTGTTCGTCAGTGTTGATGACTGTCCTCTTTGCAGATCTACTTCAATACTTGTTTGTAGTTCATTGTGCTTTCTTCAGGCTAATTAACGACTTATTGTTGCTGATTTTGTTGTTTTGATGTACTATGGTTGTTTCAATGGTTGTGAGGTTTAAGGTGTTTTTTTTTGTAGTAGGTGTCTACTGTGATAAACATATGAAATCTGTGGTGCCGATTGTTAAACATATTTAGGTTTATATCCCTTTATACATGCATTTCGTTATTGTATTAATATGGAGTAGTACTCCAATTATACGTATACCAAACTCTGTACACAGATCTGGTTGTGGGTATTTTCCCAACCCTATATTAACACGAAACCAAGGCCACACACTATTCAACGCCTAGCAATTTGTCATGGTATCCCTGACCTAGCTTCCTACATCGCCGCCGCCAGAGAATCTCTGCGCCGCCGTGACCCTGTCACCTTGTCACCGCAAAAACCACAAAATCCCGCCGTCGGTCAGATCTCTATAGCCGTCTCCCACAAAAACACAAAAGCCCCGCCGCCGCTCAGATCTCTGTAGCCACCGCCCACAAAAACAAATCTACAAACCCAAAACAACCACAAGCCAAAATCATCTTCTATGCCACCGCCGAGATCGATCTCCGCTGCCGTGCCAAGATTACAACACCCTGATTTCTCCGCACTCCCTCTCCATGTCGTCTTCGACGCGTCGGTTACTGTGCTCGCCGCTGCCCTGGGTGCACCACCGACCCAGCTGCTCACTCATGACAACTCGCTTGTGTGGAAGGCGCTAGTCATCCCTGGCCTGTGTGGTGCCTAGGTCCTCAACCTGGTGAAGGGACTCGAGCCTGCCCCCATGGAAGATATTGAAGTTGAGGATGTCAATAGCAAATGTTTTAAGGTCGAGAACTATGAGTATACCACCTGGATCACATGGGATCAACTGGCCATGCGGTATCTTCTCAATGCCCTCTCGACGGATCTATTATCGCATGTGATTGGTTGTGACACATTTGTGGAGGTATGGAAGGCAATTGAGTCACTCACCACGAGTCCTTATCTTTCCCGCACCCAACAACTTCGATCAACCCTCAATGATATGAAGAAGGGCGACCTCTCTCCGGAGAAATATTTTGACAAGATGAAAACACTCGCCTATGAACTTACCACTGCTAGAAATCCCCTTGATGACGATGAGTTAATTTGTTCTATTTTGCATGGCCTTGAAGATTCATACAACACAATGAAGGTTGCCATTAATGCCAATCCCAAGACTACCTTAGCTGATTTGTGCAACCAATTCCAGACATTTGATCAACTGAACAAGTCGGGTGGTAGGGGTGATGTCTTCACTTCCTCTGCCAACATGGAGCATCGGAGCGGTGATCGCCCTTCACCCCCATGCCGCCATGATGATTTCCATGCCAGGATGATCGCATGCGCTGCTATGATGATCATCAGGATGACCGGGCACGCCGAGACAGATATGATGGCCACAGTGATCGCTATGAAGATCAGCGTGATGGTGGTGGTGATTGTGATCGTTGCTATGATGATCGCTCTCGTAGTCGTGATGATGATGGAGGACGGCGCCGTGATGATGGGCGCGATGATGGGTGTAGGCGAGGATGTGCGCCTACCTCCTATGTTAATGTGACATGCTAGATTTGTAAGATCCATGGTCATCCTACCAGTGATTGCTGGTGGAGGTTCTAGAACAATCATGATCGCTGTGATGATGACAATCGTGACCAGCGTGACGACCCTGATCATGGTGATAAGGGTGCCAACATGGTGTCATATGGTGTGGACACTAATTGGCACTTGGATACTGGTGCTACCAATCATGTTGCTAATGAGATGAACAAGCTCTCCTTCAATGTTGGTCATTCAATCGTGACCAACGTGATCAAGTCCACACGGCCAATGGTAATGGTATGCAAATATTTCATATTGGTCATTCAATGTTGCACACTCCCCATAGCTCTTTGTATCTTAAAAATATTCTTCATATTCCAGATGCCTCAAAAAATCTTCTTTCAGTACATAAGCTTACACTAGATAATGCTGTCTTCCTTGAATTTCACTTTTTCTTGATTAAGGATCATGCCACAAGGAGAATTATTTTTAAAGGTCCATATCATGATGGTCTCTACCCACTAGTACCTTTGTCTAGTGGGTCTTCCAAGCAAGCCTTCATCACCATAAAGTCGTTGTCTTCTACATGGCATCGCCACTTGGGACATTCATCCTCCTCTATGGTGCAACAAATTCTTAGGAAACATCATATTTCTCATTCACTTGAAATAAATCCATACATATGTGATTCTTATCAACTAGCTAAGAGTCATCAGCTACCATATCCTGTCTCTACTAGTGTTTTCACTATTCCTTTGGAAAAAGTTTTCTTTGATGTATGGGGACCAGCACCTGCCTTTGTTGGAAAACACTTATATTATGTAAGATTTATTGATGATTTTAGCAAGTTCACTTGGATATATTTGCTCAAAAAACATTTTGATGTTTATCAAGTCTTCCTTAATTTTCAGCAACTTGTTGAGAGAAATTTTGATAGGAAAATCATTACTATGCAAACTGATTGGGGTGGTGAATATGAAAAACTCCATGGTTTCTTTCAAAAAGTTGGCATCACTCATCATGTCTCTTGTCCTCATGCTCATCAACAAAATGGTTCTGCAAAACGTAAGCATCGTCACATTGTTGAAGTATGACTTTCCCTTGTTGCAAATGCATCTATGCCTCTCAAATTTTGGGATGAATCTTTTCTCATAACCACCTTTCTTATAAATCTTCTTCCAAGCAAAATTATAAATTATTCCACTCCTATTGAGCGTCTTCCTGATACCAAGCCTGATTATGAGTCTCTTAGAGTTTTTGGTTGTGCTTGTTGGCCTAATCTCCATCCCTACAACAAACAAAAATTGCCTTTTTGCTTTACCAAGTGTGTGTTCTTGGGTTACAGTCCTCGCACAAAGGAGTCAAGTGTCTTGATACCAAAACATGATGAATTTATAGCTCTAGATATGTTGTGTTTGACGAAAATGTGTTTCCTTTTGCTGATTTACATCCCAATACTGGCACATGCCTAAAACAAGATATAATTTTATTATCATCCAATAATAGGGAGACACACATTGATGATCATTTGGACTTGCGTAGTATTACTAATGTTACTAATCCTGGCCCAGGTCTTGTAGAGATTGTTGTTGTAGACGATGTTGTGTCACAGGAGGAACCAAATGAAAATTCTGAAGAAAACAGTGAAGAAACCAGTAGAAATAGTGCAGAAATCAACTCAGAAAATGACAAAACATGTGCAAGTGTCACTGCTGATGGTGGATCAACCTCAGATCATGTTCCTGATGCTAGTATGATATGTTGCTAACGTATCCATAATTTTTGATGTTCCATGCTTGGTTTTTATCTACTTTCTTATGTTTTGTCTATACTTTGGAGTACTTTTTATACACTTCCTTGGACTAACCTATTAACAAGATGCCACAGTGCCAGCTGCCTGTTTTCTGCTGTTTTTGGTTCTAGAAAAGTCAGAAAATGAATATTCTCAGAATTGGACGGGACAAAATCCAAAGTTAGTTTTTCACCGAGGGGGACACGGAGCCAGAATAAGAGACAGAGAGGGGCCAGAGGGTCGCCACACCACCTGGCCGTGCGGCCAGGCCTGGCCCACGCCAGGGGGTGGTGTGGCTGCCTAGGCGATCCCCTCGGCCTCCCCTTTCGCCTATAAGATGCCTCCGATACAGAAACCCTAAGTACCCGATCAAAATTCCACGAAAGAGTCTGTAGCCGCCATCATCTCCATCCCTAGATATGGAGGAATCTGAAGCTAGATGGTTGGTTCTTATCCTTTGTGCTACCATGTTTAGATCTTGTGAGCTCCGTTCATGATCAATATCATCTATTTGTAATCATACATGTTGTGTTTGCAGGGATCCGATGGATATTGAGATGCTATTTCAGATTGATTATTGATTCTATCATGTCTTTGTTATTTGTGATCTTGCATTCTCTCCGTTGTTAGTAGATATCTTGGCCGAGTAGATGCTAGCAACTCCAAGAGGGAGTATTTATGCTCGATAGTGGGTTCATGCCTCTAGTAATCTGGGGAAGTGACAAAAATCTCTAAGGTACTAGATGTGCTGTTGCTACTAGGGAGAAAACAGCAACCCTTTGTTCATAGAACAATCGTATTGTTAACTTTACACGCAATGCGTAATGCAATTATTTGTTGCTTGCAACTTAATACTGGAGGGGGTTCAGATGATAACCTGAAGGTGGATTATTAGTCATAGATGAAGTTGAATTACGGTCTATGTATAATGTTGTAATGCCTAATCAAATCTCATAGGAGTCAAGATGATTAGTATATGCATGTATGCTTTCTCGATGTTTGTCAATTGCTCCGCTGTAATTTGTTCACCCAACATGTTATCTATCTTAAAGAGAACCACCACTAGTGAACTATGGAGCCCGGTCCTTTCTTTTATCATCAATCTACAGCTGTTTACTATTTTCTGTTTACTTTCTGCAAGCTATTACTTTCTTCCACACAATACGTTTAATCCTTTGTTTTCAGCAAACCGGTGAGATTGACAACCTCACTATAAGTTGGGGCAAAGTTCTGTGGTTGTGTTGTGCAGGATTCCAAGTTGGCAACAACACCTTGGAGGTGTTTCCTTGCTCCTACTGGTTCGATAACCTTGGTTTCATAACTGAGGGAAACTTACTGCTGTGCTCATCATACCTTCCTCTTGGGGTTCCCCAACAAGCTCGACATCAACCACGAGCCAGCAAGTATTTTTCTGGCGCCGTTGTCGGGGAATTAAGGACATCTTTACAAGGGGAGTCCCTCATAACCAATCTCTTTACTTTGTTTTATTTGTTTTGCTTAGTTTATTTTTGCTTTGTTGTTTCTTTATCAAAAACACAAAAAAATAGTTTTACTAGTTTGCTTTCTTTATTAAAAACACACAAAAATGACTACTCTTGAAAACACTAAGTTGTGTGACTTAACTAGCACCAACAACAATGATTTCATGTGCACACCTATTGCTCCAATCACTATGTCACCTGAGGAAATGATTTTCACTTTTAAACAAGGAATTGAAGAGAGTTTCAAAGAAGCTTGGTCTAGAATCTCTGATCTACATGCGAAAAACTAAACCTAAAATGACTCAAAGCTTATTCCTTAGCAGTTTTTACCTTGGAATTTCTCTTTGATATAGATATGCTTTGGATGCTGTAGTGGGAGGAGATTTCCTCCAATGCAATGAGGATGATGCTTTTAATGCCCTAAACAAGTTGGTCTTTACTTATAACTTGCCTAGCAAATCTGATTCTTCCTTTATAAACATATTTGCTAGATTGAACACTCTTGAGACCGGCACTTCTAGATTAAAAGATTGCTATAATACACTTAGAGAGCATCATGACTATGTTCCAATAAATTCTGAATCCTCAAAGTGGCTCCCCACAGTAAAGATTGTTATAAACTTATAAATAATGAAACTTTTCATGCTCGCTGTGATATCATGTCTGAATTTTGTCTTATGCCTAAAGATATCTATGAATCGTTGAATCTTTGGGGACTTTCTGAAGGAGGAGAAGAAATATTTCTTGTTAATAATGCCACAATATCACCAATTGGAATAACTGAAGGAGTGTTTACAAAGATCCTAGGGAAAATGGTTTCTACTGATTATCTTGTTATTGAATGTGTAGGAAAAGGACAAATTACACTTGAAGATCCCTATTAAAACTCCTTGGAGCAATAATAGATGTGGAAAAGGGCACCATGCACTTTGCTTCTCCACCAAACAATCATATGTTCCCCAAGGTTAAGAACAAAAGTAAGAGAGGTAAGGGCAAGCAATTTGGTTTTAATGCTTCTTCATTTGAGAACACTTGATGCTGTTCTTGCTTCTTATGCCTAACTTAAAGGCGCTAAATAAAAGTACTTATTGGCAGATAACCCAAAAGTTTTATATGAGTCTTGGAAGTTATTACTTCAGTAATAATCGCTCTTTATCCTTTTTATTTTCTTTTTGTGCCAAGAGTAACCTCTAATGAGAGAGAAGTAATGCTTGGGAAAGTTGCTATCCCGAAACAGATTTTTGTGCTTCACCGTAAACATTCATGTAAAATCTCTGTATGTTTTTTTGAGGCGTGAATTTTTGTGCTTTTGCCCCAGGTTGTTATCTAACTTTCGTTAGTTCAACACTTTTTGATTTGAGTAACAGAAGGTCTTGGAAAAAATTGGTTTTTACCTGCTGGTCTATTTTGACAGATTTCTGCCATTATTTGCATTTGCTTCTTGTTGGTTCCTTTTTGGGCTCTCTTTGGGGAATTGAGCTTTTCAAGGGAAGTACTTCAGTAGCTTGTGTTTTAATGGAAGTTTTATTGGTGTTGAAACTGAACCCAAAGACTTATTATCTTGAGTGCACTAATGTTGCTAATAAAGATTGTGTGAAGTCTTGTATGAAGGAAAACATTTCAGGTGTATGGAGAGAATGATGTAATGATATGAAGAATGGACTAAAGCTCAAGCTTGGGGATTCCACCCTGTGTGACCCCAATAAGTACAAGCATCAAAGCTTGGGGATGCCCAAGGCATCCCCTTCTTCATCAATAAAAATCCCAGGTTTCTTCCAAACACTTCATTTTTATTGTTTCATGCATAGTTGTGTTGTTCTTGGAGCGTCTTTGTTTTCGTTTTTGGTTTTCATTTGCTTGGTTTGCTTAGTTTGCTGAATAAATTGGTTGGACCCCCTATTTCATGCATTGGTGTTTAAATAGTTTGGTTTGGATTGGAAAAGAGTAGGAAAAGTTCATGCTTAAGTGGTAAAAGGAGTTTGTTTTTGACTGTGGCCTATGCTTTGTCATGCCATGCTTGATATTGTTTTGGCTTTATGCTTAGTGATCTGTGCTGTAGCATGACATGTTATAAACAATTGAGATTGCTTAATGTGCCTTGGAAGAATCATGCATTGTTTTAGCATATTAAAGCATAGTATTGTGGTATTCTCCTTTGATGCTTTATTTGGGTTGACTTGGCTCATGCTCACACCATGTTATGACTATCCTAAGTCACCATAAGCATTTATTATCCTTTAGTTTTCGACTTGTAATATCACTTTATGCTTTGAGTAATGATGTTTTGTCCCTTTGCATGATTATGGCCATTATTGCTCTCTTAGTTGGTCGCTCCCAGTCTTTTGCTAGCCTCCATAACCAAGTATGAGTTCCACTCATGCATCCAACTCCAAATAAAACCAATTTCTTCTAAAGATTCCACCATACCTACCTATTAGCATTTGCTATTCCAAGTATATTCATGTTTTTATCTACCTTCCGAATTAAACTTGTTATGTGAAAATTAGTGATTAAAGCTCTCACGAACTTGATGGCACACTTTACTTTCTTGCACTTAATAAACTTGAACCATTCCGTCCATCTTTGTTGTGTATATGCTTGCGCTTTATAAGTTGAAGTTAGTAGAACCATGTATCATGGGGAACGCTTTCAACATTGCACTTGTACATTGTACCTAGTTGATATCATGTTCTTTTGCTTATGGATCCCGGCGGTGTGAAATAAAAGGGGAACTTGTAAGATCATGGAGTTTGTATTTGTGTTAGAGAAACGCCTGGGCCGCTAGCCTAAGCCATGCCTAATCATGGTGGAAATTTGCAGCATAACCATAATGAGCACTCTATGAAGCATCCTCAATAAAAACCTATGCAAATAGCAAATAAAAAGATCGCTGAGATGCTCATTGTCTGCTTGCCTTGTTATTTTGATTATGGGATAGCTCCTATATCATGTGCAAGGGGTACCCCGTTGGCGGTTCTCTATGATACATATGTACTTACAATGACAAGAGCTTACTTGTGACTGAAGTTGAGTAGCATGAGGTTTGGGACTCGTAAGGGGCATGTGATTTCAACTTATAACTTGTCAATCATATCCTCTTAGTTGTGTCACTTTAACCTTAATCACCTAAAGATTCTTATGATAGGGGCAATGAGAGCTGAAATCTAATAAGTACCATAATTTTTGGAAGCTCTTTATGAAACTTGAATCCCTACTTCCTTCTATGAAGGCATTTCTTTTACTTTTATGTTGAGTCTCCACCTTCTATCTTTACGCACCTATTTTGAGAGCATAGTGGCCATTCTTAGTTCTATGTGCATTGTCCCAAGACTTGTTGATTGATGCATAACTTTGATATTGCTTGTTCTTAAACTATTTGTATCTAGTCACTCTTATGAACTTTGAAGGTGTCCTATGCATTTATGTTTGCTACTCTATGAGGGACAAGCTGAATGCCACTATGCTATGTTTTCTTTATGTGAAACAAACGTCTTGCAAAGCATTGTTATTCATGAATCTTTTGTTCGTGCCTTTTCATGGTGCAACATAGTTGATATGTCTTATTGTTAGAACTTTATCTTTCATGCTATGTTGAAGTACTATGATCCCAGCTATCAATGTTTTACAAATACTTTGATCAAGTTTATGATGGTGCATGTCACCTCAAAAATTATTCTTTCTTTTTATCACTTACCTACTCGAGGACGAGCAGTAGTGAAGCTTGGGGATGTTGATACGTTGCTAACGTATCCATAATTTTTGATGTTCCATGCTTGGTTTTTATCTACTTTCTTATGTTTTGTCCACACTTTGGAGTACTTTTTATACACTTTCTTGGACTAACCTATTAACAAGATGCCACAGTGCCAGCTGCCTGTTTCTGCTGTTTTTGGTTCCAGGAAAGTCAGAAAATGAATATCCTCGGAATTGGATGGGACAAAAGCCAAAGTTAGTTTTTCACCAAGGGGGACACAGAGCCAGAATACGAGACGGAGAGGGGCCAGAGGGCCGCCACACCACTTGGCCGTGCGGCCAGGCCTGGCTCGCGCCAGCGGGTGGTGTGGCCGCCTAGGCCACCCCCTCGGCCTCCCCTTTCGCCTATAATATGCCTCCGATACAAAAACACTAAGTACCCGATCAAAATTCCACGAAAGAGTCTGTAGCCGTCGTCATCTCCATCCCTAGATCGAGAGGGATCTGAAGCTCTTGCTGGCACCCTGCCGGAGGGGAGAATTTACCCTGGAGGCCTTCTTCATCACCATGCAAGCCTCCGGTGTGATGTGTGAGTAGTTCATCCTTGCACTACGGGTCCATGTAGTAGCTAGATGGTTGGTTCTTATCCTTTGTGCTACCATGTTTAGATCTTGTGAGCTCCGTTCATGATCAATATCATCTATTTGTAATCATACATGTTGTGTTTGCAGGGATCCGATGGATATTGAGATGCTATTTCAGATTGATTATTGATTCTATCATGTCTTTGTTATTTGTGATCTTGCATGCTCTCTGTTGTTAGTAGATATCTTGGCCGAGTAGATGCTAGCAACTCCAAGAGGGAGTATTTATGCTCGATAGTGGGGTCATGCTTCTAGTAATCTAGGGAAGTGACAAAAATCTCTAAGGTACTAGATGTGTTATTGCTACTAGGGAGAAAACAACAATCCTTTGTTCATAGAAAAATCGTATTGTTTACTTTACACGCAATGCATAATGCAATTATCTGTTGCTTGCAACTTAATACTGGAGGGGGTTCGGATGATAACCTGAAGGTGGATTATTAGTCATAGATGCAGTTGGATTATGGTCTATGTATAATGTTGTAATGCCCAATCAAATCTCATAGGAGTCAAGATGATTAGTATATGCATGTATGCTTTCTCAATGTTTGTCAATTGCCCCGCTGTAATTTGTTCACCCAACATGTTATCTATCTTAAGGAGAACCACCACTAGTGAACTATGGACCCTAGTCCTTTCTTTTATCATCAATCTACAACTGTTTACTGTTTACTTTCTGCAAGCTATTACTTTCTTCCACACAGTACGTTTAATCCTTTGTTTTCAGCAAAACCAGTGAGATTGACAACCTCACTGTAAGTTGGGGGTAAAGTTATATGGTTGTGTTGTGCAGGATTCCAAGTTGGCAACAACACATTGGAGGTGTTTCCTTGCTCCCACTGGTTCGATAACCTTGGTTTCATAACTGAGGGAAACTTACTGATGTGCTCATCATACCTTCCTCTTGGGGTTCCCCAACGAGCTCGACATCAACCACGAGCCAGCATAGTCCTGAGGAGGATTCACATGCAACAAGTCAGGAGCCCTCCCGCCGTTCGTTGTCTCCTCATGTACATGTATCGTGTTGTAGCACGGACTCCCTCACGTGGCCCCCGCCCTAGACTCCCATGCTGTCACGCCAACATCACCATGTGGACCCAACTGTCGCGTGCTCCTACATGTTGCGTGAGCACCTGCTGGATACCTCCTTGCATGATGACATGGACATGCATGTGAGTGCCTCTGCTTCAGATCCTGATGATGCTATCTCTGGTGGTGGGTCTGCTGCGGATTCGGCCAGGAAAACAACACCGACACGATGGATTCTACCAGGGGAAACGACACCGACACTGCTCACTGTCCCGGATTGTCTGCAGAGTCATCCCTGTTGCGCCAGTCTACACCGCCACCTCCGAAACCTCGTACTCGCCTTCAAAGAGGTTTAAGAAAACCCAAAGAATATACTGATGGCACTATTCGCTATGGCCTATTTACATATACAGGTGAGCCATACACACTTTCAGAGGCTCTTTCTCATCATCATTGGATTCAGGCCATGCAAAAAGAATATGATGCCTTGTTGGAAAACAAGACATGGACCCTTGTTCCTCCAAATCCAACAAAGAATCTTATTGACTGCAAATGGGTATATCGTGTGAAAATAAAGGCAGATGGTATGATTGACAGATACAAGGTGTTGGAAAGATGCCGTAGAGACAAATAATAATAAGGATTATTATCATATTTCATAAAGTTTATGATTAAGTTTTATATCATGCTATAACTGTATTGAAAGGAAACGTCAATACACGTGTGATATATAAACAACCAGGGGTTCCCAGTGAAACTCTAGTCACTGGTTCATTGGTCAACAAGTGATCAAGGTTTCCTGATCATGTGGCATTTATGCCAGTTGGAAATGGAGTCAACTCATTCTGAGAATGAGATGATGAACCAATACCCAACCTAAACATCATGACTCGATCATGTCACGAAGTTCAAGTTACGATGATTAGAATGGATTCTCGTAGACTATTCCGTAGACCGTGAGGCTATATCAATCACTGTCTCCCGAGAGTGCTTAGATAGCATCAAGCATCACTTGGTAACACAGTGATAATAAATGTGTGTTCAGGTACTCGGAGGAACCGTAGAGGCAATATATGTCAAGAGCGGGATTTGACCGTCCACGTGACAAAAAAATACTCAAGGGCCGACTCGAAGAAGTTATATCCAATAGCTGCACAGCGTGTGATTTGATCATAGGGATATCACTTGTCTAAACAAGTCAAGTAGCATTGTTCAGTAACAAGATTGAACATGACATGGTGATGTCATTGATCAGATCTCAGGCAATGCAAGTATCAAGATACAAAAGGAATAAGACATGACTATCCCGGTTCAAACGACGAAAGATCTTCATGGAATACACAGGGGTCACATGGCCATCGAGGTCCCTCTGTCGATCATTGGTCCGGGAGTGTCCCGACCATGTATGGAGTGTTCCCGAACCGTGGGGTATCACGCTTAAGGGCTTGATGATGCTTAGAGAGTGTTTACAGGATCGGTAGAATCACCGAAGAAGAGTAGAGAGAAACCAGAAGGGTTTTGGTAAGTCCAGAGGATGTCCGGAGTGGAGATGGAAGGTGTTCCATAACCACGGAGATTGAATAATATTTGAATGAATGTTAAATATTGATTAAATCATTTATTCATAATTATTTAATAAAAGAGAAAATCAATTAAAGGTCAAAAGGCTTAATGGGCCAAAACCCGCAAGGGAAAAGGCCCAAGAGGGGACCACACCCCTAGGAGGGGCCTAGGGGGTGGCCGGTGGCCCTAGTGGGCCTTCCCCACGTGGGGCCCATGGGTGGGGGCTGGCCGGCGTGCCTCCCCACCTCTCCGCTCCTTTAGTCCCACCTCGGGACTTTGAGGGAGGCAGTACCTCCCCCCTCCTATATATAGTGGGGGTATTTGGCCAGATAAATACACAAAATATTCAATAAAGGTTTCCTCACTTTTGGAGAGACCTCCAATTGATATTCTCTCTCATGACCGTGGTCCCAAGTTCGGACCGCGCGAACGAGAGACATCTTCACCGTGGAGCACCGTCGCGCTGCGGGATTCGGATCCAGGAGCTCTACTTCTGCAACTGCTACTGGATCAGGGAAGCGAGAGTCATCGGCAGGCACCGGATGTGTGTAACTCCCCACGAGGTGTCACACTTGAGGCACTCAAGTCGTTGGAGCCATAGGAGCGCAAAGACTTCATCACGATCTTGAGGTCGGCTTCGGCTTGTCTACATCAACCATGCTCTCCTGAGTGTTGACAACGCTTTTCGGTCTTCAAGGGTAAGTTCATGAAAAGCTCCTCCCGTTACTGCATTACTAATAGATAGGTCCTGGCAGCATCAGGGGTTCAGGGGTGTAGGGTAAAATTTTATTGTTTTCGTACACGAACCCCTACAGTGGTATCAGAGCTAGCTCTATGCGTAGTAATGCTAGTACGGGTAGAACACACAAGATGTAGCGTGTGGGCGTTGATCTTTTAGTTGTTACCCTCCCACGTGTACTTGTGTATACCGCAGTAATGCTTGATGAAGCGGCCCCCAACCGACTTTACGCGTTCATTCACGAGACTGGTCCACACTTGACATACGGCTTGTACCGTATAAAGTGGCTTTGGGGGGTGTCTATCTCTCTCGCATTAGTTGGTATGCCATTTGCAATGGAGGGCCCCAGAAGGGGTATAGTATAGACAACTACTTGATCAACGTTGTGGTGACAGTTCGTAGGTAAGAACGGTTCTTGTGCGAAAGCCCATTCAGCCACGTAAAACATGCAAAGGTAAAGTAGAGACATCTAACTTTGTTTTGCAGTGGGCATTGCTTTGTGATATGGTTGTGGCAAATGTAAAGTGATTACCTTATGTTACGAAGTAGTAGTAGTAGTAGTAGTAGATAGTCACGGAGGTGACGGACTACCACGCTGGAAAGACACTGGTACCCTAGTGTCTACGGCGCCAGAACCCTGGCACCGGAATCCGGTGACGCCGGATGGAGATCACAACGTGAAGGACCATATCACATCGCATTTACATTCAATTTTATTGTTTGTATATCTTATTATGTGGTAGTATTATATACTCGACGGTAGCCTAATAAGATGATCCCTGTTAAAAATTACCAATGATTGTGTTCCCCCTTAGTGTGCACCACCAAGAAAGTTCTTCGGTATGAGGCAGGCCGTGATGATCGGGTGTCAAACATATCTACGTTCGCATACAGTGGGTGTAAGCCATGTTGCACAACAAATACACTAAGGTTGAGTTGGTGAGCCTAGCATGTAACAAACATGGCCTCGGAATGCCCATGGTCGAAAGATCGAGCACGAGTCGCATGAATGATGTGACCGATGTTTAGCGTCCACCCTAGAACCCACATTGATGGCCGTGATGATCGGGGGAGATGTGGGGAAAAGGGGTCGTGTTATCACTAGAACCCTTCAGGGGATAGGTTTTTCTTAGTGGAGTTATTCTTAACTCATTTAATTATAAACTTAGTCTAAATTCCTTTTGCAATTAGAAATGTAGAAAATGGTTCTCCCCAAGATTACCTTCCCTATTGACAATTGGTTAGAAGGAGACAAGCTCGGGCTAGATGTATCAAATTTCTCTATATGGGTTGCGCGTCTCCATGTTCTCCTTAGCGAGAATAACGTGGTAGACTATATATATTCAACGAGATGGATTTGGATCAGCCCAGTAACCTAGAGACCAAAGTAGCGAGAAGACCGCTATTACCGTCGTGAGATGGCCTCCTTCATTTCAGTTACAATACGTTTCGGAATGGTGGATGAGTTATGGCCTATCGTGGGTAATGTCGACCCTCGTACGGTAATGCTACAGCTTAGGACACATTTTTTGGAACAAGCACGCATATGGGAGCATGAGCTGATGGGAGATTTCCTCTCCATTAAGATGGAGGAGAACTCTTCGCTTGACGACCACTTGGAGCGCATGCATGATGCATACATGAGGCCATCATACTTCCTGGACAGCTGGATGACAAGCTCTTTCGCAAATGGCGTTGTGATGCGGTCGCTGCTACCGAGCACATGTCATGACTTGCATCATGAGAGGCGATGCGGAAACACGGTATTTCCACAGGTTCATATCACATCTCAGTAATGTGGAGGTTGAACCCACTGCAGGATAAGTCATCAATGACAAAGGTATATATTCGATATACCATTTTATAAATGTTATAATTTTGCAAACACACTTGCAGTGTTAAGTATATTTGATACGTGTTCTGTTTTACTAAAAACATGTCCTTCTGCATGAGAGGTGCTTGCTGGAGAGGAGATGGTGTTGCATGTTGATGGCGAGCATGATGATGATGGCCAACGACACTCTCCCTCAACATTTATCACTTAGTTTATGTTTTAGGATGATTATTGTAATCGATAGATTGTGAACTTCTTTAGTGTGTCTCACACTTTGTGAGACGGTTATTCATATGAGTTTGTAACAAACAGTTGTTCCACTTTTATGAGTGATTTCTATTCGTGTTCATATCATGTTCGATTATGTGTGAATTATCCTGGTGTTGAAACTAATTGATAATACATGAATATTTGTAAAATATTGAAATGCCTTGAAAAATACCCAACTTAATGATATATTCATTAATGAATGAAACCATTGTTTAGATTCAAAGTTATGTGATAATATGTGAAAGACACTCGATTTCGTATCACATATAATCATGCCCAAGTTCGGAAAAATAACTTGAACACCGTGTATTACTTGAATACAAAGTGTTTGATGAATTGTTAAAGAGAATACATATTCGATGTATTAAAGTTTAACAAAATGGTTATTATCATTACATGATTGTTTAAATTTTGTAAAGTAGTTTACCAAAGGAAACATGAGTATAAAAATATTTGATATGATCAAATTATTTCATCAACCGTGGGTATTAAAGATAAATGAGAATCCAATTACTATGATTTGATCAATAGTAATGGAATTCGACTTTATAAGAATGGCATGAAGAAAAATTGTGAAATGCAATGCGTTTGAAATGCAAAGCATCACAATATGATATTGGATATCAAAGTGGGTGAATAGATGGCACCAAATAAATCGTTGTAGTGTAGATGTAGAGACCATTAGTTAGAAATAGTTAGCACTCAATTAGAATATATAGTGAACCATCTAGATTCATGAGGTCGGCTCCATATCTAGTATGGATCGTCATGGAAGTTTTGGGGTTATTCATATAACCTAGCGAATAAGTCCTTGTAGAGTATTCATTGGAAAGTTTGAATACGAAATCCATAGCTGAAATCAAAAGAAAAACTTATATTGCTTGGATTTTGGTGCATTCTCGAGAAAGTTCACATTCAGTGATATTTCTCGATTATGGAGCAAATGGAAGATAGTGAAAAACACGATGAGGATTCACATCCCTGCATTAGAGTGTTGAGAAGCGCAACAGAAAGCGTTCCTGAATGATTCTCTTCACAAAGGAAAGAATCAATGATAGTGATCATTGTGTTTTCCCCACTAGTGTTTTCACTACATAAAAGTAGGATTCAAAATGTAACCCATATCTTGTATGGAGACATTTGTGAATAATTTTTCATGATTACTAGAATATGACATACGTATGAACTACTAAGGAAATAATGGTAAACTAAAGATATGAGAAATCCCAAAGCAAAATTCCCTTGAGATTGGAAATCAATTCGTTGCTAAATCTTACAAGTAAAGGGGTTACTTGGATTTTCCCAAATTACTGCAAAGACATAATGGAAAAAGGGGTGAATGACAAAAGCAAAGTTTGTCAAGTGTTGGACAAGTTCAAATGAATTTGATTCAAGTGTGCTAAAAGTCTAGTGGATTTAAACTGGTAAAGTACTAGTATCTCAAAGTAAATCTCCAAGTTTGATATTTCATCAAAGGATTTTGAAGTTGTTCAAAATAGTGAGTGGACGTGCAATTTGCATGAAATTGAGTGGGAGCTATGAAAGTATTCCTAAAAGAATATGTGAATGACATATTTTTGAGTGGGAGCAATGTAAGTCTCGAACTCGAATGTGTCAGGAACACATTCTGAGTGGGAGCAATATAAGTCTCAAATTCAAATATGTAGGAACATAGTTTGAGTAAGAGTAGTGACTCATACCCAAATATGTTGGGAACATATTTTGAATAGGACCTTAAAGTAGTGATTCTGAAGTGTGTATACGACACATTGAGAATAAAAGCACAAGTACCAATAAATAATGATCTATAGGGAGTAGAAGTTGATAATAAGAATATTACGATATTATGCATTATTCCTTAAAGGATTCTGAAAAGGGTTTCAGAATAAAAGTTAATTGAGGAACTGGTCCTTGATAACTCAAGGTAGGAATAGTATTAAGTTTAACATCAACGGTTGAAAGAAAGAATAGGATGATGATCATCCTCTATGTTGAGACATAGGTTCTATCTTAGAAAACCATGATGATAACTTAACATAATATATGATCCAATAAGGAACGTTTGAAAAGTGATTAAGTTTAAATCACGGAACGTTGAGCTAAGTTTGTCCGCAGTGTCTAATAGAGAACTGTAGACATGTTTTTCCAAATCCATAAAGGATGACATATCTTAAAGCATAAAGGGTTATGTTATAAAGGAATATGTTGGAAACTCCTGTAATACCAACTAAAGTCAAGTAGGAAGCGAGGTGAACAAAACATCAAAAGTTGCACAGGGTGCACTCGTGTTTTGATAATTACATTTATAATAATAGATAAGGGTACCATCTAAAGTGTTGTATAATGTTATGGTGGGGCTAGTTCACTTTTAACGTAGAATGATGTGTCCCAGGGCATAGTGCCCATGAGAAAGCCCTTGAGGTTGATCTAAAGTCACTATAGGCTCCTGGAATCTGGCCTCGTTTTGCTGCCAAAGCAACGATGCATACTGATGTCTGCAAGTGCACAAATTATTTGTAGCTAGTTTCGAAGTTCAGATATCGATCCTAGAGGGAGCCCAAAGCTAAGTGTTTATTGGTGAAGTCTCTGTCACACCCGAAGTTTTCACAGGTCTTCGAGTGAATTGACTGCAAGCGTTGAAAGAAGAATGTGGTTTTGATTAAATGCGATAGATTTAAACAGAACTAAAATATAAACTTCAGAAATAAAATGCATAAAAGTAAATAATGACTTTGTTTGTTCGTTGGTTTCTGTAGATGGTGAAAGAAGGCGCGGGGAAATTTAGTTCATGGTGATAGTGAATGTGCCAGGTGGACGAGTATGAATGTAACAATTATAATCTTATAGATATATGTGTAGGCGAGGAACCCATAATTAGCCTGCACTCCTCTTGGTAGATTTCATCCCAACTTCAATAATCCTACTAGCCTGCTACCAAAACCATGGTCAGACACTAGACGATTAAGACCCTTCAGGTCGCTTAGCGATTAACATCCTTGGACCAGACTAATGCAATAAGCATAGTGGTTACTTGTTATCCTCGAGTTAACTAGCTTTCCATTGATATCCCTGTGTCACCCAGGGATCGCCGGTCCACTAGCGAGCAAGATCATATATATGTAGAACAAGGTATCATGTTGTCTGGGCCCTTAATTGGACAACAAGCATTAAGCATCCCACAGATAGTCAAGCACACATAATATAGTAATTAGAATCAATCACAATACTAATGGAAAATATATGAAGGCACATCACATCTCACCAATCCCTTACATCTCCCACGCCCAAGGGAATTACTCACACATCAGAGGAGAACAGATCATCAATATAATCAAATAAAGGGAATTCGTCCAAGTATTACCGTGGAGATCCACAATAAGAATAGAAAAATTTCCAACACAATTCAAGATGGGAAGAAACAATCTCAAACCCTAATCTTGCAAGGTGGAGATCCCTCTCTATCTCAAGTACAAGTAGTGGCTATGGAGGTGTATTGGCTAGGAGGTCGAAGATCGTGGAGCGAGATGAAGAACGTCTTCTCCTTCTTCTCCGAATCCTTCTTTCTCCCTTCTAGATGGTGTGGAGGCTGCTGCGTTCTGTTTTTGTCCCCCGTCCCTTCATAGAAGTTGTCCCTTTTGACAAGATAGAGGCGGCGATAGCTATACAGCGGGAACTATACGGTCATTCCCGCCGTATAGTTGGTCGTTAAACCATCTATGAGCTCCCCTCGCGTGCTTCCAAAGTGGGACTTGCTTGTTTTCCCCAGAATAGTGTATTTCTCTAGTTAAATCCTTATGTTGGTGTCCAGAACCTGAAACACACATTAAAATCCTAGTTTTATTCACTACCGAAGTATTAGCGTTAGGTAAAGCCAGAAAACGATCAAATCCGGGAGAAAACCATCAATAAAAGCCATCAAAAATGTGTCGAATCTCACGGCTATCAAATCCTCCAAGCTTAGATGTTGCTCGCCCTCGAGTGACAAGGAAATAAGGAAGAATAGCAGAGATTCGAGACTGAAAATAAAGGAACTCACAAGTTTGAATTGGTGTCAAATTCTTTTCTTCACAATCCCTGCCATCTTAAATATGATCATACAAGTATTCACAAGATTCCACTGAGTCCACTTCCTAACCACGTATATCTTGCTAGCAAATAAATTATATGCCCAAGCAAGTGTTGGAAGTTTTAGCTAGGAAGGAGAGACAAATTCTTTTGGTGCCTCTCTTGGTTGAGAGATGAAAACTTTTTGTTCTTGCTCAATTAACCAATTAAGAGTACTCAAGTTGGCATCAAAATATTTAATTTAAGAACAACTCATCTACTCCCATGTCAAAATTTCAAGACTCTCAAAGCACCTTTTTCTTTAACTTGTCTTTCAAAAACTTTAGCTCTTTCATAGAGAAATCATGCCACTATTTTTAACATGTTAATTGGGGTTGTGTTGTGCACTCATGGACATGCCAATAAATGATGTTGAGCAATAATGGGCTAGAAGAGTACTGCAACTTCACTTGGAACGTGAAACCATGAGGAGACTAAATTTTTTACACGTCATAGCATTGCTTCTATAGATGTTTGCATAACTTAATAACCGAAATCAAGTGGTTTGCCACATTTAGATCGTTCGTTGGCTAGCGGAGTTAATAGTTCCCCATAGAGCACGACAGAGTTGTAATGACACACGTAAAGTAATATCTTACGGTAATTATTAGAAAAAGTAGTGCCATAATTTCTACTACTTCGAAGCATCCATTTAATCAAACAATCAATCAAGGGTACTATCGAGTCTATTTATATTAAGCACAATTGGGATGGAGTAGCTCTAAAATCAAATTCTTTGAGCTAAACATGGACTCAAGTCATCTTTCAGATGCTTTTTCTTGTTGTAAAAATGTAGGAAGTATTTTAACCAAGTTCATTGCTCATTGTTTCAAAGCTAAAAAGGAGACGCTAGTAAAGGAATAGAATTTGTAGGATAACAAGCTAAGTGGGGAGTGACTCCAGTGCAAACAATTAAATATTTGTAGGAACAATTTAAGCTTGCAAGGAGTGTGATGAAAGGAATGTGATACCTCCTGTTGCTTGCTTTGTTCTTGTATTCGAGTCGAACCTCTCCTATATTTCCATATTGCCAAATCACCTGAAATAAAGCAATCTCCGAGAGAAACAAAGAAACAAACTTGCAAATAAGATTACAACTAATTATTTTGTATTTTTGGTTTAGGAATGCAAAACTGAAAATAAACATGCAACTTTTGAAGAAAATAAATCAAAAGAAGAAATAAAAACATGAATGCAAAGTTTTGGAGATTTTCAAACCTCCCACAAGCTTAGGATGTTGCCACGCTCAGTTGTTGCCGTCATTTGGCGGCTGGTGCGGGTACTGCTGGTAGAAGTCGGGGAAGTGGGTCATGAAGTGACTGAAGTTGTGAGTCAAAGTGTTCACATCTTCATTCACATCCTGAAGGGTGTGGTGGATCTCCCCGACACGCTGGTTGAGCTGCTAGAACTCCTGATAGGGGACGTAGCCGTACCCCTGCTGTGGTTGGTTAGGCCACGATTCCCAGGCTCCTCCTGGCTGCTGCTACTGTCCTTCCCAAGCAGGGTTGTGCCCCTGTGCTCCCTCCTGCTCCTCTTCATCTTCCTCCTCCTCGGCCTGATGCGCGGCCAAGATCTCCGTAACTTGGTCCTTGGTGAGGATCCAAGTGTCCTTCTCCACAATCGAGAAGGCCTCGGGGCATGGCAACTTAATCTGCTCAATCTGTGTATCATCAAGATAACTAAATTGATATGCTCGGAGCCTCCGGTTAGCATGGTAAACACTAAGGAAGCCACAAGCAGTCAAATACTTGACATCCATAAGTTTGGAGCCATCAACAGGTTCCATAACAGGCAGTGCAATGTTTAATGCATAGGTAAGGTGGGTTACCAATCCACCAATGTGAATATCACCTTTGGTCTTGTTGCTTTGGTGGCGGAAGTGCTGGATGAGTAGAGCTGCAGAACTGGGGCTCTGCGTGGCATTGGGGAAGAGGGCCTTGGTGATCATTGTCATGTTCGCATTGGCCATGGATCCAGTATCACCCCTTCCCAACATCGTGTTGGCGAGGAACAAAGCAAAGTAGCGAATGGTTGGGTTCTGAATGGTGGACATCTTCTTCTGATAGAAGTGACTACCACCATTAACAGAAACAACCTCCCAGGTCTCTCCACTCGTGACGCTGTAGAGGTTAGTAATATTGGGCTCCCTAGTATGGGGGAAGTTGAAAGCATTGCAAAACTGCTCGAAACTCACATCATAGCACGTACGGTTCATGGTGAAGCTTATGGTGCACAGGTTACCTTTCTCCTTGTGGTCGTCGTAGAAGGAGGCAATGAACTCATGGGTGATCTCGGCGTAGGTGTCGTGGCTCGCAAAACCAAGTACCGCCAACCCCGAGCTGCTGCACATAAGGTCGAAGTCCGTTTTCAACCCGGCCGCGATGAGAAAGTTGTGGTCGGCCCAACGTGTGGGCAGCACCCTCCTTGATGTGACAATGTACATCTTGGAGTTGCGTGGGGCTCGGGCTCCCGAACTTGAGCCCTCTCCCAGTTGGCGCTTGCTTGAATGAAAGAGGATACCGATTTTGTTCATCGTGATGCACTGAAAAAATTCACCATAAAACCTTAGGCATATAGTTTCTATATGATATATGAACGATTCTATATGATATATGAACAATTCTACGGGGAAAAATTCAATCCTAATATGAGAAATAAATAGGAAAAGTAAATAAGCTTGAGTTCATCCACTAGATCAATGTGAGAGTTTTAACCATGGAAATCTGAAAATAAAGCATGGATAGGGAGAGAAACATACCGATCTGTTGATTCCCCTGCTCAAACGAACGAAATCCACAAAGAATCAAGAGTTCTATGTGGATTTTGAGAGGTTTGGATAGAGAATATGAGAGAAATAATGAGGAGAGGAGGAAGACTTAGCCGTCCTGGTGCGATTTTGTGGTCGTGACGGACTATACAGCCGGAACTATATGGGCGGGTGATGGTGCTCTGCCCGTATAGTTGCGGCGGTGCCGCCAACTAGGGTTTCTTTATATAGGGAAACAACTATACGGGCACACTATACGGCCGGATCAAATTGATCACGCTATATAGTTGGTCGTTAAATTGTCTGTCTCTCGAGATAGATTTCTAAAATTGGCATCGATATCTATACGGCCAGAACTATACGACTGGAACTTTTATTCCCGCCGTATAGTTGGTCGTTAAACTCCCAATACTGTTGGAATAAAATTCTACGAAGGCATCAATATATATACGGCTAGAACTATATGGCCGAAATTTTTATTCCCGCCGTATAGTTGGTCGTTAAACTCTCAGTACCTTTGGAATAAAATTCTACGAAGGCATCGATATCTATACGGCCGGAACTATACGAACGGAATTTTTATTCCCGCCATATAGTTGGTCGTTAAAACTCTCGGTACCTTTGGAATAAAATTCTACGAAGGCATCGATATCTATACAGACGGAACTATATGGCCAGAATTTTTATTCCCGCTGTATAGTTGGTCGTTAAACTGTCTGTGTCTTCGAAGAAAAATTGTTGATGGCAAAGATAACTATACGATCGGAATTTTTATTCTCGCCGTATAGTTGGTCGTTAAACCATTAGTAATCATCAAAAAAAATTGTTTCTTCGAGGATACCTTCTTATCCCATAACTTAGCGAAATACCTAGTTTTTAACAAAAAATTAATAGTAAAAACTGTCGACCAATATTAGTATATTAAAAGCAAAATTTTAGTTTCTGTAAATAGAAAACTCAAACTTTTATTCGTATTATTATTCTCTACTCATTCAATCGACATTTCTACTACTTTTTGACAGCTGCATCTTCACGGGCGCGCTTCCACAAGAATGTCTGTGAAAAAGTGGTGGGAATACGATGAACTTTTTATTCTCTAATCTACTAAATTGATGAAAATAGGTTGACTCCCATCAAACATTTATTAAGAGTTGTTGAATAACTCAACCTTTTCTCTCTTCTCAAATTCTTACCTTTGGTTGCCCCTTATCAATGGTACTTACCACATGAGCTCGTTTTGGCGGCAGAACATATCTTTCCCCTGCTTCTAGCTTCTTTGGAAAATACTAGATGATTTCAACATCATAAACATTGAAGATTATCTTCCCTTCTGCACAATCTACTGACGAACCTACAGTACTGAGGAAGGGTCTTCCAAGTATTATAGATAATCTTTCATCTTCCAGCATTTCAAGAATGATAAAATCAGTGGTAATAACATGCCCATCTATCCTAAGTAACACATCCTCAATCATACCAATAGGTTGTTTAGAGGACTTATCAGCCATCTGTAAAGTGATAGTAGTAGGAGAATACTCCCCTAATCCTAATCTTTTATGGAGGGAGTATGGCATTACACTAACTCCTTCTCCTAGGTCACATAAGGCATTATGAATATCTGTTTTACCTATTGAGCATGATATAGTTGGTATTACAGGATCTCTAGACTTAGATAATAGTTTCCCATTAGTAGCAGAGCTAGTTACCATAGCAATAGTTTTAGTTATTTCTTTCTTTCTACTAAGAATATCACGAAGGAATTTACCATAAGTAGGGACTTTGATTGCATCCGCAAATGGAATTTCCAGACGAAGGTCACTAAGTGCCTTTGTAAAAGAATTATAAATTACCTCATCCGGTGCTTTCTTTTTTTGATCTGGATAAGGAAGCTTTTTGTCACCTGACTTACTCTTGTCTTTTACCTTTTTCGGGGGGTCAGGCTCTTTTGTAGCTTTCTTTTGTTGTTGCTTATTGCTTTTCTTATTTTCTACCACAACAACTTCATCTTCCTTACCTATTTCTTCATCTTCTCTTGGATCAACCGTTTCTGCATTAGAGTCATAATGATCTTCCTGTGCATCATTGTGATCCTCCTGGGTTTGCTCTTGCATCCCAGTTTCATCTTGAGGATCTACCAATGTATCATATTCTTGACTTGCTTCAAGCAAGGATTTTTCCTTACACTCTGATGACCCACAAGTATAGGGGGTGTATCGCAGTATTTTCGATAAGTAAGAGTGTCGAACCCAACGAGGAGCAGAAGGTGCTGGCTAGTGGTATGGATCAGGAATTCTCTGAAAATACTTAGCAAACGGATTTTTAGGTGTTTTTAATAGAGCAAGTAAACAAAGTACGAGTAAGTAAAAGATAGTAGGAATAAATATAGCAAGTGGCCCAATCCTTTATGCAGCAAAGGACAAGCCGGTTGTATTTCTATAGATGACCAAACGTTTTCGAGGACACATGGGAAGACTGTCAAGTGCTTTCGCTTCATATAGTTGATTAATCTTCTTTAGCTCGCTAAGTGTTGTGTGGGTGAACCTGTGCTAATGTACCGCCCCATCCAAGACTAATACATACTTGTGATTATACCCCTTGCAAACATCCGTAAGTACAAGAAAGTAATTAAGGTAGAAACCTAACCACAGCTTTAAACTCTAAGACCCTTACGTCCCTTGTGCAATGATTTCCTAAAGGGGGTTCAGGTTTCTGTCACTCCGGCAACCCCTACGATTAGTAGCCAAATACACAATGCATTCCCCTAGGCCCATATAGGTGAAGTGTCATGTAGTCGACGTTCACATGACACCACTAGAAGAAGTACACCACAACTTAAATAACAATCTATTGAATCTTTCTCAACGCAACTCCATTACTAACAACAAGACTTCTCCCATGTCCTCAAGAACAAAACGAACTACTCACAAGACATCATATGGATCATGATCAGAGATGGAATAATGATGTATAACAATCTGAACATAAACAATAATTCAATGGTTCACTCAATAGCATCAACTACAAAGAGTAATCAACACCGAGAAAGTTTCCCCTATGAACTATGCAAGATTCAACGCAATTGTTACAGCAATATGGAGATGGTGATGAGGGTGCTGATGGTGATGATGGTGGTGATGATGATGATCCCGATGAAGTCCAACTTGATGGTGGTGTTGATGGCGATGATCTCCCCTCTCCAGGAAGGAATTCCCCTGGCAGAAATCTGTCTGCCGGAGAGATCTTTCTCTCTCGGTATTTTCCGCCCCGTAGAGGCGGCGGAATCTTTCTTTGGTCGCTCCCCGAGTCTTAGGGTTTCAGGAGGTTGATATATGCCAGAGGGGAGAGGCTGAAGTGGTCCAGGGCGGCCACACCACTCCCAGGCGCGGCCTAGGCCTGCCCGCGCCATGGGGTGGTGTGGGCCCCCTGTGGCCCACCTCCACTCCATCTTCTGGCATCCCGAGTCTTCTGGAAAAATAGGATTTTCCGTATATTTTCCCGGATTTTCTGATCTTCGCAAATTTTGCCTCCAAACAGCACATTTTCCATCAGAATCCTGACTGCAGCGGTCCATGCTCCAAAAGTCATCAACCATGCAAAAATAGATGAAATAACATATGTATCACCTCTCAATACGGAATATATCAATGAATAATAGTGAATTAAGACATAGAATAGTGATGCAAAATGGACGTATATACTCCCCCCAAGCTTAGACTTCGCTTGTCCCCAAGCGAAACTGAGCTCAATAAACATGGCCTCGGGTTTATGGAGTGAAGAGTCGATATAAGAATACGGACAAGAAGCATCACATTCATCAAATACATAGATCATAATAGAAGACAACTCACTATTATATAACTCAACTTGCAATGAGTAAAGGAAACACAATAAAGATACATAAAGTGAATCATAATTGGTAATGGCAAACTTAGCTCTTGGTCGAAGAATAGTTGATAATTTGCTGGAGTTCACAAATAGCTAGCCTTTTCAATGATAGCTTTCAAAGTAGTAAACATCAAGATAAGAGCAATGTGCAAAGCAAGGAACATACGACATGATTGAATAAATCATCATATGAATGAATGAAACACAACAACTCAAAATACTTGTTGAGGTAGAAGGGAGTAGGTTTACTGACTCAACTACAAAGTAAAAGAAAGGCCCTTCACAGAGGGAAGCAGGGATTGCAAGTCTCATAAAGAGGTCCCAAAAATTATGATACTTACTAGCTTTCAGCTCTCATTGCCCCTATCATAGGCATCTTTAGGTGATTAAGGTTAAAGTGACACAACTAAGAGGATATGCTTGACAAGTTATAAGTTGAAATCTCATGCCCCTTACTTATGAGTACCGATCCTCATGCTACTCAACTTCAGTCACGAGCAAGCTCTTGTCATTGTAAATACATGCGTATCATTGAGAACCGCCAACGGGGTACCCCTTGCACATAACACAGGAGCTATCCCATAATCAAAATGACAAGGCAAGCAGACAGTGAGCATCTCTGTGATCTTTTTATTTGCTATTTGCATAGGTTTTTATTGAGGATGCTTCATAGAATGCTCACTATAGTTATGCTGCAAGTTTCCACCATGATTAGGCATGGCTTAGGCTAGCGGCCCAGGCGTTTCTCTAACACAGATATAAACTCCATGATCTTACAAGTTCCACTTTTATTTCACACCGCCGGGATCCATAAGCAAAAGAACATGATATCAACTAGGTACAAGTACCAATGAAGTGTTGAAAGTGGTCCCCATGATACATGGTTCGGCTAACTTCAACTCATAAAGCGCAAGCATATACGCAACAAAGAAGGACCCAATGGTTCAAGTTTATTAAATGCAAGAAAGTAAAGTGTGCCATCAAGTTCGTGAGAGCTTTAATCACTAATTTTCACATAACAAGTTTAATTTGGGAGGTGGACAAAACAAGAATTTACTTGGAATAGCAATAATGCTACTAGGTAGGTATGGTGGACACAAATGGCAAAGGTTTTGGTTTAAAGGAGGTGGATGCATGAGAAGAATACCCTCTCAGTATAGGTTTTTGGCTAGCAAGGCTAGGTAGCAAGTACAAGAGTTGAAGGAAACAACCAAACATACAAATGATAAGGACAAACATGCAATCTTCCTTGGAAGCACAAAAGATCTCAACTAGAGAATACTAGACTTATGAGCAAATCAAGAAAGAAAGATGATGAAATTATTTTTCTTTAGAGTACTTCTATATTTTCTTTCAACTCTCAAAAATAGTGTTGCTACTGACCGAGCCAGGTTTGCCAAAACCAACTAAATTAACTCAATGATCCCAGAGTGCTACCAATACTAACAACAAGATCAATCATATAACCACGAATTGAAAACTAACATAAGCTAAGCAAAAGAGTGAATGATAGAACTTCTCATTAATATTCCATAACGGAAACTCACACCAAGGGATACATATCTAACGAGAGAGGGGACACTTCCATAATGCAAACCATACTACAAAATAACTCCTCTATTCAAGATATGACTCTACTGATAAGGTAAAAATATAGAAGATAGTGATATGATACCGCGGCACTCCCCCAAGCTTGGAACAAACCAAGGGGATGCCAAACCTGATGATGAATTACTCCTTAGGTGGTGGTGGTGTATTCTCATCTTCGTCCGTCTTCTAGGATAAAGGCTTCCCATCAACAAAGGACATCGTGGTTTCCAACATCCTGAAACTTGCAGCAGTACTTATGCGTTTAAATCTAGCCTCATACTCATAGTTTTGATTTTGAATGTCACAGAACTGTGCTTGCAGTTTGTTGGTTGTTTGGCGGAGTGAGAAGACTTCGTCTTTGAGTTTAGCAGTCTCCTTTTGGTGCTCGGTGATGAGTTCGGAACAAATCTTATGAATGATATCCACTTCACGCTTCGCCATCTTCCTGTACCTAAAGACTTCATGCTCCAGTGCTTCCATCCTTCACCTTTAGGGCCTTGAACCTCTTTAATCCGGACCTCTCTACCTTCGAGCAACAACTCCTTGGGATGAATCTTCAATTCTCTCATGTATGGGTTGATGATATCTTCTAAGGAATCTCCCTTGGATGATCCAGAGGAAGACATTGTGGCTCCAAATCTGGGATTCTACCCGCGTAAAGATCGAAACAAAAGGACGACGAAAACACGATATACGAACCTCGGAAGATCCGGGGGGTTATATATTACGAAGTTTCACATCAAAAGGAAGGTACTGGGAGAAAACGGGTCGGCAGCGGAGTCCGGGGTGGCCTCACCACCTGGTGGCGCGGCCAGGGGTGGGTGATGCACTCGACTTTCAACGTAGACTTCGTCAGGAACCCCAAGAGGAAGGTATGATGAGCACAGCAGTAAGTTTTCCCTCAGTTATGAAACCAAGGTTTAATCGAACCAGTAGGAGCAAGGAAACACCCCAAAGGTGTTACTAGCTGAGCTTTGGCAGGGCACATTACCGGTGCTAGTAGCAACGTGGAGACCTGCACAACACAACCACAGAACTTTGTCCCTAACTTGCGATGATATTGTCAATCTCACCATGTTTTGTGGAAAACAAAGGATTAAATGTATCGAATGGAAAGAAGTAATAGTTTGCAGAAAGTAAACACAAAGCAGTAAAAGATTGTAGATTGTATATAAAAGACAAGGACCAAGATCCATAGTTCACTAGAGGTGGCTCTCCTTAGATAGATAACATGCTGGGTGAACAAATTACAGCGGGGCAATTGACAAACACCGAGAAAGCAATACATGCATATACTAATCATCTTGACTCCTTTGAGACTTGATTGGGCAATACAACATAATACATAAACCGCCATCCAACTGCATCTATGACTAATAATCCATCTTCAGGTTATCATCCGAACCCCCTCCAGTATTAAGTTGCAAGCAACAGATTATTGCTTTACGAACTGCGTGTAAGGTAAACAATACAATTGTTCTATGAACAAAGGATCATTGTTTTCTACCTAGTAGCAACAGCACATCTAGTACCTTAGAGATTTCTGTCACTTCCCCAGATTACCAGAGGCATGAACCCACTATCGAGCATAAATACTAACTCTTGGAGTTGCTAGCATCTACTTGGCCAAGATAGCTACTAACAACGGAAAGCATGCAAGATCTCAAATAATAAAGACATGATAGAATCAATAATCAATCTGAAATAGCATCTCAATATCCATCGGATTCCCGCAAACACAACATGTATGGATTACAAATAGATGATCTTAATCATGAACGGAGCTCACAAGATCTAAACATGAAAGCACAAAGGAGGAGAAACCAGCCATCTAGCTACTACATGGATCCGTAGTCCAAGGATGAACTACTCACGCATCACACCGGAGGATTGCATGGTGATGAAGAAGGCTGTGGTGAATTCCCTCTCCGGCAGGGTGCCGGGAAGAGCTTCAGATCCCTCCCTATCTAGGGATGGAGATGACGGCGGCTACAGACTCTTTCGTGGATTTTTGATCGGGTACCTAGGGTTTTCGTCCCGAGGGTAACTTATAGGCGGAAGGAGAGGCCGAGGGGGTGCTGGGGTCGACCAGACCACCCCCTGGCATGGGCCAAGCCTGGCCGCGCGGCCAGGTGGTGTGGCTGGCCCCTGGCCCCTCTCTGTCTCGTATTCTGGCACTTGATCCCTTCTAGAAAAATAGGCACTTTGTCTTTTGTCCCGTCCAATTCCGAGAATATTCATTTTCTGACTTTCCTGGAACCAAAAACAGTAGAAAACAGGCAGCTGGCACTGTGGCTCTTGTTAATAGGTTAGTCCAAGAAATCATATGAAAAGTACTCCAAAGTTGGAACACAACACAAGAAAGTGGATAAAACCAAGCATGGAACATCAAAAATTATAGATACATTTGCAATGTATCAGTGGGCCCGCGCCATGGGGTGGTGTGGGCCACCCTGGCTCCGTTTCCATCCCTTTTTCGCTTCGAAACTTTCCTTATTGACTGAAAACTGCAAAAACATAGTTGGATTGTATTCTCGCAGAACTTTTCTTACCAGAACTGTTACCTAGTTGGAAACGGACTTTGCAGGTCTCTGAATTTGGTCCTCAATGAATTTCTCTAGAGTTATAACTTGAAAGGCATCAACATCTTCATTGTATGAATCTCCAACAATATAGTGTTTGAGTCGCTGTCCATTCACTACTTGTGTAGTATTACCTTTTAGAGAAGAAATTTTTATTGCTCCTGAACGGTATACTTCTTCAATGATGAAAGGTCCTTCCCATTTTGATAGTAGCTTACCTGCAAAAAATCTGAGACGAGACCTATACAATAGAACTTTCTCACCAACATGAAATTATCTCTTAAGTATTCTCTTGTCATGCCATCTTTTAACTTTTTCTTTAAAGAGCCTAGCATTCTCATAGGCTTCACTCCTCCATTCATCTAAACAACTTAAGTCAAATAATCTTTTCTCACCAGCGAGCTTACAATCTCTATTTAGTTCTTTCACTGCCCAGTAAGCTTTGTGTTCTAACTCTAAGGGTAAGTGGCAAGCTTTCCCATAAAACATTTTATAAGGAGACATTCCCATAGGATTTTTATAAGCGGTTCTATAAGCCCATAAAGCATCATTCAACTTCTTAGCCCAGTTTTTTCTAGACCTATTAATAGTCTTTTGCAAGATAGATTTAATTTCTCTATTTGATAACTCTACTTGCCCACTAGTTTGGGGGTGATAAGCTGAAGCAATTCTATGATTAACATCATACTTAGCTAGGGTCTTCCTAAAACCGCCATGAATGAAATGAGAACCCCCATCAGTCATGAGATACCTAGGCACTCCAAACCTAGGAAAGATAACGTCCTTAAGCATTTTTAGAGAGGTTTCCCCATCAGCACTTTTTGTAGGAATGGCTTCTACCTACTTAGTAACATAATCAATGGCAACAAGAATATGAGTGTAACCATTCGAAGGAGGGAAAGGACCCATAAAGTCGAATCCCCAACAATCAAAAGGTTCAATAACTAGAGAGTAGTTCATAGGCATTTCATTGCGTCTAGAAATATTACCAACACGCTGACATTCATCACAAGATAAAAAAAAATTCTTGCATCCTTAAAAGGGTAGGCCAGTAGAAACCTGATTGTAATACCTTTTGTGCAGTTCTATCTCCTGCATGATGTCCTCCATAGGCGCTACCATGACATTTATGCAATATCTCTTTTTGCTCATATTCTGGAACACATCTTCGCATAATACCATCAACTCCTTCTTTGTATAAGTGTGAGTCGTCCCAAAAATAATGTCTCATATCATAGAAGAACTTTCTTCTTTGCTGAGCTGTAAAAGTTGGAGGCAAATACTTGGAGACAATAAAGTTAGCATAATCAGCATACCAGGGGCTTCCTCGAGAGCTCACCCCTACTGCGGCTAACTGTTCATTTGGGAAACTACCATTAACAGGCATAGGATCAAAAGAGATGTTTTCCAAACGAGATAAATTATCAGCTACAGGATTTTCAGCACCCTTCCTATCTACTATGTGTAGATCAAACTCTTGTAAAAGCAGTACCCATTAATAAGCCTAGGCTTAGCGTCCTTCTTTGCCATAAGATATTTAATAGCAGCATGATCAGTATGAATGGTTACTTTTGAGTCCACAATATAGGGCCTAAACTTATCACAGGCAAAAACAATAGCTAGAAATTCCTTTTCAGTAGTGGCATAATTCCTTTGAGCAGCGTCTAAAGTCTTACTAGCATAATGGATAACGTTTAACTTTTTATCAATACGTTGCCCAAGGACAGCCCCTACAGCAAAATCACTAGCATCACACATTATTTCAAAGGGTAAACTCCAATCAGGTGGTTGAACAATAGGGGCTGTAATTAAAGCCTTCTTAAGAGTTTCAAAAGCTTCCTTACAATCATCATCAAAAATGAAGGGTACATCTTTTTGAAGAAGATTAGTAAGGGGTTTTGATACCCTAGAAAAGTCTTTAATAAACCTTCTATAGAAACCAGCATGACCAAGGATACTACGAATACCTTTGATGTCTCTTGGGCATGGCATCTTATCAATTGCCTCAACCTTAGCTCTATCAACTTCTATGCCTCTTTCAAAAACTTTATGACCAAGCACAATCCCTTCATTAACCATGAAGTGGCATTTCTCCCAATTAAGAACACGATTAGTTTCTTCACATCTCTGCAAAACTTTATCAAGGTTGTGTAGACAATTATCAAAAGAAGTTCCATAGACAGAAAAGTCATCCATGAACACTTCTACAATTTCCTCACAAAAGCCATGAAAGATAGCAGACATGCACCTTTGGAAAGTAGCAGGAGCATTACATAAACCAAAAGGCATGCGTCTATAAGCATAAGTTCCATAAGGGCAAGTAAAAGTAGTTTTTTCTTTATCTTGTTGTTTAACAGCAATTTGAGAGAAACCAGAATAATATCAAGAAAACAAAAATGGGTCTTTTTAGACAACCTTTCCAACATTTGATCAATAAAAGGAAGCGGGTAGTGATCTTTCTTAGTAACTTTATTGACTTTCCTAAAATCGATGCACATCCTATAGCCTACCACTATTCTTTGAGGAATAAGCTCATCATTATCATTAGGGACAACGGTAATACCTCCCTTTTTAGGAACACAATGAACAGGACTAACCCATTCACTATCAGCAATAGGGTAAATAATACCAGCATCAAGGAGTTTCAATACCTCATTCCTTACCACTTCCTTCATCTTAGGATTTAAACGTCGTTGGTGCTCCACTACTGGCTTCGCATCTGGTTCTATGTTGATAGAATGCTGACATATAGTAGGTGAAATTCCTTTCAAATCATCTAGTGTATAGCCCATAGCTCCTCGGTGTTTCCTCAAAACCTCCAATAATCTTTCTTCTTCCTCCCCTGAAAGTTTAGCGCTAATAATAACAGGATATATCTTTTTATCATCAATAAAAGCATATTTAAGATCATCAGGGAGAGGTTTTAGATCGAAAACCAGATCCTTTTTAGGTGGCATCGTGGTACCCCAAGTCTTCTACAGGCAAGTCGTGCTTAATCATCATAGGTTGATCACGGAGAATCATGTCAATCTCGCTCCTTTCTTCCATGAAGATTTCACTTTCATGTTCTTCCATAAATTGCTGCAAAGCATTGTTAGGAGCAAGAGAAATAGAAGCAAGTTGTTAAACCCTAAAATCCTCATTCTGGGTTTCCTCTTCGCAAGGTTCTTTAGCAAATTTCGAAAAATTAAACTCATAATATTCCCCATCAAACTTAGTCAAGATTTTCTCCCTCTTGCAATCAATAATAGCTCCACAAGTACTCAAGAAAGGTCTACCAAAAATGATAGGATAAGTTTTACTAGTAGCTGAACCAAGTACTAGAAAATCAGCAGGGTACTTAATCTTACCGCAAAGAACTTCCACGTCTCGCACAATACCAATTGGAGAGATGGTCTCTCTATTAGCAAGGTGAATAACCACATCAATCTCTTCCAACTCGCAAGGACTGATCTCATGCATAATTTCTCTATAAAGCTCATAAGGAATAGCACTGGAACTTGCACCAATATCACATAAACCATAATAGCAATGATCACCAATTCTAACAGAAAGCACAGGAACACTAGCCTTTTTAGTTCTATTGGGATGTGAAACAATATTAGAAGCATCCTCACAAAAGATTATGTGCCCATCTTCTACGCTTTTAGTGACAAGGTCTTTCACAATTGCTACCACAGGTTCAATGTTTATTTGTTCATCAGGTTTTATAGTTCTTTTTTCACTTTTGGTGATTACATTACTTATCATTGGATGGTCCTTTACCTTTTCGGGGGAGGGAATCTTCTCGATATAAGGTTCAGGTAAGATGGGGTCGATGATGCAATACTCAACACTTCCAATAGGGGCATAGTCAACAATATCTTTGTAAGGTGCATGGTACTTATTCCATCCCCTTTTTGGAATTTCGATATAGGAAGCAAAAGTTCTAAAGCAATTCGTAATAACTTGCAAATCAAGACCATAAATATTATTAATATTTTGAAAGTCATCAGTTCCCATAAAAGATTCAATGCATTCATAATCATAATTTATACCTGACTTTCTACCTTTGTCATTCTCCCAAGCTTCAGCATTGTCTTGAATACGATCTAGAAGGTCCCATTTAGCTTCTTTTTCCATACGAGTGAATGATCCAGCACAAGAAGCATCCAATAAATCTTTGTCGTGTAGAGGGAGCCTTGCATAAAAGTTATTGATAATAATATTGTTGGGGAGCTCATGAATGGGACATTTGAGCATTAGTAACTTCAATCTCCCCCAAGCTTGAGCTGTACTCTCTCCATCAAGAGGCCAAAAGTTGTATATATGATTCCGATCTTTATGAATCTCACTAGGAGGATAAAACTTTGAATAAAAGAGAGGCACTATTTCCTCCCATTCTAGAGCTTGACCATTCTTTAGCAGCTTATACCATTCCTCAACTCTTCCTTTCAGCGATAATAAGAATAACTTCTTCTTAACTTGATCTGTAGTAATACCTGCACACTTGAACAACCCGCATAATTCATGTATAAAGAGTAAATGATCACTGGGATGGACAGTTCCATCCCCAACATAATAGTTATCCATAACACGATCAATAATTCTTGTAGGTTTTTTGAAAACATCTTTCTTAGCAGGTGGTGGCTTATCTACTACCTTAGCAGTGGCTTATCCATAACGAAAATAAAGCAACTAATAGAAGTAAACAATACTCACAGTAGAAGTTTCCTTTACCAGTTCCACTCTCCAATAGCGCTTCACTCCCCGACAACGGCGCCAGGAAATAGTCTTGATGACCCACAAGTATAGGGGGTGTATCACAGTATTTTCGATAAGTAAGAGTGTCGAACCCAACGAGGAGCAGAAGGTGCTGGCTAGTGGTATGGATCAGGAATTCTCTGCAAATACTTAGCGAACGGATTTTTAGGGATTTTCGATAGAGCAAGTAAACAAAGTACGAGTAAGTAAAAGACAGTAGGAATAAATGCAGCAAGTGGACCAATACTTTATGCAGCAAAGGACAAGCCGGTTGTATTTCTATAGATGACCAAATGTTCTCGAGGACACATGGGAAGACTGTCAAGTGCTTTCGCTTCATATAGTTGATTAATGTTCTTTAGCTTGCTAAGTGTTGTGTGGGTGAACCTGTGCGAATGTACCGCCCCATCCAAGACTAATACATACTTGTGATTATACCCCTTGCAAACATCCGTAAGTACAAGAAAGTAATTAAGGTAGAAACCTAACCACAACTTTAAACTCTAAGACCCTTACGTCCCTTGTGCAATGGTTTCCTAACGGGGGTTCAGGTTTCTATCACTCCGGCAACCCCTACGATTAGTAGCCAAATACACAATGCATTCCCCTAGGCCCATATAGGTGAAGTGTCATGTAGTCGATGTTCACATGACACCACTAGAAGAAGTACACCACAACTTAAATAACAATCTATTGAATCTTTCTCAACGCAACTCCACTACTAACAATAAGACTTCTCCGATGTCCTCAAGAATAAAACGAACTACTCACAAGACATCATATGGATCATGATCAAAGATGGAATAATGATGTATAACAATCTGAACATAAACAATAATTCAATGGTTCACTCAATAGCATCAACTACAAAGAGTAATCAACACCGGGAAAGTTTCCCCTATGAACTATGCAAGATTCAACGCAATTGTTACAGCAATATGGAGATGGTGATGAGGGTGCTAATGGTGATGATGGTGGTGATGATGATGATGATCCCGATGAAGTCTAGCTTGATGGTGGTGTTGATGGCGACGATCTCCCCTCTCCGGGAAGGAATTCCCCCGGCAGAAATCTGTGTGCCGGAGAGATATTTCTCTCTCAGTGTTTTCCGCCCCGCAAAGGCGGCGGAATCTTTCTGTGGTCGCTCCCCGAGTCTTAGGGTTTCGGGAGGTTGATATACGCTAGAGGGGAGAGGCTGGAGTGGTCTAGGGCGGCCACACCACTCCCAGGCGCGGCCTAGGCCTGCCCGCGCCATCGGGTGGTGTGGGACCCCTATGGCCCACCTCCACTCCATCTTCTGGCATCCTGAGTCTTCTGGAAAAATAGGATTTTCCATATATTTTCCTGGATTTTTTGATCTTCGTGAATTTTGCCTCCAAACATCACCTTTTCCATCAGAATCCTGACTGCAGTGGTCAATGCTCCAAAAGTCATCAACCATGCAAAAATAGATGAAATAACATAAGTATCACCTCTCAATATGGAATGTATCAATGAATAATAGTGAATTAAGACATAGAATAGTGATGCAAAATGGACGTATCACACTCCTTTTCAGCTTCGTATTCCGGTGGTCCTAAGGATCCTGTGAAAATTGCTCCCCTTCTTGTGACAACATTAGTAGAAACAGGAATATCTTTATCATCACGGACAAAAATTTGATAACCAGATGCTATTTGTCACACTGGGTTTCAATCATACTAAGATACTTATGAAATAGTTTAATTTCTTGTCCAATCTCATCATAATTTTCAGTGAGTTCTGCCAAAATATTTTTGTGTTTTTGGAAATGCTTATGCAAGTTATTATGAGATTTTACTTGTCGATGTTTTAATTCTTGAAAAACTTTTATAGTTTCATCTTCTTCAGTTAAGACTTGTAACAAACCGTCTTTATTTTCTTTAGCAAGTTCAGAAGGTATACCTTTTTCTTTCATAGTTTTACGTACCTCGGGCATAAGATCAAGAGTTATCCGAAGCATCCCTTTTTCCAACTTAATGCCAAAATCAGGATTATATAAAGAATCATTCTTATCCCTAGTAGACATTAATTCCAAACACTCTTTAATAGTCAAGGTATTTATTGATCCTCCTGCTGAGAAGTCAATCAGTTCTCTACATTGAGTATTGAGACCATGGTAAAATAAATGGCAAATTGTTAGTTCAGAATAGTCGTGATTAGGAATACTATTGATCATTCCAAAGAATCTTTCCCAGGCTTGTGGGTAATTTTCTCCCACTTTTTGACTAAAGTTTCCTATGTTATTTTTTAGTTCAGTTACCTTTTTAAAAGGAAGAAACATGTTTATGAATTTAGTAATGCAGTTTTCCCAACATTTAATGTAATGGCGAGGGAGAGAATATAATCAGTCTAGAGCTTTACCTTTAAGAGACCATCAAAATAATTTAAGACGAGAGAAGTCTCTTGGGAAACCTTTTGGACCAAGTGATGTTATCACATCGTCAAACTCTCTTATATGCCTTCCTGGATCTTCATCTTCCCTTACACTGAAAGCTTTTTCCTGCAAAATTTTAATAATTCCACCATCAAATCGATATTCTCTAACTCCAGGAATAGGGAACTCTATTGGTTGTTTAAGAAATTCAGAACTTGGAGCACTGTATTCCCTGAGAGTTTTCTCAAGTTTTAGAGGAGCCGTATAGTTGGTCATTAAACCATCTGTGAGCTCCCCTCGCATGCTTCCAAAGTGGGACTTGCTTGTTTTCCCCAGAATATTGTATTTCTCTAGTTAAATCCTTCTATTGGCGTCTAGAACCTGAAACACAAATTATAATCCAAGTTTTCTTCTCTACCGAAGTATTAGCATTAGGTAAAGCCAGAAAACGATCAAATCCGGGAGAAAACCATCAATAAAAGCCATCAAAAATGTGTCGAATCTCACATCTATCACATACACAAAGATGTTATCATGTGATGATAAAGTATTAATGTCAATCAAGGTGACATTAGTAAGTTGCAAAGGATTTGGGATTGTAATGTACAGGACCAAGACTCAACCTCTTCCATGAGCAAGCATGTTCAGGGTACCGGGAAATATGGTGCCAATGATTAAGAACAAATGCAGCTAGTTTATTTGTACTCTAGTGCAAGTGGGAGACTGTTGGAAATATGCCCTAAAAACAAATAATAATAAGGATTATTATCATATTTCGTAAAGTTTATGATTAAGTTTTATATCATGCTATAACTGTATTGAAAGGAAACGTCAATACACGTGTGATATATAAACAACTAGGGGTTCCCAGTGAAACTCTAGTCACTGGTTCATTGGTCAACAGATGATCAAGGTTTCCTGATCATGTGGCATTTATGCCAGTTGGAAATGGAGTCAACTCATTTTGAGAATGGGATGATGAACCAATACCCAACCTAAACATCATGACCCGATCATGTCACGAAGTTCAAGTTATGATGATTAGAATGGATTCTCGTAGACTATTCCGTAGACCGTGAGGCTATATCAATCACTGTCTCCCGAGAGTGCTTAGATAGCATCAAACGTCACTTGGTAACACAGTGAGTATAAAGGTGTGTTCAGGTACTTGGAGGAACCATAGAGGCAATATATGTCAAGAGCGGGATTTGTCCATCCACGTGACGGAAAGATAGTCAAGGGCCCACTCGGAGAAGTTATATCCAATAGTTGCGCAGCGTGTGATTTGATCACAGGGATATCACTTGTTAGAACAAGTCAAGTAGCATTGTTCAGTAATGAGATTGAACACGACATGGCGATGTCATTGATCAGATCTCGGACAATGCAAGTATCGAGAGACAAAAGAAATAAGACACGAATGTCCCGGTTTAAACGATGAAAGATCTTCATGGAATGCACAGGGGTCACATGGCCATCCAGGTCCCTCTATCGATCATTGGTCCGGGAGTGTCCCGACCATGTATGGAGTGTTCTTGAACCGTGGGGTATCACGCTTAAGGGCTCGATGATGCTTAAAGAGTGTTTACAGGATTGGTAGAATCACCGAAGAAGAGTAGAGAGAAAACCGGAAGAGTTTCGGTAAGTCCGGAGGATGTCCGGAGTGAAGATGGAAGGTGTTCCATAAACACGGAGATTGAATAATATGTGAATGAATGTTAAATATTGATTTAATCATTTATTCATAATTATTTAATAAAAGAGAAAATAAATTAAAGGTCAAAAGGCTTAATGGGCCAAAACCCGGAAGGGAAAAGGCCCAAGAGGGGACCACACCCCTAGGAGGGGCCTAGGGGTGGCTGGCGGCCCTAGTGGGCCTGGCCCACATGGGGCCCATGGGTGGGGGCTGGCCGGAACGCCTCCCCACCTCTCCCCCTCCTTTAGTCCCACCCCGGGACTTTGAGGGAGGTAGTACTTCCCTCCCCCTATATATAGTGGAGGTATTTGGCCAAATAAATTCACACAATATTCAATAAAGGTTTCCTCACTTTTGGGGAGACCTCCAATTGATATTTTATCTCTCTCTCTCTCTCTCTCGTGACCGTGGTCCCAAGTTCGAACTGCACGAACGAGAGACATCTTCACCGCGGAGCGCCACCACGCTGCAGGATTCGGATCCAGGAGCTCTGCTTCCGCAACTGCTGCTGGATCAGGGAAGCAGGAGTCATCGTCAGGCACCGGACATGTGTAACTCCCCGCGAGGTGTCACAATTGAGTTGCTCAAGTCGTTGGAGCCACAGGAGTGCAAGGACTTCATCACGACCTTGAGGTTGGCTTCGGCTCGTCTACATCAACCACACTCTCCTGAGCATTGACAACACTTTTCGGTCTTCAAGGGTAAGTTCGTGAAAAGCTCCTCCCGTTACTGCATTACTAATAGATAGGTCATGCTAGCATCAGGGGTTCAGGGGCGTATGGTAAAATTTATTGTTTTCATATGCGAACCCCTACACAAGGCACGTCTTGTTGCAAAAGGATTCAAGCAAAGGTATGGTATTGATTATGAAGATACCTTCAACCATGTTGTGAAGGCATCTACTATTGGACTTGTGCTATCAGTTGTTGTCTCTTGAGGCTGAAGTTTGAGGCAGCTAGATGTCAAGAACGCATTTCTTCATGGTGTTCTGGAATAGGAAGTCTATATGAAGCAACTTCCGGGTTTTGAGGATTCACAAACTCCACACTACATATGCAAGCTTGAAAAGGCTCTCTATGGTCTCAAACAGGCTCCTTGAGCATGGTATTCCAGGTTAAGTACAAAGATGCAAACTCTTGGTTTCGTCCCCTCCATAGCAGACACTTCATTGTTTCTCTACAAGAAGTCTAGCATTATGATATTTTTCTAATCTATGTTGACGATATAATTGTCATGAGCTCATCTGACCAAGCTATATCTTTTTTGCTACATGATCTGAAAGATGATTTTTCTCTCAACTATTTGGGAGATCTTCACTTCTTTTTGGGTATTGAGGTAAAGAAAATCAATGATGGTTTACTTCTCACTCAGGAAAAATATGCCACTGATTTGATTGCAAGAGTGGGTATGAAACAGTTCACACCATGTCCTACACCTCTATCTTCCACTGAGAAACTGTCTCTTCATGAGGGTAATCTTCTTGGTCTTGATGATACTACTGAATACAGAAGCATTGTAGGTGCCTTGCAATATTTGACATTGACACGACCTGATATTTCCTTCTTAGTTAATAAGGTTTGTCAATTCTTACATGCTCCAACAACTTCTGATTGGACAGCCGCAAAGAGAATATTGAGATATATTCAAGGGACTCTGACAGTTGGACTTGTCTTTCAACAGTCTTCTTTGAGTCTGCTTAGCACCTTTTCTGATGCAGATTGGGCAGGTTTTCTTGATGATAGGAGTTCCACCAAAGGTTTTGCTATATTATTTGGATCAAATTTGATACCTTGGAGTGCCAGAAAACAAACCACAGTGTCAAGGTCGAGTACTGAGGCTGAATACAAAGCTTTAGCTAATGACACATCTGAATTAATATGGGTTGAAGCTCTTCTTGGTGAACCAGGTATTTCACTAGAAGAAAGACCATGCTTATGGTGTGATAATTTAGGAGCCACATATTTGTCTGCTAATCCTATTTTTCATGCAAGGACTAAACATATTGAGATTGATTTTCACTTTTTTAGAGAAAGAGTTGCAAGTAAACTGCTGGATATCAGGTTCATTTCTACTAAAGATCAAGTAGCAAACGGATTTGCTTAAACTCATTGAAAGGGAAATGGGCGTCGCCTAGAGGGGGGGTGAATAGGCGTTTTAAAATTATTACAGTTTAGGCTCTAATAAATGCAGAATAAAACTAACGTTTAATTTATCAAGCCAAAACCTATATTCACTAGGTTCACTAAGTGCACCAACAACCTATTCTAAGAAAGCTAAGCAACAAGGTGATATCAAGATATAATACTTCAAGAATGATGGCTATCACAATGTAAATTGCATAAGTAAAGGGCTCAGTTGAGAGATAACCACTGGAAGCGGAGACGATGATTTTTATCCCGAAGTTCACTTCCAAAGAAGCTACGTCTCCGTTGGAGAGGTGTGATGGCACAATGTACTTCGAACGCCACAAATGGCTCACCTTGAGGTGTGGTGGCTCGATGCTCACCCAACACCACACAAGGCCTCACCCCAAGATGCGAAGGCACACAAACCACCGGCGCCACAAAAGGCTCACCCTATTCTCCCGTGATCTTGCCACAAAGGCCTACTCAAGATCCACTATGGGACACTTGAGGGCATTCACTGAACCCGTACAAGTCTTGGGGCAATCTCCACAACTCAATTGGAGGGCTCCCAAAGGCTCCACAATGCCACAATAGACCACAAGCTTGGGAATCTCCACAACTCAATTGGAGCCCCAAGAACACACCACAACTCCACACAACCATCTAGGGTTCCAAGAACCTAAGAGAAATAAGCCCAAGAGCTTGAACTCGCTGAATCTCCAAGGAGAACTCAAACCTATGCATCAAATGCAAGACACAAGTCCTTCATGCTCAAATTCCACCAAATCTACACAAGCTATTGGGGCATTAAGATAGGAAGAACACAAGAGGAGAACACAAAACTCTCCAAGATCACGATCCTAAGGATTCCCTCACAAAGAAGGTATTTGGTTTGGTGAGGTTGTAGATCTAGATCTCATCTCTCAAATCCCTCAAAACAATGCAAGAATCATAGGAGGGGAAGGGGAGAGGGCAAGCTCTTCAAGGTCAACAATGGAGGAGAGAGAGACAGAGAGAAAAACGGACCAAAAGAACTCGTACCCATGAAGGGGAAGAGGAGCCCCTTTTAAAGGGCTCCCCGATCTGCCCATTATGCACAGATCCATGCACGACTGGTAGTACCGGTGGGGGAGTTGTACTACCGGTGGCACTGATACGTTGCAAACGTATCTATAATTTTGATGTTCCATGCTTGTTTTATATCTACTTTCTTATGTTTTGTCCACACTTTGGAGTATTTTTATACACTTTTTGGGACTAACCTATTAACAAGATGCCACGGTGCCAGTTGCCTATTTTCTGCTGTTTTTGGTTCCAGAAAAGCCAGAAAATGAATATTCTCGAAATTGGACGGGACAAAAGCCAAAGTCAATATTTCACTGAGGGGAACACGGAGCTAGAAGACAAGACGGAGAAGGGCCTCAAGGAGGCCACACCCCCTGGCCGCACGGCCTGGCCTGGCCCACGCCTAGGGGTGCAGCCGCCTCGGGCACCCCCTCGGCCTCCCCTTTCGCCTATAAGAAGCCTCCGATATAGAAACCCTAAGTACCCGATCAAAATTCCACGAAAGAGTCTGTAGCTGTCGCCATCTCCAACCCTAGATCGGGAGGGATCTGAAGCTCCTCCCGACACCCTACCGGAGGGGAGAGATCACCCTGGAGGCCTTCTTCATCACCATGCCTGTCTCCGGTGTGATGCGTGAGTAGTTCATCCCTAGACTAGGGGTCCATGTAGTAGCTAGATGGTTGGTTCTTCTCCTTTGTGCTACCATGTTTAGATCTTGTGAGCTCTGTTCATGATCAAGATCATATATTTGTAATCCTACATGTTGTGTTTGCGAGGATCCTATGGATATTGAGATGCTATTTCAGATTGATTATTGATTCTATCATGTCTTTGTTATTTGTGATCTTGCATGCTTCCCATTGTTAGTAGCTATCTTGGTCGAGTAGATGCTAGCAACTCCAAGAGGGAGTATTTATGCTCGATAGTGGGTTCATGCCTCTAGGAATCTGGGGAAGTGACAGAAATCTATAAGGTACTAGTTGTGTTGTTGCTACTAGGGAGAAAACAACAATCCTTTGTTCATAGAACAATCATATTGTTTACTTGACACACTTTGCTTAATGCAATTATATGTTGCTTGCAACTTAATACTAAGGGGGTTCGGATGATAACATGAAGGTGGATTATTAGTCATAGATGAAGTTGGATTATGGTCTATGTATAATGTTGTAATGCCCAATCAAATCTCATAGAAGTCAATATGATTAGTATATGCATGTATGCTTTCTCGATGTTTGTCAATTGCCCCGCTGTAATTTGTTCACCCAACATGTCATCTATATTAAGGAGAATCACCTCTAGTGAACTATGGACCCCGATCCATTCTTTTACCATCAATCTACAAAGTTATTTACTGTTTTCTATTTACTTTCTGCAAGCAATTACTATCTTCCACACAATACGTTTAATCCTTTGTTTTCAGCAAAACCGATGAGATTGACAACCTCACTGTGAGTTGGGGGCAAAGTTCTGTGGTTGTGTTATGCAGGATTCCAAGTTGGAAACAACACCTTGGAGGTGTTTCCTTGCTCCTACTGGTTCGATAACCTTGGTTTCATAACTGAGGGAAAACTTGTTGTTGTGCTCATCATACCTTCCTCTTGGGGTTCCCCAACGAGCTCTACATATTGAGCAAGCAAGACTTTTTCTAGCGTCGTTGCCAGGGAGTCAAGGACATCTTCACAAGGGGAGTCCCTCATAACCAATCTCTTTACTTTATCGTTTTCGTTTTGCTTATTTTATTTCTGCTTTGTTTGCTTGTTTCTTTATCAAAAACACAAAAAAATTAGTTGTACTAGTTTGCTTCCTTTATCACAAACACACAAAAAAATTAAGTTCTTTCTATAGTTGTTATCTCATTCTTATCTCACCATGTTGATCCCTAAGTTCACCCTGAAAGACCTTTCAATAGGTAGTGGCTCTATAATTGGGAAAGATAATATTGAAGAATTCTTTAATCATGTTAGGAAGCATGAGGATATTGAGGATAGATCCCTAGAAGAACTTGCTCCAAATTATGAAATTGCTACAACTTCTTTATTTCACATGTTGGAAGCTAGGTTTGCTAACCTTAACCCCATAATGCAAGTAATGTTTGTTAAACTTAAAGATATTGAGGACCCTGAAAAGAGAGAATTTATCCTAGAGACTTTGCTTAAAGAATTCTATGATGTTGCTAAAGAAGCTAGAAAGGTGTTTGATCGTTTTAATATGCTAGGCTCATGTGTAGATGTTATTAGTACACTAGAAAAGATGGACAAAACCAAACCTAAAAATGGAGAGGAAATTAAAATACCAATACCTTTTAAACTTGTAGGAATGCATGAAGCCTTAGAAAAGAATTTTGATTGGATTGTTCCTGAAAACCCGTTTGATAAAAATAGTGAACCCAAGAGCATTGAGAGAGGATCCTCTAGAACTTATTTGGATGAGATACCTTGCCTTGTTGAAGATATTTCTGGTATCAATCTTAATGCTTCTTCATTTGAGAATACTTGATTCTTTTCTTGTTTCTTATGCCTAACTTAAAGGCGTTAAAGAAAAGTACTTATTGGGAGCTAACCCAAAAGTTTTAGTTGAGTCTTGGAAGTTATTGCTTCAGTAATAACCTCTCCTTATCATTTTTGTGTGGTTTTTGTGCCAAGAGTAACCTCTAATGAGAGAGAAGTAAGACTTGGGAAAGTTGTTGTCCCGAAACAGATTTTTTGTGCTTTGCTGTAAAAATTCGTGAAAAATCTCTGTACGTTGGTTTGAGTTGTAATTGTTTTTGTTTCTGCCCCAGGTTGTTATCCAAATTTCGTTAGTTCAAAACTTTTCGATTTGACCAACAGAAGGTCTTCGAAAAAATCCATTTTCACCTGCTGGTCTGTTTTGACAGATTTCTGCCATTATTTGCATTTGCCTCTTTATCGATTTCTTTTTGGGTTCTTTTTGGTGAATTGAGCTTTTTGTGGTAATTGCTACAGTAACTTGTGTTTTTAAGGAAAGTTTTTCTGTTTTAAAACTAAAACCCAAAGGTTTATTATCGTTTGAATGCACTAATGCTGCTAATGAAGATTGTGTGAAGTTTTGTATGAAGGAAATTTTAACATGTAGGGAAGAGTAATGTGACAAGATGAAGTATGGACAAAAGCTCAAGCTTGGGGATGCCACCCATGTCAACCCAAGAAATATTCAAGAAGTACAAGCGTCAAAGCTTGGGGATGCCCAAGGCACCCCCTTCTTCATCAATAAAAAATTTAGGTTTCTTCTAAACACTTCATTTTTATTGTTTCATGCACAGTTGTGTTGTTCTTGGAGTGTCTTTGTTTTTGTTTTTAGTTTTCATTTGCTTAGTTTGCTTGAATAAATTGGTTGGCCCCCTCATTCACGCATTAGTTTTCAAATAAAGTTGATTTGGATTGGAAAAGAGTAGGAAAGTTCATGCTTAAGTGGTAAAAAGGAGCTTTTTTTTACTATGACTTAGACTTTATCATGTCATGCTTGATATTGTTTTGGCTTTATGCTTAGTGATTATTGTTGTAGCATGCCATGTTATAAACAATTGAGATTGCTTAATATGCCTTGAAAGAATCATGCATTGTTTTAGCATATAAAAGCATAATATTGTGGTATTCTCCTTTAATGCTTTATTTGGGTTGACATGGCGCATGCTCACACCATGTTAAGACTATACCAAGTCACCATAGCCTCCATGATCATTTAGTTTTCTACTTGTAATATCACTTTATGCTTTAATTAATAATGTTTTGTCGCTTTGCATGATTATGGCCATTATTGCTCTCTTAGTTGGTCGCTCCCAGTCTTTTGCTAGCCTCCATACCAAGTATGAGTTCCACTCATGCATCCAACTCCAAATAGTCCACCATACCTACCTATTAACATTTGCTATTCCAAGTATATTCATGTTTTTATCTACCTTCTGAATTAAACTTGTTATGTGAAAATTAGTGATTAAAGCTCTCACAAACTTGATGGAACACTTTACTTTTCTTGCCCCTAATAAACTTGAACCATTGTGTCATCCAACTTGTATATGCTTGCACTTATACGTTGGGGATTAGCAGAACCATGTTGTCATGGGGAACGCTTTCAACATTGCCCTTGTACATTGTACCCAGTTGATATCATGCTCTTTTGTTTATGGATGTCGTCAGTGTGAAATGAAGGGGAGCTTGTAAGTCCATGGAGTTATGTATATGTGTTAGAGAAATGCCTGGGCCGCTAGCCTAAACCATGCCTAATCATGGTGGAAACTTGCAGCATCACCATAGTGAGCAATCTATGAAGCATTCTTCTTATAAAAAAAGAGATAGAGATTGAGAAAATGAAAAAAAGAAAAAAAGATGAGAAAAGAGGAAAGAGAGAAAAAAGCACCATTTTCCCATGATAAATAAGAAGATTGCTGAGATGTTCATTGTCTGCTTGCCTTGTCATTTTGATTATGGGATAACTCATGTATCATGTGCAAGGGGTACCCCATTGGCGGTTCTCTGATACACATGTACTTACTATGACAAGAACTTACTGGTAACTAAACTTGAGTAGCATGAGGAGCAGCCCTCGTATTCAAGGGACATGAGATTGCCAACTTATACTTTTTCAAGAATATACTCTATAGTTTGTTCACTTTAACCTTAATCACTTCAAGATGCTTATGATAGGGGTAATGAGAGCTGAAAGCTAATAAGTACCATAATTTTTGGAAGCTCATTATGAGACTTGAATCCATGCTTCCTTCTATGAAGGCCTTTCTTTTACTTTTATGTTGAGTCTCCATCTTCTATCTTTATGCACCTATTGAGAGAGCATAGTGGCCATTCTTAGTTTAATGTGCATTGTCCCAAAACTTGTTGATTGATTCATAACTTTGATATTGCTTGTTCTTAAACTACTTGTATATAGTCACCCTTATAAACTTTGAAGGTGTACTATGCATTTATGTTTTGCTACACTATGAGGGACAAGCTGAATACTATTCTCATTATGTTTTCTATATGTGAAACAAACAAACGTCTTTCAAAGCATTGTTATTCATGAATCTTTTGTTTGTACCTTTTCATGTTACAACATAGTTGCTATGTCTTATTTTTAGAACTATATCTTTCATGCTATGTTAGAGTACTATGATCCCAGCTATCAATGTTTTACAAATACTTTGATCAAGATTATGATGGTGCATGTCACGTTAAAAATTATTCTTTCTTTTTATCACTTACCTACTCGAGGATGAGCAGGAGTTAAGCTTGGGGATGTTGATATGTTGCAAACGTATCTATAATTTTTGATGTTCCATGCTTGTTTTATATCTACTTTCTTATGTTTTGTCCACACTTTGGAGTATTTTTATACACTTTTTGGGACTAACCTATTAACAAGATGCTACAGTGATAGTTGCCTGTTTTCTGCTGTTTTTGGTTCCAGAAAATGAATATTCTTGGAATTGGACGGGACAAAAGCCAAAGTCAATATTTCACCGAGGGGAACACGGAGCCAAAAGACGAGACGGAGAAGGGCCTCGAGGGGGCCACACCCCTGGCCGCGTGGCCTGGCCCGCGCCTGGGGGCGTGCAGCCGCCTCGGGAACCCCCTCCGCCTCCCCTTTTGCCTATAAGAAGCCTCCAATACAGAAACCCTAAGTTCCCGATTAAAATTCCGCAAAAGAGTCTATAGCCACTGCCATCTCCATCCCTAGATCGGGAGGGATCTGAAGTTCTTCTCGGCACCCTGCCGGAGGGGAGAGATCACCCTGGAGGCCTTCTTCATCACCATGCCTGCCTCCGGTGTGATGCGTGAGTAGTTCATCACTGGACTACGGGTCCATGTAGTAGCTAGATGGTTGGTTCTTCTCCTTTGTGCTACCTTGTTTAGATCTTGTGAGCTCCGTTCATGATCAAGATCATCTATTTGTAATCCTACATGTTGTGTTTGCGGGGATCCGATGGATATTGAGATGCTATTTCAGATTGATTATTGATTCTATCATGTCTTTGTTATTTGTGATCTTGTATGCTTCCCGTTGTTAGTAGCTATCTTGGCCGAGTAGATGCTAGCAACTCCAAGAGGGGGTATTTATGCTCGGTAGTGGGATCATGCCTCTAGGAATCTAGGGAAATGACAGAAATCTCTAAGGTACTAGATGTGTTGTTGCTACTAGGGAGAAAACAGCAATCCTTTGTTTATAGAACAATCGTATTGTTTACTTTACACACTTTGCTTAATGCAATTATCTGTTGCTTGCAACTTAATACTGAGGGGGTTCGGATGATAACCTGAAGGTGGATTATTAGTCATAGATGCAGTTGGATTACGGTCTATGTATAATGTTGTAATGCCCAATCAAATCTCATAGAAGTCAAGATGATTAGTATATGCATGTATGCTTTCTCGATATTTGTCAATTACCCCGCTGTAATTTGTTCACCTAACATGTCTATCTTAAGGAGAATCACCTCTAGTGAACTATGGACCCCGGTCCATTCTTTTACCATAAATCTACAAAGTTATTTACTGTTTTCTATTTACTTTCTACAAGCAATTACTATCTTACACACAATACATTTAATCCTTTGTTTTCAGCAAAACCAGTCAGATTGACAACCTCACTATAAGTTGGGCGCAAAGTTCTATGGTTATGTTGTGCAAGATTCCAAGTTGGAAACAACACCTTGGAGGTGTTTCGTTGCTCCTACTGGTTCGATAACCTTGGTTTCATAACTAAGGGAAAACTTGTTGTTGTGATCATCATACCTTCCTCTTGGGGTTCCCCAGCGAGCTCTACATATTGAGCAAGCAGGCACCTAGCCAACGGTCAAACGAACAGCAATGCGAGGGACAAAAAAGCGAGCCTGGCCGGTACTACCTCTGTCCATCGGAACTTCCGGAGGGGACGATACTACCGCCAGAAATTCCGATCGAAGTTCCGTCAAGTAGAACTCACCAAAATAGAGAAGTTACTGACGCATCCCATGGGCATCAGAACATTGGCCAGAACTTCCAATGGAAGTTGTGGCGGCAAACATTCCCTAGCGGTACTATCGGTGGAGAGCCGGAACTTCCGGTCAGCAAAACTTCATAAACCAAAACTGCAATAACTTTTGCATCCAAACTCCAAACGAGACGAAACCAATTTTGTTGGAAAGATAATGACATGTAGAAACCAATTTTGTTGTAAATATTGGGTATCACCAAGATATAAAATACCATGAATATATATGTGAGATATCTCCCAAGGTGTGGAGCCGGAAAACCCACAAGATAAAAACGCAATAAGATGTGCAACGGAAATCCGTTTTTGATGAACTAGATCTTGTTATGATGATAACCACAAGCTCTAGATCCTCACATGGACAAGATCCAAAACAACAACCAAGAAAGATGATGCTATGTATGCAAAGGTCTGAGCTCTCTCCGAAATATACGATCGGGTCACCCACTCAAGAGCCCCTCTTGATAGTACGGCTATCTATCTTAAACCTGGTCTCCCAACACTACATGAGACCGGTAAAATAGAAAACCTATCAAGATCATACATTTGCCTTGAGAATTCCACTTGAGCTTGATGTAGACCGTCTTGTCCTTCTCAAGATGGATCACCTTTCTTGATTTCTCTTGCTTGATGAAGACTTGTGAAATGCTTCCCATACTCATGGGGAAACCTATTCTTTGAACTTGTATTCACCACCCCATGATCGCCGAGGATGGCAAGCTTCAAGCATGAGATCTTCTAGAGATGTTGCATCTTGAGCTTGCACTTTATTTCTTGATGATGTCTTGAAGATGGACATAAGGAACTCCATCTCCTTCTTCTTCTTTAAGACATACTTGATCTTTTTCTTCTTCAACAAGATTCCAATAGGAACAAAGCCCTTGGACATTGCGTCTTCTTTTTCAACCGTGAACCCAACACATGGTCCAAGCGAAGCCATTGGAAAAACCTACAAGTGAAACTCAATTTACACATTAGTCCATAGAGATTGTCATTAATTACCAAAACCACACATGGGGCATACATGCCCTTTCACTCATCATGCCGCTCCCACATGACCTCATATCTGAAAGGTCTATCAATAGCTATGCATTGCTTATTTGCTTCCATCTCATTCAGCAAAAGTATAGGAGAGTGGTCAGATTTAACTGCATGTAAATGATGTATTGTGTCAAAGGGGAAACGTGAACACCAATCAGTCGAGGCTAGCACTCGATCTAGGCGAATGCGACAATACTCACCACCCGAGATCCGATGCTCGAAAGTCCAGTCCAGCCCAATATACACAATATCACACAACTGACATGCATCGACAACCTCTCAGATGAGGTTGATTTGTCTCATCTCTCTATCATTAGGTCTCATTTGCTCCTCCCTTCTCAGTACCTAGTTAACATCACCTATGCAAGCCCATGGCAGATCACTCTCATCTTTCAAAAATCTCATCATATCCCATGTTCTGTATCTTAAGCTTCTGTTTGCTTCCCCATACCATAAAGTCAAAAGCCAAGGCTCTTCCCCTACCTCCCTGACCTCCATGTCTATGTGGTATTTAGAGAAAATCCTCAATCTTAAGTCAAGAGGATTTTCCCAATAAATGCACAAACCACCACTCCTACCGCAACTACTTACTCCAAAAGAATGATCGAAACCCAAAGAACTTGTCAAGCCTTCCACAAGATACTTTGAAATTTGTGTCTCCACCACACATAAAATAGATAGCGACTTTATATGTGTGAGATCGCGCATATCATGAACTGTCGCGGGGTTCGCCCAAACCTCAATAGTTCCAGCCCAATGTACTCATTTGGCTGGCAGTCCTCCCCGAAGGAGGCCGTCATAGCATCACCATCAACTGAGCTCGTTGAAACACTTCTTGTACTTGCCTTCTTCATCCTTTTATTGTCCCTCGAGGGTGTATACATAGGTGGTGGAGGAAGTGTTAGTTCCTTACCAGTAGTAGGAGCGTCACCCAGCCGGAGTTCACTTGAATTGCTGTCCTTCGGATTACAACCTCGCTGAAAGCTAACCTCTTCCCTGCCCCTTCCTTAGTTAATTTCTCTGGAACCTCATCATCTTCCATCTCTTCATATCATGTCTTATTTGACATGCTAGAGGTTGTGTCACCAACATCATCCTCAGAAGATCGTTTTTGGAACCCACCAAAATCACCTCTTCCCCCTCTTCCTTGGCCACCTGTCCTCCCAGCAAAGGAACCTCAAAAAATTGGAAGGCCTCCCACTTGTGTCCTTATTTTTGCTAGCATACACTTCCCATACCATGAATCCTCGGGATTATGCACACCATCCCCACATTTCTCCTTATCATGTCCCAAGATCCCGCATACATCACAAAAGTAACTGATCTTCTCATATTTAACATGCATCAACTTCCTGACCCACCCACATTCAAGGGAACAAAGCGGATCAATGGTTTATTGACATTGATGCTCGCCCTTACCCTCACATAATCTCCTTCATACCATCGTTGATGCGTCATCTCCACACTCTTGACTTTGATGATTCTGTGAGCTAGCTGATCAATAACCTCATGAACACGATACAACTCTAGAATAGAGTGGATCTGCGCCCACACAGCCACCCGGTCAAGTTCTACAGAGGCCGGATCCACCATGCCATCATACTCTGCAATCAACACCACTAGCTTGCGGAATAGCCATGGCCCATTATTCATCACCTTGTTCCAATCCCCAAGACAGAAGAATTTGAAGGTGAATAAATTGTCGTCAACCTCCAGCAGCTCCGGATCAATGGACAATCCCCACACATACCTCAATGTTTGAAACAATGCATCTGAACTGAATCCCTTCTTCATGTTCACTCTTGCAACAACAATCCAACGTGCCTTCTTCATTGCCGCGAGATCTTGTTCTCCAATGAAGACGTCATCTAGATCCCCTTCTTGCAGATCAAGGTTCCGCAAGGCTTTAGTGAGTATCTCATCTCCATCTGCCTCCTTTCCCCCATCCTCGAACTACTGCCCGAAATCTCCATCTTGTCTCCACCACAAAAATGCAGGATTTTAGAAACCCTCGACCAATAGAAACCTTGTTCTAGCCGCTGCCAAGGTCGAGAAGGTGAACCAACCACCCCCTTAAGCAGTCTGAGCAGACATCAAAACGAAGGGAATCTGGAGGAAACTGATCAGAACTCACACCAGAGATAGACTCACTGACCGAGTAGGAAACCCTAGTCACCTAGGGTACGTCCCATACATCGGCGGTAGCTCCCCTGTTGCTGTCGTGGCGCCATCTGCTGCCAGTCGTCAAGCCCGCTCAAATGTTGTCGGGAAGGCCTTTTTTATCTGTTTGGCCCAGTACCGCTAGATGTTGCTAGATGAAAAATAGTTTCCCTACAAAAAGGAGAGAAAAAATAAACATGAAAAAGAACATCCAGAGTTCATAATGTATCTCTTACGCCTAAAACAAAGGAAGAAAAGAAGTACATTGCCTTCTTTTTTACCAAATCTTCATATCTGGTATGTTGTGTAACCATTATGTAGGTTCACTGGGTTTTCAAAAATGTTTTTAAAAGGATAAGTTTTAGTTTAGAAAAACTATGTACGTCAATCTTCAGGGGTTGTTAGTACATCAGTCTTTCCTTAAACCTGCCACATCATATTTTTACTTAGTTGGAAGAGAGGGAATGAAGAAATAGAAAGTTATCTTCTCTTAGCTAAGGGATGATCTCTTAGAAATAAGATAAAACTATTTTCACCCATTGTAGCACATTCCTTCTCTTAGCTATGTAATTTTCTACTAAAAATTAATTTATTATCATTAATTGCTAGGGAGGTTAGCAAGAGATAATGCATTGTATGACTATATGTATTGCATTCTCTAGATGATATGGAGGGATAACATAAGGCTAGTCCTCTCTAGAATTTTACATGTCCTTGGATTTTTTTAAGTTCCTTTCCACGCGGTGTTAGAATGCATTCCGTAGATAGGGAGTAACTTGTCACATTTAATACATTCTTGAGAGGTGTCCCACTTTTCCCACAAAAATACCTGGCTTATTGCACTTATCACACTTTCTTTTGTGTGGGGTTAGCAAGTTTCTCTAATTCCTGAGCTCTACCAAATTTAATAACATGTCCGCTGCACTAGTCAACGACCGCTGTTTGAAATGTTATATGGATAAGATACTAGAGTCGTCATCTTGCAACACAAGATGAGAATGCTTTGGGCTTACACCCGCTGCCATTCCTATCCAGGAATACAACCTGACCTAGTGATCCGAAGATATAAAAAACTAAAATAAAACTTCTGACTCGCTCGTCTCATTTCAAGATTTGTGATCAACGTGGTTTGTATGGTGCCTTGGAATGTATGACTACAATTGTTGTTTATTTCTAAGTTATTTCTCTGGTATCATCAAATATTTACCACATGATTTCCCATCATGTATTCCTCCATGATTTCATTTCCCAACAATTTATAATCCAATAAAATAATATTTTTCTTTGTTCTTTGTTTATGAAGATTTTAAAAAAAGTCTTTTATAAAATATACGGATTTTCGAGATTTTAACTTACAATTCTAATGCAAGGGTTGACTTCACATTTTAATATGCAAGGATTGAACTTGCCTGATAACCGTGATACAATGCAATTCGAAGGTTCTATTTGACCCTTGGCCTCATGTTCTAAAAATAAGAATTATTGTCCGATAACTACAATGTTTTAGTAAATACAAATTGATGATATAATGAAACTAGATGAATGCAATTTATTCAAGTATTGTGATTCAATTACTTTTGATTTGGATTACTTTGATTTTTAGGTGAACATTCCCTTTATGGTTCTATTGAATTTTACTTTAGAATTTTCATATAACTTATATGAATTTCACTTTTAAAATTTTCATATAATTCAAGAAAAATACTTTGCACAATTCAAATTGTGTGTTTTAAATTAAAAATCATATTCCAATATTTTAAGGAAATATTATTTGGGTTTAAAGATTTTAGAGTATTTTTACTCTACTAAAAGCATTTCTTTTAATTTTGCAAAAAAACATTTCTTTTAGTTCCAATAATTAAGATTGCTCGCAAATTTTGATAGTTAACTTGCAGGCCCTGAAGCAGCTCCAAACATTCCAAGGATTTCTCTTGTGACTGTCAAATCGAAGCCACATCATCAGCAATATGCCAAAATCCTTGGTTTCATAGCACATCCTGGTAGATTAGCCAGTAGCCCTGCCTCCGCTACCTTAACAATAGGGATGAAAACGGAGCGGAAACGGACAGAACTGAGTGGTACCACATTTGTTTTCATATTTTTTTGTGGAAGCGAAAATGAATACAGAAACCTCGGAAACAAAAGGAGAAGCAAATATTGACGGAAGCAGATATAGACCGAATACGGTGCTGACGCGTAACGATGCAGATTTTACCCGGAACAAAGAGAACCCTGAAATCATGCAACAAATCTCAAGCATTCTAGAAATCAACAAAATTGTTCCCTGGTTATATATAGCATGGTGCTAGGTTTATAAGAGAATAAGGGAATGATCATTTCGTGAAAGCCTCCTCGAATGTATCAAGAGATTACATAGTCTCTAGTACTAGGATGAGCAGCTTTGCAAGTTTGGCTTGAAAGGTCATGTTTTTTCGGTTGGATTTGGCCATGCACATCAACCCTAAAACGGAAATTCCATATTAGACGAAAACAGAAATTCCATTTCCACGTCTGTTCCGCCGGAAAACACTGTTCCGTTTTTGTTTTCATTTCCGTAAAAAAAGTTCCGTTTCTGTTTTATAAAATTCAATTTCAGTTTCCATATTTTTATTTCGTTTCTATTTTTCCGCGAAAAAGTCGGAAACTTTCTGCTCTACTTTCATCCCTACTTAACAACTAAAAAGCTCAGCACCTTCATGCCTAAAACAAACAACTAGGAGAAAGTGGGGTCTCCTCGTCGGAGGCCACGGACATACTGAATGTTGCGTCCAGGAACACCAATGACCAACAATTTAATTGTGGCTGTTGACAGCAGCAAGCATATCCTTAAATCAAATTTCTGCAAAACCAAAACCCAAATGGCGCAGAAGTTCAAACAAAAAAGGCCGGAGAGTTCAGCTCCTGCTTCAGTAAGAAGTCTGAGACATATGGTCTTGCAAAATAGAACCGCTAACCGCACGTGTAGTTGTACACATGGTGGTTTAAGCGGTATGAACCTATTTTAGCTTATTTTTCTTATAGAATATGGATTTTGGTGAACAAAAGTGATTTCAAAATTTTTGTTCGAATTTGTTTTTTATCAAAGTCAACCTAAGCGCTGACTTTTTGCCAAACATTATTCGAGTGATCACCGATGTGGGATATCGCTTTTTTTTTGATAATATGTCAACAACATGCCTTAGTTTTCTAGAAAGCATAATGTTATTTACAAGAAGCTGATCCCGAGCTCCATGGCTATCGGCATTTGAATTTTTTGAAAAACACACTTCCGGTGTTCACAAAAAATCTGAAAATAAATATGTACATACACATATTCCTAAGGACTGATAAATTTTTTGAGAAAAAAATACAAAAAGGAGAAATTTCTGATAGAAATAGCACCCATTTTTCCTATATATAGCCAGAAATTTGTTCTTTTATAGCCCAAAACAAAACGAGATGTCTACCGGAACTTGCCACAGGAAAAAAATCACATTTTTTTGAAACTTCAAAATACGAATTTCAAACGAGATCTCACCAACACACCCAACTATCTCTCACTCACGGGCTAGCTGCGTGCGTACGCCCACGCCGCTGATGGTAGCCAGAAGTAGGAAACTGCGAGACCTGCTCGGACACGATCGCGATTACTATATGCGTGAAATTTCTGGCCGGATCGCCGGTCACAGGACTCACAGGGAGAGAATCACGACTGAAAGAGACGACCGCCCGCTGCTGCTGCATGCATGCAGGCGTGGCGCCTGCCCCGTTACCCCGTCTCCATCACCACCAGCGCGCGTCCATCATCCGACGGGACGATCGATTGACGGTGCGTCGAGCCAGGCCCCGCCACCAGGTGACGCAGGACAGAGAGCCTCGTCCTCCTCCGAGCGGTCGCACCAACACGCCGTCTGATCGGGAGTCTTTCTCGGAGATTGGCTTGGTGTGTTTGGCTACGTCCTGAACTAATCGTTTGAGAAGACAGACAACAGTCTACCCGGGAGGGAGATCGCCGGCTACAACGAGGACCTTAGAGCATCTGTAGCAGATACTGCATAACCGCGTACCGCAAAAGTTAATTGCGGTAAACCGTAAACCAGTTTTGCAGTAACAAAATTCACAGCGTGGAACAGATATGAAAACTGCATATTTGAAAATTATCACTAGTTGGCGCCAGACTCATACATAGTGGACTGTTTTGATCGTCAGGAATGTCGACGGAAATTTACAGCAAAAACTGGATGCCGCGCCCTACATCCAGAACCCTAGCTACCGCCGGTGGTACCTACTCACCGGACCTTCAACGGCAGCGTCGAAACTCGCCTACTCGTCCTCTGAGTCGGTGGTGTTGTCGGAGTAGTCAACGACGAAGATTCTGAGCCGGGCGGCGTGCTCGCGTGCGGAGCGGCGGTAGACACGGCGGAACTCGCGCTGCTCGCGCACACGCTCGTCGTGGCGGCGCTTCGCTCGCTCCCGCACATCGGGAGACGAGGCTGCCGAGGGAGTTGAACTTCGCCTCGCGGACCGCCACATCCTCCTCCGAGCCGGAGTCATCCTCCTCCCCCGAGCTGTCGGAGTCGTCAATATGGCCCCAACGAGCGGGAGCGGGAGTGGGCACCGGAGCTGGAGGTAGCGTGCGAACCACAGGCGAAGGCGTCCGGAGGCGCGGGCCAGAGCTCGTGGCCACGCGGGAGCTGGCCGCCTCAGCATCGTGCGCGTCGGGCCTGAGGCCGAACCCGGCCCACGCCGGCGAGGTAACGCGGGTGCGTGCAAGTGTGTGCCGCGCTTGCCTGTTCGGACCGGCGCCGGCGCTGCTCCTCCTCGCTAGGCGGTGGCACGCGAGCTCGACCGCCGGAGCCCCGTCTGCGGGAGCTCAAAGCGCCGCATCGGCCAACCAAATTGAGCCACAATTGGCCGGCCATGGGTAGGAATGACGGATGGGATGAGGTTGAAATGGATCGTACGGGCACTTAGAGGGAGGGTGAATAGGTGCTATTTCAAATTTTAATGCTTTTTCAATTTTAGGCTTAGCACAAAGGGTAAATTCTCTAGATATACTATTAGGTGGAATTTTCCTATATGCAAACCTATCTACTAGCGAGTAAAGAGCGAGTGGAAGAGGAACAGGTAAATCGTAGTGAAGCACGCGGAGACACAGGATTTGTTTGACCGCAGTTTCTTCCTTGTTAAGGGAGGTACGTCTGCGTTGGAGGGGTGGACCACCATGCCACAATAGGCCTCACCCTGTTCTCCGATGGATCCCGCCATCAAAGGCCTGATCCACCTTTCCACTATAGGGACCCTTCGAGGCGGGTACCGGTGCCTTTACACAACTAGCGGGGCACAACTCCACAAACAACTTGGAGGCTCCCGTAATGACAACAAGCTGCCACAAGAACAAGTTATCAATAATAAAGAACATGATCTAGATATTGACAAGAATACTAGATCAGGGATTTCTCCAAATGAATGGAGAGGAGTTGATGCGCTTGATTCGTGATGATGATGAAGATTCTCTCCCGCTTCAATTCCCCCAAAGATCGAAGCCTCCGGGTGGTTGAAGTGGGAGATCTAGAATGGGAGCTCTTGCACAATGTGTGAACAATTTCGAGTGAATCAAGAGTTCTGAACGTTGGGGAAGGAGGGATATTTATACACCCTTCCAAAACCAAGCCGTTGGATACTTTGGGGGCCGAATTATCTGGCCCAAGTGAGGGCCGGATTATCCGGCCTTGGGGAAAACTCCGCCCCAGACTCGGAATATTCGGCAGAAAGTCCACCCCCTCTCTGAGTGTCGCGCAGAGCTTGCCCTTGATCATCTTCTGGGGGCCAGATTATCCGGTCCCATGTGAAGGCCGGATAATATCTGGCCTGGAGAGGAAAAATTGAAGGGAGTATGCCCGAGAGGCAATAATAAATTGGTTATTATCTTATTCCATGTTTATGATAAATGTTTATTTTGCATGCTATAATTGGATTGATCGGAAACGTCAATACATGTGTGTTTAATAAACAAAAAGGGTTCCTAGTTATGCCTCTCTTATAGACTAGCTTGTTGATTAATAAGATGATCAAGGTTTCCTGATCATGGGCATTGGATGTTGTTAATAACAAGGTCACAGCATTTGTGAAATGATGTGATGAACATTCATCCGAAGTATAGCATTACGATCAAGTCATTATGTTTATATTGCTATAACATCATACGAAGTAACCTTTATCCTTAGACCATGAGATCATGTTAATTGCTAACACCGGAAGAGTATCTTGATAACATCAAACATCACACCATAACAGGGTGACTATAAAGATGGGTTCAGTGCTACGAAGGTGTTATGTTGAGGCTCATGGATCAAGAGTGGAATTTTTCAATTCCGATGACAGATAGATATACTCTGGGACCTCTCGGTGATATCACATTAAGATAGCTTGCAAGCAAGTGATGTGATCACTAGAATGTTATATCACGAGAACGAGAAAAGTGTGCATGTCGGTAACGAGATCAATATAGGTATTTGGATACCTATGATTGAATCTCGGACATGTAATATATCATGAGACAAAGGGATTTAGTTACTAGTGTTGAAGGTTCTCACGATCACAGAAGTCATCGTTGAATGTGTAGGAGTCAGTATGGATCTCCAGGTCTCGCTTCTGATTATTGATCTGAGAGGGGTCTCGATCATGTCAGCATTATTCGCGAACCGTAGGGTGACACACTTAAGAGTTACCGGACACCATTTTGGAGCACATATGTTTCAGACAAAAGAATTGCAAAGCGCTGGAATTGTTTCAATAGAAACCGGAAATTGTTCCGAGTGAAATTGCAGAAAGTGGTTCTGCATGTAATATTGAAATATTGCAAGGGGTTATATGTGAATGTTTGTTAATTAAAGTAATTAACAAAATTCTGAATAAAAATAATAAAATATTTTTATTAAATGAGAGAGCATTAAATTTGGAGAAATTTAATGTATTTAAAGTGGAGACTTTAAAAGAGAATGTGAAGGGGCATTTTAATGTGGAGGGGTTACCACCACATGAATGGGGAGGTGAGGAGTCACCCCCCATGGGCGCCACATGGGAGGTACCCTCCTCCTATAAAAGGCCCCCCTCACTCCCCTTCTTCCACACACCTCCTTGTGAAGGATCTCTCTCCCCCTCTAGAATTATTCCCCCATGGTCTCGGATTAGTGAGATACATGTTCCCGGTGGCATTTCGTCTGGAAGGAGTTGCTGCTTCCGCTGGATCGCTGGAGCGAGGAGGTGGAGGTTGTTCGGTGGCTTGAACGTGTGTGCGAGTACAGATGTGCTGCTGAGTTGCGGCGCTCGGACTTCCTCACGATCTTGAGATCGGCAAGTGTACGACTACATCAACCACGAGTTTCTACTCGTTAACAAAACTCGTTGTCTTCGAGGGTAAGTTGTCGATGAATGTATGTCCACCCGTTGCTCTGTACCTAGTAGATAGATCTTGACATGTAGTTCTGATCATAGGAAAACTTTTGTTTTCTATGCTGCGGACCCAACAGTGGTATCAGAGCCTGATCTATGCATAGGTGCTTTGCACGGGTAGTACACATATGTTTATATGTGGGCGATGATGATCATGTTATTGCATCTTCTATGTATTTTGGATATTGGTGGTATAGTGGGATGAAGCGGCCCGGACCAACCTTACATGTCATCGTACATGAGACCGGTTCCACGACTGACATGCAACTTGTTTTGCATAAGTGGCTGGCGGGTGTCTGTCTCTCCTACTATAGTCAATATCTGATTTACAACGAGTTGCTAATAACTTGGTTATCCTCGTTGTCGTTCATGTTCGTAGGTAAGAACGGTTCTATCTCCAAAATCCCTAAGCCACGTAAAACTTGCAATTGATAAATTAGAGGAGTCTAGTTTAGATCGTTGTTGGACTAGTGTCTTGATATGGTATTGTTGTAAGTAGATGTATGATAGATACTCTTACAACACACTCAACGTGTAAGTTCCATAGACCTTGGCCTTACACACAAAGGACTGATAGAGATCATACCACGATGCAAATGATAGAGATCAAATGCATGGACCATATCATCTTACTTTACACATTAGATGTTAGCATCTTATACTGTTAGTTTGGCGCTTTCTGTAGCATTGTAAGATGATCCCTCATTTAGATATCAAGATAAAAAATGTGTTCTTCCTTAAGTATGCACCATTCTGTGGATCGTGTTTCGAGACATCACGTGATGATCGGGTGTACTCGAATCTACGCTTTCATAGGAACGGGTGTAAGATAGTTTTACACATGCGAGTACTAAGGTTCTTACTTGGCGAGCCTAGCATGTACAAACATGGCCTCGGAACACGGACCAAAAGGTTAAGCATGAGTCATATAGTTGATATGATGCCCATATAGATGCTCGCCTTTGAAGCTACATCAACTCACGTGATGATCGGACTTGGTGTAGTGGATTTGGTTCATGTAATCACCAAAAAGGCACGAGGGATGTCGTTTTTGAGTGGGAGTTCATTTCTAATTTGGATTAGTCGAACTCAATTTGTCATAAACTAAATTGAAGTGAATTTGCATAATTTGTTGTAGTCATTGGCTTATGTTTACTACCTTATGCTTAGTTTTAATTGACATAATAGAACTATAGAATTCTGGATATTTACTTTACGAACTGGTATCGTATTGTTTTTGAATGTCAATTTAAAGTTTATAAATCCTATTGCAAACTTTCAGCAAACTCTATTTACTCCATGAAGTTTAATAAGTAGTATTAAATCAAGAGTCAGAATTCCAATGTTAGTATCTAAAGTATCATGTTTGCCTCCATGATTATTGATATTCAAAAGTTGTTTTAATATCAAGATTATATAGGAGCTGGAAATTGTTTCAGAAACCATCATGTGTGAAAGATATTGTGATATCTGAAACAATGTTTTTGGTTGCATTATGATAGAATATAATTTTGCAAAATACATGTTCTCATATTGTATGAGAATTTGTGAAGGATGGAGATGCTAGGCATCCGGATCTCCCAAAAAGGTTTTTGGGAACTAACATTATACTCGTGATTCTTCCTTACAGGCTATAGTAGCTTGATCATGAAAGTTGTCATGATAAGGATGAATAGAAGTTGTAAGTAAAATGTTTACTACACTAAAAGATTACTAAAGAATGGATTTTTGAAAGAATGCCAAACATTTGATGATGGAGATCCACTTCAAAGTGCAAGTCCAAAGGTATTAGTATTTGACTATATACGCTTTTTACTATGTGTCATGTGAATGACACCACTATTGATGTTGATAGATTCTTTTAAAAGGAAAAGGAATTGTTGAAAGAGAATCTATAAAATATTTGGCAGAAAAGAAAAGGTTGGAGATGTCCAACTTAGGTATATAGAAGATATACATGTTATGGCTATATTCCTTGCTTGTTAAACAATGTGGTTCTGAGGTATTGGATACCGAATTGGTTGGTATGAAGTGTCATACAGGACAACGCAATTCATGAACTACAATGGCCTAAGTAACCAGCAAGAGAATAAGTGATGATGTTCATCGAAAACAAATAAAGTGTTATTGTGTTTTTCGTTGTCGTCAAACCTAGCCTTCAAGATTTGTTTTAATAATTGTTATTTTGTTCCGGTATTATGAGAAAAATGGTTGTTCAAATAATTATCGTGTTCCATAAAGGATGGATGAATTTTTACAAATCTAATGGGAGAAATCACATCCATAAATACTATTGCTAAAATGTCGCAAGACAAATGATTGAAAGATCACTTATGAAGTGACATCGCTGTTTAAATTATATTGGAAAGAAAACATGAAGAAAATCCAAGATGATGGATTTTTGGAGTCTCTGATTTTGATCAATTGACGCTTGTGAGACTTTCCTTGAGATAATTGAAACTCCGTTCATAGGCCAAAGAGGAACGGATGACTAGCTTATTGGAAATTGTGCATGTTGATGTGCATAGTCCATTATGTGTAGCCATATGCGATGGATCTTTTTGCTTCATATGCTTTCTCCAGAAATTTGAGTGAATATATCTATATATTTACTTAATAAGGAAGAAGTATGAAACATTTGAAAATTGTTCAAAGACTTTCAAGATGAAGTGGAAAATCATTGTAACAAGAAAATAAAGAGTTTATGATTTGATCATAAAGGAAGAAATTTGAGTTACATGTTTAGCAAAACACTTAAGATTTGAGGAATTGTTCCATGATTTGTGTTTCCCGATAAACCATAGGAGTATGGCATATTCGAGAGATGAAATCAAACCATGTTTGACATGGTAAGATCAAAGGTGTCATTTATAAAACTGCCATTATGTTTTAAGGATTGAAGCTTTAGAGACTACCGCTTTTACACTGAAAAGAGCACCATCATGATCCGTTGAAATGACACCATATAAGTTATGGTTTGGGATAAAACCCGAATTGTCTTTTCTTAAATTTTGGTATGCTATGCATAAGTAAAATGTTTACAACCAAAGTCGGATAAACACATCTTTGTAGGTTATCCCAAAGAATTTGTTGGGAATTTCTCCATAACACCGAGGACAAAAGAGTTTGTTACTTGGAACGTTAAGTTTCTTGAGAAGGAATTTTTCACGAAAAGTTAAGTGGGAGGACAATGGAACTTTGATAAGGTTGTTGAACCTTAGTTATATATGCTAAGTAGTGCAGCGCCGGAAAGTGTCCCGGTGGCAGCCACAATGCTCATGGCTCACGTGATTACAAAGGGTGTGATCTCGGAGATTAGAGTTCCTATTGAACCGTGTGGGTCAGTAAGAATCAAATAGTGTGATTTGATAAGCAAGTCGTTATTGTTTTGACAATGATGAACCGACTACATGCAAAGAAGCGATGATGGGCCCTGACTCCATAAAATGACTAGAATTCATAGAATCTGTGATAGTATCCATACACGAGAAATCAAGTTTCTGAACTTGGAAGACCCTCCGGAAAGGCGTGAAGCCTATCGGTCGTGTTTGGATCTATAAAGAAATAAGACATGGATGTTTAACATCTATGAAATAGTCGACATGTCGGAAAGAAGTTTACGACAATGTTCAAGGAGTTGACTATGACAAGATTTGATCTTTCATAGTGATATTTAGTCTTGACGGATTAATGTAGCAACCACTACATATAAATTGATGTATGGTAGTTGAACAAACAAAACAATGTTCTTCTAATAGAATGGTTACCTAGGACGTGTACAAGACACGGTCCGAAGGGTTTTGTTAATTCAAAGGGTGCTAAAAGGGCATGCAAACTTCAATAGTTGAAGTAAGCATAGCGGAGTAGGAATCTTCACCATGATGAAATTGTTAAAAGAGTTTAAATTCATCGGAGATGATGAAGATGCTTGCATTTGCAAGAAATTAAGTGGGAGCGCTGAGACATATTTCTAATACATTATGTAGAGGACATATTGTTGACTGGAGATGATGTATCTTGTATTGACACAAGTTAAGAATTTCATTAAAATAAGATTTCGATGAAAGACTTGGGCAAACCTAGAATATGTGGCATCAATATCTATATGGATAGATTAAGGCGCTAATATGGTTGTGCCAGACATACATATATGAGATATTGAAAGGGTTCAATATGGAAACAACAAGAAAGGTTCTTGTTGTATGGAAAGAATTGTATCAAGATTCAAGTGTTTCAACACTTGGTGAGTAAAATCACATGAAGATTTTGATCGATTATACCGTGATATGTATATATCCAGAATGTCCTATGCTCTAAATGTTATGAGCACATACCAGAATAATTCATAAGATGATCATTGGACGATAGTAAAGATATTCTTATGAGATTTGGAAGAACTAAGAATATATCATGTATAAGTGACAAATAGTTAAAGGTAGTTCATTGTAAAGTGTTACATTGATACTAGTTTTGTCACAAGATACAAATTAAAATTTATCTCAATTTATACTATGGGTGGCACAATGTAATGGAAAGGATGTTCCGTGATGGATTTGGATGAGTTCCAAAGTTGAGACATTATGCCGGATACTACAATGAAAGGCTAAGTATATGACTGCTATAGTAGCAGCAAAGGAGGGCATTTGTGTTAAGTAGTTTGTTATTAAACTAGGTGTGGTTCAAAGTGGGCTAATACTATGAAGATATATTGTATGACAATAATATCAACATATTTTAACCCGAACGAACTAAAGGTCTCACCAAAGGACCAAATTTATACAATGCCATCTCATTTGAGAATGAGTGATGCATAGAGACGCAAACACATGCAAATACACACGGACCTCAAACTGTCAGATCCGGAGATTATGTTAACCACTAGCAATCGCGTATATGCAACACCAGAAAGCCATAGGTGTTCAATACTTTTCAAACTAGATTATTGACTCTAGTGCAAGTGGGAGACTGAAGGGAATATGCCCGAGAGGCAATAATAAATTGGTTATTATCTTATTCCATGTTTATGATAAATGTTTATTTTGCATGCTATAATTGGATTGATCGGAAACGTCAATACATGTGTGTTTAATAAATAAAAAGGGTTCCTAGTTATGCCTCTCTTATAGACTAGCTTGTTGATTAACAAGATGATCAAGGTTTCCTGATCATGGACATTGGATGTTGTTAATAACAAGTTCACAACATTTGTGAAATGATGTGATGAACATTCATCCGAAGTATAGCATTACGATCAAGTCATTATGTTTATATTGCTATAACATCATACGAAGTAATCTTTATCCTTAGACCATGAGATCATGTTAATTGCTAACACCGAAAGAGTATCTTGATAACATCAAACGTCACACCGTAACAGGGTGACTATAAAGATGGGTTCAGTGCTATGAAGGTGTTATGTTGAGGCTCATGGATGTAACACCCTCAAATTGGCCCTATGCAAGTTTTAGCCCTTTCCGCCAAACCCGCATAGAAACGATTCAAGGACGCCCACCAGGCACTTTCGTGCGGGTGGAAAACAAGGTAATACCATTACACAACAGTCCTCGATGGGACCCACAGAATAGATATATATACAACAACGACTCAACGAGTCAAGAATATAGATATACAATACAAAGATCCAAATCACCTTGAAATTGATACAACGTCTGAGTATGGACAAGAAGCAAATTGGGCTAAGAGCCCTGTAGAATAACCAATGGCATCCATAACCCTGCCCAGGCCAAGCCGGAAGGGTAACCCTGCTAACAACGTCGATCACGAACCTGCTAAAACAAAAGGGGTGCCGACAAAGGGAAAAGGAAAAAGAGGCGCCAAGATCGAGGCGATTACAGCGAGGCTAGAATTCGGCGGCTCTCGCCTACATAGGTATGGTGGGCTAAAGCGGTAGCACAGCGGCACTAAACAACCTATAGAGACTCGATACAACTGGCGGTTATTAGAGAGGGATAAGAAAGACCTATTCGGATCCAACCTGAAGCTGACACCAAACAAACCCATCCTGGTATTTCCCCCTCGAGACCAAACGAGGAAGTCGGCCAAGGAACTCACACAGTTGGCAATTTTACTCATTCCGTTATAGTTGCAGCAATTACTAATCAGATATAGATAGCATGAGTCATCCTGATAGCATAAGTAGTGGGCAGTTTTAATCACCATTCCGTTGTAGTTGGAACATTTACTAATCAGCTATAATTGTCCTGAGGAATCCCAAAACCCAGCAGTGGTTGGCACTTCTATCACATTCCATTGGAGTTGTAATACTTACTAGGCAGGTATAGTATGACACAGATCACCACAGATCCACCAGTTGTTGGCATTTTTATTATCCATTCCATTATAGTTGCATCTGCTTACTAGCCACATATTAAGTCAAATTTATAGCACTACTTTAGTTATGCTTGTCTATGATCGAGATACTGTGCTCCAAGTCGTCCAAAACCGCGGGCATGGCTTTCAGAAAGTTTTACCCTGCAGGGGTGCACAAATAGCAACACACACTCGATCAACCTCGAAAAAACCAACTCAAAACCTAACGAGGCTTTCACGACAAAGCGATCACAGGATTCATAAATATTTCAGGGGGCCACCCCATTAAGCTACCCGCAACGAAGTTGGCTGGCTCTGAGACGGACCCAAGGTTTGCGCCAATGGCTGTAAACGACTGGGAACCCGAAAGTGTGACTGGGCTTGTCGATACCGCCAAAACACTCCACAATCCTAAATAGTACAGGTGCTCCACGCACAATCGTAAATAAAGCAGTAAAGTATGGCATAAGTACAGGATAGTAATAAAGCCCCAAACTACTTTGTGGCCCCAAGAAATAGAAATGAATCAAGCTCTGGCTCAGGGGGGTCCATAATGCCTCTCGGATGTGGATAGTGCGAAAAATCAAGGAACAGGTATCAAGTACTCAGGATCCTACGGGACACAAGTGAGCGTGGAAGAACCAAATAACATCTATTGCCCACCGATGCCTCTGCATTAGTTATATCTAGCAATTTAATAGTTGTATTTAAAGTCATGATCATCTCCACCATAAACATCTGCCAGCATTCCAACAATTGTGGTACTTGACAACACGAGATCGCACCTGAGCAAGCAACTACGACTCGCAAGGCCAGCTATCTACCAAACACAGGTAATAGGAGGTGTCCAAGGCAATATAGAGGCTGCACGGGATATAACTGGTGTACGAAAACTAAAGCATCGCGACACAGATAGCAATAGATCAACAGGAGGAAATAAAGACTATAAATGCAAAATAGGTAGAAGGGAGGAGAGATGCTCGCCTGGGAAACACTGCCGAAGATACATTATCTGAAGGACTTGCCGATACTTGCATTAGTTGTATCTAGCAATTTAATAGTTGTATTTAAAGTCATGATCATCTCCACCATAAACATCTGCCAGCATTCCAACAATTGTGGTACTCGACAACACGAGATCGCACCTGAGCAAGCAACTACGACTCACAAGGCCAGCTATCTACCAAACACAGGTAATAGGAGGTGTCCAAGGCAATATAGAGGCTGCACGGGATATAACTGGGGTACGGAAACTAAAGCATCGTGACACGGATAGCAATAGATCAACAAGAGGAAATAAAGACTATAAATGCAAAATAGGTAGAAGGGGGGAGAGATGCCCGCCTAGGAAACACTGCCGAAGATACATTATCTAAAGGACTTGCTGATAATCGCATCAACTCAACGGCCTAATCCGTGAAGAAGCAAAACACTAAAAGAAACACCGGATGGACTATTTAATACTACGGCAAAATATCGGGCATGATGCATGTATGATGTATGACATGGCAATGGTGCAATGCAATTAGGCAATATTAAGCGAAACCGGGGTCCCGACAATTAAATATAAAGTTCAAGTTGTTTAGATACCCTGCAATTTAAATATTGTTTTAACAAGGCAACACATGGCATAGGTTCGCTACACAAATTTAAATAGAGGCAATATAAGACTATAATCGCCTACATATAGCCTCCATATTTAATTTAGGTGAATCGTCTAAATACCCTTAAACAACCATAATATGTATGCGAATATGAATGATTTAATATGCAACAAGTTATATGTCATTTATAAAAATAGGGTAAGGGTTAGGCCTCACAAGTTGAATCGAAGAGGCGGATAAAACAAGCTCCAAGCAGAAGTTGGAGTGCCGGAAGTAGTCAAAGTTGCGGAAGTAGATGGAAGAAGCGGACGTTGAAAGAAGACCTTGTCGAAAGGGATGGCGGCATTAAACGGTGTGTTGAAGTGGTGCCAATCTCGCCAAAAGGGAGATTCACGGAACAATTACGGATCAACCATGTTGAAGTAGTAGAATCTGGAACCGAAGCCCTTGTAGGTATTTAGTCGAACACCTTCCGGTCAAGAGGACCACGACAAGGACGTCACTGAAGGAGAACAGAGACTTCAGAGACGTAATTGACTTGCTATAGGATACGATTGCAGTCCATCGGTAGCAGGAGAGAGTGGCACGCTGCCGAAAGAAAATGGCGTGACACTGGGGTGTTGCGTTGTTGCTGCTACAATTAGGTGGACAAGAGAAAGCCCGGCTAGACTGGAGTACTTCCTGCGAAGTGGTGTCCGAGGCTGCAGGCCGCCGTTCGGCTCGGGAACAGGCGAGTTGGCCGCAGGTGATGCACACGCACGGGGCTCTTAGGGCCATGGCGGCCAGGGAAGATACGGCGTAGGCCCAAGCCAGGACAAGGTGGAAAGGGGACATGCGCGTGCGGTTGGCTGCGCTGGTTGGTCGTGGGCGTGCCCAGGCATCAGGATCTGAGGCTGCATCGAATTAACAGGAGCATCCCAGACTGCTAGCGATGTGTGGCAGAAACTGTAGCTGTGGTGGGGGATTAGGTGCGTGGTTATGGAGGCTCCTGGCGTCAGTAGATTGGCGCGGCTCATAAGTAGAGAAACGAAATCGATGGAGGAGGCCACGCAGGCACTCACGCGAGCAAGGGGAGCTTTTGGCGATCTGGCTATGTGGTAGGTGGCGTGAGGAGCAGATCGGTGTTGATGGGCGGAGATATCAGGAGCTGTCGGCCGACCCAAAAATTTGAGGCAGCTGCTATGCTGCTGCGATGCACACAAACCAAGCATGAAAATAATAGCACCAGGCTACATATCAACAAGGAATTGGACATGAACGTGATGAGGTAATGCTTTGAAGATGTATCATGCGATAGACTGGGATCCAGATCAGGGAAAAGGAGGAACTCACTGGCGGTGGAATTTTGGAAGAAGGTGGGGAAATTTTGGGACAGATTTGGATCTTAGATTTGGGAACAAGGGTTTAGAAAAGGGATAGACTGGAGTATATATGTAGTCCAAAGTAGACTAGATAGGGCTAGTTTTGGGCTAAAACTTTAGGCGAGCCATTAGCCAAATTTTATTTTTAGACAAATAAGAAAATCATTTGCGGTCATATAACAGACAAAAATATTTTTTTGTTTTAGTTTGAAAATAAGAAAAGGGAAACGGATTTAATAAAACCATGGGGATATTTTAGTAACACAAAAATAGCTTTTGTTTTAGCAAAATAGTTTATGGTCAAAATTGTGAACAAAATATGCATGATGATGCATAAAAATAAAACAACACGCTATTTTCTAGTAGTGGTTTTACCGGGGTGCTACAATGGATCAAGAGTGGAATTTGTCAATCCCGATGACGGATAGATATACTCTAGGACCTCTCGGTGATATCATATTAAGATAGCTTGCAAGCAAGTGATGTGATCACTAGAATGTTATATCATGGGAACGAGAAAAGAGTACATGTCGGTAACGAGATCAAACTAGGTATTTGGATACCGATGATCGAATCTCGGACATGTAATATATCATGAGACAAAGGGATTTAGTTACTAGCGTTGAAGGTTCTCACGATCACAGAAGTCATCGTTGAATGTGTAGGAGTTAGTATGGATCTCTAGGTCCCGCTTCTGATTATTGATCTGAGAGGGGTGATGACCCACAAGTATAGGGGGTGTATCGCAGTATTTTCGAGAGAAGTGAAACCCAATTTATTGATTCGACACAAGGGGAGCCAAAGAATATTTATCAGCCTTAAGAACTGAGTTGTCAATTCAGCTGCACCTGGAAACAATCTTGCTCACAACAGTTTATCAGTAGCAACGGTTTTGTAGTAGAAATAGTAAAGTAACAGCAGTAGTAAAGCAAAGACAGTAGTAACAAAAGCAGTAACAGCGGGATTCGAGTGCAGTAGGCATAGGGATGGATGGACGGGCGCTGCATGAACAAGACAATCCACATAGCAATCAGAACATAGGGCAATTGCAGATAAATAAGATAAAGCATCCAAGTACTAGACAATCCTATGCATGTGTTCCATATATAGTCATACGTGCTCGCAATGAGAACTTGCACAACATCTTTTGTCCTGCCGGCCGGGCTACAACGAGGCCTCAAGGGAACTACTGGCAATTAAGGTGCTCCTTTTAATAGAGCACCGGAGCAAAGCATTAACACTCCGTGAACACATGTGATCCTCACATCAAAGCCATTCCCTCCGGTTATCCCGATTTCTGTCACTTCGGGGCCATTGGTTCCGGACAACAACGTGTGTATACAACTTGCAAATAAGACCATAAAAATACTATCATAATGAATCAATAATATGTTCAGATCTGAAATCATGGCACTCGGGCCCTAGTGACAAGCATTAAGCACAACAAGTCGCAACAAAGTCATAAAGCACTAATAAAAGATACTAGGCACCATGCCCTAACAATCTGATGCCATTACATGAACGATCTCATCCAATCCCTATCATCCTCATAGCCTACAGTGGGGATTACTCACTCATAGATGGGGGAAACATGGATGGTCGATGGAGAAGTGATGGTGATGATGATGGCGATGATCTCCTCCAATTCCCCGTCCCGGTAGGGTGCCAGAACGGAGTTTCTGGTGCTGTTTCGTGGAATCTGGTAGTGGCGACGGAGCGGAACTCCTTTTGGAAAAACGTCGAACCCCCTGGAGTTTTTAGGTCAGAAGGCTTCTTATAGGCGAAGAGGGAGACCGAGGGGGTGCCTGGGGCCACCACACCATGCCCTGGTGCGGCCAGGCCCAGCCCGTGCCTAGGGGGTGTGTGGCCAGCCCCTGGCCCTCCTCCGTCTCGTATTCTGGCTCCTGGAGTCTTTTGGAAAATTAGGCACTTTGGCTTTTGTCCCGTCCAATTCCGAGAATATTCATTTTCTGACTTTCCTGGAACCAAAAACAGCAGAAAACAGGCAGTTGGCACTGTGGCTCTTGTTAATAGGTTAGTCCAAGAAATCATATGAAAGTACTCCAAAGTGTGGACAAAACACAAGAAAGTGGATAAAACTAAGCATGGAACATCAAAAATTATAGATACATTTGCAATGTATCAAGGGGTCTCGATCATGTCTGCATTATTCGCGAACCATAGGGTGACACACTTAAGAGTTACCGAACACCATTTTGGAGCACATATGTTTCAGACGAAAGAATTGCAAAGCGCTGGAATTATTTCAATAGACACCTCAAGCTGTTTGGGTGAAATTGCTGAAATTGGTTCTGCATGTAATATTGAAATGTTGCAGGGGGTTTTATGTGAATGTTTGTTAATTAAAGTAATTAACAAAATTCTGAATAAAAATAATAAAAGAGTTTTATTAAATGAGAGAGCATTAAATTTGGAGAAATTTAATGCATTTAAAGTGGAGACTTTAAAAGAGAATGTGAAGGGGCATTTTAATGTGGAGGGGTTACCACCACATGAATGGGGAGGTGAGGAGTCACCCCCCATGGGGCGCCGACCATGGTGAGGGGTACCCCCCTCCTCCTATAAAAGGCCCCCCTCACTCCCCTTCTTCCACACACCTCCTTGTGAAGGATCTCTCTCCCCCTCTAGAATTATTCCCCATGCTCTCGGATTAGCGAAATACATGTTCCCAGTGGCATTTCGTCTGAAAGGAGTTGTTGCTTTTGCTAGATCGCTGGAGCGAGGAGGTGGAGGTTGTCTGGTGGCTTGAACGTGTGTGCGAGTACGGATGCGCTGCTGAGTTGCGGCGCTCGGACTTCCTCACGATCTTGAGATTGGCAAGTGTACGACTACATCAACCACGAGTTCCTACTCGTTAACAAAACTCGTTGTCTTCGAGGGTAAGTTCTCGATGGATGTATGTCCACCCGTTGCGCTGTACCTAGTAGATAGATCTTGGCGTGTAGTTCTCATCGTAGGAATTTTTTGTTTTCTATGCTGCGGACCCAACAAAAACCGCCCGTGTTCGGATTTTCCGGAAGAAAATCCGACCGGACTCCGAGCGAGGCGCCTTGGCATGTTTTGCTCAAATTCTTGGGGCCAGATTATCCGGCCCATGCGATAGCCGGATTATCCGGCCTGGGGAAGAAAAACTGCCCCAGTTCGGATTTTCCGGGCGATAATCCGCCCCCTCTCTGGGTGACGCACCTTGGAAGCCTTTGATCAATGAGGTAGGCCGGAATATCCGGCCCTTGGTGGGGCGGATAATCCGCCCTCCCCCTCCCCCAAACCTCCTGTACACTTAGCGCACATGAGAAATCTCCACAGTATTGTTATCTAACACACAAAACACAGGAAAACATGAAATGTTCTTTCAGAGGTGGGCGGAGGCGATTTGTTTTCCGGCGAATGGCTCGGCCGGAATCTGAGCGAGCGGCGGCGGCAGCAAGGGTTTCAGTGCGGGGGAGAAGGGGGAGAATGGGATGCGGTATACCGCATCCGACCCCTCCTTTCCCAAATATATGCGGGGTGGACGGGCCGTTTGCGGGAAACGACAAAAAATCCGGTACGGCCTGTTTTGCGGTATCTAGAAAAGCCATTTTTCGGCCTCGATACCGCATATCAGCCCAATATTTCGTGCTATGGCCGATATGCAATATCTGCTAGAGATGCTCTTATGGTGAAACTACCAAGGGATGAGGAGTTCCCGGGCAGTTCTCGCGCTTCAGGATATCCTGAGGCAACACAAGCCAGAAGTGGCTTTGCTGTCTGAGACACATTTGAATAAAGTCAAGGCAGAAAAAATGATGCGAAAGATGGGTTATCATTTTATGATGATGAAAGGAGTGAAGGCCTTCTAATATTGTGGAAAAAAGAAATAAAGATTGTGGAGAAGAGCGTTACTAAGCAGCATATTGATGTTGTCATTGACACCGGTTCTTTTTGGCGTTTGAATGGAGTTTAGGGCGAACCTGATTGGAGCCAAAAGGATCATACTTGGACAGATTTGAGACAGTTGCACTCAACGAATGACTCAATGCCGTGGAATCCAATCGGGGAATTTAATAAAAATTTATTTGGCAGTGAGAAGGAAGGGGGCAATCCAAGACTGCTGAGATTTATGCAAGATTTTAGAAATGCTTTGGATGACTATTGTTTGGAGGATATGCCATGTGTGGGTGGTCGATTTACATGGCAAAGGGGATAAATAAGAGAGAGATTGGACCGGTCAGTCTGTAATAAAGAATGGAGTGATCTTTTCCTGTTTGCTACATCGATCAACACCGGAATGACAAAGTCTGACCATAGGCATGTGCTTATCGACACGGAGCATTATGTGGGGGTCGAAGAGTCTCGCGTATCCTCGTGTAAACGGTTTGAAGCATGTTAGTTTTATGAACCATCGGTAGATGAGATTGTCAAGGGTGATTAGGAGCGAGCAAAGGCATCTAACCATGTGTTGATCAATACTCTAGCGGATATACATTCTGATCTCCATGAGTGAGATAGAAAAATCCTTAAAGGTCCAAAGAACAGGATTGATAAATTAAAGACTGAGTTAGAAGATATCAGAAGAGGACCTATGACCGATGAAGCGCTTGGACGCCAGCAAAACATTCTAACTCAGTTAGGAAACCTTTTTGAGCAAGAGGAGATTACTAGGATGTAGCGTGGAGGAGCAAATTGGCTCCGTCAAGGTGATATAAATACGAGCTTTTTTCATCACTTTGCGTCAGAAAGAAAGAAAGAAATCTGATTGAAAAGTTGGTGAATGAAGATGGTGTTGATGTGGAAGGGAATGTTGATTTATCTGTGCATATCAGTAGCTACTTTAGTGGCATATTTACTTCGGATACAGGGGATTCGGATCCAAATCTACTCGGTAAGGTCAAGGAGAAAGTTACATCAGCTATGAACGAGACCCTCCTTCGGCCTTTCACTTCAGAAGAGGTGAAGAAGGCTTTGTTTGGTATAGGAGATATTAAGGCACTAGGGCCAGACGGGCTACATGCAATATTTTATAAACGTTACTAGCCAATGGTTGAGGAGCATTTAACTGGAGAAGTGTTGCAAGCTCTTAATACTGCAAAGATTCCAGAAGGTTGGAATGACACCATCATTGTTTTGATTCCAAAAAATGAAGATCCACGGGAGGTGACGGAATATAGGCCTATAAGCTTATGTAATGTCATTTATAAGATTACAAGCAAACTTTTAGCGAATCGCTTGAAAGGAATCCTACCTAATATTATTAGTGAGAAGCAAAGCGCTTTTGTTCCAGGAAGGATGATCACAAATAATATTGGTGGCTTATGAATGTGTCCACACTATCAAGAAGAAATCAGGCAAATAAGGTGTTTGTGCAGTCAAGCTTGATATGCACAAAGCTTATGATAGAGTGAAGTGAAAGTGTTTGAAGCCTATGATGATGAGATTGGAATTTAATATTCGATGGGTTAATCTGATGATGGAATGTGTTACTTTGGTAATGTACTACGTTCGGTTTAACTCACATGAAACTGATCAATTTATTCCTAGAAGGGGGCTTCGACAAGGGGATCCTCTCTCCCCCTACCTGTTCTTGGTATGTTCTGAAGGTTTATCGAGCTTATTATCTTATGCGGAGGAGGAGGAGGGCTCACTTCTAGGAATTAAGGTTTGTCGTGATGCTCCTGCAGTGTCCCATATCCTTTTTGCAGACGACTCCCTAATTTTAATGAAGGTGGACGAGAGTAATGCAAGGTGCCTAAAAGATATGCTGGAATTATATTGTGCCTCATCAGGGCAAATGGTGACTTTACGTAAATCTAGTGTGTTTTTTAGCCCTAACACTAGAGTGGAAATTAGAGAGGAAATCTGTACCTTGCTTTGATATCATGACAAAAGCTATTTCTGATAAATATTAGGGGCTGCCAACTATGGTTCAAATACTTGATTGAAAGGGTGTTGAATATTATCATGGGTTGGAAGGGAAAAAATGTCTATTGGTGGAAGGAGGCTCTTCTAAAGACAGTGGCACAAGCTATATCAGTTTTTGCGATGTCTGTTTTCAAAATTTCAAAAAACATAAGTAAAGGAATAATTGATGCAATATCACAATTCTGGTGGGGTGACGGTGCTGACAATAAGAAGATGCATTGGTGGGCCTGGTGAAAGTTATGTATTCGTAAGAAGAGAGGTGGTCTTGGTTTCAGATATTTACATAGTTTTAATTTGGCAATGTTGTCCAAACATGTATGGCGTCTATTGATAAATCCTGACTCCTTATGTGCACGTGTCCTCCGTGCAAAATACTACCCAGATGGAAAACCACTGAAAGCAAATATGAAGAGTGGTGCATCATTTACTTGGCAAAGTATATTGGCAGGTATCTAAACTTTCAATAGAGGGTGTATATGGCGTGTTGGAGATGGATCTCGAATCGATATTTGGAATGATCCATGGATGCTAAATAGTCATGATGGCATGGTTATATCTATGAGGGGAAACACTATTTTGTCAAGAGTGGAGGAGCTTATTAATCCAGTCACTGGATATTGGGATGAAGATTTGAAAAGGAAAAAAATAAAGCGGGATCTTGAACTTATTAAATCGCAAAAAGGTGCTTTGAAAAGGTGTTTTCCGGAAGTAAGTAATGTTGATGTTAATGGTTTTTTTCTCATAACAAGTCACATGATATCAATCTTGATGATTTTTTCTCCGAGTTAAAAGTGTTGCAAGTAACCTTGCCAGATGCTTTGATGTCAGCGCTAAGATTTTTCAACTTGTTACAGCCACAGATTGCTACCAAAATGTCTCAGTTTCCTATCACATCCTCTTAACTGTACCTATGAATGTAGCTTCAGTTGAAAGAAGTTTCTCCAAATTTAAACTACTAAAAAATTATTTGAGATCAATTATGTTACAAGATAGATTGAATGTCCGTGCTACATGTTGTATTGAGAAGGATATCTTGGATAAAATTGATCTTGAGATTGTACTCAATTATTTTTTGCATCTAGAAATGCCCAAAGAAGCTTTTTTGTGAAGCATTGAAGAATTATTGTCAGTGGACGTATTGGAATTATTTCTTATTTGAAGTAATCAAAATAGCAGCAATACTTCTTCTATACTTGTTATATTTCGAGACTAAGAATGTGTGGTTAGATTTGAACTCTTAATAGTTTACAAGTGAAATAGATACATATTTATCTATTTTTCTAGATACCCTATATATACATTAGCTTAGGGGCCCATATCTCAACTTTGCACAAGGGCCATGTAAAACATAGAACTGGCCCTGCTGATTCCCCACCACCAATGCAGCAGTTGAGCAGAAGTGAAAGAGATCCAGTACCTTTCATAAGGTATCCACCACATATGCATGTGTTGATGACTGAGGCAAGTGAGACCTCGTGCTATGAGAACGCAATGTCTGATGAGCAAAAAAATGAATGGTCATGCAGGACGAGATGAAATCCCTGTATGAAAATGACACTTTTGAATTGATGTCTTTGCCAAAGGGCAAGAAATCACTCAAGAACAAATGGGTGTAGAGAGTGAATACCGAAGAACATAGCTCACATCCAAGGTACAAGCCTAGATTGGTTGTGAAAGATTTCAGTCAGAAAAGGGGTATTGAGTTCGATGAAATATTCTCTCCGGTGGTCAATATGTTTTCGATCCGAGTTGTGCTAGGAACGGCTGACACCATGGACCTGGAAATTGAACAACTTGCTGTGAAGACAACATTCTTACATGGTGATCTAAATGAGGAGATATACATGGAAGAACCAGAAAGATTCGTGGTTGCAGGCAAGTCGACGAGGCATGACACACTGTAGTAATTGCAGATTGAAAGCAGAGTCGAAGCATATTGAAGCGTGAGCAGGCGTGCGAACACTTTCCAGAATCTTTACCACCCGGCGCTCCGTGTGAGCAAACAACCAGGTGAAGATCGGAGATCACTGCCCTTCGTTCGCTGCTGCACGACAAAAGGAACGGCAAAGGTTTTCCTAATGGTGAGCCAAGGACGAACTATAGGTGAGTTTTTATCGTGCTTTTCTCTCCAGGGACGTTCTCCCATAAATAGATGTTGGGTTTGTCTATGTCTCAGTCGATTGAGATTTTCTTAAGTCTCAATCACCTGAGAAAAATACAACCGTAGTTAAAAAAAGTGCAACTCGCTCCAATTACATTTTTCTGGCAGAAAAGTGCAATAGTGTAACCGGCTGTTCAAAAAAAAGTGCAACTGGTTTCAGTTGCACTTTTCTACCAGTTGCACGTGCAACTGGTTTCAGTTACACTTTTCTACCAGTTGTACTTTATTTTGAACAGCCGGTTACACTATTTTTGAGTGACTGAGACTTAATCTGAGTGACTAAGAAATAGCAAAACCGATAGATGCTAAGCAGTAACAAACTGAGTGCGCACAAATGCCTAAACTCCAAGATCCGCCCCCTAGTATTTCACCTTCTGCACGCTTGCAAGTGCAAACTTATCCAGCAAAACGAACGTCGAGTCAGCCATGGGTGGTTGTTATACGTGTGAACCATTCAGCAGTATCAGTCTAAATAAGTTCCTCTAAAACATGTACGTACACAATTTCTTGCGAAGTCTCCTTTGACTCGTGTCATATATTTCATCAAGGAAAGAGTGAACAAGTCCATTCTCTGAACTTAACTGAACCGGTACTGTATTCTGACAAAACTTCAGAACTGAGAACTAATCTCCTGCATCTAGGAGAATGAGAATTCCTCTTGATTGAACTTAACTGAAATTCCGTACTGTATTCCTTATGCAGCTCAAGTTAATAATCATTTCTCTCTCAAAAAAAGTTAATAATCATTTTCCTAATACAGCAGAGCCGTGATCTATCAAGGGTTTTGCAAAGCATTGAATTGAACCCGTTGTAGCATGTCAGATCGGCCCCTGCTGGCTGCTGCGACGTGGATCCATCCAACCATGGTCACCACATCAGTTCATCACACCACGCAGCACAGTCTATGTAGCTAGGCACATCGGCTATAAAGCGCACGCCGTGTCACTTTTCAGAATAACTCCTCTGCTCGCTGGCACTCGCCATCGCCGATATGGCACCTCCATCCCCTGCCATGCTCCTCTTCCTCTGTTCCCTCCTCCTCGCTCCGTTGGCCGCCGGAGAGGGCAAGCGTACGTCCTACATTGTCCACATGGACAGGTCCGCCGCGCCGCCACAACACGCCAACGACTGCCACGCGTGGTACACCGCCATCCTGACGTCGCTGGCGGCCGCGTCGCCGCACGGCGCCCGTGGTACCCCGCAGCATCTGTACACCTACACCGATGCCCTGCACGGCTTCGCCGCCACGCTCTCCGGCGCCGAGCTCCGCGCGCTCCGCCGCACGCCAGGATTCCTGTTGGCGCACCCGGACCGCCGCGCCGCCGTCGCCCACGACACCACGCGCTCCCAGGAGTTCCTTGGCCTCAGCCCGTCCAGCGGGCTGTGGCCGAGGGCGAAGCTCGGCGAGGGCGTCATCGTCGGCGTGGTGGACACCGGAGTGTGGCCCGAGAGCGCGAGCTTCGACGACGCAGGCATGCCTCCGGTGCCGTCCCGGTGGCGCGGGGCGTGCGAGCCGGGCGAAGCGTTCCCCGCCACCACGTGCAACCGGAAGCTGATCGGGGCTCGCTACTTCAACAGGGGGTTCGTGGCGATGAACCCCGGCGTCTCCATCTGCATGAACTCGACGCGTGACACGGATGGCCACGGCACGCACACTGCGTCCACCGCCGCGGGCAGCCCCGTGAAGTGCGCGTCCTTCTTCGGCTACGGGCGTGGCACGGCCCGTGGGTCTGCTCCGCGCGCCCATGTCGCCGCGTACAAGGTCTTCTGGGTCGACGACACGGTGATGTCCGACGTCCTGGCCGCCATGGACGCGGCGATTGCGGACGGCGTCGACGTCATCTCCATCTCCACCGGGTTCGACCACGAGCCTCTGTACACGGACCCCGTGGCCGTTGCCTCGTTTGCCGCCATTGAACATGGCATCATCGTCTCCGCTTCAGCCGGGAACCATGGCAATGAGGGGCCCGGCACTTTGCACAACGGCGCCCCGTGGCTGCTCACCGTCGCGGCTGGCACGGTGGATCGGCGGATGTTCGCTGGCACCGTGCTCTACGGCGGTACGTCTACCATAGCCGGGGCCACGGGGTTCCCGGCAAGTGCTTGGATCTCGGAAATGAAGGTGGCCTACAACGAGACATTGTCGGCGTGCAACCCATCGGCGCTGTTGCAGACTTTGCCGGCAAGAGGCTGCATCATTGTGTGCCGTGACATCGGCGTCCGTTTCTCGGAGCAGACCAACACGGTCTACGAGGCGGGCTTCGCCGCTGTGATCTTCATCACGGACGAAGACGTCGTGTCCATCAACTACGCCCTGCCGGCGATACTTATCAAGCCGGAAGATGCGCTGGGGCTGCTCAAGTACATCGCCTCCACCGCGCATCCTACGGCCACCATCAAGTTCCAGCAGACGGTCCTCGGGGTACGGCCGGCGCCGGTCGCAGAGCTATCCCGGCGTCATCAAGCCGGACATACTGGCGCCCGGGGACACGATACTGGCGTCGTGAGCACCCGTTTTTCCGATGGCGCGCGTAGGCCGGACTGTCCTGGGCAGCTACTTGCGCGTCGCCACCGGGACGTCGATGGCGTGCCCGCACGCCAGCGGCGTGGCGGTTTTGCTGCGCGCGGCGCATCCGGACTGGAGCCCGGCGATGATAAAGTCCGCCATGATGACCACGGCGAGCAGGGTCGACAACACGCTCAGGCCGATCACCGATGCCAACGGAGTAGATTGCACATAACTACGACAATTGAGGCAACGGAGTAAATTGCACGTAACTACGACAATTGAGACTAGGCCTTTAGAAAACTATGACAATTGGAGATCGCTGCAAAAAACTACAAACTTTGAAGCTACCAACTACAAAGATCTACCAATTTCATGTAATCGGACAATTAGCTCACTGTTTAGCTGACGTGGCATATGCATTTTACAAAATAGTCCTTCTATTCCTATTTCTCACGCGCGTTGACCGCTTGTGGCCGCAGGCTGTGCGTGAGCCGCCGCTCGCTGGCCGCCCCACGCACCACCCCACGCGTGAGCAGCCGCTCGCCGCTCCACGCACTCGCCGGCCGCCCCGCGCAACTCGCCGGCCAGCTGTAGGCAGTCGCTCGCCATCCCGCTCCTGCTGCTAGCCTAGCACACGAGGTCAGCTAGCTAGCCGCGCGTGTGCTAGCTCTGCTCCCCCTCCGCGTTCGCCGGCTGCCGCAGTCCTGCTGTGAAGCCCGCAGCTCGCCATCGTGCACGCCGGCAAGCGCGCGGGAAACCCGCAGGTGGACGTCGCGCTCGCTGGCCGCCATGTCCGTCGCCCCGCCGTGAAGCCTGCAGGTCGCCGCCGTGCTCCCCGGCCGCCCTGAAGATCATAAATCTCGTCGTCAGTAGCTAGGCTAGTTTCTTCAGACTGAATTTTTTTGTTTCAGTAGCCTTGCACGTTCTCGCGTCTGTGCGTGACGTGCAGGTTAGGGACTTTTGTTTCCTGTTTTGTAGCATCGTGACCCAGCATGATCGGTCTCATGGGATGGCGCGAGTAAACCGGATCGAGCGCATAGGTAGGATCACGTTTACCTTCCTATACTGAATAAAAAGAAAAGAACGACAGAAAACGCCGTAAGGTTTTACACGGCACAAATCTTTCAGCTCTTGTTTTCTCTGAATCCAACCTGCGAGCGTCGAGTGTTTTCAGGTTCAGGGCTGACATTTGGTATCAGAGCGGTGACGAGCTCTGAGGGCCATGGCGGACGGCAGCAAGTCAAGGACGCCAGGAGGAACGCCACGTACGGCGGACCGTTCCACCACCCCACCACGGACACAGGCCCTGAGCCGTGGTCGGAGCCGCTCACGGAGGAGTGGCAAGGAGGTGGTCGTCCGCCACGAACGCACCGTCCAGGAACGGATCTTCACCGGCGGGAGTACGGTCTGGCCAACTCTCACCGCCACCAACTACATCGAGTGGGCTCTTGTGATGCAGATCGATCTTGAAGCCAATCTCATGTGGGACGCGGTGGAGGGGAACGCGACGAGCGTGGCCAACGACAAGGCCGCCCTTGCCGCCATCCTGCAGGCAGTGCCGTCGGAGATGGTGGGCACGCTCGCGGTAAAGAAGACGGCCAAGGACGCGTGGGAGGCCGTGAAGATCATGCGCGTGGGCGTCGATCGGGTCAGAGAGGCCACCGCCCAACGCTTGCGGAAGGAATTCAACCAGATCGAGTTCAACACCGACGAGACTCTCGACAAGTTCAACATGCGCATCATGGGGATCGTCAACAGCCTGCGCACGCTCGGCGACAAGATGGAGGAGGTCGACATCGTGCGAAAGATTCTGGAGGTGGTGCCCGAGCGCTACTCCTAGATCGCTTGCTCGATCGAAACCCTCCTCGACCTCAACGTCCTCTCAATCGAGGAACTGATGGGACGGCTGCGCTGCTCGGAATCGCGGCGCACAGGGGCGGCAACCTGCTCCTCACGGAAGCGGAGTGGGAAACGCGCTGACGACAGCGCGAACATGGGCAAGGGTCAGGCAGCGGCGACGGGAAAGGCCGCAAGAAGAGCAAGCCCAAGAACAAGCCGCGCGGCAGCGACGGCCCCGTGTACGACGCGAACGGAGAGCGTGACATGAGCAAGGTAAAATGCTACAATTGTAACAAGATGGGGCATTTTTCCAAGCAGTGCACGGAGCCGCGACGTGAGCGCAAGGAATGCGCAAACCTTGCGCAAGGGCAGGAGGAGGAGCCCTCTCTCCTGATCGCAAGCCTGGACACGCTCGCAGTAACAAGCCGGAGCGCCAAGCCTGTCGAGCATGTCCTGCTCAACGAGGAGAGGTTGTAACTACCTCGATGAATTACGCTCTTAGTTGCATGCCTGGATGAGCGAAAGTGGTTAAAATAGTACGGTGGGGCCCAGGAGCCACTCACAGGTAGACCTTTCGGCCGTCCCAACCACTTTCAGAACATCGGGACAAGAACGAGCGACGTAATCGGCAGGCCAAGGGATCAACTACATACACAAGTGAGTATGTATGCAAGCCACCATATAACTGTTCACAGAGCCATTCCATCTAAAAGAAATAGAAATATTGCAACGCCATATGGCAAGATCCAAATATCCTAGATAGAGATAATAGTTTAGGATAGCTCCTCATACATCAAACATCAGAGTACCAGGCGGAAGCGGAAAACAAGGTCCGAGTACGGATAAGAAGCTCGATCAACCTCGGAAAACTTGTCTATGATCGAGAAACTGTGCTCCAAGTCGTCCATAACCGCGTACACGGCTTTCAGAAAGATTTACCCTGCAGGGGTGCACAAATAGCAACACACACTCGATCAACCTCGGAAAAACCAAATCAAAACCCAACGAGGCATTCACGACAAAGCGATCACAGGATTCAGAAATATTTCAGGGGGCCACCCCATTAAGCTACCTGCAATGAAGTTGGCCGGCTCCAAGACGGACCCAAGGTTTGCGCCAATGGCTGTAAATGACTGGGAACCCGAAAGTGTGACTGGGCTTGTCGATACCGCGAAAACACTCCACATCCAAAACAGTACAGGTGCTCCTCGCACAATCTTAAATAAAGCAGTAAAGCATGGCATAAGTACAGGATAGTAATAAAGCCCCAAACTACTTTGTGGCCCCAAGAAATAAGAATGAATCAAGCTCTGGCTCAGGGGGGTCCATAGGGCCTCCTGGATGTGGATAGTGCGAATAGTCAAGGAACAGGAATCAAGTACTCGGGGTCCTACGGGACACAAGTGAGCATGAAAAAACAAATAGCAGATATTGCCCACCGGTGCCTCTTTCATTAGTTATCCCATTACTACTCAGGTTAAGTTGTTTAGGTACCTCGTTATCCATCAGACACTCACATACCCTACACATGCAGTTCTATGACTCGCATGGCTCAAACAACTCCTGTAGTAATGGCTCATGGGGTGGAGGAACAAGCTTCGGTGGGGTTTAAAAGTAAAGGCTATGCGGTACTTGGGATTCAATTTAATGCAAACACGACTCAATGATGCAAGAATAAGATAGAGGCAATAGGTGCTATATGTATGCAAGCATGTGGGGTGATGGTGAGGTTAGGGTTAGGGTAGGGAGGAGGGTTAGGGTTTAGGTTAAAGCGGGGTGTGGTGATGGTTAGGGTTTGAGCAAGGGAAATCCAAGATCAAGCAAAGGGGTTTAGGGATTATTATGATCTACTAGATCTAGCATGATGTAAGGATATGGGGTTTAAGGATAGGGTCTTGCATGATCATGTATGGAAGAAGGAGAGGTGGTGGAGTTGAGGTCTTGGTGCACATGGTAAAGAAACAAAGTTCAAGATGAGGAGGGTTTTAGGATAGAGAAAAAAGAATAGAGCCAACAAGAATTGATTCCCAAGGGACCAAGCTCCACTAAAAAATCCAAGTAAAAACCCAAAGAATAGAATGGTGGTGATTTGCATGGCCCATGCATGGGCATTAAATGCCATGTTTTATCTTGTGAAAACAAATAATTATCATGGCATTTATACACATGCATTCCAAAATATGGATTAAGGCCAAGCTAAAGGAAAATAGAATTGGATCCATCCCAACCCACATGAGCTAGATTAAATGCCAAAAGAAAGTAAAGCTCATGGATAATTAGGATGGTGGAATTATAAGGTGGTGACAAAGAAAGGTGATGGAGTTGAATAAAAGATATGCCCCCAACTCAACTTGGGCATCAAACATTATCAAGAACCAAATACAATATATGAAGAGCCAAATACAATTACTAATGCATATGAGAGAAGAACCAAATGAAAAGGGTTTTATATGATGCTCAAATGCAAGGTGGCATGATGACATGAGCATGATATAATTATGATGCAACAATTTATATGTAGGAAGTAGCCATTATATTACTAGACCATGTAGCATTACATATGTTAGACAGATGGTATGCTACAACTCTCCCCTACTAAACAGGAATCTCGCCCCGGGATTCTAGGAAGAAGAAGAAGACACGAAGAGGGTAGGATACTTGGCACATAGCTCATCCTCGCGTTCCCAAGTGGCTTCATCAACGGAATGGTGCGACCACTGCACCTTGCAGAACTTGATGGACTTGTTGCGAGTCCTTCTTTCTGCGACTTCTAGGATTTTTATGGGGTGTTCTTGATAAGACAGGTCTTCTTGGAGATTGATAAGTTCATGGTCCACGGTCCTGCCGGAATCCTTGAAGCACTTCTTGAGTTGAGAGATATGGAAAACATCATGGACCTTGAGTTTTTCAGGTAGCTCAAGAGCATAAGCAACTTCTCCTCTTCTTCCACGAATTTTGAAAGGACCGATGTATCTAGGAGCCAGCTTTCCTTTGATACCAGCGGTCGTGCCTCTCATGGGAGTGACACGAAGGTAAACGAGATCACCGAGGACATACTCCATGTCCGTGTTTTCATCATAATTGCTCTTCTGGCGACTTTGAGCAACCTTCAGATTTTCAAGAATGATGTGAACCTTCTCCTCTGCTTGAGTTACAATGTCGGGGCCAAACAATGTTCTTTCACCTGCGCCCGACCAACCAATCGGAGTTTTGTATTTGCGACCATAGAGAACCTCAAATGGTGCCATCTTCAGACTTTTCTGGAAGCTGTTGTTGTAAGAGAATTCAGCATAAGGAAGGCATTCTTCCCACTTCATGCCGAAAGAGATAACGCATAAGCAGCATATCTTCCAGAATCTGATTGATCCTTTCAACTTGTCCTTGCGACTGAGGATGGTAAGCTGTGCTGAAGTTCAATTTTGTTCCCAAAGCATTTTGGAAACTTCCCCAGAACTTGGAAGTGAAGATGCTTCCACAGTCTGAACTGATCTCAAGAGGAACCCCATACAGAGAGACAATTCTGTTGATATAGAGCTCAGCCAACTGAATTGCAGAAATTGTTTCCTTGATGGGAAAGAAATGAGCCACTTTAGAAAGCCTGTTGATGACAACAAAGGTTGCATTGTTGCCCTTCTGCGACCTTGGAAAACCAGTTATGAAGTCCATCTCTACTTTCTCCCATTTCCATTCCGGAGGCTTCAATGGCTGTAGAAGACCAGAAGGTTTCTGATGGATAGCTTTAACTCTGCGGTAGACATCACACTTCAAGACATACTTGGCACAATATCGTTTCAACCCAGGCCACCAATACTGTGTTTTCAAGTCCATGTATATCTTAGTGCTGCCAGGGTGGATAGAAAGAACAGAATCATGCGCCTCCTTGAGAACTTGCTCTCTTAAACCCGGGTAGTTCGGAGCAAACATCCGGTGTTCAAAGAAAAGAGCGCCTTGGTCGTCGACATGGAAGGACTCATACTTCGGAAGCTGAATGTTGGAGATGATGTTTTTAGTGTAAGGATCACCAAGTTGAATGGAGCGAACTTTTTCTTCCAAGAGAGGAGTTGCCAGAAGGTTCCGAAGATACCCTTGATCCAAAATTTCAAGGTTGAGCTGACAGAATTCCTCACACAAGAGAGGTTGTTGTTCTTCCACCATGAGGTTGTTGACATAAGCTTTTCGGCTGAGAGCATCGGCCATCACATTAGCTTTGCCCAGAGTGTAGTTGATGGTTAAATCGAAATCATTGATTGCTTCAATCCACCTCCTCTGACGAAGGTTGAGATCAGGCTGTGTGAAGATATACTTCAGACTCTTGTGATCAGAAAAGATTTCACAACGGTTGCCAAGCAAGTAGTGCCTCCATATTTTCAAAGCAAAGACAACTGCTGCAAGTTCAAGGTCATGTGTTGGATAGTTAAGCTCATGAATTTTCAACTGACGAGAGCCATATGCAACGACTTGCTTTTCTTGCATAAGGACCGCACCCAATCCTTGCAAGGAGGCGTCACAGAATATCTGGAAAGGCTTTGATGTATCTGGAGGAATCAAGACTGGTGTGGAAGTGAGATTCTCTTTGAGTGTTTCAAAGCTTGCTTGACATGCAGGAGTCCAAAGGTATTTCTTGCCTTTCTTGAGGAGATCGGTAAGAGGCTTTGCAATCTTCGAGAAGTTCTGAACGAAGCGACGACAGTAACTAGCCAAACCAAGGAAACTCCGGACTTCTTTGACATTTATGGGAGGAAGCCAGTCAACAATTGTCTTAATAGTTTCTGGGTTGACGGCAATGCCCTTGGCAGAGATAACGTGACCAAGGTAGGTGACTTCAGGCAGCCAGAACTCACACTTGGAGAACTTTGCATACAGGCGGTTCTCACGAAGCTTGTTTAGGACACATCAAAGGTGTTCTTCATGTTCTTCCTTTGACTTAGAATAGACTAGGATGTCATCCAGATAGACCACAACGAACTTATCAAGATACTCCATGAAAACCGAGTTCATAAGCCTCGAGAAGGTGGTAGGTGCGTTGGTGAGACCGAAAGACATGACCGTGTACTCATACAGGCCATATCGGGTGGTGAAAGCTGTTTTGGGAACATCTTGCGAATCTTGATTTGATGATATCCACTTCTCAAGTCAAGCTTAGAGAATACCACAGCTCTAGCTAGCTGATCGAAGAGATCATTAATCCGCGGAAGGGGATATTTATTCTTGATGGTTTTAGCATTGAGAGCCCGATAGTCAACACAAAGTCTATCAGTCTTGTCTCGCTTCTTCACAAAGATGGTTGGGCTACCCCAAGAAGAAGTACTGTGCTGAATGAAACCCAACTTCTCTTGTTCATCAAGCTGACGTTTGAGTTCATCCAACTCAGCAGGACCCATTTTATAAGGCCGCTTGGAGATAGGAGCGGTACCAGGTTCAAGCTCAATCACAAACTCGACCTCTCGGTCAGGAGGCATACCTGGCAACTCTTCAGGAAAAACATCTAGGAACTCACAGACCACCGGAACACTCTGAATAGCTTCCATAGCATCGTCATTCAGAGCCGCCAAAGAGAAAAGCTGAATTGTAGGAGTCAGACTTGGAGAATAGACTATATGGCCTTCAGGAATTTTCAGAGAAACCGAGCGTTCAGCACAATCAATCACAGCTGCATTTGCTGTCAACCAATCCATGCCCAAGATAACATCAATGTCAGAATTGCCCAGAATAATTAAGGAAGCCGGGAACGAAGAACCTCCAATCCCAATTTGATTGCCATGGCTGATTTTGGAAGATGCCATTGTTGCTCCAGGATAAAGGACCATTAACCATTTAGGGAGAGGATCCATAGGTAACCCATTCTCATCAGCAAAACTTGTAGAGACAAAAGAATGCGATGCACCAGAATCAAACAAAACTCGTGCAGGAACTGAGTTAACAGGAAGCATACCCATCACAACTCCTGGTGCATGCTCAGCTTGAGCGACGTTGACACAGTTGGCACGAGCAACAGTAGACCCGGGCTTGGTGTTGATGTTGAGAGCCCGCGGTGGAGGTGCACGAACCATAGAAGAGCTTGCCGCAGGTCTTGGAGGTGGTGGAGGAAGAGCTTTGTTGTTCATTGGACAAATCCAGTGTTGATGTCCAGTGTTCCCACAAGTGTAACAAGCACCAGGTGGACATGGAGCAATGTAGCCAGGGACTCCGCCAGGCGCTCTAGGGTAGTTGTGGTTGTAGCCCCTGGGAGCAGCAGTGAAGGAGTTTGGTGGCCTTGCCACGTAGCTTGAAGGTCTTGGTGGATCCAGGAGCGACGGTGGGGTGTTAGGAACCCACACGCGGCGCTTAGAAGGAGCTGACATAGCTGAAGAGCTTGCTGCATCGCGGCTGTGTTTCTTGAACTCCTCAAACACTTGCCTACTTGCTTCTTCCTGCAGAGCTGTATGTTGGAGTTCTAGAAAAGACCCCGGCCTTGCATGAGTGATTGCATATTTGATTGATGCATTGAGCCCTTGTCTGAACCTCTTTTGCTTCTTCTTGTCATCAGAGATCTCATCGCCACCATACCGAGAAAGATTCATGAAGTTTCTGATATAGGTATTGACATTGTCATTGCCCTGCTTGAGGTTGAGAAACACTTCCTTCATCCTTTCCATGACAATTTCTGACAGATATTGCTCTTTGAAAGCCCTAGTGAACTGCTCCCAAGTAGGCTGAAACTCAGAGTGGTTTGCCTTCAGGTAATTCTCCCACCACGGCTGCATCTCCTTCGTAAGGTGAGTGGCACATTTTACCCATTCTTGCTCAGGAACATCAGCAGTCATCAATAACCTTGACATCTCACGCAGCCAATCATCTGCGTCCAGAGGCTGATCAGACACCTCAAAGTGGCACGGGTTGAACTTCAAAAAACTCTTGATGTCTCCTCGCTTGGGAGGTGGAGGTAGCGGAACAAACTCATTCCTCCTGACACTTTCTTCAAATCGCTGCTGGTTCTGCTGCATTATTCCCAAGGCATTAGCAATACTTGCCAACGCAGCCCCCAGTTCCGGTGGTATGTCCTCCTCAGAACGGCGTGGTGGTGCCATCCTGTGATTGATATAAAACACAAGTCAGTACCATAATGGAGAATAATAATAATCCAAAATAGTACCAAAATGGAATTAACCAAGATTAAAGGATACAAGTTACTAAGATGATATTAAAATATCAACAAAGTTCAAAGCATCTAGAAGATATTAAGCATATCGCACACGACTGAACAAGGAGTGTGGTACACAAAACTATCAAAGAAAAATTTTCCGCAAATTTTGGCATTAAAATACCACTATATGCGCAAAACCACTTAACGAATCAAGATTAGTAACTCTACCAATTCAATATACAAGAGCGAATGATAAAAGTAGTGGTATGGTCGCGACTCCATCCCGCACTCAAATCATTACTCCGCACATGAATCAGTAAAACACATATCCCAACACCTTCTTCTTAAGATGAACCTAAAGATTAGTAACTACGGAAACGAACATCCCAAACAAGATAACATCAGATAACAAAGAGTAAGACAGATCGCACCGGTATACAACGAATCAGATAGATCGTGTCGGTTTACAAAGGCCTGTCGGTATGGAATGTACCAACAGTTGATAACCAAAAGGCAGATAATGATAACATTTGGATGCAACAGATAGACAATGAATTCACACACACACACACACGCACACACACAACCTATGGTACTACGGAACCCAGAACACGTGAATCCTCATTTGAATTTTAGAAGAGGGTTGAAAACGTTACACTTACCAGAAAAGGGTGGGTGGGTGGGTAAGAAGAAAAATGGAAGCAGTCCTACTCTCACGTTTTGTTTTTTCCTAGTATACATAGCTACCAAAAATATTTGCTAGACTGACAACGACCATTTGGCTGAGACCCTGAAGGGCGGGATGGCTCTGATACCAATTATAACTACCTTGGTGAATTACGCTCTTAGTTGCATGCCTAGATGAGCGAAAGTGGTTAAAATAGTACGGTGGGGCCCAGGGGCCACTCACAGGTAGACCTTTCGGCCGTCCCAACCACTTTCAGAACATCGGGACAAGAACGAGCGGCGTAATCGGCAGGCAAAGGGATCAACTACATACACAAGTGAGTATGTATACAAGCCACCATACAACTCTTCACAGAGCCATTCCATCTAAAAGAAATAGAAATATTGCAACGCCATATGGCAAGATCCAAATATCCTATATAGAGATAATAGTTTAGGATAGCTCCTCATACATCAAACATCAGAGTACCAGGCGGAAGCGGAAAACAAGGTCCGAGTACGGATAAGAAGCAAATCGGCATAAGATGCCATATAAATAAACACATCCCGCCCACAGATCTCACGGATCCCCGTTCCCGGAATCTCTACACCGAGTGATCGTTGCCAACATCATCCGTCTCATCCACCCAGTATCCATCTTGCGAGTACACCTGTTCATCTGAATCAAACAATTTATCGTGTGAGACCCTAGGGGTACTCAGCAAGTCTTTATGCCTCTAAAGGGGACATATACCTGGGGTGACGCAATTGCAGCAAAATATAATAACTAACAAGTCTATAGATACTCGCTAACCATCCGCCTAACCAAAGATAGACGAATGTCCATTAATTAGTAACGACAGTTATAACAGTATAATTAACAGATCCATCCTCCTTCTCGCTTACCAACGAGAAAGCGGACGAACAACCCATCCGTTGGCAGTTTTATTAACCATTCCATGAGGATTGCACTATTTACTAGTCAGTTACTTAGTCAAATTAAAAGCGGTACTTTAGTTATACTTGTCTATGATCGAGAAACTATGCTCCAAGTCGTCCATAACCGCGGACACGGCTTTCAGAAAGATTTACCCTGCAGGGGTGCACAAATAGCAACACACACTCGATCAACCTCGAAAAACCAAACCAAAACCCAACGAGGCATTCATGACAAAGCGATCACAGGATTCAGAAATATTTCAGGGGGCACCCCATTAAGCTACCTGCAACAAAGTTGGCCGGCTCCGAGACGGACCCAAGGTTTGCGCCAATAGCTGTAAACGACTGGGAACCCGAAAGTGTGACTGGGCTTGTCGATACCGCGAAAACACTCCGCATCCAAAACAGTACAGGTGCTCCTCGCACAATCTTAAATAAAGCAGTAAAGCATGGCATAAGTACAGGATAGTAATAAAGCCCCAAACTACTTTGTGGCCCCAAGAAATAAGAATGAATCAAGCTGTGGCTCAGGAGGGTCCATAGGGCCTCCCGGATGTGGATAGTGCGAATAGTCAAGGAACAGGAATCAAGTACTCGGGGTCCTACGAGACACAAGTGAGCATGAAAAACCAAATAGCAGATATTGCCCACCGATGCCTCTTTCATTAGTTATCCCATTACTACTCAGGCTAAGTTGTTTAGGTACCTCGTTATCCATCAGACACTCACATACCCTACACATGCAGTTCTACGACTCGCATGGCTCAAACAACTCCTGTAGTAATGGCTCATGGGGTGGAGGAACAAGCTTCGGTGGGGTTTAAAAGTAAAGGCTATGCGGTACTTGGGATTCAATTTAATGCAAACGTGACTCAATGATGCAAGAATAAGATAGAGGCAATAGGTGCTATATGTATGCAAGCATGTGGGGTGATGGTGAGGTTAGGGTTAGGGTAGGGAGGAGGGTTAGGGTTTAGGTTAAAGCGGGGTGTGGTGATGGTTAGGGTTTGAGCAAGGGCAATCCAAGATCAAGCAAAGGGGTTTAGGGATTATTATGATCTACTAGATCTATCATGATGTAAGGATATGGGGTTTAAGGATAGGGTCTCACATGATCATGTATGGAAGAAGGAGAGGTGGTGGAGTTGAGGTCTTGGTGCACATGGTAAAGAAACAAAGTTCAAGATGAGGAGGGTTTTAGGATAGAGCAAAAAGAATAGAGCCAACAAGAATTGATTCCCAAGGGACCAAGCTCCACTCAAAAATCCAAGTAAAAACCCAAAGAATAGAATGGTGGTGATTTGCATGGCCCATGCATGGGCATTAAATGCCATGTTTTATCTTGTGAAAACAAATAATGATCATGGCATTTATACACATGCATTCCAAAATATGGATTAAGGCCAAGCTAAAGGAAAATAGAATTGGATCCATCCCAACCCACATGAGCTAGATTAAATGCCAAAAGAAAGTAAAGATCATGGATAATTAGGATGGTGGAATTATAAGGTGGTGACAAAGAAAGGTGATGGAGTTGAATAAAAGATATGCCCCCAACTCAACTTGGGCATCAAACATTATCAAGAACCAAATACAATATATGAAGAGCCAAATACAATTACTAATGCATATGAGAGAAGAACCAAATGAAAAGGGTTTTATATGATGCTCAAATGCAAGGTGGCATGATGACATGAGCATGATATAATTATGATGCAACAATTTATATGTAGGAAGTAGCCATTATATTACTAGACCATGTAGCATTACATATGTTAGACAGATGGGATGCTATAGAGGTCCAAGGCGAAGTCACAGGAGCGCAGCGGCGAGTGCGACACCGCCTGGTTTCTGGACTCGGGTGCCAGCAACCACATGTGCGGCCGACATGAGTACTTCTCCGAGCTCGACACCAGTGTCCGCGGCTTCGTCAAGCTCGGCGATGACTCCTCAGTGGAGATCGAATGACACGGCACGATCCTCTTCACGAGAAAGAACGGTGAGCACCTCACCTTGACGGAGGTGTACTTCATGTCGCGGCTCTGCAGCAGCATAGTCTCATTCGGGCAGCTGGACGAGCTCAGGTATGACACCCACATCCGGCACGGCTGGCTTCGACTGCGTGATCCCGAAGGTCGACTCCTCGCCCGCGTACCACGGAGCCACGGACGGCTCTACGTTCTCCACCTCAACCTCGCACGGCCGGTTTGTGTCGCTGCACACGGCGGTGAGGATGCTTGGTGCCGGCATGCACGCTACGGCCATATGCACTTTGATGCGCTGCGGCGTCTCGCCCGTTGTGACATGGTGCACGGGCTCCCTCTTCTCGACGAGGCATAACGGCTGTGTGACTCTTGTCTCGCTGGAAAGTACAAGCGTGCCCCATTCCCATGCCAGGCCTACAACCGAGCCACCGAGCCATTGGGGCTGGTTCACGCGGATCTCTGCGGGCCGATCGACCCACCGACGCCCGGAGGTAAAAGATACTTCCTCCTTTTGGTGGATGATCACAACAGATATATGTGGATTGTCTTGCTCGCCTCAAAAGGCTAGGCATCATCAGCGATCAAGAAGTTCTAGGCGGCGGCAGAGCTAGAGAGCGGCCGCAAGTTGAAGATGCTGCGCACCGACCGCGGAGGTGAATTCACCTCAAACGAGCTTGGCGAGTACTTCTCCGAGCGCGGCGTCCAACGCAACTGATGGCACCGTACACACCGCAGCAGAACGGCGTAGTGGAGCGGAGGAACCAGACTGTCGTCGGCATGGCACACTGCTTGCTCAAAGCAAACAATGTGTCGGCGAAATTTTGGGGCGAAGCCATGACAACGGTTGTCTACCTCCTGAACTGCGGGACGACATAAAGTCTCACCGGAAAAATGCCTTTCAAAGCATGGTCGGGACGGTGGCCAAGTGTGCAGCACCTGCGCACGTTTGGGTGTGTGGTACACGTGAAGAACACCGCCCGAAACCTGAAGAAGTTAGAAGACAGAAGCACTCCGATGGTGCTGTTCGGCTATGAGCCGGGCACGGCGGCGTATCGCATCTTCGACCCCGTCAAGAATCGCGTGCTGGTGTCCCGTGACGTCGTCTTCGACGAGGACGCGGCATGGGCTTGGTCCAAGGATGGACATGCTCGGGAGGGCACACCGGAGTTCTTCATCTTGGAGCACTTCACCTGTACTGCTGCAGGAGAGGGCAAGGCTGTGGCGTGAACATGCACCACGAGCGCGCCGCGGGCACCAGATGATGCCGGCCACGCCTTGCCGGGTCAGGGCATGGGTGTGGCAACCCCAACCACTTCCACAACGCCGTCCGCTCATCCACCGCACATGGTGGAGTTCGCCTCACCGCCAATGAATGCCTCGGTGCCGTCGCCCGGAGAGGAGGCGCCTCGCCGGTACCGCACTCTTGAGAACCTCTTTGACACCACCATCAACATCGAACTTGAGCAAGGTGATCACTGTCTTCTGCTGGCGGACGAGCCGACGTCTTTTTCAGAGGCAGAGAAGGACGAGGGATGGCTTGCAGCGATGAAGGAAGAACTGGCCAGCATAGAAGACAACCAGACCTGGCAGCTCGCCACGCTGCCGGCTGGACACCGAGCCATCAGACTCAAATGGGTTTTCAAACTCAAGCGAGACGCCGGCGGCGAAGTGATCAAGCGAAAGGCTCGATTGGTGGCAAAGGGGTACGTGCAAAGGCAGGGGTGGACTATGAAGAGGTGTTACGCCGGTTCGAATGGAAGCCGAACTCTGATTGCCCTCGCTGCGCACCATGGCTGGCACGTCCATCACATGGACGTGAAAACGACTTTTCTGAACGGCGACCTGGCGGAGGAAGTGTACGTCGAGCAGCCTCCTGGTTTCGCTGTTAACAGAGAAGAGCAGAAGGTTCTCCGGTTGCAGAGGGCTCTGTATGGGCTTTGACAAGCACCGCGGGCCTAGAACTCAAAGCTAGATGCAAGTCTGCGTGAACTTGGCTTTGAGCGCAGTGAAGCGGAGCATGCAGTGTATCGCCGTGGAAGTGGAGATGAGCTGCTTCTTGTTGTGGTGTACGTGGACGACCATCTAGCTTTGAGTTCTAGGCCCGCGGTGCTTGTCGAATCCCATACAGAGCCCTCTGCAACCGGAGAACCTTCTGCTCTTCCCCGTTAACAGTGAAACCAGGAGGCTGCTCGACGTACACTTCCTCCGCCAGGTCGCCGTTGAGAAAAGCTGTTTTCACGTCCATGTGATGGACGTGCCAGCCATGGTGCGCAGCGAGGGCAATCGAGTTCGACCATTCGAGCGAACACCTCTACCTCTCTCCTGCTACTGCACGAAGAAACTACTGGAAAAGGGAGGCATGACGGATTGCAACTCTTGTGCTGTGCCGATGGAAGCACGGCTGAAACTGAGCAAGGCCGGAGATGGCGAGCCGATCGACGCCACCCTTTACCGCAGCCTAGTGGGGAGCTTGAGGTACCTGGTGCATATGAGGCCAGATATCACATTTGCTGTTAGCTATGTCAGTCGATTTATGGAGGCTCCCACAACGCAACACTTGGCTGCTGTCAAACACCTGCTTCGTTACATAGCAGGGACACTGAACTTCGGTGTGTCCTATGGCAGAGGACATGGAGCTCTCAAGCTGCTAGGGTACATTGATGCGGATTGGGCCGGTGATGTCGACAATCAGAAGAGTACAACCGAGCTCATCTTCTTCCTTGGACACAACCCAATCAGTTGGCAGTCGCAAAAGCAAAGGGTAGTGGCAGCATCCTCGTGTGAGTCTGAATATATTGCAGCTGCTACCACTGCCTGTCAGGGTATATGGTTGAGTAGGCTCCTCGGCAAGTTGCAGAACGAGAAGCCACAAGCGCCGAGACTGTTGATGGACAACAATCGGCAATTTCACTCAGCAAAAACCCCATGTTCCATGAGCGTAGTAAGCACATCGACACCCGGTATCACCTAATACAGAATTATGTTGAACAGGGTGTTCTTGAGATTGACTACATCAACACGGAGGCACAGCTCGCTGATCTTCTGACGAAAGCACTTGGGCGTGTTCGATTCTAGGGGCTGAGGAGCAGAATTGGCGTGGCGGAAATAAGATAGATGACGACAAGATTTAAGGGGGTGATTTGTTATCTGAAGATCATAAATCTCGTCGTCAGTAGCTAGGCTAGTTTCTTCAGACTGATTTTTTTGTTTGTAGCGTTGCACGTTCTCGCGTCTGTGCGTGACGTGCAGGTTAGGGACTTTTGTTTCCTGTTTTGTAGCATCATGACCCAGCACGATCGGCCTCGTGGGATGGCACGAGTAAACCGGATCGAGCGCATAGGTAGGATCACGTTTACCTTCCTGTACTGAATAAAAAGGAAAGAACGACAGAAAACATCGTAAGGTTAACGGCACAAATCTTTCAGCTCTTGTTTTCTCTGAATCCAACCTATGAGCGTTGAGTGTTTTCAGGTGCAGGGTTGACACCCGTTCGCCGCCCTTGCGCGTGCAGCAGCTTGCGGACGCTCGTCGGCCACCGTGCTTGATGCCGTCATGCGCGCCGACGCTCGCCGGCCGCTTCTGTGCCGTCGCCCGTCGCTGCCGCGTCAGCAGCTTCGCCGGCCCTCGCCGCCCAGCTCTTGATCTCGCGCCGCCGCTGGCATGCTTTCGCTGCCCAGCAGCGTCAACTTGCCAACCGCTAGCCGCCCTCCGTGCTCGCCGCCTCCATGCGCGCGGGTGCTCACCGGTTGCCCCGCTCGCCGCCCCGCATGCAGCAGCTTACCGGCCGCTCATCACTGCTGCGCTCGCCGGCTGTCCTGCTCACAGCGCCACGCTCGCTGACCGCCCGTGCTCGCTGGCCCCGCGCGTGAGCCCGCAGCTCCGTGGCCGCTGCTCCACGCGTGAGCAGCAGCACGCCAGCCCCGCGAGCTGGCTGACCGTTAATGGTCGTCGGGGAGAAGACAGTCACCGCCTGCCACGTCATGATCCACGGTGGGCCACCCGTGTGGGAAACATGATAAACGAGCTAATTGTCCGATTACATGAAGTTGGTTTGTCTTTGTAGCTGGTAGCCCCAAAGTTCGTAGTTTTTTGCAGCGATCACCAATAGTCCTAGTTTTCTAAAGTCCTAGCCTTAATTGTCGTAGTTTTCTGTAATTTACTCGTGCCAACGGGAATGGCATGGCAAGCCCGCTTGCCATGGGCTCCGGCTATGTCGATGCAAACTCGGCTATGGATCTCGGACTCGTCTGTGATGTCGGGCCAAGGGACTTCGTCGCACTCCTCTGCTCCGCGAGGTACACGGAGAACCAGATCACGGCGATCACGAGGTCGCCGCCAGAGTCTTCCAACTACGCAAACCTGACATCATCAAGCGACTGTTATACTCTTTGTAGGATCGACTAGGCTAGATCTATTCGGGAGAACACTTTGCCATGTATATGGTTACTAAGAGTTTAGAGGGAGATGGGAGAAAGAGTACCTTCGCCGGTGCTCGACGAGCTCGAGCCGTTGGCCATGGGGTCGATGGCGAGAGTGGGGAGTGAGTGGGCTAAGCGGTGGCGGCGGTGATGCAGCTTCCCATGGCTCGCTCTAACCTAGATCTGCTAGGATTGTCGATGGGGGGAGCGGCGACGCAACGAACCTCGTAGTGCGTGCCCCGGCCCCTACCTTCTTTATATAGCACTGCCACAAGGGCCACCAACCATGAAGAGGTTGGGCGCCCCTGATCAAGGCGCGAGATCCAGGGGCCGTTGGGCCCAGTCGGGTGGAGATCAACCTAACATTCTTGTAGCACCCTGGTAAAATCACTACTAGAAAATCACATGTTGTTTTTAATATGTGCATTATCATGATCGTATGCTCATGTCATCATGCCACATTGCATTTGAGCATCGTCATGTCATCATGCATGGTTGGCCTAAAACTATTTTCTAAAAGCCTAGTTTTGTTTTCTAAATATCCCCTGTCTTAATTTCAAATCAAAACCCCGGCCTCATCCGGACATTTTTGTTTTGTCTAAAAATAATTTACAAAGGTCTTTAAAATAAAAGAGAACAAATATATATAATAGAATTTTTTTATAAAACCCCTGGGAGGCAGTCTAGCTGGTCAAGCCAGAGGCCCAACCAGGCCAAACTGCCTACTACCCGGCCCAAACTAGTCAAACCCTAGGTAACCTAACCCTGCGACAAAACCCTAACCGAAAACCATCCAACCCTCACCCCACCTACCGCCGCCGCCAGCAGCATGCACACGCACTCGCGCGTGAAGCACCCAGACGCACGATTCACCCTTCCTTTGTCACGTACATGACCCACTCCCACCCGCGCCTGGTCGTGTCGCCTAGCCCCACCCCGATGCGGAGAATGTCATTTTGCGGCCTGAAAGTTGGGGCGCCCAGGCAACGCGGTATCCAAGTTGTCTGTAATCAGCCGCGATGACTACAGTTGGCATGCCAAATACTCAGATGATCTTTTCGACACGAATTTAACTTTACGTTTCAATACAAAATATCAGGCTAATGGCCATCAAGTTGGGTCCCCTATCAGTTTTCGCTGTTATGTCGCTCCCATCGCTTAGGCATGGTGGCTGTCACGTAGGCTTGTAGCCCTGGCACAGTGGATAGGACAACACGACTGGCCCAGTGTATTGACATGACAAAACAGGGCACATATATCGTCGTTATAATTATTTATTGTTTACTCAGAAGCTGTAACGACCACCGCCACACTCCTTTGGACTTCCGTCCTCGTCGTTAACCACTACCTTAGAAACGCATTGACGGTTCCACCGTTCCCCTGTCTCGCAGAAACCAATCTTCTTCTTCTTGTCATCTGTCTTCTTCCCGTCTTCTCCTTGCTGCCATGGAAGATCATCGCACTCTAGAGACAAGCTTCACTACCCATGACAATAAGAAGATAGACGTTGTCTACACCAACGAGAAGGATACAGTGGTGCAGTCCTGAGGATATACGAGGGTTGGCTTGAGAAAGACGAGGACAAGTTTGTGGGATTGGACCTCGAGTACACCCCGGAGGACCCATATGAAGGGAGTGAAGTCGCCGTCGTTCAACTGGCCATGAGGAAACACGTCCACGTCTACCACTTCTCCCGGTTTGTAGATCTGATCTCTGTAGCTAACCACTTTTAGGATTTTGTCCTCTTATTCTTTATCCATTTTCTCATCTTGAAACTACTGAATTTTATTTAGGACCAAATAAATTATGACAACACAATGTTGAGAGTCTTGATCTTGCATTTACTAAACTTTTTAAAATTATATTCAGATGATGATCTTGCATTGACAAAATATTTGTAGTTACAATTTTTGGTGATGACAAACTACATACTTTCAGGACTAATAGGAATTGTCCGGCGCTGCGCCAGTTCCTTGTAGAAAAAGGAATTGTTTTCTACACTATCGACAATACAACTGAGTTTTGGAAATTTCATCAAGAGGGAATTACCATTCTTGCGCACAACTGGATCGATATTCAGAGTCTTCTCAAGATCATAGGGGGATCAAGGAAGGATGTAATGGCATCACTCGCAACTAGAATCCTCGATGAGTCGTACGACAGAATGAAGGCAGATTCCCCTACAGATAGGCATGATTTCTGGGAGGAGTCGCTGTTGTCTGATATAAACCTGAAGTATGTAGCCATAGATGCTTACGTGACCTACAAGTTGTACAAGAAGATCCATTTCTTTTTATGTTACCTCATGTTTTGCCCTATTTGCAAGTGGGAAGACGAGCTTAGGGGAGCCCTTTGTAGAAAATGCAGAATAGCTGAGTTTGAAGCTGCATATGCAAAGAAAATGGCTGCATCTGAAGCAGCTGACAGAGAGGCTGTAGAAGAAGCTGACAGAGAGCTTGCAGCTGAAGCAGCAAACAGAGAGGCGGCATCTTCTAGCGGCAACAATCAGGCCCGTGATGCACCGCTAATTGTGCCACAGGATGCTGAAGATAGGGAAGCCAAGTCAGATCCAGGTGGGACGAAATTGCATTTAATGAGCTGTGGAGTGCCAATAATGTAAGATCCACCTGGAATGATCGCAGTTGGTCGCCTAGGAATGATAGCAAGCGCCTCAAGTGGTCTAATGAGAAGTGAATTAAATTTTAGTCCTTTGTGTTATGTTTATGTTTTGTGGAACTCGGTTAGCTTGTCAAGATGGCTAGTGCCTCAAGTGAGAGTAGTAAAATAAATTTTACTTCTTTGTGTTATGTTTCTATATGTGTCTGGTAGCTTGTCAAGGTGGTAGGTTTAACTGGCAGTTTGAAAGAGTACCTTTTTTCTCTCTCGCTAAACAGATATGTTTCATTTTGCCCAAATTGGTAGCAAATCTAGAGAAGCTTCTCTCTTCCATAATTCGTTCCCTTTTGGACCTCTTTTTGCCTCTGATCTGGTAGTAAATCTAGAGCAGCAAATCACACCAGGTAGAATACATTCATTCAGAAAACACTACAAATGTAGATATAGCTGTGCCCAGCTAAATAGGATATAGCGATAGAAAGTAGGTTGCTTAACAAGGTTCGATACATTCAACCCCTTGCATGCATAAATAGGATACAAGAAAAATATAGAAAATCAAAAGAAGCTGCTTAGCAGCAGCAGACACGTTCAACCCCTCCTTGCATGCGCCTACGCCTCTGCCTCCTCCCTATGGAGCTTCCTCCACTTCTTGCTGCCCAGTCCCTTGACCTTGGGGGGCCTTGGGCTTGATCGGAGGCATCCGACCCTCTTTGATGGCCACCTGCTGGAGGTTTCGGAGGTGAATGCCGAGAGCCTAGTGTTTAGCGATGTAGGCGTTGACGTTCATGGTCTGGCTGACTTTGGGGGTGCCGGAGCTCGGGCCCTTTGCATGCATCACGACGCAGTTGAAGTCGGTGCCGGCGAGACTCATCCTGCAGAAGGAGCAACTGTAGATGCCGCCAGCGAAGAAGGCGTCGTACTGGCCGGCCTGCAGCCTCCTCAGCACCTGAGGAGTCTTGGTGTGCCTGGACTCGTCATCACTACAGACGTCGTTTCCGTAAACCTATTGGAAGAAAAGGAAAAGGGAGGATTAGATGATGTAAGAAGATCAAGAAATCGAAATGAGAAAAAGCAAATCATAATAAACCAAGATCTAGCATCCAACGATGGGAAAGGGAGAAGAACCAGGGAAGTGGAGCAAACCCTAGTTACCTCCGACCATGGGTCATCGATGTCGGTGTCGTAGGGGTTCACTGGAGCGATGTACTCATCTAGATCGTAGGGGTCCCAAAAGAGCTGGATCTACTCATGACCAGCGGGGGCCTCCTCGCCGGCGGCTACATCGGTAGCAGGGACGAGGGCCTGGACGGGAACGACAGCTGCCATCGATGCCTCGACGGGGGCCTAGACGGGGATGGTGGATGCTTTCAACGTGTCGAGGGGGACCGGGATGGAGATGGGGCCCTCCTCGCTGGCGGCCTTGGAGGTGACGATGGCCATTGTATCCTTCTCCGCCATCACCAGCGTGGACGGGGTTTTCTCGGGAGTTTGCAAAAGCTGGTAGGACAGTGGAGAGGGTTGCATGAGGAGAGTGAGCGAGAGTGAGAGTGGGTGTGCGTCGAGGGGCTCTATAGTTAAGGTGAATGGAAGCAAGGCACGTTTTGTTGCACCATCGTGCAACACGCCGTGCAAGCTACTGCACCATGCACCGCGACACGTGCACGGTACGCCATGTTTTTTCTCGGGCCATGCATGGCAGTTCTATATTGAGCCGCATGCAAAGGGCGCATACACAATTTCTATGTACGAAGTTTGACACGGCCATAAAATTGCGATAATTAAAAGAAGAACTGTAGAGGGGAAGATTTGTGGGGGTTGTGGGTAGAGGGATGTGTTGATGACTGCGAGTGACTCGATGAAGGCCGAGAGGTTAGGTCTCGTTGAGCTTAGCTCTTTGGCCTCTGGTAGCGCGTGGAAGTTTCTTATGGTGGGGCCCAGTTGGAAGTGAGATTGAGAGCCGCTGCATAAAAATGGGATATGTCTTATTAAAATCAAGTGGCAATAAATTGTAGCTGCCCGTCGACGACCGTACACTCTATGAGGCATGTGTTGTGGCATAGTAGTAGCAGTAGTAGACTTTTCAGACTTGATTAAACATGACATGACCAGTCGACGACTTTTTCCATGGACGGCTTCGTGTTCCTTCTTGTAGAAGTCTCGCTAAGGGAGACGTCCATGCTGTCTCACGCTATACTGTGAAGGGCACGACGTGTGCAACGATCCTCGTTGGATCACATAGAATCAACAGTTGATGCGCACGATCCGCGTGACAACTGTGACAACCAATCAGGGCGTAGCAGACAGAGTGAGCACAGTTTTGGGCTTCTACGAAAGAGAGAGAGGGGGGCAAAACTGAGTAGTATCAAAAAACCAAGGGCAAAACCGAGTAGTATAAAAATGGAAAGTGAGTGTCTTGTACAGTGAAATACATCATGGCATACATCAAATTAATACTCCACATGTTCTTTCACAAACCACACATGGATCCACTAGTGTCATTGCATGTGTGTTCTTTCACAAACCACGCATGGATCCACCAGTGTCATTACATAACTGTTCTTTTCATAAACCACAGTTTGAGTCATTGCATGTGTGTTATTTTCATTAACCACAACTAAAGTCAATGAATGTCTTTTCTTTTCACAAACCACATGAGCATGTGTGTTCTTCTCACAAACCACATATAGATCCACCAGTGTCATTGAATGTGTGTTCTTTTCCTAAAACACATATGGATCCACCAGTGTCATTGCATGTTTGTTCTTCTCATGAACCACAGCTAGAGTCATTTGCATGTGTGTTCTTTTCATAAACCACATGGATCCACCAGTGTCATTGAAATGTGTGTTATTTTCATAAACCATAGCTAGAGTCATTGCATGTTTGTTCTTTCACAAACCACACATGGATCCACCAGTGTCATTGCATCCTTGTTCTTTCACAAACCACACATAGATCCACCAGTGTCATTACATGCATGTTCTTTTCATAAACCATAGTTAGAGTCATTGCATGTGTGTTCTTTTCATTAACCACAGCTAGAGTCAGTGAATGTCTGTTCTTTTCACAAACCACATGAGCATGTGTGTTCTTCTTGAAAACAACATATGGATCCACTAGTGTCATTGCATGTGTGTTCTTTTCCTAAAACACCTATGGATCCACCAGTTTCATTGCATGTCTGTTTTTCTCATGAAGCACAGATAGAGTCATTGGATGTGTGTTCTTTTCACAAACCACATATGGATCCACAAAAGTCATTTCATGTGTTCTTTTCATTAACCACAGCTAGAGTCTTTGCATGTCTGTTCTTTTCACAAACCATATTTGGATCCACCAGTGTCATTGAATGTGTGTTCTTTTCACAAACCACATATTGATCCACCGGTGACATTGAATGTGTGTTCTTTTGACAAAACACAGTTATAGTCATTGCATGTTGATACATTGCAAATGTATCTACAATTTTTGATGTTCCATGCTTGGTTTTATCCAGTTTCTTGTGTTTTGTTCCAACTTTGGAGTGCTTTTCATATGATTTCTTGGACTAACCTGTTAACAAGAGCCACAGTGCCAGCTGCTTGTTTTCTGCTGTTTTTGGTTCCAGGAAAGTCAGAAAATGAATATTCTCGGAATTGGACAGGACAAAAGCCAAAGTGCCTAGTTTTCCGAAAGTCATCAGATGCCAGAATAGAGACAGAGAAGGGCTAGGGGCCGGCCACACCACCTGGCCACATGGCCAGGCCTAGCCTGCACCAGGGGGTGGTCTGGCCGACGCCAGCACCCCCTCGGCCTCTCCTTCTGCCTATATATTGCCCTCGGGACCAAAAACCTAAGTACCCGATCAAAAATCCACGAAAGAGACTGTAGCCGCCGTCATCTCCATCCCTAGATCGGGAGGGATCTGAATCTCTTCCCGGCACCCTACCAGAGAGGGGAATTCACCCTTGAGGCCTTCTTCATCATCATGCAAGCCTCCGGTGTGATGCGTGAGTAGTTCATCTTTGGACTACGGGTCCATGTAGTAGCTAGATGGCTGGTTCTCCTCCTTTGTGCTTTCATGTTTAGATCTTGTGATCTCCGTTCATGATCAAGATCATCTATTTGTAATTCTGCATGTTGTGTTTGCGGGGATCCGATGGATATTGAGATGCCATTTCAGATTGATTATTGATTCTATCATGTCTTTGTTATTTGTGATCTTGCATGCTTTCCGTTGTTAGTAGCTATCTTGGCCAAGTAGATGCTAGCAACTCCAAGAGTTAGTATTTATGCTCAATAGTGGGTTCATGCCTCTGGTAATCTGGGGAAGTGACATAAATCTCTAAGGTACTAGATGTGTTGTTGCTACTAGGGAGAAAACAACAATCCTTTGTTCATAGAACAATCGTATTGTTTACTTTACACGCAATTCGTAAAGCAATAATCTGTTGCTTGCAACTTAATACTGGAGGGGGTTCGAATGATAACCTAAAGGTGGATTATTAGTCATAGATGCAGTTGGATGGCGGTCTATGTATAATGTTGTAATGCCCAATCAAGTTCCAAAGGAGTCAAGATGATTAGTATATGCATGTATTGCTTTCTCGATGTTTGTCAATTGCCCCCATTATAACAAAAACCTACCATAGAGGCATTCTTCTTGAGACACTTCCTATTTTGTCTCTTTAGAAGTCACGTAGAGACATTTTGCATCTTGTGGAGACAATTTTTGAGACACTTAAGGATGATTATCAAATATAGAGACATCAGTTAAGACATTTTTCCGAAGGAATAGGATTTTCATTTTAGAGACAAATTTTGAGGCATTCTAAATTGTCACAAAAAGTTATATATAGGCAATCATTGAGACACACTGTAAAATGTCTTTACATTTTATGTAAAGACACTATTTGAGGCATTTTGCTTGTTGTCTAGAGACATTTGTTCTATGTTTTAGCCCTAATGTGCTATATTCAAAAGAAATTCATTCTAGATGTAAACAAGATCTTATGTAAGGTTGAGATGGTTAGAGTAATATGTCTTTATCATCAAGGTCAAGAGTTCAAGGATTGCCTTTGACATATTGTTATGGTATTTTTCACTCTACTTGTAGAGACATAATATAATGCTTCTTTGTTATGTCTTATAAGAAGTATAGACATTATTACTAGTGTCCTTATCCCATAGGGACACTGCCCATAGCGACAATTTTGAGGCAATGTGTAAAATGCCTCTACAAGTATGTAAAAGACAATAAAAGTGTCTCTACATGACCAAAATAGTGCCTCTATGGGCCAGATCTCTTGTAGTGCCCGCTGTAATTTGTTCACCCAGCATGTTATCTATCTTAAGGAGAGCCACCTCTAGTGAACTATGGATCCCGGTCCTTTCTTTTACATACAATCTACAAACTGTTTACTGCTTTGTGTTTACTTTCTGCAAACTATTACTTCCTTCCATTTGATACGTTTAATCCATTGTTTTCAGCAAAACCGGTGAGATTGACAACCTCATCGCAAGTTGGGGACAAAGTTCTGTGGTTGTGTTGTGCAGGTCTCCACATTGCTACTAGCACCGGTAGTGCGCCTCGCTTAGCAACACCTTTGGGGTGTTTCCTTGCTCCTACTGGTTCGATTAAACCTTGGTTTCATAACTGAGGGAAACTTGTTGCTGTGCTCATCATACCTTCCTCTTGGGATTCCCAATGAGCTCTACATCAATACCGAGCCATCACATGTCTGTTCTTCTCACAATCCACATATGTATCCATAGCTAGAGTCATTGGATGTGTGTTCTTTTCACAAACCACATATGGATCCACCAGTATCATTGAATGTGTGTTCTTTTCACAAACCACATATTGATCCACCAGTGTCATTGAATGTGTGTTCTTTTCACAAAACACATTTATAGTCATTGCATGTCTGTTCTTCCCAGAAACCACATATGGATCCATAGCTAGAGTCATTGCATGTGTGTTCTTTTCATTAACAATAGCTAGAGTCATTGCATGTGTGTTCTTTTCACAAACCACATGTGGATCCACCAGAGTTCATTACATGTTTGTTATTTTCACAAACCACATATGGATCCACCCGAGTTTGTTGCATGTGTGTTATGTTCATTAACAACAGCCAGAGTCATTGCATGTGTGTTATTGTCACAAACCACATGGATCCACCAATGTCATGGCATGCCTGTTCTTTTAATGAACCACATATGGATCCACCAGAGTCATTGCATGTGTGTTCTTTTCACAAACCACATAAGGATCCACCAGAGTCATTGCATGTGTGTTCTTTTCGCAAACCACATCTAGAGTCACTGGATTTCTGTTCTTTTCACAAACCACATATGGATCCACCAGTCTCATTGCATATGTGTTCTTTTCATTAACAACAGCTAGAGCCATTGCATGTGTGTTCTTTTCACAAACCACATGTGGATCTACCAGATTTCGTTGCATGTGTGTTCTTTTCATTAACAATAGCTAGAGTCATTGCATGTGTGTTCTTTTCACAAACCACATGTGGATCCACCAATGCCATTGCATGTGTATTCTTTTCATTAACCACATATGGATCCACCAGTGTCATTGCATGTGTGTTCTTTTCATTAACCACATATGGATCCACCAGTGTCATTGCATGGCTGTTCTTTTCACAAACCACATATGGATCCACCAGTTTCATTGCATGTGTGCTCTTTTCATTAACAACAGCTAGAGTCATTGCATGTGTGTTCTTTTCACAAACCACATGTGGATCCCCTAGTGTCATTGCATGTGTGTTCTTTTCATTAACCATAGCTAGAGTCATTGCATTCTTGTTCTTTTCACAAACCACACATGGATCCACCAGTGTCATTGCATGCATGTTCTTTTCACAAACTACATGTGGATCCACTAGTGTCATTGCATGCGTGTTCTTTTCACAAACCACATGGAACCACCAGTGTCATTGCATGGGTGTTCTTTTCGCAAACCATAGCTAGAGTTACTAGATCTCTGTTCTTTTCACAAACCACATATGCATCCTCCAGTTTCATTGCATGTGTGTTCTTTTCATTAACAACATCTAGAGTCATTGCATGTGTGTTCTTTTCACAAACCACATGTGGATCCACCAGTGTCATTGCATGTGTTTTCTTTTCATTAACCACATATGGATCCATCAATGTCATTGCATGTCTGTTCTTTTCACAAACCACATATGGATCCACCAGTGTCATTGCATGCATGTTCTTCTCATTAAAAACAGCTAGAGTCATTGCATGTGTGTTCTTTTCACAAACCACATGTGGATCCACCAGAGTTCATTGCATGTGTGTTCGTTTCATTAACAATAGCTAGAGTCATTGCATGTGTGTTCTTTTCACAAACCACATGTGGATCTAACAGTGTCATTGCATGTGTGTTCTTTTCCTTAACCACATATGGATCCACAAGTGTCATTGGATGGCTGTTCTCCTCACAAACCACATATGGATCCACCAGTTTCACTTCATGTGTGTTCTTTTCATTAACAACAACTAGAGTCATTGCATGTGTGTTCTTTTCACAAACCACATGTGGATCCAACAGTGTCATTACATGTGTGTTCTTTTCATTAACCACATATGAATCCACCAGTGTCATTGCATGTCTGTTCTTTTCACAAACCACATATGGATCCACCAGCTTCATTGCATGTGTCATCTTTTCATTAACAACAACTAGAATCATTGCATATGTGTTCTTTACACAAACCACATGTGGATCCACCAGAGTTAATTGCATGTGTGTTCTTTTCATTATCAACAGCTAGATTCATTGCATGTGTGTTCTTTTCACAAACCACATGTGGATCCACCAGTGTCATTGCATGTGTGTTCTTTTCACAAACCACATGTGGACCTACAAGAGTTCACTAGATCTCTATTCTTTTCACAAACCACATATGGATCCACCAGTTTCATTGCATGTGTTTTCTTTTCATTAACAACAGGTAGAGTCATTGCATGTGTGTTCTTTTCACAAACCACATGTGGATCCACAAGAGTTCACTAAATCTCTGTTCTTTTCATTAACAACAGCTAGAGTCATTGCATGTGTGTTCCTTTCACAAACCACATGTGGATCCACCAGTGTCATTGCATGTGTGTTCTTTTCATTAACCACATATGGATCCACCCGTGTCATTGCATGGGTATTCTCCTCACAAACCACATATGGATCCACAAGTTTCATTGCATGTGTGTTCTTTTCATAAACAACAGCTGAAGTCATTGCATGTGTGTTCTTTTCACAAACCACATGTGGATCCACCAGAGTTCATTGCATGTGTGTTCTTTTCATTAACAACAGCTAGAGTCATTGCATGCGTGTTCTTTTCACAAACGACATGTGGATCCTCCAGTGTCATTGCATGTGTGTTCTTTTCATGAACCACATATGGATCCCCTAGTGTCATTGCATGTGTGTTCTTTTCATTAACCATAGCTAGTCATTGCAATCTTGTTCTTTTCACAAACCACACATGGATCCACCAGTGTCATTGCATGCCTGTTCTTTTCACAAACCACATGTGGATCCACTAGAGTCATTGCATGCGTGTTGTTTTCACAAACCACATGGAACCACCAGTGTTATTACATGTGTGTTATTTTAATAAACCACAGGTAGAGTCACCGGATCTCTGTTCTTCTCACAAACCACATATGGATCCACCCGTTTCATTGCATGTGTGTTCTTTCCATTAATAACATCTAGAGTTATTGCATGTGTGTTCTTTTCACACACCATATGTGGATCCACAAGTGTCATTGCATGTGTCTTATTTTCATTAACCACATATGGATCGACCAGAGTCATTGCATTTGTGTTCTTTTCATGAACCACACGTGGATCCACCAGAGTTCATTGCTTGTCTGTTATTTTCATTAACCACAACTAGAGTCATTGCATGTGTGTTCTTTTCACAAACCACATGTGGATCCACCAGAGTTTATTGCATGTCTCATCTTTTCATTTACAACAGCTAGAGTCACTGGATCTCTGTTCTTTTCAAAAACCACATGTGGATCCACCAGAGTTCATTGTATGTGTTTTCTTTTCATTAACAACAGTTAGAGTCACTGCATGTGTGTTATTTTCACAAACCACATGTGGATCCACCTGTGTCATTGCATGTGCGTTCTTTTCATTAACCACATATGGATCCACCAGTGTCATTGCATGTGTGTTCTTTTCATTAACCACATATGTATCCACCAGTGTTATTGCATGGTTGTTCTCCTCACAAACCACATACGGATCCACCAGTTTCATGGCATGTGTTTTCTTTTCATTAACAACAGCTAGAGTCATTGCATTTGTGTTCTTTTCACAAACCACATGTGGATCCACCAGTGTCATTGCATGTGTTTTCTTTTCATTAACCACATATGGATCCACCACTGTCATTGCATGTATGTTCTTCTCACAAACCACATATGGATCCACCAGACTCATTGCATGTGTGTTCTTTTCATTAGCAACAGCTAGAGTCATTGCATGTGTGTTATTTTCACAAACCACATATGGATCCACCAGAGTTCATTGCATGTGTGTTCTTTTCATTAACAACAACTAGAATCATTGCATGTGTGCTCTTTTCCCAAACCACATGTGGATCCACCAGTGTCATCGCATGTGTGTTCTTTTCACAAACCACATGTGGATCCGCAAGAGTTCATTGCATGTGTATTCTTTTCATTAACAACACTTAGAGTCAATGCATGTGTGTTATTTTCACAAACCACATGTGGATCCACCAGTGTCATTGCCTGTGTCTTCTTTTCATTAACCACATATAGATCCACCAATGTCATTGCATGCCTTTTCTTTTCACAAACCATATATGGATCCACTAGTTTCATTGCATGTGTGTTCTTTCCATTAACAACAGCTAGAGTCATTGCATATGTGTTATTTTCACAAACCACATGTGGATCTACAAGAGTTCACTGGATCTCTTTTCTTTTCACAAACCACATATGGATCCACTAGTTTCATTGCATGTTTGTTCTTTTCATTAACAACATGTAGAGTCACTGGATCTCTGTTCTTTTTAGAAACCACATGTGGATCCACCAGAGTTCATTGCATGTGTGTTCTTTTCATTAACAACAGCTATATTCATTGCATGTGTGTTCTTTTCACAAACCACATGTGGATCCACCAGTGTCATTGCATGTGTGTTCTTTTCATGAACCACATATGGATCCCCTAGTGTCATTGCATGTGTGTTCTTTTCATTAACCATAGCTAGAGTCATTGCATTCTTGTTCTTTTCACAAACCACACATCGATCCACCAGTGTCATTGCATGCCTGTTCTTTTCACAAACAACATGTGGATCCACTAGAGTCATTGCATGCGTGTTCTTTTCACAAACCACATGGAACCACTAGTGTTATTACATGTGTGTTATTTTAATAAACCACATGTAGAGTCACCGGATCTCTGTTCTTCTCACAAACCACATATGGATCCACCCGTTTCATTGCATGTGTGTTCTTTCCATTAACAACAGCTAGAGTTATTGCATGTGTGTTCTTTTCACAAACCATATGTGGATCCACAAGTGTCATTGCATGTGTCTTCTTTTCATTAACCACATATGGATCGACCAGAGTCATTGCATTTGTGTTCTTTTCATGAACCACACGTGGATCCACCAGAGTTCATTGCTTGTCTGTTATTTTCATTAACCACAACTAGAGTCATTGCATGTGTGTTCTTTTCACAAACCACATGTGGATCCACCAGAGTTTATTGCATGTCTGATCTTTTCATTTACAACAGCTAGAGTCACTGGATCTCTGTTCTTTTCAAAAACCACATGTGGATCCACCAGAGTTCATTGTATGTGTTTTCTTTTCATTAACAACAGTTAGAGTCACTACATGTGTGTTCTTTTCACAAACCACATGTGGATCCACCAGTGTCATTGCATGTGTGTTCTTTTCATTAACCACATATGGATCCACCAGTGTCATTGCATGTGTGTTCTTTTCATTAACCACATATGTATCCACCAGTGTCATTGCATGGTTGTTCTCCTCACAAACCACATATGGATCCACCAGTTTCAGTGCATGTGTTTTATTTTCATTAACAACAGCTAGAGTCATTGCATCTGTGTTCTTTTCGCAAACCACATGTGGATCCACCATTGTCATTGCATGTGTTTTCTTTTCATTAACCACATATGGATCCACCACTGTCATTGCATGTCTGTTCTCCTCACAAACCACATATGGATCCACCAGAGTCATTGCATGTGTGTACTTTTCATTAACAACAGATAGAGTCATTGCATGTGTGTTATTTTCACAAACCACATATGGATCCACCAGAGTTCATTGCATGTGTGTTCTTTTCATTAACAACAGCTAGAATCATGCATGTGTGTTCTTTTCCCAAACCACATGTGGATCCACCAGTGTCATTACATGTGTGTTCTTTTCACAAACCACATGTGGATCCACAAGAGTTCACTGAATCTCTGTTCTTTTCACAAACCACATATGGATCTACCAGTTTCATTGCATGTGTGTTCTTTTCATTAACAACAGCTAGAGTCATTGCATGTGTGTTCTTTTCAGAAACCACATGGGGATCCACCAGTGTCATTGCATGTGTTTTCTTTTCATTAACCACATATGGATCCACCAGTGTCATTGCATGTCTGTTCTCCTCACAAACCACATATGGATCCACCAGAGTCATTGCATTTGTGTTCTTTTCAATAACAATAGCTAGAGTGATTGCATGTGTGTTCTTTTCACAAACTACATATGGATCCACCAAAGTTCATTGCATCTCTGTTCTTTTCATTAACACCAGCTAGAGGCATTGCATGTGTCTTCTTTTCACAAACCACATGTGGATCCACCAGTGTCATTGCATGCATGTTCTTTTCACAAACTACATGTGGATCAACAAGAGTTCACTGGATCTCTGTTCTTTTCAGAAACCACATATGGATCCACTAGTTTCATTGCATGTGTGTTCTTTTCATTAACAACAACTAGAGTCATTGCATGTGTGTTCTTTTCACAAACCACATGTGCATCCACAAGAGTTCACTGGATCTCTGTTCTTTTCATTAACAACAGCTAGAGTCATTGCATGTGTGTTGTTTTCACAAACCACATTTGGATCCACTAGTGTCATTGCATGTGTGTTCTTTTCATTAACCACATACGGATCCACCAGTGTCATTGCATGGCTGTTCTCCTCACAAACCACATATGGATCCACCAGTTTCATTGCATGTCTATTATTTTCGGTAACAACAGCTAGAGTCATTGCATGTGTGTTCTCTTCACAAACCATATGTGGATCAATCAGTGTCATTGCATGTGTGTTCTTTTAATTAACCACATAGACCAGTGTCATTGCATGTCTGTTCTTTTCACAAACCACATATGGATCCACCAGTTTCATTTCATGTGTGTTCTTTGCATTAACAACATCTAGAGTCATTGCATGTGTGTTCATTTCACAAACCAAATGTGGATCCACCAGATTTCATTGCATGTGTGTTCTTTTCATTAACAACAGCTAGAGTCATTGCATGTGTGTTCATTTCACAAACCACATGTGGATCCACCAGAGTTCATTGCATGTGTGTTCTTTTCATTAACAACAACTAGAGTCATTGCATGTGTGTTCTTTTCATAAACCAAATGTGGATTCACCAGTGTCATTGAATGTGTGTTGTTTTCATTAACCACATATGGATCCACTAATGTCATTGCATGTTTGTTCTCCTCACAAACCACATATGGATCCCCTAGTGTCATTGCATGTGAGTTCTTCTCACAAACCACAACTAGAGTTATTGCATGTGTGTTCTTTTCACAAACAACATATGGATCCACAAGTGTTCACTAGATGTCTATTCTTCTCACAAACCACATATGGATCCACCGGAGTTCATTGCATGTGTGTTCTTTTCATTAACAACAGCTAGAGCCATTGCATGTGTTTTCTTTTCACAAACCACATGGATACAGCTAGAGTCATTGGATGCTTATTCTTTTCACAAAACACATGTGGATCCACCAGAGTCATTGCATGTGTGTTCTTTTCACAAACCACATGGAACCACCAGTTTTATTGAGTGTGTGATCTTTTAATAAACAACAGCTAGAGACACTGGATCTCTGTTCTTCTCACAAACCACATATGGATCCACCAGTTTAATTGCATGCGTGTTCTTTTCATTAACAACATCTAGAGTCATTGCATGTGTGTTCTTTTCACAAACCACATGTGGATCCACCAATGCCATTGCATGTGTATGCTTTTCATTAACCACATATGGATCCACCAGTGTCATTGCATGTGTGTTCTTTTCACAAACCACATATGGATCCACCAGTTTCATTGCATGTGTGTTCTTTTCATTAATAACACCTAGAGTCATCGCCTGTGTGTTCTTTTCACAAACCACAATGTGGAACCACCAGAGTTCATTGCATGTGTATTCTTTTCATTAACAACACTTCAATGCATGTGTGTTATTTTCACAAACCACATGTGGATCCACCAATGTCATTGCCTGTGCCTTCTTTTCATTAACCACATATAGATCCACCAATGTCATTGCATGCCTTTTCTTTTCACAAACCATATATGGATCCACTAGTTTCATTGCATGTGTGTTCTTTCCATTAACAACAACTAGAGTCATTGCACATGTGTTATTTTCACAAACCACATGTGGATCTACAAGAGTTCACTAGATCTCTTTTCTTTTCACAAACCACATATGGATCCACTAGTTTCATTGCATGTTTGTTCATTTCATTAACAACATGTAGAGTCACTGGATCACTGTTCTTTTTAGAAACCACATGTGGATCCACCAGAGTTCATTGCATGTGTGTTCTTTTCATTAACAACAGCTATATTCATTGCATGTGTGTTCTTTTCACAAACCACATGTGGATCCACCAGTGTCATTGCATGTGTGTTCTTTTCATGAACCACATATGGATCCCCTAGTGTCATTGCATGTGTGTTCTTTTCATTAACCATAGCTAGAGTCATTGCATTCTTGTTCTTTTCACAAACCACACATCGATCCACCAGTGTCATTGCATGCCTGTTCTTTTCACAAACAACATGTGGATCCACTAGAGTCATTGCATGCATGTTCTTTTCACAAACCACATGGAACCACTAGTGTTATTACATGTGTGTTATTTTAATAAACCACATGTAGAGTCACCGGATCTCTGTTCTTCTCACAAACCACATGTGGATCCACCCGTTTCATTGCATGTGTGTTCTTTCCATTAACAACAGCTAGAGTTATTGCATGTGTGTTCTTTTCACAAACCATATGTGGATCCACAAGTGTCATTGCATGTGTCTTCTTTTCATTAACCACATATGGATCGACCAGAGTCATTGCATTTGTGTTCTTTTCATGAACACATTGGATCCACCAGAGTTCATTGCTTGTCTGTTATTTTCATTAACCACAACTAGAGTCATTGCATGTGTGTTCTTTTCACAAACCACATGTGGATCCACCAGAGTTTATTGCATGTCTGATCTTTTCATTTACAACAGCTAGAGTCACTGGATCTCTGTTCTTTTCAAAAACCACATGTGGATCCACCAGAGTTCATTGTATGTGTTTTCTTTTCATTAACAATAGTTAGAGTCACTACATGTGTGTTCTTTTCACAAACCACATGTGGATCCACCAGTGTCATTGCATGTGTGTTCTTTTCATTAACCACATATGGATCCACCAGTGTCATTGCATGTGTGTTCTTTTCATTAACCACATATGTATCCACCAGTGTCATTGCATGGTTGTTCTCCTCACAAACCACATATGGATCCACCAGTTTTAGTGCATGTGTTTTATTTTCATTAACAACAGCTAGAGTCATTGCATCTGTGTTCTTTTCGCAAACCACATGTGGATCCACCATTGTTAGTGCATGTGTTTTCTTTTCATTAACCACATATGGATCTACCACTGTCATTGCATGTCTGTTCTCCTCACAAACCACATATGGATCCACCAGAGTCATTGCATGTGTGTTCTTTTCATTAACAACAGCTAGAGTCATTGCATGTGTGTTATTTTCACAAACCACATATGGATCCACCAGAGTTCATTGCATGTGTGTTCTTTTCATTAACAACAGCTAGAATCATGCATGTGTGTTCTTTTCCCAAACCACATGTGGATCCACCAGTGTCATTACATGTGTGTTCTTTTCACAAACCACATGTGGATCCACAAGAGTTCACTGAATCTCTGTTCTTTTCACAAACCACATATGGATCTACCAGTTTCATTGCATGTGTGTTCTTTTCATTAACAACAGCTAGAGTCATTGCATGTGTGTTCTTTTCAGAAACCACATGGGGATCCACCAGTGTCATTGCATGTGTTTTCTTTTCATTAACCACATATGGATCCACCAGTGTCATTGCATGTCTGTTCTCCTCACAAACCACATATGGATCCACCAGAGTCATTGCATGTGTGTTCTTTTCAATAACAATAGCTAGAGTGATTGCATGTGTGTTCTTTTCACAAACTACATATGGATCCACCAAAGTTCATTGCATCTCTGTTCTTTTCATTAACACCAGCTAGAGGCATTGCATGTGTCTTCTTTTCACAAACCACATGTGGATCCACCAGTGTCATTGCATGCTGTTCTTTTCACAAACTACATGTGGATCAACAAGAGTTCACTGGATCTCTGTTCTTTTCACAAACCACATATGGATCCACTAGTTTCATTGCATGTGTGTTCTTTTCATTAACAACAACTAGAGTCATTGCATGTGTGTTATTTTCACAAACCACATGTGCATCCACAAGAGTTCACTGGATCTCTGTTCTTTTCATTAACAACAGCAAGAGTCATTGCATGTGTGTTGTTTTCACAAACCACATTTGGATCCACTAGTGTCATTGCATGTGTGTTCTTTTCATTAACCACATACGGATCCACCAGTGTCATTGCATGGCTGTTCTCCTCACAAACCACATATGGATCCACCAGTTTCATTGCATGTCTATTATTTTCGGTAACAACAGCTAGAGTCATTGCATGTGTGTTCTCTTCACAAACCATATGTGGATCAACCAGTGTCATTGCATGTGTGTTCTTTTAATTAACCACATAGACCAGTGTCATTGCATGTCTGTTCTTTTCACAAACCACATATGGATCCACCAGTTTCATTTCATGTGTGTTCTTTGCATTAACAACATCTAGAGTCATTGCATGTGTGTTCATTTCACAAACCACATGTGGATCCACCAGATTTCATTGCATGTGTGTTCTTTTCATTAACAACAGCTAGAGTCATTGCATGTGTGTTCATTTCACAAACCACATGTGGATCCACCAGAGTTCATTGCATGTGTGTTCTTTTCATTAACAACAGCTAGAGTCATTGCATGTGTGTTCTTTTCATAAACCAAATGTGGATTCACCAGTGTTATTGAATGTGTGTTGTTTTCATTAACCACATACGGATCCACTAATGTCATTGCATGTTTGTTCTCCTCACAAACCACATATGGATCCCCTAGTGTCATTGCATGTGAGTTCTTCTCACAAACCACAACTAGAGTTATTGCATGTGTGTTCTTTTCACAAACAACATATGGATCCACAAGAGTGCACTGGATGTCTATTCTTCTCACAAACCACATATGGATCCACCGGAGTTCATTGCATGTGTGTTCTTTTTATTAACAACAGCTAGAGCCATTGCATGTGTTTTCTTTTCACAAACCACATGGATACAGCTAGAGTCATTGGATGCTTATTCTTTTCACAAAATACATGTGGATCCACCAGAGTCATTGCATGTGTGTTCTTTTCACAAACCACATAGAACCACCAGTTTTATTGAGTGTGTGTTCTTTAATAAACCACAGCTAGAGACACTGGATCTCTGTTCTTCTCACAAACCACATATGGATCCACCAGTTTAATTGCATGCGTGTTCTTTTCATTAACAACAGCTAGAGTCATTGCATGTGTGTTCTTTTCACAAACCACATGTGGATCCACCAATGCCATTGCATGTGTATGCTTTTCATTAACCACATATGGATCCACCAGTGTCATTGCATGTGTGTTCTTTTCACAAACCACAAATGGATCCACCAGTTTCATTGCATGTGTGTTCTTTTCATTACTAACACCTAGAGTCATCGCATGTGTGTTCTTTTCACAAACCACATGTGGAACCACCAGAGTTCATTGCATGTGTATTCTTTTCATTAACAACACTTAGAGTCAATGCATGTGTGTTATTTTCACAAACCACATGTGGATCCACCAGTGTCATTGCCTGTGTCTTCTTTTCATTAACCACATATAGATCCACCAATGTCATTGCATGCCTTTTCTTTTCACAAACCACATATGGATCCACTAGTGTCATTGCATGTGTGTTCTTTCCATTAACAACAGCTAGAGTCATTGCATATGTGTTATTTTCACAAACCACATGTGGATCTACAAGAGTTCACTGGATCTCTTTTCTTTTCACAAACCACATATGGATCCACTAGTTTCATTGCATGTTTGTTCATTTCATTAACAACATGTAGAGTCACTGGATCTCTGTTCTTTTTAGAAACCACATGTGGATCCACCAGAGTTCATTGCATGTGTGTTCTTTTCATTAACAACAGCTATATTCATTGCATGTGTGTTCTTTTCACAAACCACATGTGGATCCACCAGTGTCATTGCATGTGTGTTCTTTTCAGTAACCACATATGGATCCACCAGTGTCATTGCATGGCTGTTCTTTTCACAAACCACATATGGATCCACCAGTTTCATTGCATGTGTGTTCTTTTCATTAACAACAGCTAGAGTCATTGCATGTGTGTTCATTTCACAAACCACATGTGGATCCACCAGAGTTCATTGCATCTGTGTTCTTTTCATTAACAACAGCTAGAGTCATTGCATGTGTGTTCTTTTCACAAACCACATGTGGATCCACCTGTGTCATTGCATGTGTGTTCTTTTCATTAACCACATATGGATCCACTAGTGTCATTGCATGTCTGTTCTCCTCACAAACCACATATGGATCCCCTAGTGTCATTGCATTTGAGTTCTTGTCACAAACCACAACTAGAGTCATTGCATGTGTGTTCTTTTCACAAACCACATATGGATCCACAAGAGTTTACCGGATGTCTGTTCTTCTCAAAAACCAGATATGGATCCACGAGAGTTCATTGCATGTGTGTTCTTTTCATTAACAACAGCTAGAGCCATTGCATGTGTATTCTTTTCACAAACCGCATGGATACAACTAGAGTCATTGCATACCTATTCTTTTCACAAACCACATGTGGATCCACCAGAGTCATTGCATGTGTGTTCTTTTCACAAACCACATGGAACCAGCCGTGTTATTGCATGTGTGTTCTTTTAATAAACCACACCTAGAGGCACTGGATCTCTGTTGTTCTCACAAACCACATATGGATCCACCAGTTTCATTGAATGTGTGTTCTTCTCATTAACAACAGCTAGAGTTATTGCATGTGTGTTCTTTTCACAAATCACATGTGGATCCACCAGTGCCATTGCATGTGTTTTCTTTTCATTAACCACATATGGATCCACCAGTGTCATTGCATGTGTGTTCTTTTCACAAACCACATATGGATCCACCAGTTTCATTGCATGCGTGTTCTTTTCAATAATAATAGCTAGAGTGATTGCATGTGTGTTCTTTTCACAAACTACATATGGATCCACCAAAGTTCATTGCATCTTTGTTCTTTTCATTAACACCAGCTAGAGGCATTGCATGTGTGTTCTTTTCACAAACCACATCTCGATCCACCAGTTTCATTGCATGTGTGTTCTTTTGATTAACAACAGCTAGAGTCATTGGATGTGTGTTCTATTCACAAACCACATGTGGAACCACCAGATTTATTGCATGTGTGTTCTTTTAATTAACAACAGCTAGAGTCATTGCATGTGTGTTCTTTTCACAAACGACATCTGGATCCACCAGTGTCATTGCCTGTGTATTCTTTTCATTAACCACATATAGATCCACCAATTTCATTGCATGTCTGTTCTTTTCACAAACCACATATGGGTCCACCAGTTTCATTGCATGTGTGTTCTTTTCATTAACAACAGCTAGAGTCATTGCATGTGTGTTCTTTTCACAAACCACATGTAGATCTACAAGAGTTCACTGGATCTCTTTTCTTTTCACAAACCACATGTAGATCTACAAGAGTTCATTGGATCTCTTATCTTTTCACAAACCACATCTAGAGTCCCTGGATCTCTGTTCTTTTCACAAACCACATGTGGATCCACCAGAGTTCATTGCATGTGTGTTATTTTCACAAACCACATGGAACCACGAGTGTTATTGCATGTGTGTTCTTTTAATAAACCACAGCTAGAGTCACTAGATCTCTATTCTTCTCACAAACCACATATGGATCCACCAATTTCATTGCATGTGTGTTCTTTTCATTAACAATAGCTAGAGTCATTGCATGTGTGTTCTTTTCACAAACCACATGTGGATCCACCAGTGCCATTGTATGTGTATTCTTTTCATTAACCACATATGGATCCACCAGTGTCATTGCATGTGTGTTCTTTTCACAAACCACATCTGGATTGTCACATCCCAAGATTTTCCAAATCTTGTAATGTGAAAAATAAAATAACAAAATAAATTTTTGTTGAAAATCAGGGTGAAAAGAAACTTTTGTTTCTAAAAGGAGACTTGAAATCCCATCTTGAACAAACCTTGGCAGAAGTTTGAATTCAACAAAAATCCAAATCAAGGGAAATGCATTCCTCAATGAATGTATCTGGAAATTTGAACACCTGGAAAATAAATCCAAAACCCTAAACCCTAATGGAAGGAAATCATTTTCCAAAGTATCTCCAAATCCATGGATTTGATCCATACCAAATTTGATCAACAAATAATCACAAAGGATCAAGAAAGACCTTAGAGATTGGTTTCACTTAGTTTGGAACCATAAGCAAAATCTTAGAAGTATAATAAGAGAAGGAAATTGAAATTTCCAAAGCCAATAAAGCCCTTACCAAAGCCCATACCAAATGGTGAACAAATAATCCTAAAGGGATTTATAAAGATAAACATTTATCAAAGGAAAGTAAATTGTTTTGGAAACACTGTTTTAGATCTTTTAATAAAAAAACTTTGGTTTCAAATGAAAAGATAAGCCAAATTAATTTTGGCCAAGCTTTTGTAATAAAATATTTTGTTTTGATAAAATGAGTAAAGGTTTATTTAAATAAAATAATGAGGATTTAAATATCCAATTTTATTTAAGTAAAGGCTTTTCCCATTTTAAATGAACACCAAGTATTTTATTACTACTTTGAAATCTTTTATTAAAAGGTTTTGCTTTGATTAAAATGAGTAAAGGATTATTTAAATAAAATAATAAGGATTTAAATATCCAATTTTATTTAAGTAAAGGCTTTCCCATTTTAATTAAAACACCAAAACTTATTTATTTATTTAAATAAGTTTCCAAGTATTCTTTTATTTTTCAAATTAAACCTTCTGGTTTGGTTTTGAAAATAATTGGAATTCAAATGGAAATTTTATTTGAATAAATCAAACACTATTAAACAACTAAAGATCCATTTTATTTAATGGATCCTAAATTAAATAAAATTATTATTTCATTTTGAGATTTGGATTATGTTTTTAAACAGAACCAAATTCAAAGTATAAAGTTGAGTGATTGTTTGAATTGTTTGAACCTTGTTTGATTGTTTGAAAAATTGTTTGAAATTCAAAACAGAAAAGAATTAGAAAAGGAAAAAGATTTAGACAGAAAAAAAAAATAAGAAAACAGGCTCAGCCCAATAGGCCCAGTCGAGCCCAGTCTACTCCCTCTCCCCCGAAGAAACCTTTTCTCACTCAGAAACAGACCCACTGAGCCAATGACAGCCGGACCCACTTCTCCCTCTCACTCACTCGCTGACGAGATGACCCCACCTCCTCTTACTCCTCCCCCCGAACCGTTTTTCTTCACCAACTAAACAACCCGCAAAGAGACTGGCAAGTGGACCCCATTCCCTTTCTTTTCCCCACTGACCAGAGGACCCCACTGCCACCTCCTTCTTCGTCCTCCCCGCGACCCCGTCTCCCCCTCACAGCGCGGCCGTTTCTGCCTTGATTTCTCGCGCTTCAATTCGCCTTAACGCCGTGTTAATTCCTCGCCGTGACGACGCCCATTTAACCGCCTCCCTCTCCTCTGTCATTTCCCCCAGACCTCACGCCTCGAGAGCCTCCAGGCTGCCCTCAATCGAAGCCGCACCCTCACTGCTCCAACCACCGTCTCCGGCCGATTCTAGCCAGCACACGCTGCCCCTTGACCTCTCGACCACGCACACATACTACACACTCCCTGGCGCTTCTGTCCGTGCCTCCCATTCGACCGCGGGCGCCCCAGATCGTCGGCAAGGACGAGCTCAAACGCGCCACCGTCTGTCTGCAAACTCCGGCAACGTTCCCCGGTAAGCCTCGACCGCCCCGAGCCCTCTCGTTCACGCCCATAGCTCCGACATGATCTCCTGCATCTAACTGCATCGTTGTTATGCTTTGAGGTGATCCACGACTGCCTCCGACCGTGGGCGAGCCAACCGCCGCCACGAACTCCGGCGAGCAATCAAGGATAGCCCCGAGCGCCCCTTGACCAACCGCGAGTACATTAAGCATCACCGTGACCCCCTGAGCCCGGTGAGAAACCCCTCCTTCTCCCTCACTTCCTGTATCGCCAGCACCGTCATCGACCGACCGCTCCGCCGCCGTTAGCCACCGCAGCGCCGCCAGTGGATGGTCTGAGGGATTGCAGCCGTTCGATCTAGATCGGGCGGATACGATAGAACCACTTAAACGCGAATGGGTACGCACCCGGTACCGTGCGATCAAACTTGATCCAACGCTCCACGTTGCCGATCCACACCGAACCGGTACGGGCGAATAATATTAAGACGCGTGGCACTAGATCTGTTTAAAAGAGATTTGAAAACAGAAACTTTTGCCAATTTCAAACCCATGTATCTTTTGATCCACACGTCCAAATTTTACAAATTTGATGTCGTTGGAATCAGCAAGACAAGCTCTAGCCAACCCTGCCCTTAGTTTAGCAAATAGTATTTGTTAGCTTGTTTGATTTTGCAGATTCTTTTGTGTGCTTGCTAACATTAGAAAAATCATTTAAAAATGATTCTTAGGTTAAAACCTTTGCAAATTGGTTTGTTGTGACCTTACTGACCCTAGGAACCAACCCATAGTTTGGAAAATGATTTTGGAAAAGAATAGGATGGATTAATTAGTTTAGTCCATTTCTAGCTAATTAAAAACCATTGTTTTGTTTATGAAAATGCTTTCATAAAGAAAACTTTGAGAAAATGTTTTGGACCAAACCTACTGACCCAAACACCAAGTTTTGCAATAGCAACTCATTTGGTGAACCCTATAGGTTAGTGCCTTAGTAAAAATATTTATACACCACATAGAATGACACTTTGTTTTGAAAATGGTTTTATAGTGAAACCTTTTGCAAATGACTTAGCCACTTCACAAAATGACCAATAGGTGTGCCCAAATGTCTATGACCCATTAGGAACCCCTTTTCAAACAAATCAAAGCTTGGCATGCTTGCATGCATTACTTGAACTTTGCCACTTTGGTAAATGACCAATTTGGATCTTACAAAGTTTAGGAATCTAATAGAGACCCTCTTTGCAAATGACTTTGCCATTTTGGTAAATGACAAATTTGGAACATACAAAGTTAGAAGCCTAGTGAAGACCATCCTTACAATAGAACCAACCTTTGCATGCTTATGCATGACTTAGATCCCATTACTTTGTGTGTGAAAAATTGTTTGTTTGACTTTGTTATTTTATGTGTGTAGTTTTGCTTGATTGGTAGATTAAGTTTGTGCCTTGCTTGATTGAATTGTAGTGACTTGAAGAGTGTGAGTGTTGCAAGGACAAGGAGTGAACCTATACCCTCTACCAAAAAGGCAAGTGATATCTTCATGAATATTCCATACCTATATTTTATACTTGCATTAGATATATTTTGTTAGGACTTGCATGCTACTTTTGTCAATTGATGATGGGAAATCCTATTTAGAATAGAATGCTAGAATTGCTAGGAAAATTCCCTAAGGATAAGTTGCCATGCCATGCTTAGCCTAGCTACTAGAAAACAAGGGTGGTTTATATATTCACACTATGGAAAAATATTCTAAGTCTAAGGACTTGTTTTTATTTAACAAAACAACTAAGTTAATGAATCACCTGGGTGGAATGGAAAGAATGGGATATGTTGAGTGGTTACACAAGGCCAGGGGTACTGGTGAACCTTGTGTATCTCACTTGTGGATGGCCACCCAGGAACAAAGAGATTTGAGTTGTCAAATGTTGAGAAGCTTCAAGTGCAACCACTTGGTAATATGGGCTCTGCCATGATCTTAGGATGCTGGAACTTAGTCTCTTGGACAGTGGGTGGTAGATGGGATGATAGGTTGGAGCGCGTCCATTTGACTAAGGAAAGGCTACTGAAGGATCATGTCTTGGGAAACCAAGGCTTGTGGGGAAAGTGCACCACCTCTACAGAGTGTAAAACCTAAGTACTTAGCCATGTCCCTGGTAAAGGACAATTTGAGCATCAAGACATGGAAACTTCAAGAATCTCATCACTCCAATTTCTAAATAAAACTTGTGGGTGAACAAGGGTTAAAAGGATCTTCAGTCATTGATTGGTAGATGCCCTGAGTGGATCTGGAGTCTTTGATTGATAGATGCCTTGGGTGTTTTGTGCCAAGCAAAACTTAGTATTTTCAAAAGTTAGGGAAAAATCTATTTTGAGCAAAGCAAGCCTAAGCTCCACCAGCCAAATGCATATAGTATTATAGTCCACTTAAAATATACTAAGGTATCACTTGCCAATACAATTCAAATGTATTGACCCTTGTGGCTGTAACTTATGATGTTGCAGGTTTGATTGATTTAGTGAAGATTGATTGATTAGGATTACAAAGTCTACAACCAACATCTGCCTGTGGCACTTTGAAGATGAAGGACCCATGACTATAGTTATTCATGCAATGTAATGTAAATAGCCAATGAGCTATGTTTGATGTAATAAAATTATTTTATTCCTGGTTATAAAGTTGTATATGACCTTTGTTTCTTGATATTACATCTAAACTGTGGATGCTAGCTATTGATCCAGGGACTAGCATTGTAAACACATGGGACTCAATCTTATTAAAGGTTGGGGGCCATCGAATGGTATCAGAGCATTGTGTTGCCTGTAGGATTTGTAACCCTAGGATTGGACAAAAACCCTTAGAAAAATAGGAGTTGTCTTATTCCAAAAACTTATTTACAAAACAATCTTGTAAACTCTTTCCTCAACCATTTTGGTTTCAACTCTACTTCTCTTCTACTTCAAAACTTGATGGAAAATCCTACCCCATGACCAAAGACTACACTATGTGCAAAGGACTTCTTCAACACTTTCAACTCTAATGACTTCAACTTCTTCAACTCCAATGACTTCAGCATTTTCAGCATGTTCACCAAGGACTTCCAACTTGGATACCACTAAGGACTACAAGAGAGACAAGAAATTTTGCTCAAGAATTGAAGACTAAGGAAACACAACTTAGAAAGAACCATCATCACCTTTGAAGATTTGTGACCAAGAAGAATCATCCAAGGAAACAAAGATCTCATTCAAGAAGAATCAACCAAGAAGGATGGAAAGATCACAAGTGAACCATATAGATGGACCACCATATTTTAGTTAAGTCAAACCCACCAACTTATGTGGTGTAACAAAAATATTTTGTTGCCTAAGTATGTGCTTGAAACTGTTGTTTGAGTGAAATGTTTGGTTTGTGATTGCTTGCATTTTGCTTGTGTGAAATGTGAAGTGTGTGAATAGAATTGACTTCTTAGAAAAACCTTTTGCCTATTCTAATCCCAATCCAACCCAAACAGATGACTTCTCCAAGAGACTCCAACATCAAGGATGGTGACAACAACAACAACCAAGAGGACAGCATGAGAGAACTCATAGCAACCCAACACCAGTTGAACCAACTAACAACTCAGCTTTTAGCCAATAACAATGGACTAGACCCAGCCATACAAAGGATTTTGAAACTTCAATCCCAACTGTTGCAAGGATTGGTTACTCAAGTGATCAACATGGAAGAAAACTATCCCAAGGAGTGTATGACAACAAGGATGACAAGAATATTATTCTAGAAGGAACCCAAGCTAGCAATACTTTTGGATACAAGGATCATGCACCCAAGGAGCATGAAGATCAATGCCCCAAGAAGAGAGAAAGATCTCCCACCTATGAAGAACAAGAACCAGAAGAACCCCTAGCTTTGGAGAAACCCAAGAAGAAGAGGAAGAAATGCCCCAACCCAAACAAGAAGGATATTACTCAAGAGCAATGTTACACTTGCAAAGAGATGGGACACTATTACAATGAATGCCCAGAAAAGAAGAACCAAGGAAATAAGCAAGAGGCAATGATACTAAAGGAAAAGAAAGATATCAGCCAACTGATATGTTACAATTGCAAGAACCCAGGACACTATGCAAGCAATTGTCCAGAAAAGATGAAGAACAAGTTGAACAAGTCTATGGAGAAACTCAACCTTGGCCCATGAGTCAAGTGAGAAAATAAAGGACACGATGCAGAAGTTTTCCAAGATTCCAAGCAAGCCAAGATGTAGTTTAGTTGGAAAATTTTTAAGGGTGGTAGTACCCTAGTTGCTTTTGAGCCAACTTATAACCCCTAGCCTTCCCAAATCTCGGGACGAGATTTATTTTAAGGGTGGTAGCCTGTCACATCCCAAGATTTTCCAAATCTTGTAATGTGAAAAATAAAATAACAAAATAAATTTTTGTTGAAAATCAGGGTGAAAAGAAACTTTTGTTTCTAAAAGGAGACTTGAAATCCCATCTTGAACAAACCTTGGCAGAAGTTTGAATTCAACAAAAATCCAAATCAAGGGAAATGCATTCCTCAATGAATGTATCTGGAAATTTGAACACCTGGAAAATAAATCCAAAACCCTAAACCCTAATGGAAGGAAATCATTTTCCAAAGTATCTCCAAATCCATGGATTTGATCCATACCAAATTTGATCAACAAATAATCACAAAGGATCAAGAAAGACCTTAGAGATTGGTTTCACTTAGTTTGGAACCATAAGCAAAATCTTAGAAGTATAATAAGAGAAGGAAATTGAAATTTCCAAAGCCAATAAAACCCTTACCAAAGCCCATACCAAATGGTGAACAAATAATCCTAAAGGGATTTATAAAGATAAACATTTATCAAAGGAAAGTAAATTGTTTTGGAAACACTGTTTTAGATCTTTTAATAAAAAAACTTTGGTTTCAAATGAAAAGATAAGCCAAATTAATTTTGGCCAAGCTTTTGTAATAAAATATTTTGTTTTGATAAAATGAGTAAAGGTTTATTTAAATAAAATAATGAGGATTTAAATATCCAATTTTATTTAAGTAAAGGCTTTTCCCATTTTAAATGAACACCAAGTATTTTATTACTTTGAAATCTTTTATTAAAAGGTTTTGCTTTGATTAAAATGAGTAAAGGATTATTTAAATAAAATAATAAGGATTTAAATATCCAATTTTATTTAAGTAAAGGCTTTCCCATTTTAATTAAAACACCAAAACTTATTTATTTATTTAAATAAGTTTCCAAGTATTCTTTTATTTTTCAAATTAAACCTTGGTTTGGTTTTGAAAATAATTGGAATTCAAATGGAAATTTTATTTGAATAAATCAAACACTATTAAACAACTAAAGATCCATTTTATTTAATGGATCCTAAATTAAATAAAATTATTATTTCATTTTGAGATTTGGATTATGTTTTTAAACAGAACCAAATTCAAAGTATAAAGATGAGTGATTGTTTGAATTGTTTGAACCTTGTTTGATTGTTTGAAAAATTGTTTGAAATTCAAAACAGAAAAGAATTAGAAAAGGAAAAAGATTTAGACAGAAAAAAAAAATAAGAAAACAGGCTCAGCCCAATAGGCCCAGTCGAGCCCAGTCTACTCCCTCTCCCCCGAAGAAACCTTTTCTCACTCGTAAATGTAATCCATCGAGCCAATGACAGCCGGACCCACTTCTCCCTCTCACTCACTCGCTGACGAGATGACCCCACCTCCTCTTACTCCTCCCCCCGAACCGTTTTTCTTCACCAACTAAACAACCCGCAAAGAGACTGGCAAGTGGACCCCATTCCCTTTCTTTTCCCCACTGACCAGAGGACCCCACTGCCACCTCCTTCTTCGTCCTCATGACCCGTCTCCCCTCACAAGCCGTTGCCGCCTTTGATTTCTCGCGCTTCAATTCGCTTAACGCCAGTTAATTCCTCGCCGTGACGCCCATTTAACCGCCTCTCCTCTCCTCTATTTCCCAGACCTCACGCCTCGAGAGCCTCCAGGCTGCCCTCAATCGAAGCCGCACCCTCACTGCTCCAACCATCGTCTCCGGCCGATTCTAGCCAGCACACGCTGCCCCTTGACCTCTCGACCACGCACACATACTACACACTCCCTGGCGCTTCTGTCCGTGCCTCCCATTCGACCGCGGGCGCCCCAGATCGTCGGCAAGGACGAGCTCAAACGCGCCACCGTCTGTCTGCAAACTCCGGCAACGTTCCCCGGTAAGCCTCGACCGCCCCGAGCCCTCTCGTTCACGCCCATAGCTCCGACATGATCTCCTGCATCTAACTGCATCGTTGTTATGCTTTGAGGTGATCCACAGCACCGTCTCCGACCGTGGACAGAGCCAACCGTCGCCGCCACGAACTCCGGCGAGCAATCAAGGATAGCCCCGAGCGCCCCTTGACCAACCGCGAGTACATTAAGCATCACCGTGACCCCCTGAGCCCGGTGAGAAACCCCTCCTTCTCCCTCACTTCCTGTATCGCCGGCACCGTCATCGACCGACCGCTCCGCCGCCGTTAGCCACCGCAGCGCCGCCAGTTGATGGTCTGAGGGATTGCAGCCGTTCGATCTAGATCGGGCGGATACGATAGAACCACTTAAACACGAATGGGTACGCACCCGGTACCGTGCGATCAAACTTGATCCAACGCTCCACGTTGCCGATCCACACCGAACCGGTACGGGCGAATAATATTAAGACGCGTGGCACTAGATCTGTTTAAAAGAGATTTGAAAACAGAAACTTTTGCCAATTTCAAACCCATGTATCTTTTGATCCACACGTCCAAATTTTACAAATTTGATGTCGTTGGAATCAGCAAGACAAGCTCTAGCCAACCCTGCCCTTAGTTTAGCAAATAGTATTTGTTAGCTTGTTTGATTTTGCAGATTCTTTTGTGTGCTTGCTAACATTAGAAAAATCATTTAAAAATGATTCTTAGGTTAAAACCTTTGCAAATTGGTTTGTTGTGACCTTACTGACCCTAGGAACCAACCCATAGTTTGGAAAATGATTTTGGAAAAGAATAGGATGGATTAATTAGTTTAGTCCATTTCTAGCTAATTAAAAACCATTGTTTTGTTTATGAAAATGCTTTCATAAAGAAAACTTTGAGAAAATGTTTTGGACCAAACCTACTGACCCAAACACCAAGTTTTGCAATAGCAACTCATTTGGTGAACCCTATAGGTTAGTGCCTTAGTAAAAATATTTATACACCACATAGAATGACACTTTGTTTTGAAAATGGTTTTATAGTGAAACCTTTTGCAAATGACTTAGCCACTTCACAAAATGACCAATAGGTGTGCCCAAATGTCTATGACCCATTAGGAACCCCTTTTTCAAACAAATCAAAGCTTGGCATGCTTGCATGCATTACTTGAACTTTGCCACTTTGGTAAATGACCAATTTGGATCTTACAAAGTTTAGGAATCTAATAGAGACCCTCTTTGCAAATGACTTTGCCATTTTGGTAAATGACCAATTTGGAACTTACAAAGTTAGAAGCCTAGTGAAGACCATCCTTACAATAGAACCAACCTTTGCATGCTTATGCATGACTTAGATCCCATTACTTTGTGTGTGAAAAATTGTTTGTTTGACTTTGTTATTTTATGTGTGTAGTTTTGCTTGATTGGTAGATTAAGTTTGTGCCTGCTTGATTGAATTGTAGTGACTTGAAGAGTGTGAGTGTTGCAAGGACAAGGAGTGAACCTATACCCTCTACCAAAAAGGCAAGTGATATCTTCATGAATATTCCATACCTATATTTTATACTTGCATTAGATATATTTTGTTAGGACTTGCATGCTACTTTTGTCAATTGATGATGGGAAATCCTATTTAGAATAGAATGCTAGAATTGCTAGGAAAATTCCCTAAGGATAAGTTGCCATGCCATGCTTAGCCTAGCTACTAGAAAACAAGGGTGGTTTATATATTCACACTATGGAAAAATATTCTAAGTCTAAGGACTTGTTTTTATTTAACAAAACAACTAAGTTAATGAATCACCTGGGTGGAATGGAAAGAATGGGATATGTTGAGTGGTTACACAAGGCCAGTCTTGGTGAACCTTGTGTATCTCACTTGTGGATGGCCACCCAGGAACAAAGAGATTTGAGTTGTCAAATGTTGAGAAGCTTCAAGTGCAACCACTTGGTAATATGGGCTCTGCCATGATCTTAGGATGCTGGAACTTAGTCTCTTGGACAGTGGGTGGTAGATGGGATGATAGGTTGGAGCGCGTCCATTTGACTAAGGAAAGGCTACTGAAGGATCATGTCTTGGGAAACCAAGGCTTGTGGGAAAGTGCACCACCTCTACAGAGTGTAAAACCTAAGTACTTAGCCATGTCCCTGGTAAAGGACAATTTGAGCATCAAGACATGGAAACTTCAAGAATCTCATCACTCCAATTTCTAAATAAAACTTGTGGGTGAACAAGGGTTAAAAGGATCTTCAGTCATTGATTGGTAGATGCCCTGAGTGGATCTGGAGTCTTTGATTGATAGATGCCTTGGGTGTTTTGTGCCAAGCAAAACTTAGTATTTTCAAAAGTTAGGGAAAAATCTATTTTGAGCAAAGCAAGCCTAAGCTCCACCAGCCAAATGCATATAGTATTATAGTCCACTTAAAATATACTAAGGTATCACTTGCCAATACAATTCAAATGTATTGACCCTTGTGGCTGTAACTTATGATGTTGCAGGTTTGATTGATTTAGTGAAGATTGATTGATTAGGATTACAAAGTCTACAACCAACATCTGTGGCACTTTGAAGATGAAGGACCCATGACTATAGTTATTCCGCTGCAATGTAATGTAAATAGCCAATGAGCTATGTTTGATGTAATAAAATTATTTTATTCCTGGTTATAAAGTTGTATATGACCTTTGTTTCTTGATATTACATCTAAACTGTGGATGCTAGCTATTGATCCAGGGACTAGCATTGTAAACACATGGGACTCAATCTTATTAAAGGTTGGGGACGCTATAGAATGGTATCAGAGCATTGTGTTGCCTGTAGGATTTGTAACCCTAGGATTGGACAAAAACCCTTAGAAAAATAGGAGTTGTCTTATTCCAAAAACTTATTTACAAAACAATCTTGTAAACTCTTTCCTCAACCATTTTGGTTTCAACTCTACTTCTCTTCTACTTCAAAACTTGATGGAAAATCCTACCCCATGACCAAAGACTACACTATGTGCAAAGGACTTCTTCAACACTTTCAACTCTAATGACTTCAACTTCTTCAACTCCAATGACTTCAGCATTTTCAGCATGTTCACCAAGGACTTCCAACTTGGATACCACTAAGGACTACAAGAGAGACAAGAAATTTTGCTCAAGAATTGAAGACTAAGGAAACACAACTTAGAAAGAACCATCATCACCTTTGAAGATTTGTGACCAAGAAGAATCATCCAAGGAAACAAAGATCTCATTCAAGAAGAATCAACCAAGAAGGATGGAAAGATCACAAGTGAACCATATAGATGGACCACCATATTTTAGTTAAGTCAAACCCACCAACTTATGTGGTGTAACAAAAATATTTTGTTGCCTAAGTATGTGCTTGAAACTGTTGTTTGAGTGAAATGTTTGGTTTGTGATTGCTTGCATTTTGCTTGTGTGAAATGTGAAGTGTGTGAATAGAATTGACTTCTTAGAAAAACCTTTTGCCTATTCTAATCCCAATCCAACCCAAACAGATGACTTCTCCAAGAGACTCCAACATCAAGGATGGTGACAACAACAACAACCAAGAGGAAGGCATGAGAGAACTCATAGCAACCCAACACCAGTTGAACCAACTAACAACTCAGCTTTTAGCCAATAACAATGGACTAGACCCAGCCATACAAAGGATTTTGAAACTTCAATCCCAACTGTTGCAAGGATTGGTTACTCAAGTGATCAACATGGAAGAAAACTATCCCAAGGAGTGTATGACAACAAGGATGACAAGAATATTATTCTAGAAGGAACCCAAGCTAGCAATACTTTTGGATACAAGGATCATGCACCCAAGGAGCATGAAGATCAATGCCCCAAGAAGAGAGAAAGATCTCCCACCTATGAAGAACAAGAACCAGAAGAACCCCTAGCTTTGGAGAAACCCAAGAAGAAGAGGAAGAAATGCCCCAACCCAAACAAGAAGGATATTACTCAAGAGCAATGTTACACTTGCAAAGAGATGGGACACTATTACAATGAATGCCCAGAAAAGAAGAACCAAGGAAATAAGCAAGAGGCAATGATACTAAAGGAAAAGAAAGATATCAGCCAACTGATATGTTACAATTGCAAGAACCCAGGACACTATGCAAGCAATTGTCCAGAAAAGATGAAGAACAAGTTGAACAAGTCTATGGAGAAACTCAACCTTGGCCCATGAGTCAAGTGAGAAAATAAAGGACACGATGCAGAAGTTTTCCAAGATTCCAAGCAAGCCAAGATGTAGTTTAGTTGGAAAATTTTTAAGGGTGGTAGTACCCTAGTTGCTTTTGAGCCAACTTATAACCCCTAGCCTTCCCAAATCTCGGACTAGATTTATTTTAAGTGGTAGCCTGTCACATCCCAAGATTTTCCAAATCTTGTAATGTGAAAATAAAATAACAAAATAAATTTTGTTGAAAATCAGGGTGAAAAGAAACTTTTGTTTCTAAAAGGAGACTTGAAATCCCATCTTGAACAAACCTTGGCAGAAGTTTGAATTCAACAAAAATCCAAATCAAGGGAAATGCATTCCTCAATGAATGTATCTGGAAATTTGAACACCTGGAAAATAAATCCAAAACCCTAAACCCTAATGGAAGGAAATCATTTTCCAAAGTATCTCCAAATCCATGGATTTGATCCATACCAAATTTGATCAACAAATAATCACAAAGGATCAAGAAAGACCTTAGAGATTGGTTTCACTTAGTTTGGAACCATAAGCAAAATCTTAGAAGTATAATAAGAGAAGGAAATTGAAATTTCCAAAGCCAATAAAACCCTTAACAAAGCCCATACCAAATGGTGAACAAATAATCCTAAAGGGATTTATAAAGATAAACATTTATCAAAGGAAAGTAAATTGTTTTGGAAACACTGTTTTAGATCTTTTAATAAAAAAACTTTGGTTTCAAATGAAAAGATAAGCCAAATTAATTTTGGCCAAGCTTTTGTAATAAAATATTTTGTTTTGATAAAATGAGTAAAGGTTTATTTAAATAAAATAATGAGGATTTAAATATCCAATTTTATTTAAGTAAAGGCTTTTCCCATTTTAAATGAACACCAAGTATTTTATTACTACTTTGAAATCTTTTATTAAAAGGTTTTGCTTTGATTAAAATGAGTAAAGGATTATTTAAATAAAATAATAAGGATTTAAATATCCAATTTTATTTAAGTAAAGGCTTTCCCATTTTAATTAAAACACCAAAACTTATTTATTTATTTAAATAAGTTTCCAAGTATTCTTTTATTTTTCAAATTAAACCTTCTGGTTTGGTTTTGAAAATAATTGGAATTCAAATGGAAATTTTATTTGAATAAATCAAACACTATTAAACAACTAAAGATCCATTTTATTTAATGGATCCTAAATTAAATAAAATTATTATTTCATTTTGAGATTTGGATTATGTTTTTAAACAGAACCAAATTCAAAGTATAAAGTTGAGTGATTGTTTGAATTGTTTGAACCTTGTTTGATTGTTTGAAAAATTGTTTGAAATTCAAAACAGAAAAGAATTAGAAAAGGAAAAAGATTTAGACAGAAAAAAAAAATAAGAAAACAGGCTCAGCCCAATAGGCCCAGTGAGCCAGTCTACTCCCTCTCCCCCGAAGAAACCTTTTCTCACTCAGAAACAGACCCACTGAGCCAATGACAGCCGGACCCACTTCTCCCTCTCACTCACTCGCTGACGAGATGACCCCACCTCCTCTTACTCCTCCCCCCGAACCGTTTTTCTTCACCAACTAAACAACCCGCAAAGAGACTGGCAAGTGGACCCCATTCCCTTTCTTTTCCCCATCGACCGGAGGACCCCATCGCCACCTCCTTCTTCGTCCTCCCCATGACCGTCTCCCTCCTCACAGTAGCCGTTTCGCCTTGATTTCTCGGCTTCAATTCGCTTAACGCCAGTTAATTCCTCGCCGTGACGACGCCCATTTAACCGCCTCCTCTCCTCTCATTTCCCCAGACCACGCCTCGAGAGCCTCCAGGCTGCCCTCAATCGAAGCCGCACCCTCACTGCTCCAACCATCGTCTCCGGCCGATTCTAGCCAGCACACGCTGCCCCTTGACCTCTCGACCACGCACACATACTACACACTCCCTGGCGCTTCTGTCCGTGCCTCCCATTCGACCGCGGGCGCCCAGATCGTCGGCAGGACGAGCTCAACGCGCCACCGTCATCGCAAACTCCGCAACGTCCCGGTAAGCCTCGACCGCCCGAGCCCTCTTGTTCACGCCCATAGCTCGACATGATCTCCGCATCTAATCGCATCGTTGTTATGCTTTGAGGTGATCCACAAGACCGCCTCCGACCGTGGGATGAGCCAACCGTCGCCGCCATTTAACTCCGGCGAGCAATCAAGGATAGCCCCGAGCGCCCCTTGACCAACCGCGAGTACATTAAGCATCACCGTGACCCCCTGAGCCCGGTGAGAAACCCCTCCTTCTCCCTCACTTCCTGTATCGCCGGCACCGTCATCGACCGACCGCTCCGCCCGTTAGCTAGCCACCGCCAGCTTGATGGTCTCGAGGGATTGCGGCCGTTCGATCTAGATCGGGCGGATACGATAGAACCACTTAAACACGAATGGGTACGCACCCGGTACCGTGCGATCAAACTTGATCCAACGCTCCACGTTGCCGATCCACACCGAACCGGTACGGGCGAATAATATTAAGACGCGTGGCACTAGATCTGTTTAAAAGAGATTTGAAAACAGAAACTTTTGCCAATTTCAAACCCATGTATCTTTTGATCCACGTCCAAATTTTACAAATTTGATGTCGTTGGAATCAGCAAGACAAGCTCTAGCCAACCCTGCCCTTAGTTTAGCAAATAGTATTTGTTAGCTTGTTTGATTTTGCAGATTCTTTTGTGTGCTTGCTAACATTAGAAAAATCATTTAAAAATGATTCTTAGGTTAAAACCTTTGCAAATTGGTTTGTTGTGACCTTACTGACCCTAGGAACCAACCCATAGTTTGGAAAATGATTTTGGAAAAGAATAGGATGGATTAATTAGTTTAGTCCATTTCTAGCTAATTAAAAACCATTGTTTTGTTTATGAAAATGCTTTCATAAAGAAAACTTTGAGAAAATGTTTTGGACCAAACCTACTGACCCAAACACCAAGTTTTGCAATAGCAACTCATTTGGTGAACCCTATAGGTTAGTGCCTTAGTAAAAATATTTATACACCACATAGAATGACACTTTGTTTTGAAAATGGTTTTATAGTGAAACCTTTTGCAAATGACTTAGCCACTTCACAAAATGACCAATAGGTGTGCCCAAATGTCTATGACCCATTAGGAACCCCTTTTTCAAACAAATCAAAGCTTGGCATGCTTGCATGCATTACTTGAACTTTGCCACTTTGGTAAATGACCAATTTGGATCTTACAAAGTTTAGGAATCTAATAGAGACCCTCTTTGCAAATGACTTTGCCATTTTGGTAAATGACCAATTTGGAACTTACAAAGTTAGAAGCCTAGTGAAGACCATCCTTACAATAGAACCAACCTTTGCATGCTTATGCATGACTTAGATCCCATTACTTTGTGTGTGAAAAATTGTTTGTTTGACTTTGTTATTTTATGTGTGTAGTTTTGCTTGATTGGTAGATTAAGTTTGTGCCTTGCTTGATTGAATTGTAGTGACTTGAAGAGTGTGAGTGTTTCAAGGACAAGGAGTGAACCTATACCCTCTACCAAAAAAGGCAAGTGATATCTTCATGAATATTCCATACCTATATTTTATACTTGCATTAGATATATTTTGTTAGGACTTGCATGCTACTTTTGTCAATTGATGATGGGAAATCCTATTTAGAATAGAATGCTAGAATTGCTAGGAAAATTCCCTAAGGATAAGTTGCCATGCCATGCTTAGCCTAGCTACTAGAAAACAAGGGTGGTTTATATATTCACACTATGGAAAAATATTCTAAGTCTAAGGACTTGTTTTTATTTAACAAAACAACTAAGTTAATGAATCACCTGGGTGGAATGGAAAGAATGGGATATGTTGAGTGGTTACACAAGGCCAGGGGTACTGGTGAACCTTGTGTATCTCACTTGTGGATGGCCACCCAGGAACAAAGAGATTTGAGTTGTCAAATGTTGAGAAGCTTCAAGTGCAACCACTTGGTAATATGGGCTCTGCCATGATCTTAGGATGCTGGAACTTAGTCTCTTGGACAGTGGGTGGTAGATGGGATGATAGGTTGGAGCGCGTCCATTTGACTAAGGAAAGGCTACTGAAGGATCATGTCTTGGGAAACCAAGGCTTGTGGGGAAAGTGCACCACCTCTACAGAGTGTAAAACCTAAGTACTTAGCCATGTCCCTGGTAAAGGACAATTTGAGCATCAAGACATGGAAACTTCAAGAATCTCATCACTCCAATTTCTAAATAAAACTTGTGGGTGAACAAGGGTTAAAAGGATCTTCAGTCATTGATTGGTAGATGCCCTGAGTGGATCTGGAGTCTTTGATTGATAGATGCCTTGGGTGTTTTGTGCCAAGCAAAACTTAGTATTTTCAAAAGTTAGGGAAAAATCTATTTTGAGCAAAGCAAGCCTAAGCTCCACCAGCCAAATGCATATAGTATTATAGTCCACTTAAAATATACTAAGGTATCACTTGCCAATACAATTCAAATGTATTGACCCTTGTGGCTGTAACTTATGATGTTGCAGGTTTGATTGATTTAGTGAAGATTGATTGATTAGGATTACAAAGTCTACAACCAACATCTGCCTGTGGCACTTTGAAGATGAAGGACCCATGACTATAGTTATTCCGCTGCAATGTAATGTAAATAGCCAATGAGCTATGTTTGATGTAATAAAATTATTTTATTCCTGGTTATAAAGTTGTATATGACCTTTGTTTCTTGATATTACATCTAAACTGTGGATGCTAGCTATTGATCCAGGGACTAGCATTGTAAACACAGGGGACTCAATCTTATTAAAGGTTGGGGACGCTACAGAATGGTATCAGAGCATTGTGTTGCCTGTAGGATTTGTAACCCTAGGATTGGACAAAAACCCTTAGAAAAATAGGAGTTGTCTTATTCCAAAAACTTATTTACAAAACAATCTTGTAAACTCTTTCCTCAACCATTTTGGTTTCAACTCTACTTCTCTTCTACTTCAAAACTTGATGGAAAATCCTACCCCATGACCAAAGACTACACTATGTGCAAAGGACTTCTTCAACACTTTCAACTCTAATGACTTCAACTTCTTCAACTCCAATGACTTCAGCATTTTCAGCATGTTCACCAAGGACTTCCAACTTGGATACCACTAAGGACTACAAGAGAGACAAGAAATTTTGCTCAAGAATTGAAGACTAAGGAAACACAACTTAGAAAGAACCATCATCACCTTTGAAGATTTGTGACCAAGAAGAATCATCCAAGGAAACAAAGATCTCATTCAAGAAGAATCAACCAAGAAGGATGGAAAGATCACAAGTGAACCATATAGATGGACCACCATATTTTAGTTAAGTCAAACCCACCAACTTATGTGGTGTAACAAAAATATTTTGTTGCCTAAGTATGTGCTTGAAACTGTTGTTTGAGTGAAATGTTTGGTTTGTGATTGCTTGCATTTTGCTTGTGTGAAATGTGAAGTGTGTGAATAGAATTGACTTCTTAGAAAAACCTTTTGCCTATTCTAATCCCAATCCAACCCAAACAGATGACTTCTCCAAGAGACTCCAACATCAAGGATGGTGACAACAACAACAACCAAGAGGACAGCATGAGAGAACTCATAGCAACCCAACACCAGTTGAACCAACTAACAACTCAGCTTTTAGCCAATAACAATGGACTAGACCCAGCCATACAAAGGATTTTGAAACTTCAATCCCAACTGTTGCAAGGATTGGTTACTCAAGTGATCAACATGGAAGAAAACTATCCCAAGGAGTGTATGACAACAAGGATGACAAGAATATTATTCTAGAAGGAACCCAAGCTAGCAATACTTTTGGATACAAGGATCATGCACCCAAGGAGCATGAAGATCAATGCCCCAAGAAGAGAGAAAGATCTCCCACCTATGAAGAACAAGAACCAGAAGAACCCCTAGCTTTGGAGAAACCCAAGAAGAAGAGGAAGAAATGCCCCAACCCAAACAAGAAGGATATTACTCAAGAGCAATGTTACACTTGCAAAGAGATGGGACACTATTACAATGAATCCCCAAAAAAGAAGAACCAAGGAAATAAGCAAGAGGCAATGATACTAAAGGAAAAGAAAGATATCAGCCAACTGATATGTTACAATTGCAAGAACCCAGGACACTATGTAAATAGCCAATGAGCTATGTTTGATGTAATAAAATTATTTTATTCCTGGTTATAAAGTTGTATATGACCTTTGTTTCTTGATATTACATCTAAACTGTGGATGCTAGCTATTGATCCAGGGACTAGCATTGTAAACACAGGGGACTCAATCTTATTAAAGGTTGGGGACGCTACATGGATCCACCAGTTTCATTGCATGTGTGTTCTTTTCATTAACAACAACTAGAGTCATTGCATGTGTGTTCTTTTCACAAACCACATGTGGAACCACTAGTGTCATTGCATGTGTCTTCTTTCCGTTAACCACATATAGATCCACCAATGTCTTTGCATGTCCGTTCTTTTCACAAACCACATATGGATCCACCAGTTTCATTGCATGTGTGTTCTTCTCATTAACAATAGCTAGAGTCATTGCATGTGTGTTCTTTTCACAAACCGCATGTAGATCTACAAGAGTTCACTGGATCTCTTTTCTTTTCACAAACCACATGTAGATCTACAAGAGTTCACTGGATCTCTTTTCTTTTCACAAACCACATATGGATCCGCCAGAGTTCATTGCATGTGTGTTCTTTTCATTAACAATAGCTAGAGCCATTGCATGTGTGTTATTTTCACAAACCACGTGGATACAGCTAGAGTCATTGCATGCCTATTCTTTTCACAAACCACATGTGGATCCACCAGAGTCATTGCATGTGTGTTCTTTTCACAAACCACATGGAACCACGAGTGTTATTGCATGTGTGTTCTTTTAATAAACCACAGCTAGAGTCACTAGATCTCTGTTCTTCTCACAAACCACATATGGATCCACCAGTTTCATTGCATGTGTGTTCTTTTCATTAACAATAGCTAGAGTCATTGAATGTGTGTTCTTTTCACAAACCACATGTGGATCCACCAGTGCCATTGCATGTGTATTCTTTTCATCAACCACACATGGATCCACCAGTGTTATTGCATGTGTGTTCTTTTCACAAACCACGTATGGATCCACCAGTTTCATTGCATGTGTGTTCTTTTCATTAACAACAACTAGAGTCATCGCATGTGTGTTCTTTTCACAAACCACAGGTGGAACCACTAGAGTTCATTGCATGTGTGTTCTTTTCATTAACAACACCTATAGTTAATGCATGTGTGTTCTTTTCACAAACCACATGTGGATCCACCAGTGTCATTGCCTGTTTCTTCTTTTTATTAACCACATATAGATCCACCAATGTCATTGCATGTCTGTTCTTTTCACAAACCACATATGGATCCACTAGTTTCATTGCATGTGTGTTCTTTTCATTATCAACTTCTAAAAGTCATTGCATATGTGTTCTATTCACAAACCACATGTGGATCTATAAGAGTTCACTGGATCTCTTTTCTTTTCACAAACCACATATGGATCCACCAGTTTCATTGCATGTCTGTTCTTTTCATTAACAACATCTAGAGTCATTGGATCTCTGTTCTTTTCACAAACCACATGTGGATCCACCATAGTTCATTGAATGTGTGTTCTTTTCATTAACAACAACTAGATTCATTGCATGTGTGTTCTTTTCACAAACCACATGTGGATCTACCAGTGTCATTGCATGTGTGTTCTTTTCATTAACCACATATGGATCCACCAGTGTCATTGCATGGCTATTCTTTTCACAAACCACATATGGATCCACCAGTTTCATTGCATGTGTGTTCTTTTCATTAACAACAGCTAGAGTCATTGCATGTGTGTTCATTTCACAAACCACATGTGGATCCACCAGAGTTCATTTCACGTGTGTTCTTTTCATTAACAACATCTAGAGTCATTGCATGTGTGTTCTTTTCACAAACAACATGTGGATCCACCAGTGTCATTGCATGTGTGTTCTTTTCATTAACCACATATGGATCCACTAGTGTCATTGCATGTCTGTTCTCCTCACAAACCACATATGGATCCCCTAGTGTCATTGCATGTGAGTTCTTCTCACAAAACAAAACTAGAGTCATTGCATGTGTGTTCTTTTCACAAACCACATATGGATCCACAAGAGTTCACTGGATGTCTGTTCTTCTCATAAACCACATATGGATCCACCAGACTTCATTGCAAGTGTGTTCTTTTCATTAACAACAGCAAGAGCCATTGCATGTGTGTTCTTTTCACAAACCACATGGATACAACTAGAGTCATTGCATGCCTATTTTTTTCACAAACCACATGTGGATCCACTAGAGTCATCGCATGTGTGTTCTTTTAACAAACCACATGGAACCACTAGTGTTATTGCATGTATGTTCTTTTAATAAACCACAGCTAGAGTCACTGGATATCTGTTCTTCTCACAAACACATATGGATCCACCAGTTTCATTGCATGTGTGTTCTTTTCATTAACAACAGCTAGAGTCATTGCATGTGTGTTCTTTTCACAAACCACATGTGGACCACCAGTGCCATTGCATGTGTATTCTTTTCATTAACCACATATGGATTCACCAGTGTTAGTGCATGTGTGTTCTTTTCGCAAACCACATATGGATCCACGAGTTTCATTGCATGTGTGTTATTTGCATTAACAACAGCTAGAGTCATTGCATGTGTGCTGTTTTCACAAACCACATGTGGAACCACCAGAGTTCATTGCATGTGTGTTCTTTTCACAAACCACATGTGGATCCACCAGTGTCATTGCTTATGTATTCTTTTCATTAACCACATATAGATCCACCAATGTCATTGCATGTCTGTTCTTTTCACAAACCACATATGGGTCCACCAGTTTCATTGCATGTGTGTTATTTTCATTAACAACAGCTAGAGTCATTGCATGTGTGTTCTTTTCACAAACCACATGTAGATCTACAAGAGTTCACTGGATCTCTTTTATTTTCACAAACCACATCTAGAGTCATTGGATCTCTGTTCTTTTCACAAACGACATGTGGATCCACCAGAGTTCATTGCATGTGTGTTATTTTCATTAACAACAACTATATTCATTGCATGTGTGTTCTTTTCACAAACCACATGTGGATCCACCAGTGTCATTGCATGTGTGTTCTTTTCATTAACCACATATGGATCCACGAGTGTAATTGCATGGCTGTTCTTTTCACAAACCACATATGGATCCACAAGTTTCATTGCATGTGTGCTCTTTTCATTAACAACATCTAGATTTATTGCATGTGTGTTCATTTCACAAACCACATGTGGATCCACTAGAGTTCATTGCATGTGTGTTCTTTTCATTAACAACAGCTAGAGTCATTGCATGTGTGTTCTTTTCACAATCCACATGTGGATCCACTAGTGTCATTGCATGTGTGTTCTTTTCATTAACCACATATAGATCCACTAGTGTCATTGCATGTCTGTTCTCCTCACAAACCACATATGGACCCCCTAGTGTCACTGCATGTGAGTTCATCTCACAAACCAAATCTAGAGTCATTGCATGTGTGTTCTTTTCACAAACCACATATGGAACCACAAGAGTTCACTAGATGTCTGTTCTTCTCACAAACCACATATGGATCCACCAGACTTCATTGCAAGTGTGTTCTTTTCATTAACAACAGCTAGAGCCATTGCATGTGTGTTCTTTTCACAAACCACGTGGATACAGTTAGAGTCATTGCATGCCTATTCTTTTCACAAACCACATGTGGATCCACCAGAGTCATTGCATGTGTGTTCTTTTCACAAACCACATGGAACCACGAGTGTTATTGCATGTTTGTTCTTTTAATAAACCACAGCTAGAGTTACTAGATCTTTGTTCTTCTCACAAACCACATACGGATCCACCAGTTTGATTGCATGCGTGTTCTTTTCATTAACAATAGCTAGAGTCATTGCATGTGTGTTCTTTTCACAAACCACATGTGGATCCACCTATGTCATTGCATGTGTGTTCTTTTCATTAACCACATATGGATCCACTAGTGTCATTGCATGTCTGTTCTCCTCACAAACCACATATGGATCCCCTAGTGTCATTGCATGTGAGTTCTTCTCACAAACCACAACTAGAGTCATTGCATGTGTGTTCTTTTCACAAACCACATATGGATCCACAAGAGTTTACTGGATGTCTGTTCTTCTCACAAACCACATATGGATCCACGAGAGTTCATTGCATGTGTGTTCTTTTCATTAACAACAGCTAGAGCCATTGCATGTGTGTTCTGTTCAAAAACCGCATGGATACAGCTAGAGTAATTGCATGCCTATTCTTTTCACAAACCACATGTGGATCCACCAGAGTCATTGGATGTGTGTTATTTTCACAAACCACATGGAACCACCCGTGTTATTGCATGTGTGTTCTTTTAATAAACCACACCTAGAGTCACTGGATCTCCGTTCTTCTCACAAACCACATATGGATCCACCAGTTTCATTGCATGTGTGTTCTTTTCATTCACAACAGCTAGAGTCATTGCATGTGTGTTCTTTTCACAAACCACATGTGGATCCACCAGTACCATTGCATGTGTATTCTTTTCATTAACCACATATGGATCCACTAGTGTCATTGCATGTGTGTTCTTTTCACAAACCACATATGGATCCACCAGTTTCATTGCATGTGTGTTCTTTTGATTAACAACAGCTAGAGTCATTGCATGTGTGTTCTATTCATAAACCACATGTGGAACCACCAGAGTTTATTGCATGTGTGCTCTTTTAATTAACAACAGCTAGAGTCATTGCATGTGTGTTATTTTCACAAACCACATGTGGATCCACCAGTGTCATTGCCTGTGTATTCTTTTCATTAACCACATATAGATCCACCAGTTCCATTGCATGTCTGTTCTTTTCACAAACCACATATGGGTCCACCAGTTTCATTGCATGTGTGTTCTTTTCATTAACAACAGCTAGAGTCAGTGCATGTGTGTTCTTTTCACAAACCACATGTAGATCTACAAGAGTTCACTGGATCTCTTTTCTTTTCACAAACCACATGTAGATCTACAAGAGTTCATTGGATCTCTTATCTTTTCACAAACCACATCCAGAGTCACTGGATCTCTGTTCTTTTCACAAACCACATGTGGATCCACCAGAGTTCATTGCATGTGTGTTATTTTCATTAACAACAACTATATTCATTGCATGTGTGTTCTTTTCACAAACCACATGTGGATCCACCAGTGTCATTGCATGTGTGTTCTTTTCATTAACCACATATGGATCCACGAGTGTCATTGTATGGCTGTTCTTTTCACAAACCACATATGGATCCACAAGTTTCATTGCATGTGTGTTCTTTTCATTAACAACTGCTAGATTCATTGCATGTGTGTTGATTTCATAAACCACATGTGGATCCACTAGAGTTCATTGCATGTGTGTTCTTTTCATTAACCACATATGGATCCACTAGTGTCATTGCATGCCTGTTCTCCTCACAAACCACATATGGACCCCCTAGTGTCACTGCATGTGAGTTCTTCTCACAAACCAAATCTAGAGTCATTGCATGTGTGTTCTTTTCACAAACCACATATGGATCCACAAGAGTTCACTGGATGTCTGTTCTTCTCACAAACCACATATGGATCCACCAGACTTCATTGCAAGTGTGTTCTTTTCATTAACAACAGCTAGAGCCATTGCATGTGTGTTCTTTTCACAAACCACGTGGATACAGCTAGAGTCATTGCATGCCTATTCTTTTCACAAACCACATGTGGATCCACTAGAGTCATTGCATGTGTGTTCTTTTCACAAACCACATGGAACCACGAGTGTTATTGCATGTGTGTTCTTTTAATAAACCACAGCTAGAGTCACTAGATCTCTGTTCTTCTCACACACCACATATGGATCCACCAGTTTCATTGCATATGTGTTCTTTTCATTAACAATAGCTAGAGTCATTGCATGTGTGTTCTTTTCACAAACCACATGTGGATCCACCAGTGCCATTGTATGTGTATTATTTTCATTAACCACATATGGATCCACCAGTGCCATTGCATGTGTGTTCTTTTCACAAACCACATCTGGATCCACCAGTTTCATTGCATGTGTGTTATTTTTATTAACAACAGCTAGAGTCATTGAATGTGTGTTCTTTTCACAAACCACATGTGGATCCACCGTGCCATTGCATGTGTATTCTTTTCATTAACCACACATGGATCCACCAGTGTCATTGCATGTGTGTTCTTTTCACAAACCACGTATGGATCCACCAGTTTCATTGCATGTGTGTTCTTTTCATTAACAACAGCTAGAGTCATCGCATATGTGTTCTTTTCACAAACCACATGTGGAACCACCAGAGTTCATTGCATGTATGTTCTTTTCATTAACAACACCTATAGTTAATGCATGTGTGTTCTTTTCACAAACCACATGTGGATCTACAAGTGTCATTGCCTATTTCTTCTTTTCATTAACCACATATAGATCCACCAATGTCATTGCATGTCTGTTATTTTCACAAACCACATATGGATCCACTAGTTTCATTGCATGTGTGTTCTTTTCATTATCAACTTCTAGAGTCATTGCATATGTGTTCTTTTCACAAACCACATGTGGATCTATAAGAGTTCACTAGATCTCTTTTCTTTTCACAAACCACATATGGATCCACCAGTTTCATTGCATGTCTATTCTTTTCATTAACAACATCTAGAGTCACTGGATCTCTGTTCTTTTCACAAACCACATGTGGATCCACCATAGTTCATTGCATGTGTGTTCTTTTCATTAACAATAGCTAGATTAATTGCATGTGTGTTCTTTTCAGAAACCACATTTTGATCTACCAGTGTCATTGCATGTGTGTTCTTTTCATTAACCACATATGGATCCATCAGTGTCATTGCATGGCTGTTCTTTTCACAAACCACATATGGATCCACCAGTTTCATTGCATGTGTGTTATTTTCATTAACAACAGCTAGTGTCATTGCATGTGTGTTCATTTCACAAACCACATGTGGATCCACTAGAGTTCATTTCACGTGTGTTCTTTTCATTAACAACATCTAGAGTCATTGCATGTGTGTTGTTTTCGCAAACCACATGTGGATCCACCAGTGTCATTGCATGTGTGTTCTTTTCATTAACCACATATGGATCCACTAGTGTCATTGCATGTCTGTTCTCCTCACAAACCACATATGGATCCCCTAGTGTCATTGCATGTGAGTTCTTCTCACAAACCAAAACTAGAGTCATTGCATGTGTGTTCTTTTCACAAACCACATATGGATCCACAAGAGATCACTAGATGTCTGTTCTTCTCACAAACCACATATGGATCCACCAGACTTCATTGCAAGTGTTTTCTTTTCATTAACAACAGCTAGAGCCATTGCATGTGTGTTCTTTTCAGAAACCACATGGATACAACTAGAGTCATTGCATGCCTATTCTTTTCACAAACCACATGTGGATCCACCAGAGTCATCGCATGTGTGTTCTTTTAACAAACCACATGGAACCACTAGTGTTATTGCATGTATGTTCTTTTAATAAACCGTAGCTAGAGTCACTAGATATCCGTTCTTCTCACAAACACATATGGATCCACCAGTTTCATTGCATGTGTGTTCTTTTCATTAACAACAGCTAGAGTCATTGCATGTGTGTTCTTTTCACAAACCACATGTGGATCCACCAGTTCCATTGCATGTGTATTCTTTTCATTAACCACATATGGATTCACCAGTGTCATTGCATGTGTGTTCTTTTCACAAACCACATATGGATCCACCAGTTTCATTGCATGTGTGTTATTTGCATTAAAAACAGCTAGAGTCATTGCATGTGTGCTCTTTTCACAAACCACATGTGGAACCACCAGAGTTCATTGCATGTGTGTTCTTTTCACAAACCACATGTGGATCCACCAGTGTCATTGCTTGTGTATTCTTTTCATTAACCACATATAGATCGACCAATGTCATTGCATGTCTGTTCTTTTCACAAACCACATATGGGTCCACCAGTTTCATTGCATGTGTGTTCTTTTCATTAACAACAGCTAGAATCATTGCATGTGTGTTCTTTTCACAAACCACATGTAGATCTACAAGAGTTCACTAGATCTCTTTTCTTTTCACAAACCACATGTAGATCTACAAGAGTTCATTAGATCTCTTATCTTTTCACAAACCACATCTAGAGTCACTAGATCTCTGTTCTTTTCACAAACCACATGTGGATCCACCAGAGTTCATTGCATGTGTGTTATTTTCATTAACAACAACTATATTCATTGCATGTGTGTTCTTTTCACAAACCACATGTGGATCCACCAGTGTCATTGCATGTGTGTTCTTTTCATTAACCACATATGGATCCACGAGTGTAATTGCATGGCTGTTCTTTTCACAAACCACAGATGGATCCACAAGTTTCATTGCATGTGTGTTCTTTTCATTGACAACATCTAGATTCATTGCATGTATGTTCATTTCACAAACCACATGTGGATCTACTAGAGTTCATTGCATGTGTGTTCTTTTCATTAACAACAGCTAGAGTCATTGCATGTGTGTTCTTTTCACAATCCACATGTGGATCCACTAGTGTGATTAATTGCATGTGTGTTCTTTTCATTAAGCACATATTGATCCACTAGTGTCATTGCATGTCTGTTCTCCTCACAAACCACATATGGACCCCCTAGTGTCACTGCATGTGAGTTCTTCTCACAAACCAAATCTAGAGTCATTGTATGTGTGTTCTTTTCACAAACCACATATGGATCCACAAGAGTTCACTGGATGTCTGTTCTTCTCACAAACCACATATGGATCCACCAGACTTCATTACAAGTGTGTTTTTTTCATTAACAATAGCTAGAGCCATTGCATGTGTGTTCTTTTCACAAACCACATGTGGATCCACCAGAGTCATTGCATGTGTGTTCTTTTCACAAACCACATGGAATCACGAGTGTTATTGCATGTGTGTTCTTTAAATAAACCACAGCTTGAGTCACTACATCTCTGTTCTTCTCACAAACCACATACGGATCCACCAGTTTCATTGCATGTGTGTTCTTTTCATTAACAATAGCTAGAGTCATTGCATGTGTGTTCTTTTCACAAACCACATGTGGATCCACCAATGCCATTGCATGTGTATTCTTTTCATTAACCACATATGGTCCACCAGTGTCATTGCATGTGTGTTCTTTTCAGAAATCGATCCACCAGTTTCATTGCATGTGTGTTCTTTTCATTAACAACTAGAGTCATTGGATGTGTGTTCTTTTCAGAAACCACATGTGGAACCACCAGAGTTCATTGCATGTGTCTTCTTTTCATTAACAACAGCTAGAGTCATTGCATGTGTGTTCTTTTCACAAACCACATGTGGATCCATAAGTGTCATTGCCTGTGTCCTCTTTTCATTAACCACATATAGATCCACCAATATCTTTGCATGCCCGTTCTTTTCACAAACCACATATGGATCCACTAGTTTCATTGCATGTGTGTTCTTCTCATTAACAATAGCTAGAGTCATTGCATGTGTGCTCTTTTCACAAACCACATGTAGATCTACAAGAGTTCACTGGATATCTTTTCTTTTCACAAACCACATATGGATCCACCAGAGTTCATTGCATGTGTGTTCTTTTCATTACGAACACCTATAGTTAATGCATGTGTGTTCTTTTCACAAACCACATGTGGATCTACAAGTGTCATTGCCTATTTCTTCTTTTCTTTAACCACATATAGATCCACCAATGGCATTGCATGTCTGTTCTTTTCACAAACCACATATGGATCCACTAGTTTCATTGCATGTGTGTTCTTTTCATTATCAACTGCTAGAGTCATTGCATATGTGTTCTTTTCACAAACCACATGTGGATCTATAAGAGTTCACTGGATCTCTTTTCTTTTCACAAACCACATATGGATCCACCAGTTTCATTGCATGTCTGTTTTGTTCATTAACAACATCTAGAGTCACTGGATCTCTGTTCTTTTCACAAACCACATGTGGATACACCATAGTTCATTGCATGTGTGTTCTTTTCATTAACAATAGCTAGATTAATTGCATGTGTGTTCTTTTCAGAAACCACATGTGAATCTACCAGTGTCATTGCATGTGTGTTCTTTTCATTAACCACATATGGATCCACCAGTGTTATTGCATGGCTGTTCTTTTCACAAACCACATATGGATCCACCAGTTTCATTGCATGTGTGTTCTTTTCATTACAACAGCTAGAGTCATTGCATGTGTGTTCATTTCACAAACCACATGTGGATCCACTAGAGTTCATTTCACGTGTGTTCTTTTCATTAACAACTTCTAGAGTCATTGCATGTGTGTTGTTTTCGCGAACCACATGTGGATCCAGCAGTGTCATTGCATGTGTGTTCTTTTCATTAACCACATATGGATCCACTAGTGTCATTGCATGTCTGTTCTCCTGACAAACCACATATGGATCCCCTAGTGTCATTGCATGTGAGTTCTTCTCACAAACCAAAACTAGAGTCATTGCATGTGTGTTCTTTTCACAAACCACATATGGATCCACAAGAGTTCACTGGATGTCTGTTCTTCTCACAAACCACATATGGATCCACCAGACTTCATTGCAAGTGTGTTCTTTTCATTATCAACAGCTAGAGCCATTGCATGTGTGTTCTTTTTCGAAACCACATGGATACAACTAGAGTCATTGCATGCCTATTCTTTTCACAAACCACATGTGGATCCACCAGAGTCATCGCATGTGTGTTCTTTTAACAAACCACATGGAACCACTAGTGTTATTGCATGTATGTTCTTTTAATAAACCGTAGCTAGAGTCACTAGATATCCGTTCTTCTCACAAACACATATGGATCCACCAGTTTCATTGCATGTGTGTTCTTTTAATTAACAACAGCTAGAGTCATTGCATGTGTGTTCTTTTCACAAACCACATGTGGATCCACCAGTTCCATTGCATGTGTATTCTTTTCATTAACCACATATGGATTCACCAGTGTCATTGCATGTGTGTTCTTTTCACAAACCACATATGGATCCACCAGTTTCATTGCATGTGTGTTATTTGCATTAACAACAGCTAGAGTCATTGCATGTGTGCTCTTTTCACAAACCACATGTGGAACCACCAGAGTTCATTGCATGTGTGTTCTTTTCACAAACCACATGTGGATCCACCAGTGTCATTGCTTGTGTATTCTTTTCATTAACCACATATAGATCGACCAATGTCATTGCATGTCTGTTCTTTTCACAAACCACATATGGGTCCACCAGTTTCATTGCATGTGTGTTCTTTTCATTAACAACAACTAGAATCATTGCATGTGTGTTCTTTTCACAAACCACATGTAGATCTACAAGAGTTCACTGGATCTCTTTTCTTTTCACAAACCACATGTAGATCTACAAGAGTTCATTAGATCTCTTATCTTTTCACAAACCACATCTAGAGTCACTGGATCTCTGTTCTTTTCACAAACCACATGTGGATCCACCAGAGTTCATTGCATGTGTGTTATTTTCATTAACAACAACTATATTCATTGCATGTGTGTTCTTTTCACAAACCACATGTGGATCCACCAGTGTCATTGCATGTGTGTTCATTTCATTAACCACATATGGATCCACGAGTGTAATTGCATGGATATTCTTTTCACAAACCACAGATGGATCCACAAGTTTCATTGCATGTGTGTTCTTTTCATTAACAACATCTAGATTCATTGCATGTATGTTCATTTCACAAACCACATGTGGATCTACTAGAGTTCATTGCATGTGTGTTCTTTTCATTAACAACAGCTAGAGTCATTGCATGTGTGTTCTTTTCACAATCCACATGTGGATCCACTAGTGTGATTAATTGCATGTGTGTTCTTTTCATTAACCACATATTGATCCACTAGTGTCATTGCATGTCTGTTCTCCTCACAAACCACATATGGACCCCCTAGTGTCACTGCATGTGAGTTCTTCTCACAAACCAAATCTAGAGTCATAGTATGTGTGTTCTTTTCACAAACCACATATGGATCCACAAGAGTTCACTTGATGTCTGTTCTTCTCACAAACCACATATGGATCCACCAGACTTCATTACAAGTGTGTTCTTTTCATTAACAATAGCTAGAGCCATTGCACGTGTGTTCTTTTCACAAACCACATGTGGATCCACCGGAGTCATTACATGTGTGTTCTTTTCACAAACCACATGGAATCACGAGTGTTATTGCATGTGTGTTCTTTAAATAAACCACAGCTAGAGTCACTACATCTCTGTTCTTCTCACAAACCACATACGGATCCACCAGTTTCATTGCATGTGTGTTCTTTTCATTAACAATAGCTAGAGTCATTGCATGTGTGTTCTTTTCACAAACCACATGTGGATCCACCAATGCCATTGCATGTGTATTCTTTTCATTAACCACATATGGATCCACCAGTGTCATTGCATGTGTGTTCTTTTCACAAACCACATCTCGATCCACCAGTTTCATTGCATGTGTGTTCTTTTCATTAACAACAACTAGAGTCATTGCATGTGTGTTCTTTTCAGAAACCACATGTGGAACCACCATACTTCATTGCATGTGTGTTCTTTTCATTAACAACAGCTAGAGTCATTGCATGTGTGTTCTTTTCACAAACCACATGTGGATCCACCAGTGTCATTGCCTGTGTCCTCTTTTCATTAACCACATATAGATCCACCAATGTCTTTGCATGCCTGTTCTTTTCACAAACCACATATGGATCCACTAGAGTCATTGCATGTGTGTTCTTTTCATTAACAACAGCTAGAGTCATTGCCTGCGTGTTCTTTTCACAAACCACATGTAGATCTATAAGAGTTCACTAGAGATCTTTTCTTTTCACAAACCATATGTAGATCTACAAGAGTTCACTGGATCTCTTTTATTTTCACAAACCACATATGGATCCACCAGAGTTCATTGCATGTGTGTTCTTTTCATTAACAACAGCTAGAGCCATTGCATGTGTGTTCTTTTCACAAACCACATGTAGATCTACAAGAGTTCACTGGATATCTTTTCTTTTCACAAACCACATATGGATCCACCAGAGTTCATTGCATGTGTGTTCTTTTCATTAACAACAGCTAGAGCCATTACATGTGTGTTCTTTTCACAAACCACATGGATACAGCTAGAGTCATTGCATGCTTATTCTTTTCACAAACCACATGTGGATCCACCAGAGTCATTGCATGTTGTTCTTTTCACAAACCACATGGAACCACCAGTGTTATTGCATGTGTGTTCTTTTAATAAACCACAACTAGAGTCACTGGATCACTGTTCTTCTCACAAACCACATATGGATCCACCAGTTTCATTGCATGTGCGTTCTTTTCATTAACAACAACTTGAGTCATTGAATGTGTGTTCTTTTCACAAACCACATGTGGATCCACTAGTGCCATTGCATGTGTATTCTTTTCATTAACCACACATGGATCCACCAGTGTCATTGCATGTGTGTTATTTTCACAAACCACGTATGGATCCACTAGTTTCATTGCATGTGTGTTCTTTTGATTGACAACATCTAGAGTCATCGCATGTGTGTTCTTTTCACAAACCACATGTGGAACCACCAGAGTTCATTGCATGTGTGTTCTTTTCATTAACAACACCTATAGTTAATGCATGTGTGTTCTTTTCACAAACCACATGTGGATCCACCAGTGTCATTGCCTGTTTCTTCTTTTCATTAACCACATATAGATCCACCAAGGTCATTGCATGTCTGTTCTGTTCACAAACCACATATGGATCCACTAGTTTCATTGCATGTGTGTTCTTTTCATTAACAATAGCTAGAGTCATTGCATGTGTGTTCTTTTCACAAACAACATGTCGATCTATAAGAGTTCACTGGATCTCTTTTCTTTTCAGAAACCACATATGGATCCACCAGTTTTATTGCATGTCTGTTCTTTTCATTAACAACATCTAGAGTCACTAGATCTCTGTTCTTTTCACAAACCACATGTGGATCCACCATAGTTCATTGCATGTATTTTCTTTTCATTAACAACCGCTAGATTCAGTGCATGTGTGTTCTTTTCACAAACCACATGTGGATCTACCAGTGTCATTGCATGTGTGTTATTTTCATTAACCACAAAAGGATCCACCAGAGTCATTGCATGTCTGTTCTGTTCACAAACCACATATGGATCCACCAGTTTCATTGCATGTGTGTTCTTTTCATTAACAACAAGAGTCATTGCATGTGTGTTTTATTTCACAAACCACATATGGATCCACCAGAGTTCATTTCACGTGTGTTCTATTCATTAACAACAGCTAGAGTCATCGCATGTGTGTTCTTTTCACAAACCACATGTGGAACCACCAGAGTTCATTGCATGTGTGTTCTTTTCATTAACAACACCCATAGTTATTGCATGTGTGTCTTTTCACAAACCACATGTGGATCCACCAGTGTCATTGCCTGTTTCTTCTTTTCATTAACCACATATAGATCCACCAAGGTCATTGCATGTCTGTTCTGTTCACAAACCACATATGGATCCACTAGTTTCATTGCATGTATGTTCTTTTCATTAACAACAGCTAGAGTCATTGCATGTGTGTTTATTTCACAAACCACATATGGATCCACCAGAGTTCATTTCACGTGTGTTCTTTTCATTAACAATAGCTAGAGTCATTGCATGTGTGTTCTTTTCACAAACCACATGTGGATCCACCAGTGTCATTGCATGTGTGTTATTTTCATTAACCACATATGGATCCACTATTGTCATTGCATGTCTGTTCTCCTCACAAACCACATATGGATCCCCTAGTGTCATTGCATGTGAGTTCTTCTCACAAACCAAAACTAGAGTCATTGCATGTGTGTTCTTTTCACAAACCACATATGGATCCACAAGAGTTCACTGGATGTCTGTTCTTCTCACAAACCACATATGGATCCACCAGACTTCATTGCAAGTGTGTTCTTTTCATTAACAACAGCTAGAGCCATTGCATGTGTGTTCTTTTCACAAACCACATGGATACAACTAGAGTCATTGCATGCCATTCTTTTCACAAACCACATGTGGATCCACCAGAGTCATCGCATGTGTGTTCTTTTAACAAACCACATGGAACCACTAGTGGTATTGCATGTATGTTCTTTTAATAAACCACAACTAGAGTCACTGGATATCTGTTCTTCTCACAAACATATATGGATCCACAAGAGTTCACTGGATGTCTGTTCTTCTCACAAACCACATATGGATCCACCAGACTTCATTACAAGTGTGTTCTTTTCATTAACAATAGCTAGAGCCATTGCATGTGTGTTCTTTTCACAAACCACATGTGGATCCACCAGAGTCATTACATGTGTGTTCTTTTCACAAACCACATGGAATCACGAGTGTTATTGCATGTGTGTTCTTTAAATAAACCACAGCTAGAGTCACTACATCTCTGTTCTTCTCACAAACCACATATGGATCCACCAGTGTCATTGCATGTGCGTTCTTTTCACAAACCACATATGGATCCACCAGTTTCATTGCATGTGTGTTCTTTTCATTAACAACAACTAGAGTCATTGCATGTGTGTTATTTTCACAAACCACATGTGGAACCACCAGAGTTCATTGCATGTGTGTTCTTTTCATTAACAATAGTTAGAGTCATTGCATGTGTGTTCTTTTCACAAACCACATGTGGATCCACCAGTGTCATTGCCTGTGTATTCTTTTCATTAACCACATATAGATCCACCAATGTCATTGCATGTCTGTTCTTTTCACAAACCACATATGGATCCACCAGTTTCATTGCATGTGTGTTCTTTTCATTAACAACAGCTAGAGTCATTGCATGTTCTTTTCACAAACCACATGTAGATCTACAAGAGTTCACTAGAGATCTTTTCTTTTCACAAACCATATGTAGATCTACAAGAGTTCACTGGATCTCTTTTATTTTCACAAACCACATATGGATCCACCAGAGTTCATTGCATGTGTGTTCTTTTCATTAACAACAGCTAGAGCCATTGCATGTGTGTTCTTTTCACAAACCACATAGATACAACTAGAGTCATTGCATGCTTATTCTTTTCACAAACCACATGTGGATCCACCAGAGTCATTGCATGTGTGTTCTTTTCACAAACCACATGGAACCACCAATGTTATTGCATGTGTGTTCTTTTAATAAACCATAGCTAGAGTCATTGGATCTTTGTTCTTCTCACAAACCACATATGGATCTACCAGTTTCATTGTATGTGAGTTCTTTTCATTAACAACAGCTAGAGTCATTGCATGTGTGTTCTTTTCACAAACCACATGTGGATCCACCAGTGCCATTGCATGTGTATTCTTTTCATTAACCACATATGGATCCACCAGTGTCATTGCATGTGTGTTCTTTTCACAAACCACATCTCGATCCACCAGTTTCATTGCATGTGTGTTCTTTTCATTAACAACAACTAGAGTCATTGCATGTGTGTTCTTTTCAGAAACCACATGTGGAACCACCAGACTTCATTGCATGTGTGTTCTTTTCATTAACAACAGCTAGAGTCATTGCATGTGTGTTCTTTTCACAAACCACATGTGGATCCACCAGTGTCATTGCCTGTGTCCTCTTTTCATTAACCACATATAGATCCACCAATGTCTTTTCATGCCTGTTCTTTTCACAAACCACATATGGATCCACTAGAGTCATTGCATGTGTGTTCTTTTCATTAACAACAGCTAGAGTCATTGCCTGCGTGTTCTTTTCACAAACCACATGTAGATCTACAAGAGTTCACTAGAGATCTTTTCTTTTCACAAACCATATGTAGATCTACAAGAGTTCACTGGATCTCTTTTATTTTCACAAACCACATATGGATCCACCAGAGTTCATTGCATGTGTGTTCTTTTCATTAACAACAGCTAGAGCCATTGCATGTGTGTTCTTTTCACAAACCACATGTAGATCTACAAGAGTTCACTGGATATCTTTTCTTTTCACAAACCACATATGGATCCACCAGAGTTCATTGCATGTGTGTTCTTTTGATTAACAACAGCTAGAGCCATTACATGTGTGTTCTTTTCACAAACCACATGGATACAGCTAGAGTCATTGCATGCTTATTCTTTTCACAAACCACATGTGGATCCACCAGAGTCATTGCATGTTGTTCTTTTCACAAACCACATGGAACCACCAGTGTTATTGCATGTGTGTTCTTTTAATAAACCACAACTAGAGTCACTGGATCACTGTTCTTCTCACAAACCACATATGGATCCACCAGTTTCATTGCATGTGCGTTCTTTTCATTAACAACAACTAGAGTCATTGAATGTGTGTTCTTTTCACAAACCACATGTGGATCCACTAGTGCCATTGCATGTGTATTCTTTTCATTAACCACACATGGATCCACCAGTGTCATTGCATGTGTGTTATTTTCACAAACCACGTATGGATCCACTAGTTTCATTGCATGTGTGTTCTTTTGATTGACAACAGCTAGAGTCATCGCATGTGTGTTCTTTTCACAAACCACATGTGGAACCACCAGAGTTCATTGCATGTGTGTTCTTTTCATTAACAACACCTATAGTTAATGCATGTGTGTTCTTTTCACAAACCACATGTGGATCCACCAGTGTCATTGCCTGTTTCTTCTTTTCATTAACCACATATAGATCCACCAAGGTCATTGCATGTCTGTTCTGTTCACAAACCACATATGGATCCACTAGTTTCATTGCATGTGTGTTCTTTTCATTAACAATAGCTAGAGTCATTGCATGTGTGTTCTTTTCACAAACAACATGTCGATCTATAAGAGTTCACTGGATCTCTTTTCTTTTCAGAAACCACATATGGATCCACCAGTTTTATTGCATGTCTGTTCTTTTCATTAACAACATCTAGAGTCACTGGATCTCTGTTCTTTTCACAAACCACATGTGGATCCACCATAGTTCATTGCATGTATTTTCTTTTCATTAACAACCGCTAGATTCAGTGCATGTGTGTTCTTTTCACAAACCACATGTGGATCTACCAGTGTCATTGCATGTGTGTTATTTTCATTAACCACATATGGATCCACCAGTGTCATTGCATGGCTGTTCTTTTCACAAACCACATATGGATCCACCAGTTTCATTGCATGTGTGTTCTTTTCATTAACAACAGCTAGAGTCATTGCATGTGTGTTTTATTTCACAAACCACATATGGATCCACCAGAGTTCATTTCACGTGTGTTCTATTCATTAACAACAGCTAGAGTCATCGCATGTGTGTTCTTTTCACAAACCACATGTGGAACCACCAGAGTTCATTGCATGTGTGTTCTTTTCATTAACAACACCCATAGTTATTGCATGTGTGTCTTTTCACAAACCACATGTGGATCCACCAGTGTCATTGCCTGTTTCTTCTTTTCATTAACCACATATAGATCCACCAAGGTCATTGCATGTCTGTTCTGTTCACAAACCACATATGGATCCACTAGTTTCATTGCATGTATGTTCTTTTCATTAACAACAGCTAGAGTCATTGCATGTGTGTTTATTTCACAAACCACATATGGATCCACCAGAGTTCATTTCACGTGTGTTCTTTTCATTAACAATAGCTAGAGTCATTGCATGTGTGTTATTTTCACAAACCACATGTGGATCCACCAGTGTCATTGCATGTGTGTTATTTTCATTAACCACATATGGATCCACTATTGTCATTGCATGTCTGTTCTCCTCACAAACCACATATGGATCCCCTAGTGTCATTGCATGTGAGTTCTTCTCACAAACCAAAACTAGAGTCATTGCATGTGTGTTCTTTTCACAAACCACATATGGATCCACAAGAGTTCACTGGATGTCTGTTCTTCTCACAAACCACATATGGATCCACCAGACTTCATTGCAAGTGTGTTCTTTTCATTAACAACAGCTAGAGCCATTGCATGTGTGTTCTTTTCACAAACCACATGGATACAACTAGAGTCATTGCATGCCATTCTTTTCACAAACCACATGTGGATCCACCAGAGTCATCGCATGTGTGTTCTTTTAACAAACCACATGGAACCACTAGTGGTATTGCATGTATGTTCTTTTAATAAACCACAACTAGAGTCACTGGATATCTGTTCTTCTCACAAACATATATGGATCCACAAGTTTCATTGCATGTGTGTTCTTTTCATTAACAACAGCTAGAGTCATTGCATGTGTGTTCTTTTCACAAACCACATGTGGATCCACCAGTGCCATTGCATGTGTATTCTTTTCATTAACCACATATGGATTCACCAGTGTCATTGCATGTGTGTTCTTTTCACAAACGACATATGGATCCACCAGTTTCATTGCATGTGTGTTATTTGCATTAACAACAGCTAGAGTCATTGTATGTGTGTTCTTTTCACAAACCACATGTGGAACCACCACAGTTCATTGCATGTGTGTTCTTTTCATTAACAACAACTAGAGTCATTGCATGTGTGTTCTTTTCACAAACCACATGTGGATCCACCAGTGTCATTGTCTGTGTATACTTTTCATTAACCACATATAGATCCACCAATGTCATTGCATGTATGTTCTTTTCAGAAACCACATATGGATCCACTAGTTTCATTGCATGTGTGTTCTTTCATTAACAACAACTAGAGTCATTGCATGTGTGTTCTTTTCACAAACCACATGTAGATCTACAAGAGTTCACTGGATCTCTTTTCTTTTCACAAACCACATATAGATCTACAAGAGTTCACTAGATCTCTTTTCTGTTCACAAACCACATATGGATCCACCAGAGTTTATTGCATGTGTGTTGTTTTCATTAACCACAACTAGATCCAGTGCATGTGTGTTCTTTTCAGAAACCACATGGATACAGCTAGAGTCATTGCATGCTTATTCTTTTCACAAACCACATGTGGATCTACCAGAGTCATTGCATGTGTGTTCTTTTCACAAACCACATGGAACCACCAATGTTATTGCATGTGTGTTCTTTTAATAAACCACTGCTAGAGTCACTGGATCTTTGTTCTTCTCACAAACCACATATGGATCCACCAGTTTCATTGTATGTGTGTTCTTTTCATTAACAACAGCTAGAGTCATTGCATGTGTGTTCTTTTCACAAAACACATGTGGATCCACCAGTGCCATTGCATGTGTATTCTTTTCATTAACCACATATGGATTAACCAGTGTCATTGCATGTGTGTTCTTTTCACAAACCACATATGGATCCACCAGTTTCATTGCATGTGTGTGTTCTTTTCGTTAACAACAGCTAGAGTCATCGCATGTGTGTTCTTTTCATAAATCACATGTGGAACCACCAGAGTTCATTGCATGTGTGTTCTTTTCATTAACAACACCTCGAGTCAATGCATGTGTGTTCTTTTCACAAACCACATGTGGATCCACTAGTGTCATTGCCTGTGTCTTCTTTTCATTAACAACATAGATCCACCACTGTCATTGCATGTCTGTTCTCCTCATAAACGACATATGGATCCACTAGTTTCATTGCATGTGTGTTCTTTTCATTAACAACTGCTAGAGTCATTGCATGTGTGTTCTTTTCACAAACCACATGTGGATCTACAAGAGTTCATTGGATCTCTTTTCTTTTCACAAACCACATATGGATCCACCAGTTTCATTGCATGTCTGTTATTTTCATTAACAACATCTAGAGTCACTGGATCTCTGTTATTTTCACAAACCACATGTGGATCCACCAAAGTTCATTGGATGTCTATTCTTTTCATTAACAATAGCTAGATTCATTGCATGTGTGTTCTTTTCGCAAACCACATGTGGTTCCACCAGTGTCATTGCATCTGTGTTCTTTTCATTAACCACATATGGATCCACCAGTGTCATTGCATGGTTATTCTTTTCACAAACCACATATGGATCAACCAGTTTAAATGCATGTGTGTTCTTTTCATTAACCACATATGGATCCACTAATGTCATTGCATGTTTGTTCTCCTCACAAACCACATATGGATCCCCTAGTGTCATTGCATGTGAGTTCTTCTCACAAACCACAACTAGAGTTATTGCATGTGTGTTCTTTTCACAAACAACATATGGATCCACAAGAGTTCACTGGATGTCTATTCTTATCACAAACCACATATGGATCCACCGGAGTTCATTGCATGTGTGTTCTTTTCATTAACAACAGCTAGAGCCATTGCATGTGTTTTCTTTTCACAAACCACATGGATACAGCTAGAGTCCTTGGATGCTTATTCTTTTCACAAAACACATGTGGATCCACCAGAGTCATTGCATGTGTGTTCTTTTCACAAACCACATGGAACCACCAGTGTTATTGAGTGTGTGTTCTTTTAATAAACCACAGCTAGAGACACTGGATCTCTGTTCTTCTCACAAACCACATATGGATCCACCAGTTTAATTGCATGCGTGTTCTTTTCATTAACAACAGCTAGAGTCATTGCATGTGTGTTCTTTTCACAAACCACATGTGGATCCACCAAAGCCATTGCATGTGTATGCTTTTCATTAACCACATATGGATCCACCAGTGTCATTGCATGTGCGTTCTTTTCACAAACCACATATGGATCCACCAGTTTCATTGCATGTGTGTTCTTTTCATTAACAACAACTAGAGTCATTGCATGTGTGTTATTTTCACAAACCACATGTGGAACCACCAGAGTTCATTGCATGTGTGTTCTTTTCATTAACAATAGTTAGAGTCATTGCATGTGTGTTCTTTTCACAAACCACATGTGGATCCACCAGTGTCATTGCCTGTGTATTCTTTTCATTAACCACATATAGATCCACCAATGTCATTGCATACATTCTTTTCACAAACCACATATGGATCCACCAGTTTCATTGCATGTGTGTTCTTTTCATTAACAACAGCTAGAGTCATTGCCTGCGTGTTCTTTTCACAAACCACATGTAGATCTACAAGAGTTCACTAGAGATCTTTTCTTTTCACAAACCATATGTAGATCTACAAGAGTTCACTGGATCTCTTTTATTTTCACAAACCACATATGGATCCACCAGAGTTCATTGCATGTGTGTTCTTTTCATTAACAACAGCTAGAGCCATTGCATGTGTGTTCTTTTCACAAACCACATAGATACAACTAGAGTCATTGCATGCTTATTCTTTTCACAAACCACATGTGGATCCACCAGAGTCATTGCATGTGTGTTCTTTTCACAAACCACATGGAACCACCAATGTTATTGCATGTGTGTTCTTTTAATAAACCATAGCTAGAGTCATTGGATCTTTGTTCTTCTCACAAACCACATATGGATCTACCAGTTTCATTGTATGTGAGTTCTTTTCATTAACAACAGCTAGAGTCATTGCATGTGTGTTCTTTTCACAAACCACATGTGGATCCACCAGTGCCATTGCATGTGTATTCTTTTCATTAACCACATATGGATTCACCTGTGTCATTGCATGTGTGTTCTTTTCACAAACGACATATGGATCCACCAGTTTCATTGCATGTGTGTTATTTGCATTAACAACAGCTAGAGTCATTGTATGTGTGTTCTTTTCACAAACCACATGTGGAACCACCACAGTTCATTGCATGTGTGTTCTTTTCATTAACAACAACTAGAGTCATTGCATGTGTGTTCTTTTCACAAACCACATGTGGATCCACCAGTGCCATTGCATGTGTATTCTTTTCATTAACCACATATAGATCCACCAATGTCATTGCATGTATGTTCTTTTCACAAACCACAGATGGATCCACTAGTTTCATTGCATGTGTGTTCTTTTCATTAACAACAGCTAGAGTCATCGCATGTGTGTTCTTTTCATAAACCACATGTGGAACCACCAGAGTTCATTGCATGTGTGTTATTTTCATTAACAACACCCATAGTTATTGCATGTGTGTCTTTTCACAAACCACATGTGGATCCACCAGTGTCATTGCCTGTTTCTTCATTTCATTAACCACATATAGATCCACCAAGGTCATTGCATGTCTGTTCTGTTCACAAACCACATATGGATCCACTAGTTTCATTGCATGTGTGTTCTTTTCATTATCAACTGCTAGTGTCATTGCATATGTCTTCTTTTCACAAACCACATGTGGATCTATAAGAGTTCACTGGATCTCTTTTCTTTTCACAAACCACATATGGATCCACTAGTTTTATTGCATGTCTGTTCTTTTCATTAACAACATCTAGAGACACTGGATCTCTGTTCTTTTCACAAACCACATGTGGATCCACCATAGTTCATCGCATGTGTGTTATTTTCATTAACAACAGCTAGATTCATTGCATGTGTGTTCTTTTCACAAACCACATGTGGATCTACTAGTGTCATTGCATGTGTGTTATTTTCATTAACCACATATGGATCCACCAGTGTCATTGCATGGCTGTTCTTTTCACAAACCACATATGGATCCACTAGTTTCATTGCATGTGTGTTCTTTTCATTAACAACAGCTAGAGTCATTGCATGTGTGTTTATTTCACAAACCACATATGGATCCACCAGAGTTCATTTCACGTGTGTTCTTTTCATTAACAACAGCTAGAGTCATTGCATGTGTGTTCTTTTCACAAACCACATGTGGATCCACCAGTGTCATTGCATGTGTGTTCTTTTCATTAACCACATATGGATCCACTATTGTCATTGCATGTCTGTTCTCCTCACAAACCACATATGGATCCCCTAGTGTCATTGCATGTGAGTTCTTCTCACAAACCAAAACTAGAGTCATTGCATGTGTGTTCTTTTCACAAACCACATATGGATCCACAAGAGTTCACTGGATGTCTGTTCTTCTCACAAACCACATATGGATCCACCAGACTTCATTTGAAGTGTGTTCTTTTCATTAACAACAGCTAGAGCCATTGCATGTGTGTTCTTTTCACAAACCACATGGATACAACTAGAGTCATTGCATGCCTATTCTTTTCACAAACCACATGTGGATCCACCAGAGTCATCGCATGTGTGTTCTTTTAACAAACCACATGGAACCACTAGTGGTATTGCATGTATGTTCTTTTAATAAACCACAACTAGAGTCACTGGATATCTGTTCTTCTCACAAACACATATGGATCCACCAGTTTCATTGCATGTGTGTTCTTTTCATTAACAACAGCTAGAGTCATTGCATGTGAGTTCTTTTCACAAACCACATGTGGATCCACCAGTGCCATTGCATGTGTATTCTTTTCATTAACCACATATGGATTCACCAGTGTCATTGCATGTGTGTTCTTTTCACAAACGACATATGGATCCACCAGTTTCATTGCATGTGTGTTATTTGCATTAACAATAGCTAGAGTGATTGTATGTGTGTTCTTTTCACAAACCACATGTGGAACCACCACAGTTCATTGCATGTGTGTTTTTTTCATTAACAACAACTAGAGTCATTGCATGTGTGTTCTTTTCACAAACCACATGTGGATCCACCAGTGTCATTGTCTGTGTATTCTTTTCATTAACCACATATAGATCCACCAATATCATTGCATGTATGTTCTTTTCACAAACCACATATGGATCCACTAGTTTCATTGCATGTGTGTTCTTTCATTAACAACAACTAGAGTCATTGCATGTGTGTTCTTTTCACAAACCACATGTAGATCTACAAGAGTTCACTGGATCTCTTTTCTTTTCACAAACCACATATAGATCTACAAGAGTTCACTCGATCTCTTTTCTGTTCACAAACCACATATGGATCCACCAGAGTTTATTGCATGTGTGTTGTTTTCATTAACCACAGCTAGATCCAGTGCATGTGTGTTCTTTTCACAAACCACATGGATACAGCTAGAGTCATTGCATGCTTATTCTTTTCACAAACCACATGTGGATTTACCAGAGTCATTGCATGTGTTTTTTTTTCACAAACCACATGGAACCACCAATGTTATTGCATGTGTGTTCTTTTAATAAACCACTGCTAGAGTCACTGGATCTTTGTTCTTCTCACAAACCACATATGGATCCACCAGTTTCATTGTATGTGTGTTCTTTTCATTAACAACAGCTAGAGTCATTGCATGTGTGTTCTTTTCACAAAACACATGTGGATCCACCAGTGCCATTGCATGTGTATTCTTTTCATTAACCACATATGGATCCACCAGTGTCATTGCATGTGTGTTCTTTTCACAAACCACATATGGATCCACCAGTTTCATTGCATGTGTGTGTTCTTTTCGTTAACAATAGCTAGAGTCATCGCATGTGTGTTCTTTTCATAAATCACATGTGGAACCACCAGAGTTCATTGCATGTGTGTTCTTTTCATTAACAACACCTCGAGTCAATGCATGTGTGTTCTTTTCACAAACCACATGTGGATCCACTAGTGTCATTGCCTGTGTCTTCTTTTCATTAACAACATAGATCCACCAGTGTCATTGCATGTCTGTTCTCCTCACAAACGACATATGGATCCACTAGTTTCATTGCATGTGTGTTCTTTTCATTAACAACTGCTAGAGTCATTGCATGTGTGTTCTTTTCACAAACCACATGTGGATCTACAAGAGTTCATTGGATCTCTTTTCTTTTCACAAACCACATATGGATCCACCAGTTTCATTGCATGTCTGTTATTTTCATTAACAACATCTAGAGTCACTGGATCTCTGTTCTTTTCACAAACCACATGTGGATCCACCAAAGTTCATTGCATGTCTGTTCTTTTCATTAACAATAGCTAGATTCATTGCATGTGTGTTCTTTTCGCAAACCACATGTGGTTCCACCAGTGTCATTGCATCTGTGTTCTTTTCATTAACCACATATGGATCCACCAGTGTCATTGCATGGTTATTCTTTTCACAAACCACATATGGATCCACCAGTTTAAATTCATGTGTGTTCTTTTCATTAACCACATATGGATCCACTAATGTCATTGCATGTTTGTTCACCTCACAAACCACATATGGATCCCCTAGTGTCATTGCATGTGAGTTCTTCTCACAAACCACAACTAGAGTTATTGCATGTGTGTTCTTTTCACAAACAACATATGGATCCACAAGAGTTCACTGGATGTCTATTCTTCTCACAAACCACATATGGATCCACCGGAGTTCATTGCATGTGTGTTCTTTTCATTAACAACAGCTAGAGCCATTGCATGTGTTTTCTTTTCACAAACCACATGGATACAGCTAGAGTCATTGGATGCTTATTCTTTTCACAAAACACATGTGGATCCACCAGAGTCATTGCATGTGTGTTCTTTTCACAAACCACATGGAACCACCAGTGTTATTGAGTGTGTGTTCTTTTAATAAACCACAGCTAGAGACACTGGATCTCTGTTCTTCTCACAAACCACATATGGATCCACCAGTTTAATTGCATGCGTGTTCTTTTCATTAACAACAGCTAGAGTCATTGCATGTGTGTTGTTTTCACAAATCACATGTGGATCCACCAAAGCCATTGCATGTGTATGCTTTTCATTAACCACATATGGATCCACCAGTGTCATTGCACGTGCGTTCTTTTCACAAACCACATATGGATCCACCAGTTTCATTGCATGTGTGTTCTTTTCATTAACAACAACTAGAGTCAATGCATGTGTGTTATTTTCACAAACCACATGTGGAACCACCAGAGTTCATTGCATGTGTGTTCTTTTCATTAACAATAGCTAGAGTCATTGCATGCGTGTTCTTTTCACAAACCACATGTGGATCCACCAGTGTCATTGCCTGTGTATTCTTTTCATTAACCACATATAGATCCACCAATGTCATTGCATGTCTGTTCTTTTCACAAACCACATATGGATCCACCAGTTTCATTGCATGTGTGTTCTTTTCATTAACAACAGCTAGAGTCATTGCCTGCGTGTTCTTTTCACAAACCACATGTAGATCTACAAGAGTTCACTAGAGATCTTTTCTTTTCACAAACCATATGTAGATCTACAAGAGTTCACTGGATCTCTTTTATTTTCACAAACCACATATGGATCCACCAGAGTTCATTGCATGTGTGTTCTTTTCATTAACAACAGCTAGAGCCATTGCATGCTTATTCTTTTCACAAACCACATGTGGATCCACCAGAGTCATTGCATGTGTGTTCTTTTCACAAACCACATGGAACCACCAATGTTATTGCATGTGTGTTCTTTTAATAAACCATAGCTAGAGTCATTGGATCTTTGTTCTTCTCACAAACCACATATGGATCTACCAGTTTCATTGTATGTGAGTTCTTTTCATTAACAACAGCTAGAGTCATTGCATGTGTGTTCTTTTCACAAACCACATGTGGATCCACCAGTGCCATTGCATGTGTATTCTTTTCATTAACCACATATGGATCCACCAGTGTCATTGCATGTGTGTTCTTTTCACAAACCACATATGGATCCACCAGTTTTATTGCACGTGTGTTCTTTTCATTAACAACAGCTAGAGTCATCGCATGTGTGTTCTTTTCACAAATCACATGTGGAACCACCAGAGTTCATTGCATGTGTGTTCTTTTCATTAACAACACCTAGAGTCAATGCATGTGTGTTCTTTTCACAAACCACATGTGGATACACCAATGTCATTGCCTGTGTCTTCTTTTCATTAACAACATATAGATCCACCAGTGTCATTGCATGTCTGTTCTCCTCACAAATGACATATGGATCCACTAGTTTCATTGCATGTGTCTTCTTTTCATTAACAACTGCTAGACTCATTGCATGTGTGTTCTTTTCACAAACAACATGTGGATCTACAAGAGTTCACTGGATCTATTTTCTTTTCACAAACCACATATGGATCCACCAGTTTCATTGCATGTCTGTTCTTTTCATTAACAACATCTAGAGTCACTAGATCTCTGTTCTTTTCACAAACCACATGTGGATCCACCAGAGTTCATTGCATGTCTGTTCTTTTGATTAACAACAGATAGATTCATTGCATGTGTGTTCTTCTCACAAACCACATGTGGATCCACCAGTCTCATTGCATCTATGTTCTTTTCATTAACCACATATGGATCCACCAGTGTCATTACATGGCTATTATTTTCACAAACGACATATGGATCCACCAGTATAATTGCATGTGTGTTCTTTTCATTAACAACAACTAGAGTCATTGCATGTGTGTTCATTTCACAAACCACATGTGGATCCACCAGAGTTCATTGCATGTGTGTTCTTTTCATTAACAACAGCTAGAGTCATTTCATGTGTGTTCTTTTCACAAACCACATGTGGTTCCACCAGTGTCATTGCATGTGTGTTCTTTTCATTAACCACATATGGATCCACTAGTGTCATTGCATGTCTGTTTTCCTCACAAACCACATATGGATCCCCTAGTGTCATTGCTTGTGAGTTCTTATCACAAACCAAAACTAGAGTCATTGCATGTGTATTCTTTTCACAAACCACATATGGATCCACAAGAGTTCACTGGATGTCTATTCTTCTCACAAACCACATATGGATCCAACAGAGTTCATTGCATGTGTATTCTTTTCATTAACAACAGCTAGAGCCATTGCATGTGTGTTCTTTTCACAAACCACATGGATACAGCTAGAGTCATTGCATGCCTATACTTTTCACAAACCACATGTGGATCCACCAGAGTCATTGCATGTGTGTTCTTTTCACAAACCACATGAAACCACCAGTGTTATTGCATGTGTGTTCTTTTAATAAACCACAACTAGAATCACTGGATCTCTGTTCTTTTCACAAACCACATGGATACAACTAGTTCCATGGCGATACCCCCGGGTAGGGTCACGCCGGGGTATAAAGGCCGAGTTAGCCGAGGTACGGCAAGGTCAAACCAAGTGCTGGCCGAGTCACCTCAAGGCAGGCCGAATCACGGAGTAACCCGGACCGGAGGATGTCCACCTAACTGAGTCTCGGCCGACGTGTGTCGTATGCCGGCAGGATTTATGTAACTTATATGCAGGTACCCGCGTGGCCGGATTATCCAGCTATGGTCCGGGTTATATCAGGCTTGCAAGAGAAGGAAGGTATCTCGCTAGTCAAAAGGTGGTCACTGTACGCTGGAGCATGAGCGAAGCGGATAGAGAGAAGGACCACCGAGGCGTGGCCGACAAGGGTGACGCACCCTGTGTCGGATGAAGCTGGCGCCGCAAAGGCTTACGTAGCCTCTGCATGGGTTACGATGGCGAAAAGTGATCCAGTCGTTTTGCTATTTTGGGAAGAGGCATATTCCCAGGAATATGCCTCCACGTATGCCCTAATTGGAGACCTAGCCTCCCCTTTATAAGGAGCGCTAGGGCCTATGTAGAAGGGGTTGGCATTTGAGTAGTTGGCTCCTTGGAAATAGGTAGTGGTGAGAGTAAGAGACCTCCTTCTTCCTCATCTCCCCAATACAGCTCAAGGAGCATTTGTAACCTTGGAAGCCTAGTGAATACAAAGCATCTATGTGTGGAATCACCACACTATCCGTCCCTAGATTCCTCTAGTGCATATTGGCCCCACCTTTAGCCTATCCATGGCATCTGTCGTGACACCACCACGACAGTTGGCGCCCACCGTGGGGCTAGCGGCGCTAGCAGGAGTGAAGATCCGGACGGGAAACCTCATCGGCGACAGCGAGCGCATCGTCTCTGGGCTTGTTCAGTGCTTTGGAGCGTTGGACTATGTCAGCGACAATGCTGGCTGCTTCAGCAAACGACCTCTTCCGCGCAACGGCCTCTTCATCAAGCTTGGTGCTCACAAGATCTATGTCACCATCGATGTGTCGTGCGTTCACCCGCGGCACATCGTCGAGGGAGGCGAGCCACCCCTTAGTGCAGCTCATGGGGCACGTATCACTCGCTCCCCTGACCGCGCCGAGGTGATGATGACGGCACCTGGCGCTGGCATGAGCAAGGATCTGGAACCTAATCCAGAGGTAACACCCAAGGCACCAAGGAAAAGTAGAGGTCCTCCACTAGAGAGGCCAGAGAATGTGCTGCAGCAAGCGATAGATAGCTTGGCAAGTCCCATAGCACCTGTGGTAGATCCGGCTCAGGCACAGGCCAAGTTAGAGGAAACTAGGAAGAGAATACTAGAGGGTGCGGAAAAGATAGCCGCGGCTCAGCAGTCGTTGAACATGACACTGCACGAGTACGCAAGAGCAAATAAGGTAGATGCTGTGAAAGTAAAGGGGAGAAACCTCATTAGTGAAATGAACAAAGAGGGTGATACTAGAGTTGAGGAATCAGAGAACATTCTGTCCGTGGGGCTGCCGAAGTACAGTACCCGGCAAAGAACCTCAGAGCAGCGGATGCAGCTGCGTCCGAGTTAGAGGGTCTGACGGGTGAAGCCTAGCAAAGACAGTAGGATAGGGTCAATGAGTTAGTTCGGATTGCTAACAGACAAAATGAAGAGTTGCTTAGGGCTAATCCAGCAAGGGCTGGGGCTTCCAAAGTCGTTTACTCAGCGATAGGTAACCCAGAAAAATCTGCTGGAGCTGCATCGTCTCCTCATGGTGGCCCAAGAAGAGAGGAAGTGGTGACCTCGGCGAGGAGAAACAAACAGATAGTCCCCTATGACCCGGCAAGGGCAGGGAAAGGAAAAGCAGTGCATGGAAATGAGGATCGACGAAGTGTCAGTCGAGGTGAAGTTGGCCAAGGTAACCGCGACCAAGGCAATGCCGGTCAGGGAAACGCTGTGAACGGCAATGCCGGACAGCAACTCGGTAGGTGTAGAACCAGCATGAATATACCACAGGAAGAGCGAAGTGCCGGCCAAGGTATGCAATAGAGAGGCGCTCCACAAGAGCAAGATAGATACAATGATGGTGATTCGGAAATGGTGAACGCAGGATACCGTAGGCCGGACTATCACGTGATAGGATCAAGATTGGGAAGCAGGAACTTGATGCCTGACAATGCCAGGTTAAAACTGGATCGGCTCTATAGGTCGGAGCAGATTGAGGGGCAAGGTCCTCCAGGTCTAGCGTGCTTTGGGCCCCGTATCATGAAAGAACCTCTAGTACCTAACTTCCAGTTACCCAGAGGCACGAAAACATATGACGGTAGCACAAAGCCGGAGGATTGGTTGATCAACTACGCGACGGCGGTAAAAATTGCTACAGGCAACTTGAGGTGGGCTGTGAGATATGTACCTCAGATGCTGGAAGGGACAACAAGGGTATGGCTAAACAATTTACCACCCGGTAGTATCAACTGTTGGATCGATTTTGAGGAAATGTTCGTCAGTAACTTCTCAAACACGTATCAAAGGCCGAATAGGCCACAGACCCTAGCAATGTGCAAGCAGAGACCAAATGAGATAGACCAGGAATTCTTAACCCGCTGGTGCACTGTGCGAAACTCATGCGAGGGCATGATTGAGTCACAGGCCATAGCTTGGTTTGCGCAAGGGTGTAGATATGCAAGCATGCCGTGGCTAAGATTACAAAGGGATATGCCAACTACACTGGTAGAGACGATCCAGATTGCTGATTCATATGCTTTGGGTGACCCAACTCAACCTAGGCTTGTGTCAAACGAGTCAAATGAGGAGTACTACCAGCGAGATGGAGCCGGGTCATCCCGGCGGAATGATTACCGGGGTAAGAGAAGAGATGATAGACCGGATTATAGGTACAGTTTGCAACAAGTTGCTGCTGTAAATCAAGATCAACCCAGAGCAGGAAGTAATCAGCGTCAGAAAACTGGAGGGCAACAGTGGACACCAAGAAATGATGGCAAGAAAACTTGGACGCCCGAGCAAAAGAGACAGTGGCAACAAAAGAAGGACTAGCCGAGGTATACATATGAGGCAATGCTGGATCAGCCGTGCAAATTTCCCACGCCAAATCCGAGTAACCCGGCGGGTCACATGACTCGGAAATGTGGGTGGATGAGGAATATAGAACAAAGTGGTTCGGGGAATGCTCAGGCACCTCGGAACGATCAACATCGGCAGGAGTTACCCCGGCAGCAATTACTCTCCGGAGCAAACACGCAATAGTTAATGTTGCCACCACCTCCGCCGAGGTATGAAAACCATGAGAGAAGGGATGCAGTGCATCAGGTGGAAAATCAGCATTAGCCAGATCAAAGATATCCCGACAATGAGGAGAGAAATGAATACAGAGAGCATCACCAGAGTTATTGTGTGTTTACCACAGAGGAGACAGATAGAAAGAGCTTGCAACACCGACATATGGAAGTAAATGCGGTAATGCCGGCAATGATGAGGTATATGCCTTGGCCGGATTAGGAAATTACGTGGAGTATAAAGGACCATCCCAAGCTTATGCCTAGTCCTGGTTCGTATGCACTGGTGCTGGACCCAACGTTCATCGGGCCAAATATCAATGTAAGATTCTCTAAGGTGCTGATTGACAATGGCATCAGCATCAATATTATGTACGTGGATACAATACACAAGTTGGGTATCTCGGAGAACATGCTCCAGGCCACAAGAACAACTTTCCATGGTATTGTGCCAGGCATTTCCTGTGAACCCATTGGCAAGGTCTAGGTAGACGTATTATTTGGCACAAGAGATAACTGCCGAACTGACAATTCGGAGTTTGAGGTGGTAAACCTAGAAAGCGCCTATCACACGTTACTCGGTAGGCCTGCCCTGAACAAATTCATGGCAAGTTGTCACATCAGTTACCTGAAGATGAAGTTGCCTGGGCCAAATGGAGTAATAACCATAGCAGGAGATTTCTGACGTTCCATTGAGTGCGCATCAGTCGGGTCTAACCTGGCCGAGTCACTCATGATTGCACAAGAGAAGAGAAAGACCCAGGAAGTGGCGGCATTGGCTCAGTCCGCACATCAGTATATGCCAGCGCTGAGTAACCCGCATGGAAGTGTCTCATTTCAAGCAACGAAAGATACAAAGAAGGTGCCTGTCGATGATCTGTTCCCAGAGTGCACCTTAACGATTGGTGCCGGGTTAAATGACAAATAGGAAAGCGAGCTCGTCAACTTCCTCTGTGAGAATCGGGATATCTTTGCTTGGTCCACACAGGACTTGCAAGGTGTTCCGAGGGAGTTGGCCGAGTACTCTTTGAATGTGAGACCCAGAGCAAAGCCGGTGAAGCAACCTCTCCGCCGCTTTGCCGAAGATAGGAGAAAAGTCATTGGAGATGAGATAGCTCGGCTCCTAGAAGCTGGTTTTATCATGGAAGTGCTTTACCAGGATTGGCTATCTAATCCGGTGCTGGTGGAAAAGAAGAAAGATGATCCGAATGTGGCAGTGGTTTGGCGTATCTGCATCGATTACACGAACCTGAATAAGGCGTGCCCAAAAGATCCATTCCCACTGCCAAGGATAGATCAAGTCATAGATTCTACTGCTGGGTGTGAACTGTTGTCATTCATAGATGCATATTCTGGTTTCCACCAGATACCTCTGAACCCAAATGATCAAATAAAGACTACGTTTATCACCCCGTATGGGGCTTATTGCTATCGCACCATGCCTTTTGGTTTACATAATGCAGGGGCAACGTACCAAAGATGTATGCAAAAATGTTTACACGACCAAATCGGCCGAAATGTGCAAGTATATGTGGATGATGTGGTTATAAAAAACAAGGAAAGCAAAACGCTCCTTGATGATATCAGGCAAACATTCGCGAACCTAAGAAGATTCCGAATGAAGCTTAACCCGGAGAAGTGTACATTCGGTGTCCCGACTGGAAAATTACTCGGATTTCTCGTCTCCAGCCGAGGTATCGAAGCTAACCCAACTAAAATCCGAGCCATAGAGCGAATGGAACTACCGAAGTGTCTTAACGATGTCCAGAAGTTCACTGGCTGTCTGGCATCTTTAAGTCGGTTTGTATGTCATATGGGAGAAAAGGCATTGCCTCTCTATCAACTAATGAAAAAAGCGGACAGGTTCGTATGGACGCCGCAGGCCAATGAAGCCTTCATCCAGTTAAAGAAAATGTTAGCCACTGCACCAGTGTTAGCCTCTCCACTATTAAAAGAGCCAATGTTGCTCTATATAGCCGCAACCAACCGAGTTGTAAGTGCAGTAGTAGTGGTAGAGCGCGATGAAGAGGGTAAGTCAGTGCAGAGGCCAGTCTATTACCTGAGTGAGGTATTATCAGCATCAAAGCAAAATTATCCTCACTATCAGAAGATGGCGTATGGTGTGTATATGGCAGCGAAGAAGCTGAAACACTACTTTGAAGAACACCCAATCAAAGTGATATGTGAAGCCCCCATATTTGAGATAATGAGTAACAAGGATGCAAGCGGCCGGATCGCAAAATGGGCAATTGAGCTAGCCCCTTACGCTCCGCAATACGACAGAAGAGATGCGATCAAGTCTCAGGCTATGTCCAATTTTTTCGTAGATTGGGCTGAAATGCAATATGAGCCACCATTACCAGATCCGAACTACTGGAGAATGCATTTCGACAGATCAGAAACAAAAACCGGGTTAGGCGTCGGAGTTGTACTTACCTCTCCCAAGAAGGACCAGCTGAAGTATGTGTTGCAGATCCATTTCACAGCATCAAACAATGTTGTGGAATATGAAGCACTTGTGAATAGGCTCAAAGTGGCAAAGTAAATTGGAGTACATCGGATCCAATGCTTTGGCGAATCGGATTTGGTAGTTCAGCAAGTTTCAGGGCAATGTGACGCTTTGGATGCAAACATGGCTTTGTACATATTTCATGTGCAAAAGATATCAGGATACTTCGAGGGATGCAAATTTCACCATATACCTCGGGTGGAAAATGAGGCTGCCGACGTACTGTGGAAGCTCGGATCAACCCGACAAGCAATTCCACTGGGTGTAGCACTAGAGCACCTCAGAAAACCATCTATCAGGCCATCCCCAGAATCCGAGTCAATCTACATCCTGGCAGATCCGGAGTCCGGAGCTGTGCCCATGGACATTGATGTGGGATGTGGTTCAGGAAACCCGGGGACTACGGAACGTGTTCCGGCCGAGGTTATGTCAGTGGATCAAATGGAAATTGATGAGGATGAGTTTACGGTGCGAGCTATACCAGCTTGGGCACTGCCCATATTTCAATTCCTGAAGGATGGAACTTTGGCTAGTGATGAGGTGCTTTCCAGGCAAATTCAGAGGCGCGCAAAGGCATACACGATTATCAATGCTGAACTATACAAGAGGAGTGTCACAAACGTCCTCCAACAATGTGTTGACCCGAAAGAAGGGCTTGACATCCTCCGAGATATACATCAAGGGGAATGCGGGCATCACGCCTCATCTAGAGCTTTAGTGGCAAAAGCTTTCTGGCATGGGTTCTACTGGCCAAGTGCCTTGGAACAAGCAGAAGATCTAGTAAGAAAATGTAATGGTTGTCAAAGGTATGCAACCAAGACACACATGCCAATGTTGGAGCTCAAGACCATACCAATTACCTGGCCATTTGTCGTATGGTGTTTGGATATGGTTGGTCCATTTAAGCCCGCAAGAGGAAATATGACCCATATCTTGGTTATGGTGGACAAGTTTACCAAATGGATTATAGTGAAGCCAATAAGAAAATGTGATGGAGCTACATCCGTGACATTCCTCAAAGATATCATTCTGAGATATGGCTATCCTCACAGTATTATAACAGAAAATGGCACCAATTTTGCTGAAGGAGCATTTGTGCGATTCTGCCGAGATAAGAAGATCCGGCTGGACGTTGCCTCGGTAGCCCACCCCGCATCGAACGGACAAGTGGAGAGATCCAACGGATTAGTATTATCCGGGATAAAACCCCAGCTCATTGAGCCGCTGCAAAGATCAGTGGGGTGCTGGATAGAAGAACTACCCGCGGTACTGTGGAGTTTAAGAACAACTCCGAATCGATCAACAGGCTATACGCCATTCTTTCTGGTATATGGGGCAGAAGCTATACTACCAGCCGACATAGAGCATGATTTGCCTAGGGTCACCCAATACACAGAAGCCGAAGTGCGAGAAGCCCGGCAAAATGATGTTGATTTGTTGGAAGAAGCGAGAGAATTAGCATTGTCCAGATCCGCCATATATCAGCAAAATCTCCGACGCTATCATAGCCGAAAAGTTAACCCCCGGGTCTTCCGGGAAGGTGATCCGGTACTCCGGTTGGTACAACATGCTGCTGGCATGCATAAGTTATCCCCCCCATGGGAAGGGCCATTCATTGTGAGCAAAGCATTGCACAATGACTCATATTATCTCATCGATGCAAAACCACAGGAGAAGAACAAGGCGGACAGGTTCGGCGAGGAATCTAAGCGTCCATGGAATGTAGCTCTACTTCGTCCCTTCTACACTTAACAAAGAAGTGTGTGTATCCGAGTCTCTCATACGTCGGTATGTATGCCAGCAATGAGTTTATCAATGAAATCTTGGCACCTCGAGCAGTAACTCGGGGACTGCCTTAATAATATTTGTTATCTTCTATTCTTGTAATTTATTTTTATGTCGGCTGGCTTAAGTTGCTTCTGCCTAAGCCGGTTTAGTAGTGTGTGAGCACCAAAAATTCAACTCTTCGATTTGCTGCTATCCAACAAGATTTGGCTTCATGGCAAGCAAGAGAATAAGTTTGGAATTGCGTAGCACACGAAAAACGACTAAGGAGAAGAACATAATCGAGCCGATGTTTGTTATTCAGACTAACTTTATGTTTACCTTGTTTTTACTATGCTGAATTATTTTGAGCTAGTCCTAAAGTTTCCATGTATTGTTAAGTCAATTTTTGAAACTCGGACTCGTTAGTCATAAACCGAATCAAGGTAGACACAAGCCGAGCCAGGAAATTGGAGAAACAAGAAAATGAAACTCGGGGACTACGCCCAAGTTAATCCGGCACGAGCAACTTAGTAGAAAAATATAATTTGTGTGCTTAATACATTTGCACCCGGCATACCGGGGATCTGATAAATTTCAAAGTGTTTTTTCACGCTCAAGGAGCAGCAGCAGGTGGAACTCCGGCTTCAGCCTCATCATCGTCTTCATTCTCTTCAATATCTGAAGCTTCGTCCTCTTCCTCGTCTCCCGAACCATCTTCGACATATTTGTCGTCAATAATGCCAAGGAAACTTGGTCCTTCATTCCATTGATGGATGGGAGCAAACTGGATGAGGTTGTGGGCGCAAGCCTTGCGCCGGGCTACCCAATCCGGGTCATCCAACCACTTTGATCCGGTGCACAGGCGCTCGAGAAGCTTCAGATCCAACTTTTCATACCATGTGAGAACAAAGTGGAGGACAGTTTCAGCTCCGGCGCGTGCAACAGATTCCCTCTAGAGGTCAAGCTGGGTCTCGCAATCCATTAACTTGGTAATCAGAGCAGTGGACCCCCCCGGAGTGTCTTCACCAGGCCAAAGGGCATGGAAGATCCGGACTGCTGCATCTAGGAGACCCGAACTGTAGTTCTTCACAATATCGATGTGAGAGGATAGGCTGACCAGCAAGTCCTCTATGTCATAGGGAATGTTTTCAGTGCCAGGACCAGTTGGGGTACCCCTCTGCTAGCGGAACTTGGTAACTGCAGCAACCGCAATAGCATTGCCCTCTGGAAATTTGCCTGAGAACAAGACAAGTGAAATAAGTAAAGGAGGTTGACCCGGAGAGATTCATGTCGGCTGAAGGAAAAGAACTTACGAGAGATATGACTGTGGATCCGGGTCAACTCTGTGGTGCAATCAGCACGCCTCTTCTGGAGTTTCTCAAGTTCAACATTTGCCGACTCAAGCTTGACGTCGGCCTTCTTCAACAGCTCTTGATCTTTGTCAAGTTGAAGATTGAGACGTTCTCATTCCTCAGTGAAGTCTTGGCCAGCTTTCTCCATTTCAGTCTGGTGGAGCGCCTTGAGCTTTTTCATTTCAGCCTTAAGCTTGGCAAATTCATCATCCTTGGCCCAGAGAATAGCAAGTTCATCATCCTTCTTCTTGAGCTTGGCCTGATGTTGCCCTGCTTGTTCGAGAAAATGCAGCATCATATCAGGTACGGGCACACTATCTTCAAGGGATGCTGCAACAGTGTGTTAACCTGGCAGAGCCGAGGCATAAATATTTGCCGAGACAAGAAGAAAAGGAGATAGAGCGCAGAAGAAGATTAACCAAAGTGACTTACCTTTTATCTGATCCAAGTTCTTCCTCATGATGATGTTTTCGGCCTCCACTCCGGCTGCGCAATCCGAATGATAAATTAATCCGTCGGGGAAAGACAAAGAAAGATGGGAAGAGAGGCAAAGAGAAAACTTACCCCTTTTCTCAAACTCAGTGAGAAGTACAGAATGTTTTGAGCGCAACCCCTTGTGTGTGTCCAGGAGGCACTGAAACTCAGCGCTCCGACGATTGGTGGTGACGTGAGGAAAGCAAAGTTGACTTAGTTATGTGCATATTCGAAGTGTACAAAATCTGGGCCAAGTGGAACTTAACCCGGCTCTAGGTGTGTGCATACTCGAAATGTACAAAATCTGGGCCAAGTGGAACTTAACCCGACTCTAGGTGTGTGCATATTCGAAATGTACAAAATCCGGGCCGAGTGGAACTTAACCCGGCTCTAGGTGTGTGCATATTCGAAGTGTACAAAATCCGGGCCAAGTGGAACTTAACCCGGCTCTAGGTGTGTGCATATTCGAAGTGTACAAAATCCGGGCCAAGTGGAACTTAACCCGGCTCTAGGTATGTGCATATTCAAAGTGTACAAAATCCGGGCCAAGTGGAACTGAACCCGGCTCTAGGTGTGTGCATATTCGAAGTGTACAAAATTCGGGCCAAGTGGAACTTAACCCGGCTCTAGGTGTGTGCATATTCGAAGTGTACAAAATCCGGGCCAAGTGGAACTTAACCCAGCTCTAGGTGTGTGCATATTTGAAGTGTACAAGATCCGGGCAAGTGGAACTTAACCCGGCTCTAGGTGTGTGCATATTCGAAGTTACTAAGGATCTACGCTAGTTCTCTAAGGAGCATCCGGCCGAGTAACAAGTTACTCCCCCGGAGGCTCGGGGGCTAATGAATATATCTCTAAGCACTTGTGCATGCTAAAGAAAGGACAAAGTAGCGTACCTCCATCATCCGGCCGGCGAGGTTGATAGCTTTGGCTGCTGTGTTCATTTGAGCGCTAAACTCCGCGGGCCCAAACTTCTCCGGAAGATCGTCATTCAGATCAACAAACTCCGCTTTGTTCTAGTTATTCACGTATTCGATTAGGGCCGGAGGATAGCGCTCTCCACTAAGCATGTGGGGCGCAATCAAACCCTTGGCGTGGGCCTCTCTCCTTTCAATTTGGGCAGCAGCAGGGCTGGTGTGCAATGCAAGTTGCGTGCTAGCTGACAGGGGGGAGGCATCTTTCTTCGACGGAGTTTTCTTCAGAAGCATGGACGCGAGCGTGCGCTGTCCAGCTTTAATGGATGCTGCCTTGGCGGCATCAGAACTTTTCTTAGCCTTGGGCTGCTGCTGAGAGGCAGAGGTATGAGCTGTGGATTTGGACTTGGGTGCAGCCTTGGTGCTAACTAGGCCTTCTCGCTGAGTCTTGGAAGACTCGGACGAGGTGGAAGGAGTTGGTGCTACTGCTTGTACTTGTGGTGCTGCTGTTGGTGCTGGCGCTGGTGCTTGTGCTGGTGCTGGTCTTGGCGGGGGTGCTGTTGGTACCTCGGAGGTGGCAGGTTGCGGCTGAGCCGATGAGGAGCTGGGAGCATCCCCTGCCTCGGCAGAGCCACTTCCCCCCGCTCCAAGGTTACCCTCCTCTAGACGAGGTGAGCTAGAACTCGGAGCATCCACTGTACCCTCCTGAATGGGGCTCAGCGGGCATGTATCATCGCCACGAGGGAGAGATGGGCTGTGCCGGAAGGAAGAAGAGATGCTGGAGCCGCTCTGAGGAACCTCCACCATAGCCCTGCCGAATCAGATGTCAAATAATAAGTTATAACAAAAGAAAGGCATATGAATAGAAAAGCACGAAGCAGAGAATTGGACAAAGAAAAAAGTGACTTACTCATCAGAAGTCAATGGCTCCTTGGGCTTCCGAGCTCTCCGAGTCGTGGCCTTAGTCAGAGGCTTGGTGGCGGCCTTGTCTGCGGACTTATTTCACCTCGTGGTTGGTTTAGAAGGTCCGGAAGAAGCTGCAGAAGCGGCCGCCTGTTTCTTTGACGCGACTGGGACCGGCTCACCCGTGGAGAGAGGAGGATCTTCGTGGATCTGCCCAACCGTGTTAGATGAAGCCGGAAAGGCTTAAGAAATGGGTACATCGTCACATGCTTCCATCACCTCAACATCGGAATCATCTTCATCATCAGGCCAATCTCTTAAGGAAGAGAAGTTACCAGTGGGTCGCTTGGTTGCATCAGGGAACGGCAGGAACATCTCCTGATCCAGCTCCTCCTCGTCCGAGACAAGTTGATCCTTCGCCCATTTGAGGGAAGGCTCGATGCCATCTTCGAGGGTTTGCTGAAGAAATAACTAAGAAAGAAACACAAAAGGATCAAATGAGCAACATACTCCGACATTGGATATAACTCGGAGAAAGATTGAATCACGAGATTTACCATAGGAGGAGGCTTGTCCCGACAATAATGCTCCAATCCCCACTCCCAATCAGCGGTGAAGTCCTTGTCAGTCGTAAAAAGGGCCTTGACCTGGCGGAATATCTCTGTGTTGTTCAGCTCAAAGGACGAGGTCTGGTTGGGATCAAGTCGCCAGCTCATATAGCAAAGCTTGTGTGTGCGCTTCTGGAGAGGGGAGATCTGGCTGCGGACGAAAGTGATCATCACGTCCTCGTTGCGCAGCCCCAAATCCTTCAACTCCTTGAACCGCTTGTTGACTTGATTCGCCAAGACGGTGGGTTTCTTGGAAACCTGGTCCCACAAATCCGGATTAGGAGGACCCGAAGCATAGGGGCGTAGCCGGATCAGGTCTTCATCCGTGCCATTTCTGACATAGAAGAAAGTTCGGGCCCAGCCCTTGCAGGAATCAAGCCCCGTGACCCGGGGAAAGATGGACAGTTTCCGGGGACAAATAGAGGCAGCACCGAATTGTGTCAGATGTTTGTCCTCCGGGTCAAGCAGTTTATTCGGAATCACATTCCTTCGTAGACCGAAGAACTGGATCCAGAGCTCTTTAGTGGGCCACAATCCGACATATCCTTCTATGGTGGAGGCGAAGGAAGAAAGGGATGTGATGGCATTCGCCAGGAGATGGTGTGGTTGAAGTTCGTAGATATTGAGGAAATCGTGGAAGAAATCGCTCACAGGAAGGCCGAAGCCGCGTTGAAAATGGGAGAGGAACACGACGAACTCACCCGGATTGGGTGAGGGAGCGAGCTGCTCGGAGGCGAGGCGGGCAATCACGCCCTCGGGGATGCGGCGGGTGCGGTAGAGCCAGTCCAGGTCGTCCTGGCACACCCAGAAACCAACCCAGGCGCCGCGCTCTGTGTTTTCCGCCCCCTCCATCTCCTCTTCCGCGACGGCGAGCTCCTCTTTAGTCATGTCTAGATCACTGTCCTCACTGGCCCTATCGGAGGTGGGGGCAGAACCTTGGACTGGCATGGACCCGTGGCAGTGGAGCTGCACGAGAGCGGCAGCGAGGCAGGTGCGAAAAGGCACGATGCAGCGGCGGCGCTGCTGAGCAGATGCGACAACGGCAGCACTGTCGCTAGGAAGAAGAAGGGGCAGAGAGACGAAGGGCGCGAGAAGGGGAAAATGGCCAAGGGGTGCGCCCCTCCCCTATTTAACCACGCCCCAGCGGGGGTAGTGGGATCATGCAGTGCATCGAGGCCACACGATGTGGCCGTGTATCTGCCGGGTCAGCCAATCAGAGGCGAGCCACAGGGCACAGGGGATCCCATGACGCGACATGGTGATACAGTTAACGAGGAGGCAGTCACGACATGACGTGTGCAACAGTAACACCTGACAATAAGTGCAGTAACTGGCACAGGCCCTTAAAATGAGGCAAGATAATGATTACCCTCCACGTGGGACGTGGGGAAGCGTACGAGAGAAGGAAGGATAACCCGGAAAATTAGAGGGTGACCCGGCCTGCGAGTGAAAACTCGGAATGTGCCAAGGGAAAGTTAGCCCATGAAATCCGGGCTATGAGGTAACTCGGAAAAGGGAGCAAAAGGCTCGGTAAATTGAACCTGCCGTCGCCTTAGCGGCTGAAGCTGCTAAGACCGCACCAGCTTCGGGGACTAATGTTGGGGGGATACCCCCGGGTGGGGTCACGCCGGGGTATAAAGGCCGAGTTAGCCGACGTACGGCAAGGTCAAAGAAAGTGCTGGCTGAGTCACCTCAAGGCAGGCCGAATCACAGAGTAACCTGGACCGGAGGATGTCCACCTAAATGAGTCCCGGTCGACGTGTGTCGTATGCCGGCAGGATTTATGTAACTTATATGCAGGTACCCGCATGGCCAGATTAACCAGCTATGGTCCGGGTTATATCAGGCTTGCAAGAGAAGGAAGGTATATCGCTGGTCAAAAGGTGGTCACTGTACGCTGGAGCATGAGCAAAGCGGACAGAGAGAAGGACCACCGAGGCGTGGCCGACAAGGTGACGCGCCCTGTGTCGGATGACACTGGCACCGCAGAGGTGTACGTAGCCTCTGCATAGCTTATGATGGAAAAAAGTGATCCGGTCGGTTTGCTATTTTGGGAAGAGGCATATTCCTAGGAATATGCCTCCACGTATGCCCTAATTGGTGACCTAGCCTCCCCTTTATAAGGAGCGCTAGGGCCTCTATAGAAGGGGTTGGCATTTGAGTAGTTGGCTCCTTGGAAATAGGTAGTGGTGAGAGTAAGAAAGCTCCTTCTTCCTCCTCTCCCCAATACATCTCAAGGAGCATTTGTAACCTTGGAAGCCTAGTGAATACAAAGCATCTGTGTGTGGAATCACCACACTATCCCTCCCTGGATTCCTCAAGTGCATATTGGCCCCACCTTTAGCCTATCCATGGCATCTGCCGTGACACCACCACGACAGTCATTTCATGTGGGTTCTTTTCACGAACCACATGTGGATCCACTAGTGTCATTGCATGTGTCTTCTTTTCATTAACCACATATGGATCCACTAGTATCATTGCATGTCTATTCTCCTCACAAACCACAAATGGATCCCCTAGTTTCATTGCATGTGAGTTCTTCTCACAAACCACGACTAGAGTCATTGCATGTGTGTTCTTTTCAAAAACCACAAATGGATCCACAAGAGTTCACTGGATGTCTGTTTTTCTCACAAACCATATATGGATCCACCAGAGTTCATTGCATGTGTGGTTTTTCATTAACAACAGCTAGAGCCATTGCATGTGTGTTCTTTTCACAAACCACATGGATACATCTAGAGTCATTGCATGCCTATTCTTTTCACAAACCACATGTGGATCCACCAGAGTCATTGCGTGTGTTCTTTTCACAAACCACATGGAACCACCAGTGTTATTGCATGTGTGTTCTTTTAATAAACCACAACAAGAGTCACTGGATCTCTGTTCTTCTCACAAAGCACATATGGATCCACCAGTTTCACTACATGTGTGTTATTTTCATTAACAACATCTAGAGTCATTGCATGTGTGTTCTTTTCACAAAGCACATGTGGATCCACCAGTGCCATTGCGTGTGTATTATTTTCATTAACCACATATGATTCCACCAGTTTCATTGCATGTGTGTTCTTTTCACAAACCACATATGGATCCACCAGTTTCATTGCATGTGTGTTCTTTTCATTAACAACAACTAGAGTCATTGCATGTGTGTTCTTTTCACAAACCACATGTGGAACCACTAGAGTTCATTGCATGTGTGTTATTTTCATTAACAACAGCTAGAGTCATTGCATGTGTGTTCTTTTCACAAACCACATGTGGATCCACCAGTGTCATTGCCTGTGTCTTCTTTTCATTAACCACATATAGATCCACCAATGTCATTGCATGTCTGTTCTTTTCACAAACCACATATGGATCCACCAGTTTCATTGCATGTATGTTCTTTTCATTAACAACAGCTAGAGTCATTGCATGTGTGTTCTTTTCACAAACCACATGTGGATCTACCAGAGTTCACTAGATCTCTTTTCTTTTCACAAACCACATATGGATCCACCAGTTTCATTGCATGTCTGTTCTTTTCATTAACAACAGCTAGAGTCACTGGATCTCTGTCTTTTCATAAACCACATGTGGATCAACCAGAGTTCATTGCATGTGTGTTCTTTTCATTAACAATAGCTAGATTCATTGCATATGGTTTTTTTCACAAACCACATGTGGATCCACCAGTGTCATTGCATGTGTGTTCTTTTCATTAACCACATATGGATCCATCGATGTCACTGCAAGTCTGTTCTCCTCACAAACCACATATGGATCCACCAGTTTCATTGCATGTGTGTTCTTTTCATTAACAACAGCTAGAGTCATTGCATGTGTGTTCTTTTCACAAACCACATGTGGATCCACTAGTGTCGTTGCATGTGTGTTCTTTTTATTAACCACACATAGATCCACCAGTGTCATTGCATGTATAATCTTTTCACAAACCACATATGGATCCACCAGTTTCATTGCATGTGTGTTCTTTTCATTAACAACAACTAGAGTCATTGCATGTGTGTTCTTTTCACAAACCACATGTGGATCCACCAGAGTTCATTCCATGTGTGTTCTTTTGATTAACAACAGCTAGAGTCATTGCATGTGTCTTCTTTTCACAAACCACATGTGGATCCACCAGTGTCATTGCATGTTTGTTCTTTTCACTAACCACATGTGGATCCACAAGAGTTCACTCGATCTCTGTTCTTTTCACAAAACACATATGGATCCACCAGTTTCATTGCATGTGTGTTCTTTTCATTAACAACAGCTAGAGTCATTGCATGTGTGTTCTTTTCACAAACCACATGTGGATCCAACAGAGTTCATTGCATCTCTATTCTTTTCGTTAACAAAAACTATAGTCATTGCATGTGTATTCTTTTCACAAACCACATGTGGATCCACTAGTTTCATTGCATGTGTGTTCTTTTCACAAACCACATATGGATGCACCAGTGTCATTGCATGTACGTTGTCCTCACAAACCACATATGGATCCACCAGAGTCATTGCATGTGTGTTCTTTTCACAAACCACATATGGACCCCTAGTGTCATTGCATGTGTGTTATTTTCAATAACCACAACTAGAGTCATTGCATGTGTGTTCTTTTCACAAACCACATATGGATCCACCAGAGTTCATTGCATGTGTGTTATTTTCATTAACAATAGCTAGAGTCATTGCATGTGTGTTCTTTTCACAAACCATATGTGTTGGGGATATACTTTCCGGGTATCCTCACAGTTCCTCACTGACCAGGGTGGCCCAATTCGGGTTAGAGCTTTGCTTCACGGGCGGCCTAGTTAGGGAGAGAAGACGGAGTCCAATCCGGCTACGGGAAGGCCCAGAAGACTTACCGACTTAGGCCCATAATGTTACTTGTAGTTCAAGATGTACTCTGTAACCGACTCTTAGACATAGCCGGATAGATCTCTCCTGTAAACCCTAGGCCGGATATCTATATAAGCCGTCCTAGGGAGAGCCTTTAGGGCACCCAATACTTTAGACCCTCAGCTCGCACAGGCGAAACCCTTGTAACCCATATTCCGGCTCTGTCATATTACTGGATTGCTAGCAGGAGTAGGATCTGTCCAAAGCCGGCGGATTCGAACCTGGGTAAACTTGTGTGCTCACCGTCCCGGAACACCGTGCGTATCACACCCCTCTCTTCCGCACGCCTCGAGGACCCCCTCATGGCGTACTTGTCCTCAATCCGATGACAGTTGGCGCCTACCGTGGGGGCAAGTGAGCTTCGGATCTGCGTTCCGAGCGGAATCTGCAAGAATCGAAATCGGCAAGACTATCACCGTCGGTCGCATCCTTTACACCGGCGACGTCCCTCTCATCGTTCTCGACGAGAATTGGATTTCAGCAAGGGAGGCCGTGACTACCTACACAATCATGTCTTTTGGTGAGATCGATGTTTACATCGGTTTCGCTGAACCTACCCAACCCACCCTAGCGGTGATGATAGAGGCAGAAGAATTTTCAGGGTCCCCTTTATCCGCGGAGGCGGCAGAGTTCCGGATCTCAGAAAACCCTAATCCCACCCAGCCCGCACGAGCTACGGAGATAGTGGAGAAACCCGAGCCTGAAGAAGACCTAGCGAACCAAGTCGAATCCGGAGTGGATCTCCCCGGAGAAGCCGGATCCCAGATCGACCCACCCATGGAGGTCGAAATCCAGGAGGAGTATATCAACGACACTGATTCCGGCTCTGATGATGCCAGAGCAGATAGGCCTTTCCTAAGGTACACACTACGACGTATGATACTGCAAGGCGAAAGCATAGAGGGAATCCTCGAAACCATCAAAAGTTTCGATATGGCTGATCGCGAAAGCTGTAGGTACCTCAGGAAGCACACATCGCACTTCGTCGGATACGTGGGATCTGGATACGGCTCTGCCGATGCTGGAGACAACACCGACTCTGTGCTGGAGGCAATTGGAACAAACGCCGACGTACCCGCATCCTCGGATGAGTCGATGACGTCAGAAGATTTCCGAAAGTTCTCCGTGGAATATGAAGAGGGGTACAACTCCAAAGCTGCAGAAGAAGGAGAAGCCATGGATGAAGGATCTGGGGAACACTCTCCCAAAACGCAGGATGACATGGACATTGAAGATAATCCCGAGGTCTAGATGTCCAAAAGTACCGATCAGAGCTTGACTTTGGGGAACGGACCCAAAGCCGTCTTTGCTACCGGTGCTTCCAAGAAGGCAAAGAAGAAGAACAAGAAAAACAAGACCCCGACAAAAGACCCTCTAACAGAGGAGGTGATTGCCGAGGAATACGAGGAAGACTCGTATGGAACACTTATCCCAGACGAGCCAAAAAAAGAAGCATCGGTGGATGGACACGTGATCACAGAAGGTGCGCGTAAACTCATCGATGCCGCATTAACCACACCTATCCCTACAGCTGTAGAACTTACTGCGGATGAGCTGGACGAAAGGGCGCAAGCCCTAGAAGCGCGTCGTCAACAACTCCTCGATGAAGCCAAAAACATCGAGGTGGAGAAGAAACGCATGTCAAACAAGGAATACATGTCTCGTCTACATCAGAAGACACGGAAGAGTCACATAGATGACAACCAATTCCCACGTGTCCATGCCGTCCTTTTTGGAGATGAGATGGGGAAGCCACGGAAAAATAGCAATGGAGATTGGGTATACCCAACACCAGTACAAAATACCGTGGCAGCCCGAGAAATTCTATCGGCTAATCTAGGACCAGAGGAGATCCGTTTGGGTATCAAGCTACTCAACAAGGGACTGGAGCAGCAAAAGGTCGCCATGTCCGGAAGTCAAAAACTGGTCTCGGATTCTGACCAATGTCGCACAGATCCGGCATGGGCTGACGTAATACCCCATTATGTTCGGGCGCAGTACCATCAACCCGAACGCAGGGAAGACAATTATTCAAGAACCGGATCGTCGGGACAGCATCGCAGAACTACACATAACTAGAGCAATGTCGCTCCAGCAGCCGAAAAAGAGAAACGATCGAAAGGGAGAAGATAAAGAGAAATGTCGGGAGGAGGATCGTCAGAGAATGCCACCTCCTAGACGTGAGAACCGTCCAGCTGAGCCTCACCATGGTGGGAGCGACGGACGAAGGAACGACGGGAACCACGCCGGGACAAGCCGGCAGGAGGCTCGTCATAGTCAAGAACCTCCCCGGAACCAGAATAATGATGTTACGGACGGAGGCCGGCGATCAGCCAGAAACTATCCAACTGCCCCACCCTCTCCACCACACAGTTATCACAACGGCCCCCAAGGAGGTCAAGGAGGACGACATGGCGGAGGAGGTGGTGGCAGAAGCCGAAGTCCGGCTCCATGGCACCGTAGCCACAGCCGGCATTCGGGACGATCTCTATCCCCGAACGATGCAAGGCACATGATCAATTCCAACATAGAGGCGCGACGCTATGAAAATGATGACGTTTATGTGGGCCCAAAGTGCTTCGGACCACGCATCAGAGCTACAAAATTCCCGAAAGGATTTGCTATCTCAAGACATATCCAAGCCTATGACGGCATTGCTCGACCAGACACCTGGTTACAAGATTTCTTCCAAGCTTGTTGCATCACTAAAGGCGGAAACAGCCTGGTCGCAACCCGATATCTCCCGCTTATGTTGCGGAAGACGACATGATCATGGCTCAATGAACTTCTGGCAAACACCATCCATAACTGGTATGACTTGCAAAGTGCGTTCTTTCGGAATTTCGAAGGCACATATTGGAGGCCCTGTACGGTTGGAGACCTACAGCGTTGCACCCAGAAAGCCGGAGAAACTTGCCAGGATTACCTCGGACGATGGATCGACACCAAGAACTCCTGCGAAGGAGTAAATGATCAAACTGCGATTGAAGCTTTCATCGCAGGCCTCCCTATTGGTTTACTACGCCATCGCTTGAAGTGTGACAAGGTTACTGATTTGGGAGAGATGATAGAAACAGCGAGCAAGTATGCAGATGCTGACGACGATGCAGAAGGACTACTCAATGCCCTAATTGTGCCTCAGTCGGCAAAACAACCAAAGCAACAAGCTTAGAAGCACAAAAATACCTCGGAAGAAAAACCCAACGCGGAAACAGCAGTGGTAACTACTGTTTCCGGGTCTGGAGGACGAAGAGGATGTGGCGGAGGCCGCGGGCGTGGCCGTGGGACATCAAGGGTCCAAGGTATAGGAGAACAACAACCAGGCAAAACCTACTCTTGGGCTGACATTGCCAATAACCCATGTGTGCATCACTTAGACGCTAATGGGGGCTCGTCCCACACCAACGCTGAATGTCGTTTTAATGATGACATCAAGAGAGATGATACCGCAAGCTACAAAGCTAAGCGGAAGAAGGGAAAGAAAAATCCTGAAAAAGACAAGGAGACCAAGGAAGATTCTGACATGGAGGAAGCTGATGCTTCAAATTCCAAGTCGGAAGGGAAGAAAAATTTTCCCACCAAGAAGGACACTTATGTCACCTTCCTCGGATCTCAACCAGCAAAGGTCAAGAAAGCAGTTCTACACGAGCTCAATGCAGCTGGCTGTCCCCGATCTGGACTGGTCGGAAGTGGCAATCACGTTTGACCGCGATGATCATCCGCCTAAGTTACACAGGCGAGGAAAATACGCCTTAATCGTCAACCCACTTATTGACGGTTATGGTTTCTCCAAGACCCTCATGGATGGTGGTAGCAGCATCAATATTCTCTATGTTGAAACGCTACTCCGGATAAAGATCTCGGAAACACAGCTGAACCATAGCTCCGTGATCTTTCACTGAGTTGTCCCAGGAAGACAAGCTAATTCCCTGGGAGAGATCACTTTGGATGTTACCTTTGGAACTCCAAAGAATTATCGGACGGAGGCACTTTCCTTCGAAGTGGTCCCGTTCAAGAGCGCATACCACGCTATATTCGGGCGTCCGTCTTACTGGGATTTTATGCCTCGTCCGTGTTACATTTACAATATGATGAAAATTCCAGGTCCCAACGACGTGATCACCATCAGGGGAGACCCGAAGAAAGCACGAGAGTGCGAGGATGGAAATGCCGCCTTTGCCGAAGCCATGCTGCACGTCCAGGAGTACCAGGAGATCAAAAAGAGCATAGATCCGTCCGAGATGCCCGCAACGAAGAAGGAGGTGACCAAGCGAAATCCGGAGTTCAAGGCATCAGAAGAGACGAAGAAAGCACCGTTGAAGGATGATGACCCCTCCAAGGTAACCCAGATAGGCGTAGGCCTAGACATCACATAGGAAAGTGCACTCATCAAGTTCCTCCAAGCAAATCAAGATATCTTCGCATGGCAGCCATCTGACATGACCGGAGTACCTAGGGAACTTGCAGAGCACTCTCTAAATGTAAACCCGAGCGCTAAACCCGTTAAATAGTCATTACAACGGTTAGGCGACGAAAAGCGTAAGGCAATAGCTAAGGAACTAGTGCGGCTCGAGTTAGCCGGATTCATAGAAGAGGTCATCCACACAGAGTGGTCGGCCAATCCTATAATGGTCCCTAAAAAGGACACCACTGATTTAAGGATGTGTGTTGATTATACTGCCTTGAACTAGGCTTGTCCAAAATATCCATTTGCTCTGCCTAGAATTGATCAAGTTATCGATTCTACGGCAGGCTCGGAACTCCTTTGTTTTCTCGACGCATATTCCGGTTATCACCAAATCCGGATGAAGGAATCTGACAAAATCAAAACTTCATTCATAACCCCCTTCGGAACCTTCTGTTTTGTTACGATGCCCTTTGGGCTGAAGAATGCAGGAGCTACGTGCAGACGATGCAGCGTTGCCTCCACGACCAACTCGGACGCAATGTACATGCATACGTGGATGATATCGCGGTGATGTCCAAAAAGAAGGAAACACTCATTTCCGACTTGGAGGAAACATTCGCCAATCTACGAAAATACAACATCATGCTTAACCCGAAGAAATGCTTCTTTAGAATACCAGCCGAAAAATTGTTATGTTTCATCATGTCTCAAAGAGGCATAGAGGTGAACCGCGACAAAATCAAGGCTATACTCAATATTTCCAGGCCAACTCGCCTGAAGGACGTACAAAGATTAACTGGCTACATCGCTGCGGTCAGTCGATTTGTAAGCCGGCTTGGGGAAAGAGCCACACCATTATACAAAGTCCTGAAAAAGACCAAGGATTTTGTTTGGACTGACGAAGCTGAAGCTGCACTACAAGACCTGAAGAAAGTACTCTCATCTGCTCCTATCCTTGCAGTGCCAGAACCTCAGGAACCGATGTTGCTTTATATTGTTGCGACAAATAGGGTCGTTAGTATTGTCATGGTGGTGGAGAGACCAGAGGAAAATCAGGAACACCTGGTGCAGCGTCCAACTTATTTTGTCAGCGAGGTCCTAACAGAATCAAAACAGCGATATCCGCACTATCAAAAGTTGGCTTACAGTGTTTTTCTAGCATCTCATAAGTTATGACACTATTTTCAGGAGCATCCAATTACCGTGGTGAGCAAAGCTCCCATGAGGGATATAATCAACAACAATGACGCCACAGGTCGCGTCGCCAAATGGGGCATAGAGCTCCCAACTTTCGATATTGAGTACAAACCTCAGACAGTAATCAAATCCTAGATCCTTGCTGACATTGTCACTGATTGGATAGAGACAAAGGAGAACATGGTCCTCCCTGAGTTGGAATATTGGACCCTCTTTTTCGATGGGTCTAAGGCTCGAGGGGGCTTGGGGGCTGGCGTGGTGCTCAAATCACCCCAAGGAGATAAAGTTTTATACGTGTTGCAGATCCACTTCACATCGACAAACAATATTGCCGAGTATGAAGCACTGCTGCATGGAATCCGGATTACCAAGGATATTGGCATCCGACATTTGATGTGTTACGAAGATTCGGATCTTGTTGCTCAGCAAGTCTCGGATATTTGTAATGCAAATAAGCACATGGCAGCATATAAAGCTGTCGTGGATGATCTATCTAAATCGTTCGAAGGGTTTGAGGTTCAACACATCCCTCGAGCAGAAAATGAGGAAGCAGATGCACTATCTCGAATAGGCTCTGTGCGGAAAGAGGTACCGGATGGCGCATTTTTAGAGCACCTCAAAGTCCCCTCGATAAAGGGAGTAGATGAGGAATATCCGACCAAATCCGACTCACCTTTGATAGTAGTTCTGGCTGTAATTCCCAGCTGGACTCAACCCTACCTCGATTATTTGGTAGAAGGCAAATTACCCGAAGACGAGGTGCTGAGCCGGCAGATTATCCGATGAGCAAAAGCCTATACTATTGTTAAGGGTGAGCTCCATAAACGGAGTGTTTCTAGGGTTTTTCAGCGCTGCGTATCTCCGGAAGAAGGAGTGGAAATCTTAAGGGAAATCCATGAAGGCGAGTGTGGTGACCACGCTGCAGCCAAATCTTTAGTGACAAAAGCTTTTCAACATGGATTTTTCTGGCTTATAGCTCAAGCAGATGCCGAACGATTAGTCAAGACATGCAAAGGCTGCCAAAAGTACGCCAAGGAAGCTCATGTTCCAGCTGATCAACTGCGAACAATACCTATAACATGGCCTTTCGCGGTTTGGGGGCTTGATATGGTAGGACCTTTTAAACGAGCTCCAAGTGGATTTACTCACCTCTTAGTGATGGTGGATAAATTCACCAAATGGATAGAGGCTAAACCTGTCACTAGTTGTGATGGAGCAACAACCAAAATATTTGTCAAGGATGTTATAATCCGGTATGGTTATCCGCATAGCATTATCACGGACAACGGGAGTAACTTTTCTATGGGAGAACTAGCCGAATTCTGCGATGAGCAAAATATCCGGCTTGACATTGCATCAGTCGCATATCCACAAGCTAACGGACAAGTCGAAAGAGCAAATGGTTTAATTCTACAAGGCCTGAAACCAAGACTCGAAGCACCACTACGACGTGCTGCGGGGGCTTGGGCAGAGGAACTACCCTCTGTAATTTGGAGTTTACGAACAACTCCGAACAGGTCAACAGGATACACACCTTTCTTCTTGGTCTATGGCACAGAAGCAGTTCTTCCTAGTGATTTAATTCATACTTCTCCTAGAGTGGCCGCGTATATCAAAGAGGATGCCGAGATTTCTCGACAAAATGATCTCGACTTAGTCGAAGAAGTTCGCGTCGTTGCTGAAATGAGATCTACAACCTATCAGCAGAAGTTACGCAAGTATCATAGCCAGAGAGTCCGAACTAGATCTTTCAATAAAGGTGATTTGGTTCTCCGGCTTGTGCAACAAAGAAAGCACAAACTTTCCCCAGTATGGTAAGGGCCCTTTTTAGTTAGTCGAGTATTGCACAATGGATCGTACTACTTAACTGACATGAGGCCAGTCAAAGAAAGACCTGCTACTAAGAAGAGAAAGAGAGCTGGAGGCAGTACAAATCCAGATGAGTTAGACAGACCATGGAATATTGCTCAACTACATCCCTTTTATTCTTGGTTTATCCTTCTTTGTAATCATACATATGTACATGTTCTGTGAGAAATAAAATTTTTGGTTGCCTCAAAGTTTTTCTGAGAAGTTTTTACCATCTTATTTCCTAATGATCATGTCATAGTCGAAAATCCCAGAATGCTTGAAAGTACTTTATGCTCATGTTCGTTCTGGTCTAGATTTCTGAATCTAAAACTGCTACCTTCGGGTATAACTCTAAAAATTTCTAGTCTTTACTTTGGTTATTTGTCTGATTGCTGGATGCGGGCATTTTCCGAGTAGTGAATTGTTGGTACTGGAAGCCGGCTTTGTTTCCGAGTTTAAACTGGTTTAGCAATTGAGCTCCGTTGCTCGACAAAGTTTCCGGCGGAAGGTTTAGCCGACTCACGAAAGGGACAAGGCGGTAAGCCAGATAAACGATAAGTAGAGACAAAAAAACTATAAGTGCTTGTGTAAACATTTCAGGCACGCAAAAATTTCAAAAGTCAAAAGTGCTGAATAGATCAAAAGCTTAGCACTAGCAAGATAAATAGTACTTAATATTTACAATCGCATCAGGTTTTTTCTGGAATAATACATAAATTTCCGGTCTATGATGCCGGAGGAGATGAAGGATCTGCCGGCTCGCTGGTCACTCCGCCTTGATATCATTCCGAGATGTCCGCATCCGAGGTGGTGCGTTCATCGTCGGAAAATTCTTCGGTTTCTTCTGCAGGAGGAGGCGGAGTATCCACGCGGGTGAAGAAGGGGATCTCGTAGCTGGTTAGATCAGCTACATGGCACCCGTATCCGGCGCAGGAGTGCATGATGGCTTGAAGGTCTTGCTCCTGGCCGTCTTCGTCTACCTTGCAGTACCCTCTGGTCACTTGCCATATCTCCATGTTTCCATGATGGCTCATGACCATGGTGAGAGCGTTCTACACAGCAGTCCGCGCGTAGGACATATTCCAGTCCCGAACAAGTTGCGGCATCTCCTTGGCCCTGTCCCGCACCTCAAAATCCGACATGCTTGGCATGTCCGGAATCCTGAGAGACTTGCCAATGTCCTCAAGGGACTGGCGGTAGTCATGAAGAAGATCACCGACTTGGGTAAGCCGGTGTGTGCGGGACCCAGACGAGGAAGAGTCCGTCAAGTTCAGAGGACCTATACATCAAAATAAAGTTAAGAAAAAACCGACATTGATAGAAGTCGAAGAAAAGATAAGTTAGAGAGGTGGAACGTACCAAAATGACGTCGTCAATCTTGGTCTTCTCCTCCCGGAGACTCTGGAGTTCAGCCCGGAGCGCCTGGGATATGTCCTTCTCTCTTCCAAGCTCATTCTTGAGGTCCGAGATTATTTTATCCTGAGCAGCAATCTTGCAATCACGCTCATTAGTGGCCATGGAGGCGGATTCAAGGACTCGAGCTATGCTCTTTTCATGATCTGCCTTGAGCTTATCCAGCTCTTGGCGAAGTCCCTTCTTCTCCACCACCAGGATCTTGAGGTTCTCGGCCTCTTCAATCATAGCGACAGATTGTTTCACCAGCGCTCTAAGTCAAAAAAGAACAACAGTTTAGAAAAATTCGACATTGAAAAAAGGAAAGACAAGGTTTGAATCTCGGAATGTTTACCTTTGGCTTCACCCTTCGCTACTTTGAGCTCAGCATTTTTAAGCCGGAGAGCTTTGATCTCTCTCCGCTTATCACAGACATTGGTCAGCAATTCCTGGTTATAGGAACATACTTTCTGTAAGTCAGAATACCCAAAGTCAGAAAGCTACTTAAGACTCGAGCTAATATTTTTGCTAAATATCAGCACGAGCCTTGGGGGCTACACTAGTTCGTTCTTTGGCATCCTAATGAAGCATAAACTCGGATTCTATGTCCTACTTCATGCCTGGGGGCTAGAGGATATGATATAACATAACGGAAAAAACAAGAGTTGGAATTCCGACTTACATATTGCTCGCGCGTGAGTTTGTCTAAACCTGCGTTCACTTCAGCGGCCACCTTCTCGGCAAGAGTAAGAGGGATCATTGGGGCTCTTGGAAGCTCGCCAGTCCTAATCCTCTCGTCGCGAAGGCGGACTTGAGTGAGAAGGTCAGAGAACTTGACGTCCTCTACTTCTTGCGCTTCCTCCTCGGGGGATAAATGGCTTTTATCCAGGACTTGCCTAGCTAGCCGCTGGATCTCCTCTGCAAATTTCCGGGTCAGGCCAAACTTGGCAAGACCCGGATTGCTGAGGAGGTTTTTGGCGAAGACCTCAGCCGAGGGATCATTACCCGAAGAGGGTTCACCCTTATCTTGAGCTGACGCACCCACGGTGAAGTCAGTTTGCGACCCAAGGATCACAGGCTCCATTGGAGGAGCCGGATCTTCTGCAACCACCGGAGAAGGAGTAATCACCGGAGTTGCAGAAGGTTGAGGGGCCGGAGTCGGAGGAGCCACGGCAGGGGAAGCTATGGTAAGCTTCGTCTGACGTAAGGGCTTCGAAGAAATCCCTTTCCCCTTGCCCTTGATGATCGATTCTGCTCTGAGAAGGTAACAAAGTCAGAAACGTTACATCTCGGAAAGAAATTTGAGTAAAGTACAAAGACGGAAAAGTTGTGACTGAAAGGATAGCTCTTCACGACAGGCACCTCCTTTGTGCCAACCGCCACTATCGGAGCTTTGCACTTCTTGAGCGCAAGGCCCGGCAGTGGGACTACTTCTACCTCCTAAGACAACTCTGGAGGGTATCCTTCGAGCGGAGCAAGTTCCGACTCGGGGATATCAGCAAGCTGAAAAGAAGAAAACATATCAGTATTGCAGTTTAATTCGAAGATAGAAACACATAAAAGATGTGATGATGGAAGCTTACCGGCACCACGGGGTTTTCCGCCGTGTGCATGTCCAGAGAAACCTCCAGAATCCTCCTTTCGATCCACTCCCTGATCTGCAACTTGATTTGGCTTATGTAGCCTTGAGTGGTGTAGGCTTTGGAGCTGATGCGGAGGGAGTCGGTTGGAGATGACGTGATGGAGTGCATCAGTCGGGTTCCGTGGTACTGAAGTGGCTGGATCCGACATGAGACCCAGCACTGGACCAAGTCGGATCCCTTCAGACCATTATGCTTAATCAAATATTCGATCTGCCTCTTAGCAAGGATCAGATCGTCGGTGAGAGCCGGAGCAGTCTCGTCCCAGGAAGGCTGGGCCGTGGCGGCTCCATCGACAAAAGCCGGCAAAGCACTAGCTTTGCCGGGAGCCAGAATATCCCTATGTTTGGCCATTGTTTGACCGAGTCACTAGTAGAAATTTTGGGATATGCCCGGTCACGTCTAAGAGAAAAGGTGATTGTGCCGGTGATGTAAGGAACACCAGCAGTGATGGAATTCCTCCGGACATGGAAATAAAACTGGAAGAGAAGCAAACTCGGCCTAATACCGAGAAAGCCCTCGCAAAGCGCAACATATGCACTCATTTCTAAAAGTGAGTTGGGAGGAAGATTGTGGAGTTGAACTCCGTAATGATCTATCACCTCGGAGAAGAACTCCGAGGGAGGAAAAGACAGACCTCGGTAAAGATGGGTGCCGAAGTGGACCCGCTCGCTGTTGCGCAGGTTGGGGACGGTTTCGCTAGAGCCGCTCCGCCAGTCGCCGGCGATGAGAAGCCCCTCCTTCTCCATGTTCTTGAGGCCTGCTTCATCAAGGGCGCAGGGGATCCAGATTCCCCGGTAGCTCTCTTTCTCGCTCTTTGCCGCTTCCGCCACATTGCCGCCAAACCAGAGGAAGAAGATGATGAAGCCATTTTCTACGGTGAGAGGGTGACCTTAAAGGGGCGGCGCTGGGAGCTCTGTGGGGGGAGGACGAGGAGGCTCTGGGCTCGCAGGAAGATTGGGAGGAAAGGAAACGGCAAAGGACTAGTGGAAAGGAGAAGAAGAAATCCGAACCCCTTATATCCACCTACCTGCGCCAAGATTAGTGCAAACGCTACAGTGTAACCGCCACGCGTCGTGGAAAGAACTGGGAAGGGCCCGCGTGATGATTGCGTTGCCTCGATCTCCACGCACACATTGAAATAGCGCCTCGGTTCCACAGACCGCGGACCCACCAACGGTCGTACTGACGGAATGCCTGTCAGATGACGTGACTTGACCATGCTTGTGTCAGGTAGCGTTAGAGAGCAAGTTCCGGCTTAGTTTGAAATCAAGCTGGAAAATCCGAGTAACCTGTTGATAGGTCCGACTTACTTTTAAGACCCGGATCGTATTTTTTGTTGTGAAGTTTTAGGAACCCTTCAAGATTCTGCAAGCCGAAGATCAAGCTAGACGATGATAAATCCGACTTTGGATCTTGGAGGCCTCCGGGGGCTGCTGTTGGGGATATACTATCCGGGTATCCTCACAGTTCCTCACTAACCAGGGTGGCCCACTTTGGGTTAGAGCTTTGCTTCACGGGCATCCCAGTTAGGGAGAGAAGACGGAGTCCAATCCGGCTACGGGAAGGCCCAGAAGACTTACCGACTTAGGCCCATAATGTTACTTGTAGTTCAAGATGTACTCAGAATCGACTCTTAGGCGTGCGGATAGATCTCTCCTGTAAACCCTAGGCCGGATATCTATATAAGCCGTCCTAGGGAGAGCCTTTAGGGCACCCAATACTTTAGACCCTCAGCTCGCACATGCGAAACCCTTGTAACCCATATTCCGGCTCTGCCGTATTACTGGATTGCTAGCAGGAGTAGGATCCGTCCAAAGCCGGCGGATTCGAACCTGGGTAAACTTGTGTGCTCACCGTCTCGGAACACTGTGCGTCTCACACCCCTCTCTTCCGCACGCCTCGAGGACCCCCTCATGGCGTACTTGTCCTCAATCCGATGACAATATGTGGATCCACCAGTGTCATTGCATGTGTGTTCTTTTCATTAACCACATATGGATCCATAAGAGTCATTGCATGTGTGTTCTTTCCATGAACCACACATGGATTCACAAAAGTTCATTGTATGTCTGTTATTTTCATTAACCACAACTAGAGTCATTGCATGTGTGTTCTTTTCACAAACCACATATGGATCCACCAGAGTTTATTGCATGTGTGTTATTTTCACAAACCACATGGAACCACCAGTGTCATTACATGTGTGTTCTTTTAATAAACCACAGCTAGAGTCACTGGATGTGTGTTCTTCTCATAAACCACATGGATCCACTAGTGTCATTGCATGTGTGTTCTTTTCACAAACCACATGTGGATCCACCAGTGTCATTGCATGTGTGTTCTTTTCATGAACCACATATGGATCCCCTAGTGTCATTGCATGTGTGTTCTTTTCAGTAACCATAGCTAGAGTCATTGCATGTATGTTCTATTCACAAACCACACATGGATCCACCAGTGTGAATGAATGTGTGTTCTTTTCACAAACCACATATGGATCCACTAGAGTCTTTGCATGTCTATTCTTATCAGAAGCGACATATGGATCCACTAGAGACATTGCATGTGTGTTCTTTTCGCAAACCACATGTGGATCCACTAGAGTCATTGCATGTGTGTTCTTTTCATGAACCACAACTAGAGTCAGTGAATGTTTGTTCTTTTCATAATCCACATGAGCATGTGTGTTCTTTTCATAGACCACAAATGGATTCACCAGTGTCACTGGATGTGTGTCCTCTTCATGAACCACATATGGAAACAGCTAGAGTCATTGCATGTGAGTTCTTCTCACAAACAACATATGGATCCACCGGTGTCATTGAAATTTGTGTTCTTTTCATTAACCACAGCTAGATTCATTGCATGGTTGTTCTTTTCACAAACCACATATGGATCCACCAGAGTTTATTGTATGTATGTTCTTTTCACAGACCACACATGGATCCACCAGTGTTCATTGCATGTGTGTTCTTTTCACAAACCACATATGGATCAACTAGTATCATTGCATGCATGTTCTTCTCATAAACCACATATGGATCATAACCTTAGGAGAGCCCTAGCCTTAGCCCCTCAATGGTGGCCGTTAGACCGAGTCTTCTAGAAGGCACACCCTAACAAAGTTGTTCTGCATGACGATTGGTACATACCGTTCGATCGGGACGCTTGCACGATTGTGATGGTCTTCGTAAGAGCGATCTTTGAGTAGACTATTTTGCGACATGATTGGCCACGCTTAGTCCCCACTTGCTCTGGACAAACTGGCAACATCGGGCGCTTCCCTTCTGCGAGTGTCACGACTCACGAGTTCCATGGGCCATATGCCAGTGTCACGTCCCCTTTACTTCTATTCCTCCCCGTACTTCTCTCCCTTCCCCTCGAAGCCACTTCTCCCCATCCCGCCGTAGCTGCAAGCTGACGGCACCTCCAGCTATCTCCCCCCTTTCGCCATGGGTCAAGGTGAGACAGTGAGGAAATGCGTCGTGATGATAGGGACAGTGATTTTGATGTGAGTAGTCTCATCTCTATCTCTATCATCTGTGGCCAATTATCTATTTTGAGCTAGATCTACTATGTTTACTCATGTGCGTATGATGTGTTAGGCCAATCAGACGCTGTACGACTCCGACTATCACGGTTTAGCATATGAAGACAGTCCCCCGCTATGTAAACATGGATATTTGCCCGCTAAATTTGTAGCGTTCGAAGGACGAAACACAGGCAGGAGGTTTTTACGGTGTCAAGGACATCGTGCAATGATCCAAGGCAGAAGTTGCGGTGTTGTCAAATGGGTAGATCCAGAGTGGCCCAAATCAATGCAGAAAACGCTGGACAAACTAGGGGATATGACTGTCGAGTTGAAAGAATCCATAGTCAGCTCACTTGATAGTGCTGAGATGAAGCTATGGGACCCAGTTGACACAACCAAGCTTAACCGAGATCTTAGGAGGGTGCAAGACAAGGTTAGCAAAGTCGAGAAGGAGAGGGACGTCGCGTTAGCCCTGAAGGCTAAAGCAGAGCAAGAACCGACTCGATCAAGGAATGATCTTCACCAGGCCAAAGTCCTGCAGTTCACAACTACGAGTATTGACAAGTGCATGAGGATAAATGTAGAGAAACAATTGAAGCTATGCAAGAAAGATGCTAAAAGGAAGGAGCAGACAATTCGATCCTTGCTCTCGCGGGAAGATGCGCATCGTGCTAAGATTAGGAAGATCAAGGAGATGTGTGATAACTAGTTCTATTTAGCTTGAGCTCCATACTTTTTTAAGTTGTAATAGTAGTACTTGTACATACTAGCGGTCTGAACTAGTGGTCCTGGAGTCCTAGGAGAAAAAAATTGGTCGCCCGTTAATCTATCTTAACCCTGCATCACTTCCTTTTGTATGATGATGGTGGTACTCTGATATTGGTGGTTTGTTTAAACGTAATCTACGTGGATTGTGCCGCATGTAAATGGCACAACCACAATTTATAAAGTAGAAGCACGTGCAGCAGTTGAAACAAGTTGCTTCTTCATGGAGTGTAGCAGCTTAAATAATTTATTTCCGTGCCACTTACATTCCTTCGAATTTGGAGACCTCCTGCCCCTAGGCAATCATGGAACCAGTGCTGCGTGTTTTCAGATAGTAGTGGCACACTCACAATTTCGGATTCAACTACTGACTCGGGTGTTTCCAAACCCTAAGTCACAGTACATTTTACTCCGAGAACATGTGTTGATTGTTTCGCCCGAAAATTTCCACGCACAGAGCTCTAGAATTTAACCGAATTACATATATATATAGGTTCAAGTTCAACACAATACTATGCATCTTCATTGCCAACAGCCTTCTTCCCCCATCTGGGTGCCAAGCCTTCACGTCCACTGGCTTCTTCATTTCCTGCCTTCTTCCTCTTCCTTGGTGCTAATTTTCTTAGCTTCACGTGGTCTGCATTGCCGGGACAGTCAGCACCAGAATCGTGTCCAGCATCATCTTTCCACTCGTTTTTATTTTCTTCCGGCAGCAAAATGACTGACCCAGTAGTCATGTTTCTAATCTTGCGGCGCTTCCTGTCAAAGAAACAGGAGTGTTGCATAACTTCCTAATATCTATAGAGTAAATAAAACAAAAATTACAGTTCAGCACAAACATACGAACCCCAAGAGACTTTTGCTTACCAGGAGATAATTGGGTTCGAGCAACCACCCTGTCCAAGAATATAAGGGCGACTCCTAGTTGCAGCAGCTTCCACATCCAGTACATGACAATTCAGCTCAAACATGCAAGCCAAAGCATACCTTTTCATCAACCCAATTAGCTGAATCTCACACGCTAGAGGAATCATGATGCCACGTTCATCCATGAAGCTAAACTTTGCAGTCTGCTTTGGCCATATTTCATCATGATTACGCAGAGCACCAACCATACGAGAGATAGTGCAGATCTGCATAGGCGCTTCTTCCATCGTGATACAATGGTGTCCATACCACTTGCCCTTCACCCTTACTGATTTAGAGTCGTACCTGAAAAGGACTACCATAACCAGGTAAGGGTGGTCCGCGGAGATCCCACTTGATAGAAAACTGTGGACAAAATATGTTTGTCAGCGTTGGGCTAATAAATAATTTTAGGTTCAGCAGCCAGCTTAGCAGTTATAGTTAGTGCGAATAGCAAAGATAAGGGTAGCTGAAAGGATTGTATGGGCACCTAGAGGGGGGGTGAATATGTGCTACTTAAAATTTTACTCCTTTTCAATTTAGGGTTTGACATGAAAGGTAAATTCTCTAGATTGTGCAACTATGGTGAATTTACCTATATGTCAATCTAGCACAAATACAAAGCAATAACTAGATAAGTAAAGTGCGGTAAAGGATAGAAGTAACCAAAGTGGAGCACGTAGAGACACAAGGATTTGTTTCCGTAGTTCCTTCCTTTTGAGGGGAAGTACGTCTATGTTTGGAGAGGGGGTGGTTTCAAACCACCAACGCCACGAGAGGCCTCCCTTGTTCTACGATGAACCTCACCCCAACGTCTTCGATTCACCTCTTCCACTATACGGCAACCTTCGAGATGGAAGCTGACACCTTTACAACGAGTTCGGGGCACACATCCACAACTTAATTGGAGGCTCCCAAGTACAAGCTAGTTGTCAAACAATCAAAGACAAGCTAGTAAGAACCAAATCACAAGCTAGGGTTTCCAATGAAACACTAGAGCAAGGGGCCCTCAAGTGAATGAGGGGGAAATGAAGATCTCTCTTGGTGAAGATGTAGATGAAGGCCTCCTCTTGCAATTCTCCAAAGATCAATGACTTTGGATGGTTGAGTGAGGATATCTTGTGGATTTGGTGGCTCAAATGGTGCTGGAGTTCTTGAGGTGGACGAGAAGCTTCCAAGGTAGAAGAAGGGGCCTTTATATAGCCCCCTGGAATTAGAGCCGTTGGGAGCCACTTACCCCGGATAGTCCGGCCAACACCGTAGATGATGCAGCTAACCTTGGGGCCGAGTTCATGATCATTTGAACAAGTGTCCAGGTAGAGTCCGAATAGGGACACCGAATGTCCATCGAAGTTGCCCACTTCCTAGGGGCAGACAGTCTGCCCGGATCCAACCGGACAGTCCGACCGGGGGCGGACACTCTGGCTGAATTCAGCCGGACAGTCCGGCTAGGACCTATTTCCTGCAGAGACATAATCCTAGGTAGCTCTTTTCCTTTATTGCAACATATACGAGAGCAACAGGAATCTCCTGAAACAATTAACAGATGATTAAACTTATCCAAGTGTTGTCACCAAACATCAAAATAATAGGAAGGGCATAAATGCCCTTTCAATCTCCCTCTTTTTGGTGTTTGATGACAACCCAAGGATTTGCAAAAAGGATAGCTATAAATGTTCACAAGAGGAGATATACAAAATATAGTGAGGCTTCCCTAGATGTGTGACCAATTTTAACTTTGCATTTGAATACAAGATCACACACCCTAGGATTACATCCTATCTAGATTTTGTAGCTAACAAGTTATGACATGATATATAATAACAACTAGATTAATAAGACATGATATAAAATAACAACTAGATCAATAAGCTAGACATAGGCATAACATAGTCATTAACACAACCGGGTAAGCATGTCACAACACACAACACAGAGTTCAACACAACATAGTACTCAACAAGTAGGATAAAGACACGAAGCTTCAAAGAGGCAAATCGAAATAACGTGAAGCTCGTGTACCCATGCAAATCCCCGGTAGCAACCTAATAAAGGGGTACTTCTCCCCCTTTGGCATCGAGACGCCAAAAAGAGGAAAGAGCACAACTAAAGCGTCCCAAGGCCAACTCTAGCCACTATAGTCGTCATCGTCATCCTCCTCCTCCTCCTCATCCTCATCCTCATCATCCTGATCCTCTTGAGTAGAGCTCTGGCCGTGAGGGCGAGAAGAATAAGACACGTCCTCAAACATGGACCAGTCCACACGTCCCTGACTCTAGTGACCATAGGAAAGTGTGCCATCATACGCCTGCTGCTGAGAAGGATCAACATCCATGGGTTGGTTGATCCGCTTGAGCTCCTTCATCACATTCTTGTTTGCCTTGTATACATCGTACTAGCCATGGTGAATGTCAATGTTCTAGCAAAGAAGAAGCTTCTTCCACTAGGAGGCCTTCTTCACCTTCTTGTGCATGATACATTGCAAATGTATCTATAATTTTTGATGTTCCATGCTTGGTTTTATCCACTTTCTTGTGTTTTGTTCACACTTTGGAGTACTTTTCATATGATTTCTTGGACTAACCTAATAACAAGAGCCACAGCGGTACTGCTTTTCTGCTGTTTTTGGTTCCAGGAAAGTCAAAAAATGAATATTCTCGGAATTGGACGGGACAAAAGCCAAAGTGCCTATTTTTCTGGAAGTCATCAGATGCCATAATATGAGACGGAGAAGGGCTAGAGGCCGGCCACACCACCTGGCCACGCGGCCAGGCCTGGCCCGCGCCAGTGGGTGGTCTGGCCGACCCCAACACCCCCTCGGCCTCTCCTCATTCTCCTTTGATGCTTTATTTGGGTTGACTTGGCGCATGCTCACACCATGTTATGACTATCTCAAGTCACCATAGCCTTTATGATCCTTTAGTTTTCAACTTTTAGTATCACTTTATGCTTTGATCAATGATGTTTTGTCACTCTGCATGATTATGGCCATTATTGCTCTCTTAGTTTGTCGCTTCTAGTCTTTTGCTAGCCTCCACAACCAAGTATGAGTTCCACTCATGCATCCAACTCCCTAAACCAAGTTATTCCAAAGAGTCCACCTTACCTACCTATTAGCTTATGCTATTCCAAGTATATTCATGCTTTTGTTTACCTTCCAAATTAAACTTGTTATGAGAACAATAGTGATTAAAGCTCTCACGAACTTGATGGCACACTTTACTTTTTGCCCTTAATAAACTTGAACCATTGTGTCATCTATGTTGTATATGCTTGCACTTATTTGTTGGGAATTAGCAGAACCATGCTTTCATGGGGAACGCTTTCAACATTGCACTTAGTACTTGTACCTAGTTGATATCATGCTCTTTTGTATATGGATGTCGTGGGTGTGAAATGAAAGGGGAGCTTGTAAGTCCATGGAGTTATGTATATGTGTTAGAGAAACGCCTGGGCCGCTGTTCTAATCCATCCTAACATGGTGGAAACCTGCAACGTAACCATAATGAGCTGTCTATGAAGCATTCTTCTTATAACAAAAAGAGTCCTATATTGAGAAAAAAGAGAAAAAAAGAGATTATTAAAAGAGGAAAGAGAGAAAAAAGCACCATATTACCATGGTAAATAAGAAGATTGCTGAGATGCTTGTTGTCTGCTTGCCTTGTCATTTTGATATGGGGATTCTTCCATATCATCGGGCAAGGGGTACCCTGTTGGCGGTTCTCTATGATACACATGTACTTACAATGACAAGAACTTACCGGTGACTAAACTTGAGTAGCATGAGGAGCGGCCCTCGTATACAAGGGACATGAGATTTCTAACTTATACTTCGTCAAGCGTGTACACCATAGTTTGTTCACTTTAACCTTAATCACTTCAAGATGCTTATGATAGGGGAAATGAGAGCTGAAAGCTATAAGTACCATAATTTTTGGAAGCTCTTTATGAGACTTGAATCCCTACTTCCTTTTATAAAAAGGCCTTTCTTCCACCATTATATTGAGTCTCCACCTTCTATCTTTATGCACCTACTTTGAGAGCATAGTGGCCATTCTTAGTTCTATGTGCATTGTCCCAAGACTAGTTGATTGATGCATATCTTGATATTGCTTGTTTTAAACTATTTGTATCTAGTCACTCTGATGAACTTTGAAGGTGTCCTATGCATTTATATTTGCTACTCTATGAGGGACAAGCTGAATACTATTATGCTATGTTTTCTTTATGTGAAACAAACAAACGTCTTGCAAAGCATTGTTATTCATGAATCTTTTGTTTGTGCTTTTTCATGTTGCATCATAGTTTCTTTGTCTTATTGCTAGAACCTTGTCTTTCATGTTATGATTGAAGTACTATGATCCCAGCTTTGAATGTTTTATAAATACTTTGATCAAGTCTTTGATGGTGTATGTCACCCCAAAAATTATTCTTTCTTTTTATCACTTACCTACTCGAGGACGGGTAGGAGTTAAGCTTGGGGATGTTGATACATTGCAAATGCATCTATAATTTTTGATGTTCCATGCTTGGTTTTATCCACTTTCTTGTGTTTTGTCCACACTTTGGAGTACTTTTCATATGATTTCTTGGACTAACCTATTAATAAGAGTCACAGTGCCAGCTGCCTATTTTCTGCTGTTTTTGGTTCCAGGAAGTCAGAAAATGAATATTCTCGGAATTGGACGGGACAAAAGCCAAAGTGCCTATTTTTCCGGAAGTCATCAGATGCCAGAATACGAGACGGAGAAGGGCTGGAGGCCGGCCATACCACCTGGCCGTGCGGCCAGGCCTGACCCACGCCGGGGGTGGTCTGGCTGACCCCAGCACCCCCTCGGCCTCTCCATCCGCCTATAATATGCCCTCGGGATGAAAACCCTAGGGGCCCGATCAAAAATCCACGAAAGAGTCTTTAGCCGCCGTCATCTCCATCCCTAGATCGGGAGGGATCTGAAGCTCTTCCGGGCACCCTGCCGGAGAGGGGAATTCACCCTGGAGGCCTTCTTCATCACCATGCAAGCGTCCGGTGTGATGCATGAGTAGTTCATCCTTGGACTATAGATCCATGTAGTAGCTAGATGGCTGGTTCTCCTCCTTTGTGCTTTCATGTCTAGATCTTGTGAGATCCGTTCGTGATCAAGATCATCTATTTGAATTCTGCATGTTGTGTTTGCGGGGATCTGATGGATATTGAGATGATATTTCATATTGATTATTGATTCTATCATGTCTTTGTTATTTGTGATCTTGCATGCTTTCCGTTGTTAGTAGCTATCTTGGCCAAGTAGATGCTAGCAACTCCAAGAGTTAGTATTTATGCTCGATAGTGGGTTCATGCCTCTGGTAATCTGGGGAAGTGAAAGAAATCTCTAAGGTACTATATGTGTTGTTGCTACTAGGGAGAAAACAACAATCCTTTGTTCATAGAACAATCGTATTGTTTACTTTACACGCAGTTCGTAAAGCAATAATCTGTTGCTTGCAACTTAATACTGGAGGGGGTTCGGATGATAACCTGAAGGTGGATTATTAGTCATAGATGCAGTTGGATGGCGGTCTATGTATAATGTTGTAATGCCCAATCAAGTTCTCAAAGGAGTCAAGATGATTAGTATATGCATGTATTGCTTTCTCGATGTTTGTCAATTGCCCCGCTGTAATTTGTTCACCCAGCATGTTATCTATCTTAAGGAGAGCCACCTCTAGTGAACTATGGATCCCGGTCCTCTTTCTTTTACATACAGTCTACAATCTTTTACTGTTTTGTGTTTACTTTCTGCAAACTATTACTTCTTTCCATTCGATACGTTTAATCCTTTGTTTTCCGCAAAACACGGTGAGATTGACAACCTCATCGCAAGTTGGGGACAAAGTTTTGTGGTTGTGTTGTGCAGGTCTCCACGTTGCTACTAGCAGCGGTAGTGCGCCCTGCCAAGGCTTAGCTAGTAACACCTTTGGGGTGTTTCCTTGATCCTACTAGTTCGATTAAACCTTGGTTTCATAACTGAGGGAAACTTGCTGCTGTGCTCATCATACCTTCCTCTTGGGGTTCCCAACGAGCTCTACATCAACATCGCACCAGCATTTTTCTGGCGCCGACACTGAGCCATCAGTGCACTTCCTCCTTGGAGGTGGTGAAGCGATATGCATTGCTGGCATGCTTCATGCGAGGGCCATGGGTCACAGCCTCCGGAACTTCCCTCAGAACCATCATCACTATTAGAGACATCTTCATCATCCTCAAATATGTCCTGAGTAGGGGGTAGCCACGAGTGCCTCGGAGGTGGGGGCACCCTTCCTCTGTAGCTTGGCAGGAAGGTGTGCAACAAGGTCAGTGTAGAGCAGTAGAGTGACTAGAGCCTGAGCAACAATGAGCTTCATCACATATGGAGCAAATAGAGGACACTTCTTGTTAGTGATGCACTTATACATATCCTGATAGATGAAGTCCGTGACATCTATGGCACCACCTGGGTGAGCTGGACCACGAACATACACTCTGTGGGCATGGGCCATAAGATTGATCTCAACACCCCTCATCTCATCCTTGTTGCCCGCCTTGGGAGTAAGAGTGTGGCAAAACATGCGGAGCAAAATGTTGTAGATGATCTTGATGTTGGTGGTTTGGCCAACCACACCATTCTGAGAGTAGATTGGGGCCAACATCTGCTGATCATACGCCTGACCATGCACATGCATCCGGTGACCACTGTGAGCATTGGGGTTGAAAGGCACACCAAGGAGATGGGCAAACTGAGCCATGCTGGAACGATACCTAGTAGTGCCAGAGATCCAATCAAGGGGAATATCAGGAGTGTACCCAAAAACCACCGTGGCATAGAACTAATGGACCAACTCAATATTGTAGTCTTCTCTTGTTTGAAAGATGGTGTGTAGTCCCATCTTTCAGTCACCCAGAGAGCGTCCTAAAAATACCTGTGTGCTTGGGGCTTCGGAATATCCAACCACTACATGGGACAGACATGAGTCCTAAAAGCCGAGAACACCTCAGAAAAGAGTAGGGCCTGCTCATTCCTCCAGAAGCGATCATCCTCAGAAGTGTGCTGGAGAGAATAGAATTGCTGGAAACGCATCTCCACAAACTCTTCAGTGCCCAAATCTGCCAAAGTGGTTAATGACTCAAACTTCAAGCGCTTGGCTTCATCCCTTTTTAGTTTTCTGACCTTCTCTTGCTTAGCCGCAACACGGTCACGAGTATCCTGTCTGACCATGGAAGGATCCATATGAACCTCATTCTCTTCATCATGGTACCTGCGAGGACGAGCTTTCTGAGCAGCGCTAGAGCGACGAGGACGGGAGCCACCTGCGAAATCAGAGTAGAAGGGTACCATATGGGTAAGCACATTTTTCCATGAGGTGTAAGCACATAACAGTAGTGAAAGAAATGCCAGATCAACACTGGTTGAGGAAACCCAGACTGTCCGACAAAATCAAGCCGAAGACTCCGGTGCATACAGGCCAGACATTCCGGCTGCGCCAGAGTGGCCGCCCGGTACACACCGGATAGTCCGGTTGGAGACCTGGTGATTTTTCGGGCAGTGCAAAAGTATTCAACCGGAGCAGATCGAGATTGCTAGGACTACTACAATGACGCCATATGCACGCAGTATGATGAATCCATGGATCAAGATAGGTCATTGCCTCCAAAAATGCATCTAGAGGAAACCCTAGAGATGTAGAAGAGGGGGAGGCAAAATACCAGCATCCATGGGGCCTTCACCAGGGGGGAAAGGTCCCAACAGCAAAGGGGCAGAAATGGCCGGCGGCAACGGTCGGATCCAGGGTGGAGAGGTCCTCCCAGTGGAGATCTTGGTCAGGGGCAGCGTCGAGAGGAGAGAGTCGAGAGGAAGAAGGAGGATTGAACCGTCCACTTCTCCCGACCCCCTTTATAGGATTGAAACCGCTGGGGCCGGACTGTCCGGGCGAAACTCGCTGGAGTGTCCGAGCTGTATCAAGCGGAGTGTCCGTCCAGGCCGGACTCTCTGATCGGTACAGTGCGGACATTCCGGCCCCCACGACCAGAAAACTCCAGGTACAAAAGTTGGACAAATGTGTGGCAAGAGGAGCATGTTTAGGGATGAGTATAGGCCTAGGGTGAGTATAGGCCTGGGATGCAGTTATAATTTCTATCTGGTTGATTTTTAGCTGTGGCATTAACTACATACCATTCTGTAGCTCACCGCAAATTTTGAGTCACCCAATGACTCTATGCATTCCAGGAGATGCCACTACTTCCATATATATTTGCTGAAATTCTAAGAAACACTTTGTTTGATTGCTCATTTCATTCTAGGCACACTTGTCTAATGCTTGTTTGTCCTGTTCTACAGGTTCACGAGCAACGCCATTATATCTACTTGTCCAGTTCAGGTGCAGTTCGTCCTAAGCCACGACATAACTATCCTCTACAATATATAGTTGATTCGTGGTTTGCATTCCTGCTCTACAAGTTCTCGTATGATGCGGTTATAATTTCTATCTGGTTCATTCTTCGCTATGACAGTAACTACATGCCATTTTGTGGCCCATCGCAAATTCCGAGTCACCCAACATCTCTTGCATTTTAGGGTATGGCCGTTAACAGCGGTAACCGGCCGCTAATAGCGGTTGCCACCTGGCAGTTTGCATGGCGTCAGCAATCAGCGCGGCTGGCGAACAGATCTACGACGGAACAAGTTTTCGTGGCTGAAGGGGCTTTTACCACGAAGGCCATCCGTCACGGAAGACTCTTTGTCCACGAAAAACGGGCCTTCAACCACGAAAATCGTCCGTTATAAAGGCCAACTTTTATTGTAGTGTGGTTTAGGAAAAGAAGACACATCCAATGAACTCTAGTGGATCCATGTGGTTTATGAAAATAACACACATCCAATGAACTCTAGTGGATCCATGTGGCTTATGAGAAGAACACACATCCAATGACATCTAGTGGATCCATGTGGTTTATGAGAATACCACACATCCAATGAACTCTAGTGGATCCATGTGGTTTATGAGAAGAACACACATCCAATGACATCTAGTGGATCCATGTGGTTTAGGAAAAGAACACACATCCAATGAACTCTAGTGGATCCATGTGGTTTATGAAAAGAACACACATCCAATGACTTCTAGTGGATCCATTGGTTTATGAGAAGAACACACATCCAATGACATCTAGTGGATCCATGTGGTTTATGAGAAGAACACACATCCAATGACATCTAGTGGATCCATGTGGTTTATGAGAAGAACACACATACAATGAACTCTAGTGGATCCATGTGGTTTAGGAAAAGAACACGCATGTAATGAAATCTAGTGGATCCATGTAGTTTAGGAAAAGAACACACATCCAATGAACTCTAGTGGATCCATGTGGTTTATGAGAATAACACACATCCAATGAACTCTAGTGGATCCATGTGGTTTCTGAAAAGAATACACATCCAATGACATCATTGGCACCATATATCTTGGTACCGTCAACATGCTTGTTATACGGGTTCGTGTATGAAAACAAATAAACTAGCTGCATTTGTTCTTAATCATTGGCAACATATATCACGGTACCATGAACATGCTTGCTCATGGAAGAGGTTGAGTCTTGGGCCTGTACTTTACAGTCCCAAATCCTTTGCAACTTACTAATGTCACCTTGATTGACATTAATACTTTATCATCACATGATAACATCTTTGTGTATGCATAATCGCTATGACAGCAGAACGAGGCCAGATTCCAGGAGCCTACAGTGAATTTAGATCAACCTCGAGGGCTTTCTCATGGGCATTGTGCCCTGGGACACATCATTCTACGTTAAAAGCAAACTAGCCCTACCATAACATTATACATCACTTTAGATGGTACCCTTATCTATTATTATAAATGTAATTATCTAAACACGAGTGCACCCTATGCAACTTTCAATGTTTTGTTCACCTCGCTTCCTACTTGACTTTAGTCGGTATTTATAGGAGTTTCCAACATATTCCCTTATAACATAACCCTTTATGCTTTAAGATATGTCATACTTTATGGATTTCGAAAACATTTCTACCATTCCCTATTAGATACTGTAGACAAACTCAGCTCAATGATACTGTAGAACTTAATCACTTTTCAAACGTTCCTTCTTGGATCATATACTATGTTAAGTTGTCATCATGGTTTTCCAAGATAGAACCTATGTCTCAACATAGTGGATGATGATCATCCTATTCTTTCTTTCAACCATCAATGTTAGACTTAATTATATTCCTAATTTGAGTTATCAAGGACCAGTTCCTTAACTAACTTCTATTCCGAAAACTCTTTTCAGAATCCTTTATGGAACACTACATAATATCATAATATACTTATTATCAACTTCTACTCCTTATAAATCATTATTCATCGGTACTTGCACTGTTATTCTTAATGTGTTGTATACACACTTAAGAATCACTCCTCTAAGCTCCCACTCAAATATGTTCCCACCATGTTTGGGTATGAGTCACTACTCTTACTCAAACTATGTTCCTACATATTTGAATTTGAGAATTATATTGCTCCCACTCAAAAATATGTAATTCACATATTGTTTTAGGAAGACTTTAATAGCTCCCACTCAATTTCAGGCAAATTGCATATCCACTCACTATTTTGAATGACTTAAAAAATCCTTTGATCAAATATCAAACTTGGAGATTTACTATGAGACATTAGTACTTTACTAGTATTAAATCCACTAGACATTCAGCAGACTTGAATCAAATTCATTTGAATTTGTCCAATACTTGACAAATTGTGCTTTTGTCATTCACCGCCTTTTCCACTATGGCTTTGTAGTCATTTGGGCAAATCCAAGTAACCCCTTTACTTGTAAGATTCAGCAACGAATTGCTTTCTAATATCAAGTGAATTTTACTTTGGGATTTCTCATATCTTTAGCTACCATTATTTCCTTAGTAGTTCGTAGGTATGTCATATTCCGATAATCATGACAAATGATTTACAAATACCTCCATACAAGATATGGGCTGCATTTTTGAATCCTACTTTATGTAGTGAAAACACTAGTGGGGAAATACAATGATCACTATCATTGATTCTTTACTTTGTGAAGAGTATCATTCAGGAACGCTTTCCATTGCGCTTCTCAACACTCTGATGCAGGGTTTTGAATCCCCATCATGTTTTTCACTATCTTCCATTTGCTCCATAATCGAGAAATATCACTGAATGTGCACTTTCTCGAGAATGCACCAAAAATTCAAGCAATACAAGTTTTGCTCTCCTTTTGGTTCTAGCTATGGCTATTGTATTCATAATTTCCAATGAATACTCTACAAATTCTATTGTTTTGGTTATATCGAATAACCCCAAAACTTTTACGACAGTCCATACTAGATATGGAGCCGATCTCACGAATCTGGATGGTTCACTATATGTTCTAATTGAGTGATAACTATTTCTAACTAATGGTCTTTTACATATATAGTACAACGATTTATTTGGCGCCATCTATTCACCCACTCTGATATCAAATATCACATTTGAAATTTCAAATGCATTGCATTACACAATTTTCTTTATGCCATTCTTATAATGTCGAATTTCATTACTATTGATCAAATCATAGTAATTAGATTCTTTTTTATCTTTATACCCTGCATACGCTGAAATTCTTTGATTATACCAAATAGTTTCATACTTATGTTTCTTTGGTAAACTTATTTACAAAATTTAAACAATCATATAATGATAATCACCATTTTTGTTAAACTACAATACATCGAATATGTATTCTCTTTAACAATTCATCAACCACTTTGTATTCATGTAATACACGGTGTTCAAGTTATTTCTGCTGAACTTAGGCATGATTCATATGTGACAAGAATACAAGTGTCGTTCACATATTATCAATATAACTTTGAATTTAAACAATGGTTTCATTCAGTAATGAACATATCATTAAGTTGGGTAATTTCAAGGCATTTCAATATTTTACAAATGTTCATGCATTATCAGTTAGTTTCAACAACAAGGATAATTCAGATATAATCGAACAAGATATGAACACGAACAGAAATTATTCATAAAAGTGGAACAACTGTTTGTTACAAGATCATATGAATAACCGTCTCGCAAAGTGTGAGACACACTAAAGAAGTTCACAATCTTTTGATTACAATAACTATCCAAAAACGACAAACTAAGTGATAAATGTCGAGGGAGAGTGTCGTTGGCAATCATCATCATGCTCGCCATCAACACGCAATGTCACCTCCTCTCAAGCAAGCACCTCTCATGCAGAAGGACCTATTTTCAGCAAAACAGAACAAATATCAAATATACTTAACACTGCAATATGTGTTTGCAAGATAATAACATTTATAAAATTGTATATCAAATATATACTTTTGTCATTGATGACCTCAGTGACAATGGGTTCAACCATCACATTCCTGAGATGTGATATGAACCTGTGGAAATCCTGTGTTTCCGCATCGCCTCTCACTATGCAAGTCCTGACATGTGCTTGGTAGCTTGGTGGCAGCGACCACAGCAACACGCCATTTGCAAAAGAGCTCGTCATCCAGCTATCCAGGAAGTATTCAGGCCTCATGTACGCATCATGCATGCGGTCCAAGTGGTCTTCAAGTGAAGAGTTCTCTTCCATCTTAATGGAGAGGAAATCTCCCATCAGCTCATGCTCCCATATGCGTGCTTGTTCTACGAAATGTGTCCTAAGTTGTACCATTGTCGCACGAGGGTCAAGATTACCCACGACTGGCCACAACTCATCCACCATCCTATAGCACATTGTAACTGATATGAAGGTGGACATCTCACAATGATAATAACGGTCCTCACGCTGTTCTAGGGTCTCATAGAAATAGGGCTGCTCCAAATCCATCTCGTTCAGTATATAGTCGACCACGTCATTCTCACTAAGGAGAACGTGGAGATGCACAACCCACATATATAAGTTTGATCCATCTAGCCTGAGCTTCTCTCTGTCTAACCAATCATCAACAGGAAAGGTAGCATCAAGGAGAACCATTTTCTACATTTATAATTGCAAAAAGGAATTTAGACTAAGTTTATAATTAAATGAGTTAATAATAACTCCACTAAGAAACACCTATCCCCTGAAGGGTTCTAGTGATAACACGAACCCTTTTCCCCACATCTCCCCCGATCGTCACGGCCATCAATGTGGGTTCTAGGGTGGACCCTAAATGTCGGTGATACGTCCATTTTGCATCACTATTCTATATCATAATTTACTATTATTCATTGATATATTTCATATTAAGAGATGATACTTATGTTATTTCATCTGTTTTTGCATAGTTGATGACTTCTGGAGGATGGACCGCTGAAGTCAGGATTCTGATGGAAAAGGCACAGTTTGGAGGCGAAATTCACGAAGATCAGAAAATCCCGGAAAATATATGGAAAATTCTATTTTTCCAGAAGACGAAGGATGCCAGAAGGGGGAGCGGAGATGGGCCACAAGGGGCCTACACCACCCCCAAGCACGGGCCACCCTAGGTCGCGCCACCAGGTGGTGTGGCCACCCTGTCCCACCTCTAGCTCTGCTCTTTGGCGTATATTATCCCCATGAAACCCTAAGACTCGGAGAGTGACCATAGAAAGATTCTGCCACCTTTGCGGGCGGAAAACTACAGAGAGAGGAAGAGCTCTCCGGCAGGCAGAAAACTGTAGGGAAAATTCCTTCCCGGAGAGGGGAGATCATCGCCATCAACACCACCATCAAGCTGGACTTCATCGGGATCATCATCATCACCACCATCATCTCCACCAGCACCATCATCACCACTCCATACCGCTGTAAGAATTGGGTTGAATCTTGCATAGTTCTTAGGGGAAACTCTCCCTGTGTTGATTACTTGTTATAGTTGATGCTATTGAGTGGAACCATTGAATTATTGTCTATGTTCAGATTGTTACTTATCATTATTTCATCTCTGATCTTGATCCATATGATGTCTTGTGAGTAGTACGTTTAGTTCTTGAGGACATGGGAGAAGTCATGTTGTTAGTAGTGGAATTGTGTTGAGAAAGATTCAATGGTTTGATATTTAAGTTGTGGTGTTATTCTTCTAGTGGTGTCTTGTGAACATCGACTACATGATAATTCACCTTTATGGGCCTAGGGGAATGCATTGTCTATTTGGCTATTAATCGTAGGGGTTGCCGGAGTGACAGAAACATGAACCCCCATTAGGAAACCTTTGCACAAGGGAGTGTAGGATCTCAGAGTTTAAGTTGTGGTTAGATGCTTGCAAGGGGTATAATCACAAGTATGTATTAGTCCAAGGAAGATCAGTACATTAGCATAGGTTCACCCACACAACACTTATCTAACTAAAGAAGATTAATCAACTATATGATGCGAAAACACTTGACAATATTCTCGTGTGTCCTCGAGAACATTTGGTCATCTTAAGTAATACAACTGGCTTGTCCTTTGCTAAAGAAAGGATTGGGCCACTTGCTGCATTTATAATTATTGCTATTATTTACTCGTACTTTATTTATCTTCATTATCAAAAAACCCTAAAAATCCGTTTGCTAAGTGACGAGGGTTTAACTCATCAATGCCCATTGTTATGGACTTGGGTTTTGGAGAAGGAGGGAGCGCTGGAGACATCTATCGGCTAGCAAACAAGAACACATGGGACAAAGGATTTACCCAGGTTCAGGCCTCGTAGAGGTCCCTACTCCTGCTTGTCTGCTCGTGGAATTATTGAGGGAGTCGAAAGTTACAGCAGTCTTGTGAGATGCAATCTGGCGAGGTTTGTGGAAGCTAGGGTTGCGTGTGTCCTCCTCGCCGCCCCTCCTAGTCCTTATATAGATAGGCTAGGTCTCGGGTAGCAGGTCGAGTCGGTTACAAGTTAGGGTTTTCCCCTTTCAAACTTTCTATCTTCAGCTTTCTCTTGATCTTCAAGCAATCGAGAGTCCGCAGGTTACTCGAGTCCTTCTATCTAGGCCTTAGCGACACCGTGGGCCTATACGTATTTGGACCGTATATACCAAGTCCGAGTACCTGCAGGGTATACCCATGTCAGCAGCCCCCGAGTGTCCAGTGGAATCGCAGATTTGACTGGAGACTTTTTTGAAGTCTTCAAGTGCCTGAATGAGCATATTTTTGACTGCCTTTATTTATGTCATAGGGATTGTTGATATACATGCCTGATATAATCGAAGTATCGGTATCAGTTAACCACCTTAGGGTGAAACAACGCAATCTACTCAAATTCGAGTCCCCGGACTCGAATCCGGAAAAGTGCTGGCGTAATTCGACTCAGGCCGCGGAGGTCTTACAGGAGTCGAATTCCAGTTATATGGGTGTGAGCACTTGACGCGTCCGTCAAGGCATGTTCATCGTGCCTGTAGGCACGGATATGTTTCTGGTAGTGCACAGTTAAATGCATTGCTAGACCTTATTCAGGTCTTACGTTCACGCCGTAGGCGCGGCATCCGAATTTTATCATCACGGAGATGATTGATCCCGAGGCGTAGTCTCTTTGTAGGAAAATTTGTGGCGGTGTCGCCAAAGGTTGCAGTGCGGATGTCATCAATACATAGTTTTGTGCAAATAATCATAGGGTGCGCGACCAGCTCCTATGGGAGTAACCCCTGAGTGCTGGTTGAGTGAAGACTTCGGGGACTAAAAACTTTTCATCTGTCGTATTTTGCTTGCTTATTTCAGTCGAAGACTTAGGCAGGGACTAAAACACTTTTGCGACTTCTATCGTCTTTTGCTTGCTTGTTTCAGTCAAATTTGTTTTCGGCGCTCCCTATGGGAGTAACCCATGTCCATAATCGAACTGTGTTTCGAGTGGTTGGGTTTGCTTTTGCGATTGTCCATGTTCCTGCAACAAGAAAAGGAAAAGTCGTAGGGTGCGCAGCCAGCGCTCCCTATGGGAGTATCCCCCGAGTGCTTGGTGGAGTCGAAGACTCCAGCAAGGACTAAAAATAGTCGAAGTTTTCCACTTTGTAGCCTTGGTGACGTCAGTGCTGACGCTTGTATGACCTTAGTTGCCCGCGCGAGCGAGTTTGACAGGACGTGATGAGCGGTGGGTCCCACTTTCTGACTTTGATTTGACTGGGCGTGCGTAATCTTATTTTTAACTGCGCCTCCTCGATTTCCGTGCGTAATGGTAGTAGTGGGGGATGGTTTGCGCTTCCTCTTCTCCACGTGTCCAACATGATGCGCGCCACACGTCTAATAGGGTTTTTGTCAACCGTTGGATTGCATCTTCCAGGGATTAAATAGCGGCGCTGCGGTGGTAATTTTTCATCTGCACTTTTTCGTCCTCGCTGCCATTGCCATTGCTGTTGTTCTTCTGCTTTCCTGCGCTCGTCTCCTTCACAGTGCTGGACCACCTCCGTTTGTTTCCAAGTTACTTTCTGCGCTCTCATCGCCGCCACACAATGGGAAAAAGAAAGGAGGTGCTGGCGCTGATTCCGCGACCACCATCGCCGTGACAAAGAAGAAGGGTGTCTCCGCTGCTGCGGGCACCAGTGCTGCCGCCGGCGGGAAGAAGAAGGTCGCGGGCACCCGCGTGACCAATGGCGCATGGTGCCCCTCTATCATCAAGGCGTCGGATCTCCGTCTTCTTCGCCAAGATGGAGTTATCTCTGCGGCAGTCGCCGATGCACCCGCCCCCAGTGGTGAGACCATTCCTGTGCCTCCTGGTGGTTTTCGAGTGATGTTTCTTGCATTCGTCATTCGTGGTCTCTCCTTGCCTCTCCACCCCTTTCTTAGGGGTCTTCTTTGCTTCTACGGGCTCCAGCTCCATCAGCTGTCCCCAAATTCGATTCTCCACATCACCTGTTTCATTACTCTTTGCGAGTGCTGGCTCGGAATCGAGCCACACTTTGGTCTTTTCAAGCGCTTGTTTAAATTGAAGCGTTAGTCCGCCTCTGGCTCTTTAGTTTATGACGTAGGTGGTTGCGGTATCCATGTCGACCCATCCGCCACCTACTTCGACATCAAGCTTACCAAGTCCGTCCAGGGATGGAGGGACAAATGGTTCTATGTTCGCGACCATAAGTCCAAGGACGAGCACTTTGGACTCGCGCCTTTCGATCCCGCGACTCCCTGCAAGAAGATGCGTTCTTGGAAGAACGTGATCATGCCTTCCGAACTCGCGGAGACAAACGTGCTATATCAACGCGTCTGCGACCTCGAGAGTCGCATAGGCGCAGAAGAGGGAGGTTATGCCCTTGTTAGGACTTGGCTGCATCGTCGCGTCCAGCCTCTCCAGGCCAGGGTCCATCCCATGTTTCAATGGGGTGTCGCAGATGATGCCACTCACGTGTCTGCTGATGACATGTCCGCGAGTGAGGTAGATAAGAGGGTGCGACTGGTCACGAAGTACACCCTCAAGGATGTGCTTCCAAACGAGCCAGTCGTTCCTCCTTTCGATGCTTCGAATCCTCCTCCCAAGGTACAGTTATGCTACGCAGTAGCTTATTTTCGCGATTGCGTTTTCTGTTGCTTACCTATTATGTTTGCTGATCTTTACTGTTTGTATGCAGGATTGGGCGGTGTCGCCTTGGATGCCTCCCCTCCCTGAGGGGATTATTCCTCGTGAAGCTTTGGAAGAGGATGGGTCTGAGTCAACTGTCCCTTCTGATGTTGAAGAGGAAGCCCCCGAGTTCGAGAGCCCGGATACTCGCAAGCGTTCGCGTAGCGGGGACTCTGACGCGTCGACTCCTTCAACTCCAGGAGGCGCGGTTGTTGGCGTGGAGTCGCCAATTCCAGCTGTTCCTGTGAGGACTGTGGCACCATCTTCTCGCAAGAAGATGCGATTGCCCAAGGAGTCTTCGTCAGAATTGGCGGCTGCCACGTTTTATCTTGACAACTTTTACTGGTAAGTTTGCTGGGTCATTCATTCTTTTCTGTTTTCTTCTTGTTGGTTTTTGCCCTGGAGTTTGCCCTTTTCTCAATGTGGACTTTGTCTTGTAGTCAAGAGGCGTCATCATCTTCTAGCGACGTCGAGTTTTTGAAGGAATCGGGAGTCGCGACTTCAAGGCCCAAGGTAGAGGTCGAGCGCGCTCCTTCTCCTCCGGCGGCGGCCCACTCCGGGCACAATTCTTCGAGCTCTCCTCACGTAGGGGAGCATCGAGTAGTTGCTCGGATGACGGTTCAACAAACTTCTTCGGAGTCGCTGGAGGACCATGTAAGTATATCTTTCCTTCTTTTTTAATGTGGTAGTCAACGCCTTCTGCTGCCCTCTGCGACTCCTTGTTTTGTCGTGACTCCTTGTAAAGGAAGCCGCGCAGTGGTGGAGCGGTGATGGCGATGGAGTCGCCAAAGATGCGATCTTGGAGGCAGCGCCACCGCGTGGTCGAGAGTGAGTGTTCTATACTTATTCTTTTCGTCTTATCTCTGTTTTGGTATAATCGACTGATAGCCAATTATTGACTGCCATGTAGCTGAGCATAACGCTTTACTATGCGACGTCGCCACGTTGGAGAAGACACTAGCCGCCGCTGTGAAGGGACGCGACGAGGCAATCGCAGCTCGTGATGATGCCTAGAAGCGCGAAGAGGATCTGCGCGCCTCCTTTGTGGCCAGGGAGAAGTTGTTCCAAGAGAAACTGTTCTCAGTCGCCAAGGCCCTCTTAGGTACCTTTACTGGTAGATATTTTATTGATGTTTTTCTCTGCATCTGGAGTGCCGGTGGCACTAGAAGTTTGATCCATGTGTGTATTTTGGTGTAGATGCTGGCGACTTGAGTTTTGATCCACAAGACCTTTGTCGTGATGACGCTCTGGCGGGCGCGGTGTCTACGGTCGAGGATCGTAGCGCCGCTGTCCAAAATACGTTGTCCAAGGCCAAGGTTACCCTGAGTCGCCTCCGGGAGGAGTTGATGCCGAAGGCGGAGCTGGTCGGCAATGTGGAAGAGCTGGTGGAGTCGCTCGCTGGGGGTGTGCCTGCCGCGTACAAGAACTCCCTCCGCGCAGCTGGCGCGACCATGTCACTTGCCATGGTGCAAGCCCACGGAGTCGAAGTAGATCCTTCTGCGGTGTCGAAGACGATGCCTATTGGTGCGGATGGTCAGCAGGTAGTATTCGCTCCCTTTGCGACTGCTTGTGCTAAATATGGCCATTCCTTGATAAATACTGTTGCCAAGTATTCGGAGGAGCTCCAACGTGCGAAGAAGGTGGCGAAAGCCTCGAGGGTGGCGAAACTCGATGGCATCGTCGCCACGGACTTGATGAAGCCCTCGAGGCCATCAAGTCGAAGAAGCCAAGCCGTGGTTAGTTTCTTGTAATAGTTGATGAATTGCCCTTTTGATTGGAGAACATGCCTGTTGGCGAGTGTGTTTGTGGATACTTTATGCTGATCCTGAATGCATCTATTACTTTTGACTTTTGAGTTGGTCGCCTTATTTGCCTCTGGCTTGATTTTTGGTAGGGTACATCAAGTGGTCCTGTGGGGGGAACCCCGGACTCGCCATCTCTTAAGGATACAATGGCACCACCACGCTCCAGGGTAGAGGAGTTGTCCTTGCTTACGTGACTTCATGATCGCGTTAAGCAACTGGAGCGTGAGTTGCCCGTGATCCGCGGTAGCGCGGACGTGTGGAAGTCAAAGGCTGAAAAAGCCGTTGCCCGCGAGCAATATCTGCTTGGCGAGGTGACGCAGCTGGGCGACCAGTTTAAGTGTTAGTTTGCTCATCCTCGTCTTTTCCTTTGTAGTTAATCGCAATGGTACGTTGTACTCATGCTGTTGATGCTGCTTCGTGTAGTTGTTAGCGCACACCATCCGCAGGAGGAGAGGGATAGGATTGCCATCCGCCTTCATGATCTCACCCAGGAGCAACTTCAGGAGAGTGGATACTTCTGGGTAGGTCATGATCGTGCAACTGCATTGGCGACCCTGCAGGATCGTGCCTCGCGAGTGCTGCTCTTTCTGAAGAAGTCCCAGTCGTGTTTGAAGAACATCTATCAGGTGATGTTCCCGCTGGATGATACTCCATCAAGCCTGCTGGCTCTCCTGACGAAATTTCAAGATATGTCCGCGGTTCGCGAGTGCGTGAGGCAGTAGTTGGTGGCTGGTGCCAAGGCTACCCTCTCCATGGTGCGTTTGCACAGGCCTGACGTGGATGTCGCCACCATTTCCTCTGGGCCACCGGTGCCACCAGCAGGATCTTCCTGGAACATGGTGCCGCACTATCAGGCAGTGGACCATCTAGCCGAGGAGGTCGTCGACTTCTTCGAGGAACAGACTAATGTTCTTCTGTTGCAAGGGTAGCCAAATATGTATCCTGCACATAAGTGTACTAGTGTTGTAAAGCTCATATATATTTGTAGATAATTTACTGTTGAATGTGTACAAATAGCTTTATAAGCGTGGTGTGCGTTGCACTTATGCGAGTCTTTTTCGTTAGCCTGGCCATCTTTGTATCTCGTTCCCTTGTCAACCTGTCAGGTGCGTTGCAGCTGGGTTGAGTTTGTGTTAAGGGGTTCGATTGATGTGCCAGCTACTTAGGATGTCGCGTTTTTGTTCGAAGAACATATGTGTATAGGGTGGCGTAGCCCCTGAGTATGAAAATTTGACAAAGTAAAGGAGGGAACAGAGTTTCGGGGCACTTAGCTTTTATTTATTCGAAGAATAGTACGAGGTACAGTGTGCGGCTAAGTAGCCTTGGCTGAATAGCCTTATTTGCGATGTAAAAGTAAAAAACGACTAAGGGTAGAAGCGTCACAGTTGTGCGACGTTCCAAGGGTTGGAGTGTGCGACTCCTGTCTCTAAATCTTGAAGGCGATAGGTGCCACCTAGGATTACTTCTGTAATCATGTACGGTCCTTCCCAGGGGGATTCGAGCTTGAGATGCCCCTACTGCTTTAGTCGCAAGACCAGGTCACCTTCGACGAAGGATCTGGGGCGAAGCCTTCTACTATGGTAGTTGCGCAGGTTCTGCTGGTAGATCGTGGATCTTGCTACGGCGATTTCTCTTGCCTCGTCGAGGAGATCGTGAGTCTTGAGTGCAAGAGATGACTCTTGTTCACTGTAGCGACTACGTGGAGCCTTGTATCGCACTTCGCGGTAGTAATCTTTATACGCTCCCTGCACCATAAAGAATGGTGTGTAGCCCGTGGCGCTGTCTGGAGTTGTTCGTAGACTCCAGAGTACGGATTGGAGCTCATCTGGCTAGCAACCCGCGGCTTGCTCGAGTGGTCGAAGGAGTCGCTTCTTGATGCCGCTGCAGACGAGCCCGTTTGCTTTTTCCACCCGACCGTTGGTCTGTGGATGCGCGATTGAGGCATAACTAATGTTGATCCCCAGGTTTCCGCCGAATTCTTGGAACTCCTTGGATGTGAAGTTCGTCCCGTTGTCAGTGATGATGCTGTGCGGCATGCCGAATCGGTAGACAATGGATTCGAAGAACTTGACCGCGCTGTGCCCTGATTGCTTGGTCACTGGCATGGCCTCGATCCATTTGGTGAACTTGTCGACTGCGACCAAGAGATAGAGGTAGCCTCCTTGCGAGGACCTTGGGAGCTTGCCCACCATGTCAAGCCCCCATTGTGCGAAGGGCCAGGCCAATGGAATGGGTCGTAGTTCTGCGCCTAGTGCGTGTGGCTTGTCCGCGAATCGCTGACAAGCGTTGCACTTTTGGACTATATCCTTGGTGTCGCGCATGGCCATGGGCCACTAAAATCCAGCTCGTAGAGCTTTGGCAACGAGGGCGCGACTGCCGGCGTGGTGCCCGCAGGTCCCTTCATGGATGTCGAGGAGGACTGCTCTTCCATCGGCTAGGGAGACGCATCGTTGTAACACGCCTGTGATGCTGCGTTTATACAGTTCGCCGTTGATAACGGCGAATGCCTTGGAGTGTCGCGCGATGTGTCGTATGTCTGTCGGGTCGTCCGGTAGGCGCTTGCTGAGGAGGTACGTAATGTACGGCTGCGTCCAGGATTGTTCGATCATCATGACGCTCATTGGTCCCTCGAGTCCTGTGTCGAGCTCCAAGTCATCGAGTGTCATTGGCTCATTGGGTGGCGTAGCCCCTGAGTCCGTTGCTGCGCTTGTTTTCTTCTCTGCGGCCTTTGGCTTGATGGAGCGTTCGCATATGCGCTCGAGAAACACCCCAGGTGGTATGGATGCGCAGGTGGAGCCTATGTTGGCGAGTGCGTCCGCCTCCTAATTGCTTTCGCGACCTATGTGTCGCAACTCGCAACCATCGAAGTCTCCTTCAAGTGTGTCGTAGAGGTCATGGTATGCGATCATGTTGTCATTCAGTGCGTCGCACTCGTGCATTGTTTGGTGGACGACCAGCTTGGAGTCGCCATATATGATTAGCCTCTTTGCGCCGCAGGCTTTTGCCATCCTCATCCCGTGCAACAGGGCCTCGTATTCAGCCTCGTTGTTTGAGGCTGTGAACTGTATTCGCAGGATGTAGTTCAGCTTGTCCCCTTGAGGTGATGTCAGTATGACACCTGCTCCTGCTCCATCTTTCCTCTTGGACCCATCGAAGTGCATTGTCTAGAGGTGGGACATATCTGGCTTGTCCGGGAATTGGTTTTCCATCCAATGCACGAGGAAGTCAGGGAGAACTTGCGACTTGATTGTGTCGCGCTTTTCGTATGTGATGTCTCGTGGAGACAGTTCGATTCCCCAAAGAGCGACTCGCCCCATGGCGTCGGGGTTATTGAGGATATGTCCCAATGGGGCGTCGTTGACTACCACAATTGGGTGTTCCTGCAAGTAATGACACGATCGGGCGGTCATAAAAGGCCGTCGCCAGACTTACGGTAGTGGTACCGCTATTTTGTTGGCGTGAGGACCTCGCTGAGGTAGTATACGGGCGTTGTCCGTGGACCTTGTTTTCCTCGGCCCGTTCGACGGCAAACCGTTGCTAACCACTTGGTTGGTAGCGGAGATGTCTGACGATGGTTCCCTTTCTCGTGGAGTCACCAATACTGGCGAGGTGGATAGCAGACGCTTGAGGTCTTCGAATGCTTCTTGCGCTTCATTGGTCCACTCGAATTTGTCAGCTTTGCGGAGGAGCTGATAGAAGGGCAGCGCCTTTTCTCCCATTCCACTGATAAATCGACTGAGGGCCGCGATTCGTCCGGCTAGTTGCTGGTCGCCTCTTATGTTCTTTGGCTTCTCCATGGCCAGTATGGCCTTTATCTTTTTCGGGTTTGCCTCAATCCCTCTCGCGGAGATGAGATACCCGAGCAGCTGCCCAGATGGTATGCCGAAGGCGCATTTGTCCGGATTGAGCTTTATCCGGTAATGATCAAGATTGGCGAAGGTTTCATGCAAGTCGTCGATTAGAGAGGCTTCTTCCTTGGTTTTGATTACTATGTCGTCGACATAGACTTGGATGTTGCGACCTAGTTGCTCCTTGAGGCAAGCCTGCATGCACCGCTGGTATGTGGCTCCCGCGTTTTTTAGCCGAAGGGCATTGTGTTATGTAGAACACAGAAGGCGTTGTAAACATGGTCTTCTCCTGGTTTTCCTCCTTCATTCGAATTTGGTTATAGCCTGAGTAGGCATCAAGGAAGCAGAGGCGCTCGCATCCAGCGGTGGAGTTGATGATTTGATCGATCCGTGGTAGCGGGAAGTGATCTTTTGGGCAGTGCTTGTTTAAAGAAGTGAAATCCACACACATCCATAGGATATCCATGTCCTTTTTTGGTATCAGCACCGTATTGGCGAGCCAAGTGCTTTCCTTGATCTCGCGTATGAATGTGGCCTCGAGGAGTCTGTTGATCTCCATTCCGACTGCCTGCGCTCGTGGCTCAGACAGTCGCCTGATTGTTTGCTTGACTGGCCTTGCGTCGGGGTTGACGTTGAGTGCGTGCTCGGCGAATTCCCTAGGAACTCCTGGCATGTCCGCAGGACACCAAAGTAATTTCCCAGTGCTCACGGAGGAATTCGACGAGCGCGAGTTCCTATGCGGGACTCAAGTTGTTGGCGATGAGGGCCGTTTTAGCAGGATCTGATGGATGGACCTGCACCTTCTTTATGTGCAGAGATGAGTCGAAGAACAGGTCAGGTGAGCTTGGCCTACTCAGGGGGGGCAAACTGTTGTCTATCGTTTCCTTCAATCGCGTGAAATCCTCCTGCATGCCGAAGGACTGGGAGATTCTGTTGAATTCCCTGTCACAACTGTCAGATCGCTTGAAGCTCCCGTTGATCGTGATGACGCCGTTGGGACCTGGCATTTTCATCTGCAGGTAGGCGTAGTAGGGTACCGCCATGAACCTAGCGAATGCGACGCGTCCGAGGATGCAGTGGTATTGTGAGGGCTAGTCGACGACCTCAAAGTCGATGCGCTCGCGCCGGAAATTCCTTGGCGTGCCGAATATGACGTCGAGGTTGATTTTGCCCAGGGTATCGCCTTTCCACAGGGCGATGCCGTGGAACATTGTTTCCGATGCCTCCAAGCAGGTTAGAGGGATCCTCATTGCTCGCAAGGTACTCGCAAATATGAGGTTGATGCCGCTTCCGCCATCCATGAAGACGCGACTCATGTCGAAGCCTCCAATTTGCGCCTCGAGTAAGAGGGGGCAATGACCTGGGCGAGGTACTTGAGGCGGGTGGTCGCGTTTGTCGAAGGTAATGCACGACTCACTGCCACTAAGGTACTCGGTGGTGGATGGTGGCGAGTGTGTGGCCAAGTTGACTTGGCGAGTGATGGCCTTCTGCATCCTATTGGAGGGGCGCCCCTTTTGGATCATCATGGTACCCATGGCCCGTGGGTATGGTTCGCCTCCGTGGTGCTGGTCCGGTGCAGCTCCATTCGGGGGTGGCCCAGGTGGTGGTGGTGGTGCGCCATGTGCCATGGCGCCTGGAGCGGCTCCGTAGCCTCTTTCGACTGCATTGCGGTTCATCCGAACCAATTCTCATGTAGCTTGAGGAAATCGCGGCAGTCCTTGAGGAGGTGGATGGACTTTCTCTTGTCATCATGCTTGTCAATGTAGAAGTGTACCATGCATGGCCCGGACAGTTTGTCCTCGACGGAGGTCACAGGTGCTTCATCACGAGTGCGGCGTTGCCACACTTGCGTGGTTTTCCTGGAGTCGCGGTATCCGCCGCTGCGGTATCCGCTGTTGCGGTTATCGTCGCGTCTATTGGCGTAGCCGGCAGCGACCATGTTGACGTCATCGCGATCGTCGTTGACACGCATGCGACGCTTACTCCGGCGGTCGCGTCTTCGTTCGAGTTCTGCCTCCTCGTCAGAGTGAACGCGATTCTTCACTGAATCTTCTCCATCGGCCCACCGATTCGCGATCTCCATCAGGTGGTCGATGGTCTGGGGCTTTGAGCGACCTAGCTCCTCCCTGAGTTCCATGCGACGGACACCACCGTTGAATGCATCAATCGCGCCGTCTTCCGAGATGTTCTCCGCGGAGTTCTTGATGATGGACCACCTTTGGATGTATGAGCGCAGCGATTCGCCAGATCTTTGTTGGCAGCATCTCAGTTCTTCGAATGAGGCGGGGCGTTTGTACGTGCCCTTAAAGTTGCGCATGAAGCTGTAGACCAGCTCATCCCAGCTACGAATGGATCCGCGTGGGAGGTTATTGAGCCATGCCCGGGCGGCGCCCTACAGCTGTAGCTGCAAGCATTGCATGGCAGTACTTCGACTGCCTCCATGTAGCCTGACGGAGGAGATGTGATCCTCCAGCCAGATCTTGGGGTCCTACAGACCGTCAAATTTCGGGTTCTCTGGTGGGAGTTTGAACCCTTTAGGCATTCGCTTTTGCCTGATGGATCTGCTGAAGCATCAGGCGCCGCAGAGCTCCCCATCTTCTTCTTCCGAGTCAGTCGACCGAGCATGTCGTGCCCTTGACTTGTCGATCTTGCGCTGCGTGAGTTCATCGCGTGCATCATAGTCGCGATCGTGTCGCCGTGAGCGGCGACGCCGAGACAGGTCGTGACTGTCATCGCTGGACGAGGGCGAGGAGTAGCGCTTTGCTAACGCTTTGCCCTTTTTTGGGTCTGGTACCGGTTCCTTGTCGAGGGCGGCCTTGATTAGCCCCAGGCCCGCGATCGTAGATCGGTGCATGGCCGTTCGGGAATCTCCAGCTGGCAGCTGGTTATTGAGAAGGTACATGGTGGCCACTGTCACCGCGGCCTGCGGTGTCCTAGGAACCACATTGCCTCTCGTGTTGACCGTCATAGAGCCGAAGTCGAGGACTTTCGCGGCGTCTATGCGTTCTTGTTCGGTGAGGTGAGCCATCCGCGATTGCCTTTTCGTGGCGAGGTGCTCGTTGCCTCTTGAGGAGGATCCTCCGTAGGAGGAGAGTCCAGCGCGACGAAGGCTCGACTCGTCCGCCGCCTTTTTACGTGCCTCAAGTTGCACGATTGCTTGTTTTTGGCGCTTGAATTCCTCTTTTAGGAGCCAGTGGTAGCCCATCAGTAGTTCCTGCGGGGACCCGAAGGGTAGAGGTGCACCTCGTAGGGCTTCGCGGCAGCGATCCCACTCTTGCTCGTTCAGCCTGATCACGACGCGTTCGCTGGTTTGCTCATTGATCTTGCTAGGAGGTTCGACTGCTCCTCCGTTGCCAACGTTACCGCCGTTGCCGGCGTTGGGTGGATCGGTGTCATTGCCGGTGTTACCACCGTTGCCGTGATTGGGTGGATCGGTGCCGTTGCTGGTGTTGCCACCGTTACCGTGGTTGGCGGAGGTGTCGCCCGCGTTGATGACGGCGCACATGAAGTGATTTGGGAAGCTGTTGCTTCCACAACTTTCAGATCCGGAACCGTAGGTTCCATCTTCAGTTGCCAGATCGCTTAGATCGGAGTCGTGACTGTTGTCGCTAACCATGTTCCCAACTGCCGCCGGAGCATTAAGCTCACTGAGGGTGCCGATCGATGGAGGGAACCATGATGTTGGGGCAATCGCCGGTGTCGTCGGCTGATCGGGCATGCGAAGCGTGCCCATCTGACCAACTTGGAAGCGGAAGCTCCCAATCACCAGGCTGATTCCGTCGCCCACGGACTCGAAGGCCGGCGAGTAGCCGGCGTGTGGACGGTGAAGTCGAAGGTGCCGAAAAGCTGGCGAATCTCCGCTGTTGCAGAGTTGTAGATCGCGTTTGATGGGGCCGAAGAAGCCGCAACATCAGCACTCCCAATTCCCACAGATGGCGCCAATTGACGAGGGTTTAACTCGTCAATGCCCATTGTTACGGACTTGGGTTTTGGAGAAGGAGGGAGCGCTGGAGACATCTATCGGCTAGCAAACAAGCACACAAGGGACAAAGGATTTACCCAGGTTCAGGCCTTGTAGAGGTCCCTACTCTTGCTTGTCTGCTCATGGAATTATTGAGGGAGTCGAAAGTTACAACGGTGCGCAGATGCAATCTGGCGAGGGTTTGTGGAAGCTAGGATTGCGTGTGTCCTCCTCGCCGCCCCCTCCTAGCCCTTATATAGGTAGGATAGGTCTCGGGTAGCAGGTCGAGTCGGTTACAAGTTAGGGTTTTCCCCTTTCAAACTTTCTATCTTCAGCTTTCTCTTGATCTTCAAGCAATCGAGAGTCCGCAGATTACTCGATTCCTTCTATCTGGGCCTTGGCGACACCGTGGGCCTATACGTATTTGGACCGTATATACCAAGTTCGAGTACCTGTAGGGTATACCCATGTCACTAAGTATTTACAGAAAATTCCTGCTTCATGCCACTCGTTAACACCTTCTGCTCCTCGTTGGGTTCGACACTCTTACTTATCAAAAATACTACGATACACACCCTATACTTGTGGGTCATCAAGACTATTTTCTGGCGCTGTTGCCGGGGAGTGAAGCGCTATTGGATAGTGGAACTGGTAAAGGAAACTTCTATTTTGAGTATTGTTTATTTCTGTTAGTTACTTTATTTTAAATATGCATAATTCACTTAGTTTCTTATTTTGTAATGCTACTACCACTGCTAAGGTAGTAGATGAACCACCACCTACTGAAAATGATACTTTTAAGATACCTACAAGAATTATTGATCGTGTTATGGATAACTACTATTTTGGAGATGGAACTGTCCATCCTGGTGATCATTTGCTCTTTATACACGAATTATGCGGGTTGTTCAAGTGTGCATGTATTACAACAGATCAAGTCAAGAAGAAGTTATTCTCATTATCACTGAAAGGAAGAGCCGAGGAATGGTATAAGCTTCTGAAGAATGGCTAATCTCTTGAATGGGAGAAAGTAGTGCCTCTCTTTTATTCTAAATTTTATCATCCTAGTGAGATTCATAAAGATCGGAATCAAATATACAAGTTTTGGCCTCTTGATGGAGAGAGTACAACTCAAGCTTGGGGGAGATTGAAGTTACTAATGCTCAAATGTCCTATTCATGAGTTCCCTCACAGTATTATTATCAATAACTTTTATGCAAGACTTTCTCTTCATGATAAGGATATATTGGATGCTTCTTGGTTGGATCGTTTACACACATGGAAGAAGAAGATAAATGGGATCTTCTAGACCGTACTCAAGACAATGCTGAAGCATGGGAGAATGATAACGGAAGAAAGTCGGGTATAAATTATGATTATGAATGCATTAAATCTTTTATAGGAACTGATGACTTTCAAAATATTAGTAATGCTTACGGTCTTGATCCTCAAAGTATTGCAAATTATTTTAAGGCTTTTGCCTCTTATATTGAAATTCCTAAAAAGAAATGGAATAACTATCATGAGCCATATAAAGATATTGCTAGTTGTGTTCCTACAAGAGATACTGAAGTTTATACTGCTAATCATATTTTACCTGAACCTTACATTGAGAAAATACCTTTCCTAGTCAAGATAAAGGAACATTCTATGATAGCTAGAATGGTTAATGAAAGTACAAATAAAGCTGTTGAACCTAAGGAACAAATAGCTGTTGAACCTGTAATAGCAAATGAGGAAGACTTTGTCACTAAATACGTAAAAGATGGACACACTATCCTCTGTAAGGATAATTCTAATATTGTTTCACAAAGTAGTGTTGTAAGAGCTAGTGTCCATGTGTTTTCTGTTAGAATAAGTGATCATTGCTACAATGGTTCAAGTGATAGTTATATCATTAAATTTATGCATGATACTGAAAGTTATTATAAGAGAGGGAAGATTTTTCTAATGCATCTCAATAATATTAAGTTTCCTCGCTTTATGCTAAAAGTCTTTATGTTGCACTTGTTTTGCCTTCCTATGCTAGTAGCCTCAGGTTTTAATAATTTATTTTCTTACAAAATTCTATTACATAGGAAGTGGGTTAGACTTAAACATGTGTATTTTTGCTTCTTGATGCTCTCTTTTACTTCAATTCATATTCTTATGTGAGCATCATTGAAACTATCATGCCCATCTTAATGGCTATAAAGAAAGAGCTTTTTGGGAGACAACCCTATATATTTGTGCTTTCAGTTGTTTTTGTTTATTTGAGTCTTGGAAGTTATTGCTTCTGCAATAACCTCTCCTTATCCTTTTTGTTTGGTTTTTGTGTCAAGATCAACCTCTAATGAGAGAGAAGTAAGATTTTGGGGAAGTTGCTGTCCCGAAACAGATTTTTGTGCGTCAGTATAAAAAATCGTTAAAAATCCCAGAATGTCGTACTGATCTGTAATTTTTTGTGTGCATGGCCGAGGTTATTATTTAACTTTCGTTAGTTTTGCACTTTTTTATTTGAGCAACAGAAGATTTTTGAAAAAATGATCTTTACTTGCTGGTCTGTTTTGACAGATTTTTGCCACTCCTGCATTTGCCTCTTAAATCGATTTCCTTTTTGAATTCCTTTTGGGATTTTGGAAGGAGTTGCTACAGTAGCTTATGTTTTGATGGTTTTCAGTTAAAATTGAACTTAAAGGGTTTATTACCTTGCATGCACTAATGTTGCTAATGAGAATTGTGTGAAAGAAATTTCTAGGTTATAGCAGAAAATGGTGTAATAAGATGGTGAATGGTTAAAAGACTCAAGCAATAAGCTTATAAAGATGAAAATATTGATGTTATTCAAGCGGTGACTCCGGAATTTTTTATCAAAGACCAAAATAAGAGACCTGTAGAGTCCGTTTTTGAATAGGTAATAGTTCTGGTAAGAAAAGGTCCGCAAAAAATCTGTCAAGTTATATTTTTGCAGTTTTTATCTAAAATGGAAAGCAATGAGTCGAAAGAGGGACGGAAATGGAGCCCGGGTGGCTCACACCACCCCGTGGTGTGGGCCCACCTGGCCGCGCCACCAGGGGGTGTGGCCACCCCGGAGCCCGTCTCCGACCCGTTTTCTCCTAGTACCTTCCTTTTTGTTGTTAAACTTCGTGATATATAATCCCCCAGATCCCCCGAGGTTCGTATATCATGTTCTCACCTTGTTTTTGTTTTGATATGTTTCTGTCAGGAACTATTCTCAAAATTGAGAAGCATGATGGTCTCTACCAACTATAAGGGCAAGGAGCCCGCGGAATATGATCTCCAAGACCTTGAGCAGGAGGAGGAGATCGAGAGTGAAGTAGAAGAGGAGGCAAAGGAAGACCAGCATCCGCACATCAGCACCACCATGGTAAGCATTGGAGTGGTGGAAAATCCCGCTAAGTGCAAAAGGACTACACAGATGTGCACTAGAGGGAAGACTCCACGTCATTGCTTGGCTTCACGATCACCTCCTCCACGCACCAAGAATCCCTTCCATACCCTTATCCATTAGCATCAATTCCAGAATATGCCCACGGAAAAATTACCCTCCAATTGGGATATACCTCGTTCTAACCATGCAGGAAAAGAATACTTCAAGGAGGAAGAGTGGGGAAAGAATTGTAAGAGATGGGATTCACAGCCTGACATAATCATGAACCGCATTGAGCGCAACTCGAAGTTGATTCGTACTCTCACCTTCGAGATTAAGGACTTGAGGAAATTGATTGAAAATCTCATCGAGAGAACACCACCACCACCGAAGGAGTAATTGATATGTCCAAAACGTATCTAATTTCCTGAACACTTTTGCTATTATTTTTCCTCTAAACTTGTGTGATTTGGATACAACTAACACGGACTAATGCTATTTTCAGTAGAATTACCTTGGTGTCTAGTTTTTGTGCAGAAAATAAACTATCAGGAAAAATCCTGGAAAATATGACAAAAATCCTATTTCACCAGAAGACTCACGGAGCCAGAAGACGAGATGGAGTAGGGCCACGAGGGGCCCACACCACTTGGCCGCGCGGGCCAGGCCAAGCCGCTCCTGGGGGTGGTGTGGCTGCCTCGGCTGCCCCCTCGTCCTCCCTCTTTGCCTATAAGTCACCTCCTGACCTAAAAACCAAGGGGGGTTCGATGTTTTCGGAATCGAAGAGAGTTCACCGGCAGAAGAGCCCACCACCACCGATTCCACGATTCTCTCCGGACGGGAATTGGAGGAGATCATCGCCATCATCAGCACCATCGCTTCTCCATCGACCATCCATGTTTCCCCCATCTATGAGTGAGTAATCTGCCGATGTAGGTTATGGGGATGGTAGGGATTGGATGAGATCATTCATGTAATGGCATCGGATTGTTAGGGCATGGTGCCTAGTATCTATTATTAGTGTTTTTTGACTTTGTTGCAACTTGTTATGCTTAATGCTTGTCACTAGGGCCCAAGTTCCATGATTTCAGATCTGAACATGTTATTGATTCATTATGATAGTATTGTTTATGGTCTTACCTGCAAGTTGTATACACACGTTGTTGTCCGGAACCAAAGGCTGCGAAGTGACAGCAATCGGGATAACCGGAGGGAATGACTTTTATGTGAGGATCACATGTGTTCACGGAGTGTTAATGCTTTGCTCCGGTGCTCTATTAAAAGGAGCACCTCAATTGCCAGTAGTTCCCTTGAGGACCCGCTGCAAACGGGCTGGCAGGACAAAAGATGTTGTGCAAGTTCTCATTGTGAGCATGTATGACTATATATGGAACACATGCCTATGATTATTTAGTACTTGGATGCTTTATCTTATTTATTTGCAAATGCCCTATGTTCTGATTGCTATGTGAATTGTCTTGTCCATGCAACTCCCATCCATCCATCCCTATGCCTACCGCGCTTTAATCCTACTGTTTGCTGCAATTGTTACTACTGTCTTTACTTTTACTACTGCTATTACTTTACTACTGCTATTACAAAACTGTTGTTACTGATAAACTGCTGTGAGCAAGATTGTTTCTATGGTGCAGCTGAATTGACAACTCAGTTGCTAAGGCTTATAAATATTCTTTGGCTCCCCTTGTGTCGAATCAATAAATTGGGTTTCACTTCCCTCGAAAATACTGCGATACACCCCCTATACTTGTGGGTCATCAAGACTATTTTCTAGCGCCGTTGCTGGGGATCATAGCTTTATTTATCAAGTCCACTTGGAATCATTATTGTTCCCTACCATCGATCCATCATGGGTAAGTCTCGTGATGCCAAGGTCCCTATTTTACCATCCACTACAAGAAGAGGTACGGTTTTGAACACCTCTATTGCTCTTGATTCACCATCTATTATGAGTAAGCTCCTTACACCACCACATACACATGCTACACACACTGCTACTACTGCTGAATCTGAAACTTCTGATACTTATGATGCTGCTTCTACCGCGCTTGATAAAAGTGGTTCATTAGGTCCTTTCCTAGATTCTACGATTGCTAGAACTATAGCTGGAAATACTAAAACTCCAAATGAAGACACTACTACACCTATTAGTTCACCTGAGTCTAGAGAGAGCTATGATATTGAAGACGGTTATATAGAGATGACCGATGAATTTATTAAAGAATGTCAAAACACCCATGATAGGAGTGCTATTAAGAGTCTCCTTGAGAGGCATAGTATAAAACCCAAATTGTCTCCTAATGCTAAGTTTGATGCATCACCCATAAACATTAAAGATAAGGATTATGATTTCTCTCTTGATCTATCGTACATAGCTATTGTTAAGAAAGAACCTTTTTGTGGGACTAAGAATGAAAGTGCGGTAGCACATATGTCTGAGCTTTCTATCATGAGTGGTTTATTTTCTGATGATATTAAGATGCGCACCTACTTTGTTGCTAAAATTTTCCCTTTTTCACTAAAAGGAGAAGCTAAAACTTGGTTTAATAATTTACCTCCTGGATCTATTGATAGCCCTAATTGCTTGATTAGTACTTTCCTGCAGAAATATTTTCCTCCTAGTGCTAGACATGCTATTTTGCAGGAACTTTTTGATTTTAAACAGGGAGAAAAAGAGATATTGCCTGAATCATGGGCAAGGTTTTATGCTTTGATTCATGCATAGGCTGGATGTCCACTACCTAAGAATGAGCTTCTTGATATATTTTATAATGGACTAACTGAAGAATCTAGGACATACCTGGATAGTTGTGCTGATTGTGTATTCAGGAATAGGACTCCCAAGGAAGCTGAGGAATTAATGGCTAAAATAAGCAAGAATTATGAAGACTGGACTCCTCCTGAACCAGCTATACCTGAAATAATTATACCTGAACCAGCTATTCCTACGCCTATACCATCATCTAAGAAGAGGGGAGTTATTGAACTAAATGATGAAGTGATGAAGGAAGCTAAGAAATGTCTTAAGGAGAAGGCAATTAAAGCTGCTGATGTCAAGAATTTACCTCCTATAGAAGAACTATGTAAGTCAATCCCCCACTCATCCACTATTGAGGTACACTCTCTCCAACATTTTGATAAAGGTGATTGATAACCCACAAGTATAGGGGATAGTGTGTAGCCTTTTCGATAAGTAAGAGTGTCGAACCCAACGAGGAGCTAAAGGTAGGATAAATATTCTCTCAAGTTCTATCAACCACTGAGACAACTCTACGCACACTAAACGTTTGCATTATCTAGGAAATAAAACTAGAGCAACAATACGAGTAATAGAGATAGCCTTGCATGATAATAAATAACAAGAAAGTAAAGTTAGTTACTGCAGCAATAAAATACACTAAACTAATAGAACCATGAGTGTGGAATAGTGGTGGTAATTGTGGTTGCTTTGTCCAAGTTTAAATAGCGAATAGATCAGGTTCATTGTCTTTGATAAAGTTTTCTATGTGGGAGAGGCTAAATATACATGCGCTTCACTACTTGGAATTACATGTACTATATGATTGGATTGTTAGCAAACATCCATAAGTACTAATCAATGCATTAAGGTTTCCCCAACCATAGCCTTAAGTTTAATGGTCCTCTTACTCTCATACGTGCAACGTTCCGGTTCGTGTCCTCATGTTTCTGTCACTCCGGCAGAACTTCCCCCTTCCTCTTACACATACTACAAACCCTATGATGTTTAATCCATGCGTGCACAAATATAATGGACACCAAAGGACTATACCATATCAACATACAACTCTAATGAACCAAAGACATTCAACCATTCAATCTAAGAACAAAGAAATTATGCAAACATGACATAGATCATAGGATTATAACTTATAGCATCAAACACCATGTTTATATAGGACGGTACAGAGGTGTGTGTGAGGATGAACCACTGCATACTAGGAGGATTAGGTGATGGAGATGGCGGTGAAGATGGTGAAGAGTGCGGCGGCGCCAGCGGTGGCGCGGGGGACTCCTTCCCTGCCGCCGGTATCATGGGGGAGCACCGCCCCTTAGCCCCCTTCCTTCATGGCTTCTTTTGATCCATGGGGGAGGCAAAAACATGGCTTTGGTGGCTGCAAATTCGTGGGTGGAGATGCCCTGGGCGAATTAGATTTCCTCCCTTTATATAGCTTATGGGATTCCCGTCACCCCATCTTGTGCTGCAGTAATTCGGGCCTAAAAGGCCCGTCCAGACTCGAAATCAGCTAAATTTTATGTCCAGATTGTTTTTCGCGAAATTTCCAACAACTTTGTAGTTGAAGAGTTTTCCGTTTGACGCCGCCTTCGACCCGAAACATGACCATCTTCAAAAAGAGTTCTAAGACAGATTTCTGGAAAAATCCCAATTTGACTCCAACATGGTTTCCACTTGTATTCTTGGTAATTTCTACACATCAAAGTGTAAAAGAAGAACATTGTGCACTTTTACAACTATTAGTAGGTTAGTCCAAATAAATCATAAACTTTATAAAAAAGGATTTTCAAAAGAATATTATTAGCATAAAACTATCAAAAATTATAAATACGTTATGAACATATCAACATCCCCAAGCTTAAATCCTGCTCGTCCTCGAGTAGGTAAACGATCAAAACAATATAATTTTTGAGGTGACATGTAGACAACACAATCTTGATCATTATTATTGTAAAAGTATTGATAGCTGGGATTAAGGTACTCTAAACATGATTCATGAAAGATAGAGTTTTAACAATAAGACATAACCAATAAGTTGTAACATGAAAAGGCACAAACAAAAGATTCATGAATAACAATGCTTTGCAAGACGTTTGTTCGTTTCACATAAAAAAAGCATAATGAGATTGGTATTCAGCTTGTCCCTCATAGAGTAGCAAAACATAAATGCATAGGACACCTTCAAAGTTCATAAGGGTGACTAGATACAAATAGTTTAGGAATAAGCAATATCAAAGTTATGCATCAATCAACAAGTCTTGGGACAATGCACATAGAACGAAGAATGACAACTATGCTCTCTTAATTAGTGCATAAAGATAGAAGGTGGAGACTCAATATAAAAGTGGAAGAAAGGCCTTCATAGAAGGAAACAGGGATTCAAGTCTCATAAAGAGCTTCCAAAAATTATGGTACTTATTAGCTTTCAGCTCTCATTGCCCCTATCGTAAGAATCTTTAGGTGATTAAGGTTAAAGTGACACAACTAAGAGGATATGCTTGACAAGTTATAAGTTGAAATCTCATGCCCCTTACTTACAAGTACCGAACCTCATGCTACTCAACTTCAGCCACAAGTAAGCTCTTGTCATTGTAAGTACATATGTATCATAGAGAACCACCAACGAGGTACCCCTTGCACATGATACAGGAGCTATCCCATAATCAAAATGGCAAGGCAAGCAGACAATGAACATCTCAACGATCTTTTTATTTGCTATTTGCATATGTTTTTATTGAGGATGCTTCATAGAGTGATCATTATGGTTATTCTACAAGTTTCCACCATGATTAGGCATGGCTTAGGCTAGCGGCCCAGGCGTTTCTCTAACACACATACAAACTCCATGATCTTACAAGTTCCCCTTTTATTTCACACCGCCGGGATCCATAAGCAAAAGAATCATGATACCAACGGAATATAAGTGCAATGTTGAAAGCGTTCCCCATGATACATGGTTCTGCTAACTTCAACTTATAAAGCGCAAGCATATACGCAACAAAGATGTACACAATGGTTCAAGTTTATTAAGTGCAAGAAAATAAAGTGTGCCATCAAGTTCGTGAGAGCTTTGATCACTTATTTTCACATAACAAGTTTAATCCGGAAGGTAGATAAAAGCATGAATATACTTGGAATAGCAAATGCTAATAGGTAGGTATGGTGGACTCTTTGGTATAACTTGGTTTTATTTGGAGTTGGATGCATGAGTGGAACTCATACTTGGTTATGGAGGCTAGCAAAAGACTGAGAGCGACCAACTAAAAGAGCAATAATGACCATAATCATGCAAAGCGACAAAACATCATTAATTAAAGCATAAAGTGATATTACAAGTCAAAAACTAAAGGATCATAAAGGCTATGGTGACTTGGGATAGTCATAACATGGTGTGAGCATGCGCCAAGTCAACCCAAATAAAGCATCAAAAGAGAATACCACAATAATGTGCTTTAATATGCTAAAACAACGCATGATTCTTTCAAGGCACATTAAGCAATCTCAATTGTTTATAACATGCCATGCTACAACAAAAATCACTAAGAATAAATCCAAAAAAATATCAAGCATGAAATTACAAATCATAGGCCACCCGTAAAAAACAAGCTCCTTTTACCACTTAAGCATGAACTTTTCCTACTCTTTTCCAATCCAAACCACACTTATTTGAAAACTAATGTATGAAAGAGGGGGTCCAACCAATTTATTCAAGCAAACTAAGAAAACCAAGCAAACGAAAACCAAAAACAAAAACAAAGATGCTCCAAGAACAAAACAATTGTACATGAAACAATAAAAATGAAGTGTTTGGAAGAACCTGAGATTTTTATTGATGAAGAAGGGGATGCCTTAGGCATCCCCAAGCTTTGACACTTGTACTTTTTGGATATTTCTTGGGGTGACACGGGGTGGCATCCCCAAGATTGAGCTTTAGTCCATTATTCATCTCATACATCATTCTTTCCTTAACACCTGAAATTTTTCCTTCATACAAAACTTCACATAATCTTCATTAGCAACATTAGTGTACTCAAGATAATAAGTCTTTGGGTTCAGTTTCAACACCAATAAAACTTTCATTAAAACACAAGATACTGTAGCACTTCCCTTAAAAAGCTCAATTCCCCAAAGAGGACCCAAAAAGGAATCAACAAGAAGCAAATGCAAATAATGGCAAAAATCTATCAAAACAGAACAATAGATAGAAACCAATTTTTTCGAAGACCTTCTGTTGCTCAAATCGAAAAGTGTTGAACTAACGAAAGTTGGATAACAACCTGGGGCAGAAGCACAAAATATTATAGATCAAACCGACGTACGGAGATTTTACACGAATTTTTACAGCAAAGCACAAAACTCTGTTTTAGGACAGCAACTTTCCCAAGCATTACTTCTCTCTCATTATAGGTTACTCTTGGCACAAAAAGCAAATAAAAAGGATAAGGAGAGGTTATTACTGAAGCAATAACTTCCAAGACTCAACTAAAACTTTTGGGTTATCTCTCAATAAGTACTTTTCTTTAATGCCTTTAAGTTAGGCATAGGATCAAGATTCAAGTATTTTCGAATGAATAAGCATTAAGATCAATACCAGAAATATCTTTTTTTTCAAGGCTTCATGCATTCCTACAAGTTTTTAACTGAAAAGCTTACATGGAAAGATTTGTTTTGGTTTCATAGGCATGAACACAATTGCTCAAGGTCGACCCCCACTTAACCATTACTCGTCTTTCCAATCACTTTCCTTTTTTAAAATGTTTTTAGGTAACAAGTACAACTAATTTTTTTTGTAATTCGCATTCCCTATCCATACTAAGATAGAGATGTCGTGTAAATGGCCACGGCAGTCGCTGCCACTGGCAGCGATTGAGTGTTTCGTGAGGAAGAGTTGGCGGCCATCTGCGGTGCGAGATGGGGGCGGATGCACATGGGTTTACCCAGGTTCGGCCCCCAGAGGGTAAAGACCTACTCCTGCAAGATTAGATTATGAGAGAGCGAGTTATAGGGGTAGAGAGCTTGACGGCTGGGCAGCGAGTCGCTTGAGGGGGTGTATGATGGAACGTAAGTCTCCAGGATACCCTAGGGAGGTTTATATATGAAGCACCTCGCTAGGGTTTACAAGCTATCACCGAACAAGATAAGGATCCGAATACTTTGACCTAGTCCGACTGGGCTTCTGCTACGCTTCTGGGCTTCTAGTCGCCAGTCGCTGGGCCTTTCCTTCCTTCGTAGTCTAGTCGCCGTCTTTCAGACGCACTCGCAGGCCTTTCGGCCCAATCAGAACGTCCTGCTGGGCATACCCCCTTCGGCATATCCCCATCAGTAGTCCCCGAGGCCATCGTTGATGTAGGCGTAGGCGTCCAGTCGAGTCAGCGATGGACTCCATTAGAACCAAGGAGAATTTCCCCATGTTTCCACTCGTCTCTTCGATGAATGTCACCGCCGCCCAGTCGTCGTCTCGGCGAGTGGAAAGACTGGCGGGTGGCGGGTGAACTAAAGGAGTTGGACCGTCAAACCTGGTCAAACTATCTGTTGGAATTTCCAACGGTAACTACGACGCAATTACCGTGAGTAACGGCTACCCCGATTTTGGCGGGTGGCGTTTCCCATATAAGGGAAGTGATGGCTTAGCTCCGCAGTCCTTCTTCGCATTCTTCATTCTTCCTCATTCGTTCTTCCTACCTGCATCCTCCCGACTTGTTCTTCCCGCATCGTGCGATTCCACATCCTACCCGATGGCGCCTCCCAAGGGCTCATGGGGGAAATCCAAGTGTACCACGGCCCAACTTAGATCTTTCGAGGACGTCGGAGTGCTCCGCAAGGGGAATTGGCGGGTTCCCCCCTCCTCCGAGATCGAGCCAAAGCCGCGACCTGGCGAGTTCATCTGCTTCCCCAGTCATCTTGAGAGGGGTTTGGGATTCCCCACCTCACTCTTTTTCCGCCGCTTCTGCACGTATTACGCGATCAAGCCATCGGATCTTGGTTCGCACAGCATCGAGCAGCTGGCGATCTTCGTCGCCTTCTGCGAATGTTACATTGGCTGCAGGCCGTATTTCTCGTTATGGCTAGAGCTCTTCCACGGCCACATCGGGCGCGAGGCGTCCAGCGGCTTTATGTTGGCCGCAGGCGGAGTCACATTTCAACTAAAGCCGAAGGCCAACTTTGTCAAGCTCCTCCTGCCGAAGAAGGCCACCAGCGAGTGGAAGAAGAGCTAGTTCTACATCAAGGAAGCCACTCGCCGCTGCGAGGTGGCTCTTCCCGAGTTCGTCGCTGAGAGGAGCGATCCCCGTCGGTTGGCGCCGAAGAAGCTTCCCGAAGATCAGCGGATGGCCGTCACGGAAATGATGGATCAGATCCAGAAGCTGAAGGACCAGGGGTTGATTCCGATCAACCTCTACAACTGCTGGCTCGGGCGGTGGCTGGTTCCGCTGGCGGCTCGACCGCACTGGATGTATGAATACAGCGGGAAGCATGACCCATCTCGAACCAGCAAGGAGTAATGGGAGGCCGAGGACTACAAGGCCGTCCTGAAGAAGATCACCAACACAGAGTTCACCGGCGTGGCGGTCAGGGTCGCCCCGTACACTCCTGTGAAGAATGAAGCCCCCACAGTAAGTTCTCTTTCCAATTGCTGCGTCCTTGTCTCAATTTCAGTCTCCTCGCTTGGTAATTTTTGACTCGTGGTGGTTCTCAGCTTTTTCAGGTGTTGGAGGGCTAGCTCCCTCCACTTTATGAAGAGGTTCCCCAGGAACTGGAGGAAGACTCCGAGGGGGACCCTTCCGACAGCGACGGGAAGGAGGAAGAGGTCCCTCCCCCAGCGCATGTGGCTCGCAAGACCCGAATGCAGAGACAATGTGAAGTCGAAGCGAGCCGTAGCCTGGACGAGCACGGCGAAGGCGACAAGGTCGCACAGGAGCAAACGTCCTGGCGCACCGCTACGCCGTCGAAGCCCGCACAGCGGCCCAAATCGCTAGCGAAAAGGCCCGCGTCGCCAGCCAAGTCGGCGGTGGTGTTCGAGTCAGATGACGATTCCAATGATGAAGGTTCTCCCGAAGTCTCGTACATGGCCCCAAGGGACGCAGTCCCGACAAAGGGGTTGGAGGCGAGGACACGAAGGTGGTGGTAGAGGTTCCCCTAGCGGCGATTGCGCCGATGGCCTCGGAGGTTCCAAGCCAAGAAGCAGCTGAGGCGATGGCGTCCATGTTGCCACAGCCGTCAAGGGCGGCCGCGTCGGAGCCGGAGATCCCGGCGACTGCAGCTTCATCGTCAAGGAAGCCCTCGGTTTCATGGGCTTCAGACGTCTTCGAGAGGGGGCTCAGCCGCAAGCTGGGTCCCGAGTTGGACAAGCCCGCCCACATTAGCACCGGGCTTCACGTCCTTCCAGTCGCTAAGCAAGTAGCGCTCCCTCGTCCCAATTCGCCTTGCTCCTTTTGTATTGTCGTTGTGTTGACTGAGGGGGCTCGTGCAGGTCGGGGGCTAAGAAGATTGGGCGTCCTTCGGTGGCTAAGATTCCACCGGCCACCGACATGGGAGAGGGCGACCTACCCAAGAAGAGAAAGGCCTCCAAAAATGTGGCGACCGCCGAGGTCGCGAAGAAGCAGAAGAGGGGCGCCAATGACGCTGCGACCAAGGGAAGCGCCACGGAGTCAGCTGCTGCGCCAGTCGCCGAAGAGGTGGTGGCGACATGATCGGAGCCAGCCTTGGTTGCTTCCATGCCAGAAGTGCCGGTCCCGACAACCAGCGCCCCCGTCAGGGCGTCGGCGACGTTCCCGTGTTTTATGGCGAGGGGGTTTCCAGGTGTGGCGGACACGCAGTCTCCGCAGAGTCCAGAAATCGTGGATGCGGACATTGGGTCCCGCCGCGGGCGCACTTCCTTCACGATCCCGTCGACTGACGTCGGGGAACTTCACAAATGCTCATCGCTGCTATTCAGGTATGTCCAGTCCCCGAGTTCCTGGTCGCTGAATGTCAGTGTCTGGGAACTGAACCTGTTGCTCCTTTCCAGTCCCCGAATTCCTAGTCGCTGAATTTCGGCGGCTAGGAATTGATTTTCTTTTTCCTCCTTCTCCAGTCCCTGAGTTCCTGGTCGCTGAATTTCAGCGGCTGGGAACTGGGTTTTGTTTTGTCAAATGCTTAGGTGAGTTCTTTGTTTGCAGGGATTATAAAGGGAGTCGACCGATCGGCAGGCCGCAAGAGAGCGCTTGGAGCATGACTTGCGCGAAGCGCAGGAGGTGAACCGACGGCTTTAGGAAACTATTGGTGAGTGTCTGTTTGTCTTTATTCTCCTCTTTCGGGTGTGAGCTAGTTGTGTATAGCACTCTGATGTCTTCTCTTGTAGATGGTTTCCCAACTGAGATCTCCAAGGCCCGTGAGGGGTATGTTCCGGTCGCCGAGCTGGATGGGGCGAATGGACGAATAGCCTCTCTAGTCAAGGATTTGGAGGAGGCAAAAGCGGCCACGATTTCTTCGGAGGAGCGAGCGAAGGCTGCAGTCGCCGCGACTGAGGAAGAACCCAAAGCCACAGATTCCATCATCGTGGGGCTGCACAACGAGCAAACTGCCTTGGAGAAGCACGTCAAGGAGAACTGCCGCAAACTCCTTGGTGAGTCTCTGTCTTCGCTTGACCCTTTTGTCGAGTCCCCGCTTTGGGGGTTTCATAGTTTCACAGACACCTGACTTTGCAGCTGTGGTAGGCCAAAGCGACCCGGTGGTGCAAACTTACAACGCCTCACAGTGCATGACTACCGTGGTGAATGCGGCCATGGCCTCGGCGTTGTGCGTCCAAGCGGCTCTTCAGGGCATGTCTCCCACCGAAGTTATCCCTGGGGGGCTTACGGAGGTGTGGCGCTATCTGGAAGAGGTGCCCGCCATTGTGGAGTGGATGACGCGCTCAACGTTTAGGCGCGATGTCGCCACAGCGTTGAGCTTGGGTCTCGCCCATTTCCCCGACGACTTCGACTGTGACGATGTGACGAGTGGATATCCGTCAGCGACCGGCATGGTGGAGATGTCAGAGGTGCTGAAGCTGACCGCGAAGGTCACCCCTTACGCCGATCATGTCCTGGCGATGGGGGATCTGCTGCCGTATCAGGAGACGGTGTTGGCGCCTGGCGACCCCGAGCCAGAGCACCATGACATGAAGTCGGAGCAGCCCTTCCGGTCGTCGTTGTCGAAGTCGCTGACAACGTACCCGACGAACCCGTGGCAGCCTTTTGTGCACGTTAAGGGGGGTGTCGCTGCTTCTTCGTCAGGGCCTGTGGAGTAAACAATGTAATTGTCCAAGTTATAATGTACGCCAAGGGGCGAATGCTGTAAGATATTTTTGCAATATATGCCACGGGGAGTCGATCGACTCGTGTTGTGATTAGGAATGTGTGTTGTGTTTTGTTTAAGCATTGTTTTGATTGAGCGAGTCCCCGAGCACGTCCGCCCTTTAATGGGGTATAACTCGATTGTATACTTTGGTGTATTTGTTTTGGTTACGCATTGTTTTTATCCCTCGCGTCTTCTGAGTGGTGAGTCCTCGAGCGTGAGTAGGACTGACTTATAAGCGAGTCCCCGAGCGTGGTGCCCGGCGGTATTGGTCATGCTCCTGTTGCAGGTTGTGAGTGCGTTGTTTGTAACGCGTCTCCTCCCCTGGCCCAGAGAGCCAGTCGCTTGGCGAGCCCTAGGCAACTCTCTTACTTGGTGTGTTCCAGAGCCGCGTGGGGGTTCCCGTTTTGTGGAGTCCCCGTGCGTGGTACTTAACCGTTCAAGGCGCTTTGCACGAGGGTGGGAGGGACAGATCGCTGTGAGAAGCGTGTACCAAATGTCTTGGCCCGGCGGGCCAGTCGGGCTAGGCGACTCCAATGGCGGCTCCGGGTTTGCGTTTTTCGTGGACGACCCAAGGCCCGAATATTTCCGGTGCCCTTGTGCCGTACTACTTGGTCGTGCCGATCGCTCAACCAGAGGTTGACTTCCGTAAGTAGCGTATTGCTAGTATGTACGAGTGCGAGTGGCACAAGAATATGGCGAGTGGACACAATTTGTGCGATCCGAATGAATTTCATTATATATTCCGATCGAGTACAGTGTGAGGTTCTAAGCATAGAACTTTCTGAGGAGGTTTACATTCCATGGCCTCCCGACCTCCAATTGTCCATCACCCCGTATGTCGATGAGGTAGTAGGCATCGTTGCCAAGGACTCGGCCTATGGCGAATGGCCCCTCCCATGGGGGGAGAGCTTGTGCATGCCCTTCTTGTCTTGGGTGCGTCCAAGCGGCTCTTCAGGGCATGTCTCCCACCGAAGTTATCCCTGGGGGGCTTACAGAGGTGTGGCGCTATCTGGAAGAGGTGCCCGCCATTGTGGAGTGGATGACGCACTCAGCGTTCAGGTGCGGGGACGCCACAGCGTTGAGCTTGGGTCTCGCCCATTTCCCCGACGACTTCGACCTTGACGATGTGACGAGTGGCTATCTGTTAGCGACCGGCACGGTGGAGATGTCAGAGGTGCTAAACCTGACCGCGAAGGCCACCCCTTACGCCGATCGTGTCTTGGCGATGGGGGATCTGCTGCCGTATCAGGAGACGGTGTTGGCGCCTGGCGACCCCGTGCCGGAGCACCGCGACATGAAGTCGGAGCAGCCCTTCCGGTCGTCGTTGTCGAAGTCGCTGACAATGTACCCGATGAACCCGTGGCAGCCTTTTGTGCGTGTTAAGGGGGGTGGCGCTACTTCTTCTTCAGGGCCTATGGAGTAAACAATGTAATTGTCCAAGTTATAATGTACGCCAAGTGACGAATGCTGTAAGATATTTTTGCAATATATGCCACGTGGAGTCGATCGACTCGTGTTGTGATTAGGAATGTGTGTTGTGTTTTGTTTAAGCATTGTTTTGATTGAGCGAGTCCCCGAGCGCGTCCGCCCTTTAATGGGGTATAACTCGATTGTATACTTTGGTGTATTTGTTTTGGTTACGCATTGTTTTTATCCCTCGCGTCTTCTGAGTGGCGAGTCCCCGAGCGCGAGTAGGACTGACTTATAAGCAAGTCCCCGAGCATGGTGCCCGATGGTATTGGTCATGCTCCTGTTGCAGGTTGTGAGTGCATTGTTTGTAACACGTCTCCTCCCTGGCCCGGAGAGCCAGTCGCTTGGCGAGCCCTAAGCAGCTCTCTTACTTGGTGTGTTCCTGAGCCGCGTGGGGGTTCCCGTTTGTGGAGTCCCCGTGTGTGGTACTTAACCGTTCAAGGCGCTTTGCACGAGGGTGGGAGGGACAGATCGCTGTGAGAAGCGTGTACCAGATGTCTTGGCCCGACGGGCCAGTTAGGCTAGGCGACTCCAATGGCGGCTCCGGGTTGGCGTTTTTCGTGGACGACCCAAGGCCCGAATATTTTCGGTGCCCTTGTGCCGCACTACTTGGCCGTGCCGGTCGCTCAACCAGAGGTTGACTTCCGTAAGTAGCGTATTGCTAGTATGTACGAGTGTGAGTGGCACAAGAATATGGTGAGTGGACACAATTTGTGCGATCCAAATGAATTTCATTATATATTCCGATGGAGTACAGTGTGAGGTTCTAAGCATAGAACTTTCTGAGGAGGTTTACATTCCATGGCCTCCCGACCTCCAATTGGCCATCACCCCGTATGTCGATGAGGTAGAAGGCATCATTGCCAAGGACTCGGCCTATGGCGAATGGCCCCTCCCATGGGGGGGGAGAGCTTGTGCATGCCCTTCTTGTCTTGGGCCAGTCGCAGGACCAGTTCGCCTTCCTGGAAGGTGCGAGTTCGCACTCGGCGGCTGTGATAGCGGCGGAGTCCTTGCTGGTATATGGTGGTGCGGGAGCGAGCCAGGTCGCGTGCCTCATCAAGTTGATCGATGCTATCTTGGCGGGCGACCTTGTTGGCTGCCTCGACGTAGTTGGCGACTCGAGGTGAGTCATGCTCCAGGTCGGTTGGCATTACGGCCTCGACGCCATACACCATGAAGAAGGGCGTGAACCCGGTTGACGGAGGTGCGAATCCCCCATATCACAGAGGGGAGCTCATCGACCCAGCATCCTGGGGTGCGCTCGAGAGGCACTTGCAGTCGCGGCTTGAGCCCGTGGAGGACGCTCTGGTTGGCGTGCTCTGCTTGGCCATTCGATTCCGGGTGAGCGACTGATGCGAGGTCGAGTCGGATGCCATGTTCTTCATAGAATTCCGCCATGGCCCCCTTGGCAAAGTTGGTGCCGTTGTCTTTTATAATGCTATGCGGGTAGCCGTACCGGTAGATGAGTTCGTGTAGGAACTTGGTGGCCATCTTGCCATCGCACTTTTTTATCGGCTTGGCCTCGACCCATTTGGTGAACTTGTCGACTATGACCAGGAGGTGAGTGAAACCAGACGGGGCCTTCTTGAATGGGCTTACCATGTCCATGCCCCATACGGCGAATGGACACGTGATGGGGATTGTCTTGAGTGCCAAGCCAGGGAGGTGCGTCTGGTTGGCGTACTTCTGGCACCCGACGCATCGTTGGACGATGTTGGTGGCATCGGCGTGTGCGGTGAGCCAGTAGAAACCATGCCGCATGGCCTTGGCGACTAGCGACTTGGCGCCAGCATGATGGCCGTAGTCGCCGGCGTGAATGTCCTGGAGGATCTTGCGGCCTTCTTCTGGCTGTACGCAGCGCTGGAACACGCCGGTCACGCTGCGCTTGTAGAGCTTGCCGTTGATGATGACGAAGGATTTGCAGCGGCGCATGATCATTCGCGCCTCTGTCTCATTGCTCGGTAGGAGTTTGTGTTCCAGGAAGGCGACGTATGGTGTTGTCCAGTCGCTAGGTTCCACAACCATGACGACTAAGGCCGGTTCTGGTTGCAGTGGGATCCCGACATCGATCTCCTTTGGTGGGCTGACCGAGGGTTTGTGGATGATGTCAAGGAAGACGCCTACTGGTGGCGCTTGTCGGGTCGATCCGATGCAGGAGAGGGCACCTGCCTCCTTGTTTTTGCGCCTGTTGATCCACTCGACGGAATAGCCGTCAAAGTGTCCCCCCAACTGGTCGACAGCTTGGCGGTACGCGATCATTGTTGGGGAGATAGCGTCGCACGTCCCGGCGACTTGGCCGGCGACTAGGTCGGAGTCGCCATAGCATCATAGGCGGTTGACGTTCATCTCCTTGGCGGCTCTCATGCCGTGAAGGAGGGCCTCATATTCTGCCATGTTGTTGGTGCAGGGTTTGAAGTTGAGGTGGAGCACGTAGCGGAGCTTGTCTCCTTTGGGGGAGGTCAGGATGACCCTAGCCCCTGCACCGTCGGCGTTCTTGGAGCCGTCAAAATGGAGTGACCAGTAGTGGAGGTATGGAGCTTCTCTGGCTGCTGTGCTTCTTCCTAGTCCGAGAGGAAATCAGCCAGGGCTTGTGACTTGATCGCTTTACGGGGCTCGTACTTGATGTTGTGGACGCCGATTTCGACGGCCCACTTGGCGACTCGCCCGGTCGCCTCGCGATTGCGTATGATGTCCTGCAGGGGCGCGGAGGAGACCACCGTGATTGGGTGGTCTTGGAAGTAGTGTGGGAGTCGCCGTTGTGCTCGGAATACCGCATACACCAGTTTTTGGTATTGCGGGTAGCGCTGTCGTGAATCCGTTAGTACTTCGCTGATGTAGTAGACGGGGCGCTGTATGGGGCGCTCCTTGCCCTCTTCTGGTCATTCGACGACCATCACGGTGCTGACGACTCGAGTGGAGGCCGCAACGTAAACGAGCATTGGCTCTTTGTCGAGTGGCACGGCGAGTAGTGGTGCCGCGAGTAGCACTTCTTTGAGTTCTTTGAGTGCGTCATCGGCCTCCGCGTCCCATTGGAACGTGGGGTTCTTGCGCATCAGGCGGTAAAGGGGCATTGCCTTCTCGCCTAGTCGGGGGATGAAGCGACTGAGGGCCGCGACTCGCCCTGCCAACTTTTGGACGTCGCGCAGGCACTCGGGTTTCCCGAGTCGCACGATGGTGTCGATCTTGGTGGGGTTGGCTTTGATGCCTCGCTTGAAGACTACATATCCCAGGAGTTATCCGGTGGGGACGCCGAAGGTGCATTTTCTGGGATTCAGCTTGATGTTGTGCCTCCGCAAGTTTGCGAAGGTTTCAGCTAGGTCGATGAGCAGATCGTCCTGGCGGGGGGATTTTACCACCATGTCGTCGATGTAGACATGAATGTTGCGGCCAATTTGGCTCGCTAGACACTCCTGCATGCACCTCTGGTATGTGGCGCCTGTGTTCTTGAGGCCGAACGTCATGGTTGTGTAGCAGAATGCGCCAAATGGCGTAATGAACGCCATCTTCTCCTCGTCCTCGACCGCCATCTTGATCTGGTTATAACCATAGTAAGCATCGAGAAAACACAATGACTCCGATCCCGTGGTCGAATCGATGATCTGATCGATGCGCGGTAGGACGAACTCCTCCTTCGGGCAGGCGCTGTTGAGGTTGGTGTAGTCAATGCACATTCTCCATGTGTTGTTCTTTTTAAGAACCAGGACTAGGTTTGCCAGCCACTTGGAGTACTTGATTGGCCGGATGAAGCCTGCCGCTAGCAGGCGCTGAACTTCCTCGGCGATTGCTCGACGGCGCTCTTCATTGAAGGGTCATAGCGACTGCTTTACTGGTCGCACTTTGGGGTCGGCGTTGAGTTTGTGCTCAGCGAGTTCCCTCGGGACACCTGGCATGTCAGATGGATTCCATGCGAAGATGTCGCGGTTCTCACGGAGGAACCCGATGAGCGTGCTTTCCTATGCGGGGCTCATGTGTGCCCCAATGGTGACCGTCTGGCTGGAGTCGCCTGGGACGAGCTCGATGGTGCGGGTGTGCGTGGTCGCCTCGAACGTGGAGTTTATGGCGGTTGGTTTCTTCAGGATGGTGGGGTCGTCCTTGTTGATGTTACCCGCGTATTTCGCGAGCTCCTCCGCGTGGTCGGTCTCCTCGGCGATGACGGCGTCGGCGAGCTGGACGCCCTTGTCTTCACATTCCACGGCCATGTCGGGGTCGCCGTGGACGGTGATGATGCCACTTGGCCCGGGGAGCTTCATCATGTTGTAGGCGTAGTATGGGGTCGCCATGAACTTTGCGAATGCCTGGCGGCCCAGGACGCAGTGGTAGGGGCTGCGGAAGTTCACCAGCTCGAAGATGATCCTCTTCGTGCGGTAGTTTGCTAGATTGCCGAAGGTGACTGGCAGCGTCACTTTCCTGATCGGGTACGCCTTCCGACCGGGGACAATGCCGTGGAAGGTCGTCAGTGTTGGCTCGATGGCTGCTTCTGGGAGCTGGAGCCTTTTGAACGTGTCGAGGTACAAGATATTGATGGAGCTCCCACCGTCCATTCGCGTCTTGGGTAGCCAGTAATCGGCCACCTTGGGCCTGACTACCAGGGCGACTCGCCCTGGGTATTCAATCCTTGGCGCATGGTCCTGGTGACTCCAGGTGATGCTCTGCTCGGACCAGTTTAGGAAGCGAGGGATGTCGACTTGCGTCACCGCATTGACGGCGACCGCGCGGGCGAGCACCTTCTTCTCGCGCTTGGTGCCGAGTCTGGTGAAGGTATGTAGCGAACCGACGGCAGTGCCGAAGCCGCCGCCGTTCATGTCCTCATGAGGTGGGTTGTTGTTGGGGTCCTCCCTTGCTCGTCTCACCTTCTCGATCTCTTTGAGAGAGTGGCAATCGGCGGTGGTGTGGGTGGCGGGTTTTACCTCCCTGCTATGGTAGATGCAGGGCTGATTGAGCAGGGCGGCGGGGTCGAATTTCGGCCTTGTCGTGTTGTTGGCGCAGTAGTTTCCTCCGTCGCGGCAGTAGTTCTTGGAGTCGTGCTGGCCGTAGCCGGCGTTGGCGACGAAGTCGACTCGCCCATCCGTGTGGCGCTTGCCGGTGATGCGGGTGTTGCTGTAGCGCATGTCACGTAGGCGCCCGCTGTCGTGGATGCTAGTGCGACATCTTCCTCCCAACTCGTCGTCGGAGTCTTGGTTAGGGTCCTCCTCCGCATAGCGCTTGGTGATCTCGAGGAGGTCGGGGATGTTGTCGAGCATCCGGTAGACCCTCTTGATCTTGGCGACCAGGGGTTCGTACCAGCACACATTCTTGAAGCAGTGTATTGCCGTGTCTGGGTGGATGCCGGAGGCGTTTATCCACAGTTCTTGCCATCTTTGGATCCACCGGCGAGTCAACTCGCGTTGTCCCTGGATGCATTGCTCCACGTCCTCTATGGTGGTGGCGCGGGTGTAGGAGCCCTCGAAATGCCTGACGAAGGTGCGTTGCATTTCTTCCCAGGAGTCAATGCTGTCGGTGGGGAGCGTGTTGATCCACTGTCGGGTCGCACCCTCCATCATCATGGGGAGGTAGCGAGCGGCGAGCAGGTCGGTGTGGCCTGCGATCCCCATCGCCATGAGGTATGTGTCCAACCAGACAGCGGGGTCTTACGTTGGGTCATACTTCTCGATCTCCTTGGGGGCCTTGAAGTTGGCGGGGTATTTTTTTTCCCGCGAATCATTGGTCCAAAGCATTGTGGCCCGACTCAGCTGAGCGAGCCTCTTGGCTCCGGGTCGCCGCGGTTGGTGAGGGTGTGCCGTAGGTCGTAGGGCTGGCGCGACCGCCACGCCTGATTGTTGATGATGTTCGTTCAGGCATCGAGGGGCTGCCTGTTTGCAGCGACCGTGTTGTTCGCCGGATGCGGCTCGTTGGTTGACAACGTAGGATCCGTGGCCCGTGGTTGGTTCGCTAGGTGCTAGGGTGGTGGGCAAACTAATGCGTTAGCCACGGTGGGGTGGCTGCTTGATGCCACCCTGCTTGCTGATGAGCGGGAGTACATCCGCCCCCGCGGGTCGACTCCCACAGCTTGTTGCTCGACGGCCCTGGCGAGTAGGGCCTTGGCGTACTGGATCTGTAGCGCGATGTCGCCTTGGACGTTGAGGTTGGTGATCACGGCGTCGGCCGCGATGATGTTGTCCGTCGGGGTGGAGTATAGTGGTAGCCCGTTGGCGTCACGGGCTTGAGGCGAGATGATGATCCGTGGTTGGTCTGGCGGGGCGCGCGACCCATGGGTGGTGGAGGGGCCCCAGTCGCCGGTGCGCCAGGTGGTGGTCTTGCGGGGTTGCTCCCGCCTGGCGGCACGTTCTCGTAGTATTCGGGCTCGGTGGCACGTGTGGGTTCGCCTTCGTCGTTGAAATTTAGGACGCGACCCTGTATGTTGGGGTTCAGGCGGGTCCTGATGCGGAGCTAGTGATAGAGTGACAGCTCCCGCGCCGTTTCTCGTTTGAGACAGTATTTCTCGCGCTTGACGAGTTCATTGCATTGCACCTCCGGGAGCCGCAGGCGTGGTTGCTCCACCTCCATGGTCGTCGCGGTCGGCGGGATCAGCATGGAGAACGGATCTAGCAGGGCGGCCGTGCTACCCGCCATGTAGATCGCGTTGAAGCGATTGGATCTGGCGCGAAAATCCTCGGGGGATTCGGAGCCAGAATCAGAGTCAAAGATCCCCAGGATGGAGGGGTCCTCGAAGTCCTCGGGGTTGGAGACTCGCGTGATGGAGTCCTCCCGTGACACGGCGGTGATGGACCCGTCGACTAATGCAGGGGTCGCGGAGTCGGCGTCGTCGTTTAGGGCGTCATCGTTGGTGGCGGCGTTAGTCTCAACCGCATCGCTGGCGGCCGCGTCGTACTCGGTGACGAGGCCCCTGATGGAGCGGACCTGCTCCTCCAAAAGCAGATCGTGGTGTTGCGGCTATCCGCAGACGATCACCGTCGCGGCTGGGTTGATCGCGCCGGTGAAGCCGACGAAGAGGTGGATGGAGCCGACAGGCATCACCGCGGCATGAGTGACCGAACGTGACACCGGGATGTAGCTGATGGGCAGGATCTGTAAGATCCCGCCGATGGCGATCATGCGACCGGTGGCGAGCGGCCGATCGATCGGCGAGTAGGGTCTCGCCGTAGAACTCAGGCAAGTCCCGCTATGCCCCACGGTGGGTGCCACTGTCGTGGAAATGGCCACGGCAGTCGCTGCCACTGGCAGCGATTGAGTGTTTCGTGAGGAAGAGTTGGCGGCCATCTGCGGTGCGAGATGGGGACGTATGCACATGGGTTTACCCAGGTTCGGCCCCACAGAGGGTAAAGACCTACTCCTGCTAGATTAGATTATGAGAGAGCGAGTTCCAGGGGTGGCGAGCTCGGCGGCTGGGCAGCGAGTCGCTTGAGGGGGTGTATGATGGAACGTAAGTCTCCAGGATACCCTAGGGAGGTTTATATATGAAGCACCTCGCTAGGGTTTACAAGCTATCACCAAACAAGATAAGGATCCGGAGACTTTGACCTAGTCCGAATGGGCTTCTACTACGCTTCTGGGCTTCTAGTCGCCAGTCGCTGGGCCTTTCCTTCCTTCGTAGTCCAGTCGCCATCTTTCAGACGCACTCGCAGGCCTTTTGGCCCAATCGAAACGTCCTGCTGGGCATACCCCCTTCGACATATCCCCATCAAGAGGACAACTTAAAACTGAAAGTAAAACCTACTTAGAGATAAAGCAAACAAGTGCACACAAGAATATTCACCCACATGCACCAGAAAAGGTCTTGATAACCCACAAGTATAGGGGATCGTGTGTAGCCTTTTCGATAAGTAAGAGTGTCGAACCCAAAGAGGAGCTAAAGGTAGAATAAATATTCTCTCAAGTTCTATCAACCACTAATACAACTCTACGCACACTAAACGTTTGCATTATCTAGGAAATAAAACTAGAGCAACAATACGAGTAATAGAGATAGCTTTGCATGATAATAAATAAAAAGAAAGTAAAGCTAGTTGCTACAGCAATAAAATACACTAAACTAATAGAACCATGAGTGTGGAATAGTGGTGGTAATTGTGCTGGCTTTGTCCAAGTTTAAATAGCAAATAGATCGGGTTCCTTGTCTTTGATGCAGTTTTCTATGTGGGAGAGGCTAAATATACATGCGCTTCACTACATGGAATTACATGTACTATATGATTGGATAGTTAGCAAACATCCATAAGTACTAATCAATGCATTAAGGTTTCCCCAACCGCATTAAGGTTTCCCCAACCATAGCCTTAAGTTTAATGGTCCTCTTACTCCCATACGTGCAACGTTCCGGTTCACGTCCTCAGGTTTCTGTCACTCCGGCAGGACTTCCCCCCTTCCTCTTACACATACTACTAACCCTATGATGTTTAATCCATGCATGCACAAATATAATGGACACCAAAAGACTTACCATATCAACATACAACTCTAATGAACTAAAGACGTTCAACCATTCAATCTAAGAACAAAGAAACTATGCAAACATGACATAGACCATAGGATTATAACTTATAGCATCAAACACCATGTTTACATAGGATGGTACAGAGGTGTGTGGGAGGATGAACCACTGCATACTAGGAGGATTAGGTGATGGAGATGGCGGTGAAGATGGTGAAGATGGTAAAGAGGGCGGTGGCGCCGGCGGCGGCACAGGGGACTCCTTCTCCGCCGCCGGTATCATGGGGGAGCACCGCCCGTTAGGCCCTTCCTTCATGGCTTCTTGGGAGCCCTCCCCCATGGAGATGGGATCCATGGGGGAGGCAAGAACATGGCTTTGGTGGCTGCAAATTCGTGGGTGGAGATGCCCTGGGAGAATTAGGTTTCCTCCCTTTATATAGCTTCTCGGATTCCCGTCACCCCATCTTGGGATGCAATAAATCGGGCCTAAAAGGCCCGTCCGGACTCGAAATTAGCTAAATTTTATGTCCAGAACATTTGTCGCGAAATTTCTAACAACTTTGTAGTTGAAGGGTTTTCCGTTTCACGCCGCCTTCGACCTGAAACGTGACCATCTTCAAAAAGAGTTCTGAGACAGATTTCTGGAAAATTCCCAATTTGACTCCAACAAGGTTTCCACTTGTATTCTTGGTAATTCCTACACATCAAAGTCTAAAGCAAGAACATTGTGCACTTTTGCAACTATTAGTAGGTTAGTACAAATAAATCATAAACTTTATACCAAAAGGATTTTCAAAAGCATATTATTAGCATAAAACCATCAAAAATTATAAATACGTTATGAACGTATCAATGATATCCCTTACTCTAAACCTCCTGGTCAATGCTTAGAAGAATTTGATGTTTTTATTGTTAAGCAAGATAATTTTAATAAAAGGGTGCAAAATCATTTAATGGAAAACAGTAGAGCTACTATTGAATTGGAGGATATTGTGGAAAGAACCTCTAATGATGTTAAAATGCTTGTCAAACATTTTCAAATGCGCCAAACTCAAATTGATCAGCTTATTAAAGTACAAAAAGACTTGCTAGTTAATGGTTCTAAATAAAAACATGCTTATGAAATTAGAACTAGAAGTGGTGCTGCTACCCAGGATCCTCTATATCCTGAGGGGCATCGTAAAAGAATTGAGCAGGATTCTCAACAATCTAAAAATAGTGGTACTACTCCTAAGAAAAGAAAGAAGAAACATAAAACTATTGTAGAATCCTCTGAACCTGCTAAAGATCATAATAGTATATCTGTCTCTGAGGCTAAAACTGAAAGTGGTAACGAAGAAAATGATCTTCCTGGTAAATAAAAAGTTGAAGAAGAACCTGAAAAGCACACTAAGAATACTAAATACACTAAAGTAGATTTTGTTGCTAGGAAACATGGTAGTGAGAGAGAGCCTTCGGTCCAAAAACCTATGCCATTCCCTGATAAGAAACACAAGTCAAAGGAAGAAGAATACTATAATAAGTTTTGTGAGTGGATGAAACCTTTATTTTTGCAAATACCTTTGACTGATGCTATCAAATTGCCTCCTTATTCAAAGTATATGAAGGATATTGTCTCGAATAAAAGGAAGATCCCTAATGAAGAAATTTCTACTTTGCTTGCTAATTATTCCTTTAATGGTAAGGTTCTAAAGAAACTTGGAGACCCATGGATTCCAACCATTCCTTTCTCTATTAAAAATAGTTATGTTAGAACTGCTTTGTGTGATTTGGGAGCAGGAGTTAGTGTTATGCCTTTTTCTCTCTATAAGATACTTCAACTGGAAAAACTAATACCAACTGATATATCTTTGCAAATGGATGATAAATCTACTACTATTCCTGTCGGTATATGTGAGGATGTACCTATTCAAGTGGCTCATAATTGCTTGATGTTAACTAATTTTGTTGTGCTTGAAATGCCTGAAGATGATAATATGTCTATTATTCTTGGGAGACCTTTTCTTAATACTGCAGGAGATGTTATTAATTGTAATCAAGGAAAGGTGACTTTCAATGTTAATGACAAGGAGCATACTGTCTATTCCCCAAGAAGATTGATATGACTTATGGTTTGAATTCAATTGAACATGTTGAGGGCATTCAAGTTGGAGAAATATATTGTCCCATACCAAGAGAAAAATATGAAACTATTATGATTGGGACCATTGCTATCAAGGTTGAGGTAACATAATCATTAGTGGAACACAAAGTTTTGTTTCATATAAAATTGTTTTGGTAACAAGACCTGACAACCTTGTTAACAAAAGGATTTCAATGAACAAAACAATGTTTTCACCATGATTACCTCCGCTTACTTTTATTCTATCCATTTTTGTTTTTGCTTTCGTTTAGTTTACTTTTCTGTTGTTAGTTGCTTGCATGTTAGAGTGTCTTAGAACTTCTGAAGTTTTAGTTTTGTTTTGTCATTGCATCATTCCAGAAACCTTTTTATGTCAGAAAATCATTCATCAACACCTAAAAATTGCTCAAAAATAAAGTGTGTCGAATTTTTTTAGAAAATTTTATATTAAATTTTTACGTGAAAAAAGGGGCAAAGAAGTGCCTGGAAAGTACCAGGGGGCCACCAGGCAGGCACACCACCTGGTGGCGTGGCCAGCCTAGGGGCGCGCCTGGCCATGGTGTGGGCCACCCCTGGCCCTCCACTCACTCTCTCACTTGCCACTGCTCTCTCTCTCCCGAGAAAACACCAGTTCATTGCTCGAAATCGCATTCTTATTGTTCTTGTCCTCGATTTTTCGATCTCCTTGCACAACCCATCTTTGCTGCTGAAATTTGGAGCATTTGTTCTCCGGTATGTGACTCCTCCGCTTGTCCAAGTAGATTTGTGTTTAGTGGTTTATATCTTGAGTATTTTGCTGCTGTAGGTGACAGGTTAATAGAGTTTGTAAGCTTGTTCAATGCTTAGAGATATTGTTTTGATGCATGTTTAGGCCTCTTGATGCTTTATTTGGATTGACTTGGCACATGCTCACACCATGTTATGACTATCCCAAGTCACCATAGCCTTTATGATCCTTTAGTTTTCAACTTGTAGTATCACTTTATGCTTTGATTAATGATGTTTCGTCGCTCTACATGATTATGGTCATTATTTCTCTCTTAGTTTGTCGCTCCTAGTCTTTTGCTAGCCTCCGTAACCAAGTATGAGTTCCACTCATGCATCCAACTCCTAAAACCAAGTTATTCCAAAGAGTCCACCATACCTACCTACTAGCATATGCTATTCCGAGTATATTCATATTTTTATCTACCTTCTGAATTAAACTTGTTATGAGAAAACTAGTGATTAAAGCTCTCACGAACTTGATGGCACACTTTACTTTTCTTGGCATTAATAACTTGAACCATTGTGTCCTCTATGTTGTATATGCTTGCACTTATTTGTTGGGGATTAGCAGAACCATGCTGTCATGGGGAACGCTTTCAACATTGCACTTGTACTTTGTACCTAGTTGATATCCTGCTCTTTTGTCTATGGATGTCATCAGTGTGAAATGAAAGGGGAGCTTGTAAGTCCATGGAGTTATGTATATGTGTTAGAGAAACGCCTACGCCGCTGGTCTAATCCATGCTGTCATGGTGGAAACCTACATCATAACCATAATGAGCTATCTATGAAGCATTTTTATTATAAAAAAAAGAGATTATGAAAAGAGGAAAGAGAGAAAAAAGCACCATATTCCCATGGTAAATAAGAAGATTGCTGAGATGCTCGTTGTTTGCTTGCCTTGTCATTTTGATATGGGGATTCTTCCGTATCATCGGGCAAGGGGTACCCCGTTGGCGGTTCTCTATGATACACATGTACTTACGGTGATAAGAACTTACCGGTGACTAAACTTGAGTAGCATGAGGAGCGACCCTCGTATTCAAGGGACATGAGGTTTCCAACTTATACTTCGTCAAGCATATACACCATAGTTTGTTCACTTTAACCTTAATCACTTCAAGATTCTTATGATAGGGGCAATGAGAGCTGAAAGCTATGAAGTACCATAATTTTTGGAAGCTCTTTATGAAACTTGAATCCCTACTTCCTTCTATGAAGGCCTTTCTTTTACCTTTTTGTTGAGTCTCCACCTTCTACCTTTATGCACCTACTTTGAGAGCATAGTGGCCATTCTTAGTTCTATGTGCATTGTCCCAAGACTTGTTGATTGATGCATACCTTGATATTGCTTGTTTTAAACTATTTGTATCTAGTCACTCTTATAAACTTTGAAGGTGTCCTATGCATTTATGTTTGCTATTCTATGAGGAATGATACGTCCAAAACGTATCTACTTTCCCGAACACTTTTGCTATTGTTTCTCCTCTATACTTGTGTGATTTGGATACAACTAACGCGGATTGTCGCTGTTTTCAGCAGAATTGCCTTGGTGTCTACTTTTTGTGCAGAAAATCAACTATTAGGAAAAATCCCGGAAAATATGCGAAAAATCCTATTTCACCCAAAGACTCTAGGAGCCAGAATACAAGACGGAGAAGAGCCAGGGGGTGTCCACACCACTTGGTGGCGCGGGCCAAGCCAGGCAGCGCCAGGGGGTGGTGTGGGGCCCCCAGGCACCCCCTCGGTCTCCCTCTTTGCCTATAAGTTTCCTGCTGACCTAAAAACTCTGGGGGTCGACATTTTTCCAGAAGGAGTTCCGCTCTGCTGCCACCACCACCAGATTCCACGAAACAGCACCAAAAACTCCGTTCTGGCACCCTGTGGGGACGGGGTATTAGAGAAGATCATCGCCATCATCATCACCATCGCTTCTCCATCGACCATCCATGTTTCCCCCATCTATGAGTGAGTAATCCCCCGTTGTAGGCTATGGGGATGGTAGGGATTGGATGAGATCGTTCATGTAATGGCATCAGATTGTTAGGGCATGGTGCCTAGTATCTTTTATTAGTGCTTTATGACTTTGTTGCAACTTGTTGTGCTTAATGCTTGTCACTAGGGCCCGAGTGCCATGATTTCAGATCTGAACATGTTATTGATTCATTATGATAGTATTGTTTTTGGTCTTATCTACAAGTTGTATACACACGTTGTTATCCGGAACCAATGGCCCTGAAGTGACAGAAATCAGGATAACCGGAGGGAATGGCTTTGATGTGAGGATCACATGTGTTCACGGAGTGTTAATGCTTTTCTCCGGTGCTCTATTAAAAGGAGCACCTTAATTGCCAGTAGTTTCCTTGAGGCCCCGCTGCAAATGGGCTGGCATGACAAAAGATTTTGTGCAAGTTCTCATTGCGAGCACGTATGACTATGTATGGAACACATGTCTAGGATTATCTAGTACTTGGATGCTTTATCTTCTTTATCTGCAATTGCCCTATGTTCTGATTGCCATGTGAATTGTCTTGTCCATGCAACGCCCGTCCATCCATCCCTATGCCTACCGCACTCAAATCCCACTATTTACTGCTATTATTACTGCTGTCTTTACTTTACTACTGCTGCTACTTTGCTATTCCTACTACAAAACTGTTGCTACTGATAAACTGATGTGAGCAATATTTATTCCAGGTGCAGCTGAATTGACAACTCCGTTGTTAAGGCTTATAAATATTCTTTGGCTCCCCTCGTGTCGAATCAATAAATTGGGTTTCACTTCCCTCGAAAATACTGCGATACACCCCCTATACTTGTGGGTCATCAAGAATGTTTTCTGGCGCCGTTGCCAGGGAACATAACTTTATTTATCAAGTTCACTTGGATTCTCTATTGTTCGCTGCTATCCATCCATCATGGGTAAGTCTCGTGATGGCAAGGTTCCTATTTTACCATCCACTACAAGAAGAGGTACGGTTCTAAACACCTCTACTGCTCTTGATTCACCGTCTATTATGAGTAAGTTGCTTACACCACCACATACACATGCTACACACACTGCTACTACTGCTGAGTCTGAAACTTCTGATGCTTATGATGTTGCTTCTACTGTGCTTGATAAGAGTGGTTCATTAGGTCCTTTCCTAGATGGTACGATTGCTAGAACTATAGCTGGAAATACCAAAACTCCTAATGAAGATACTAGCACACCTGTTAGTTCACCTGAGTCTAGTGAAAGTTATGATATTGAAGATGGTTATGTTGAGATGACCGATGAATTTATTAAAGAATGTAAAAACACCCATGATAGGAGCGCTGCTAAGAGTCTCCTTGAGAGGCGTACTATTAGACCCAAATTGTCTCCTATTGCTAAGTTTGCTGCTTCTCCCATAAACATTATAGATGAAGATTATGATTTCTCTCTCGGTCTATCTTACATAGCTATTGTCGAGAAAGAACCTTTTTGTGGGACTAAGAATGAAAGTGCGGTAGCACATATGAATGAACTTTCTACCATGAGTGGCTTGTTTTCTGATGATATTAAGATGCGTACTTACTTTTTTGCTAAGATTTTCCCTTTTTCACTGAAAGGAGAAGCTAAAACTTGGTTTAGTAATTTACCTCCTGGATCTATTGATAGCCCTGAGTGCTTGATTAGTACTTTCCTGCAGAGATATTTTCCTCCTAGTGCTAGACATGCTGTTTTGCATGAACTTTTTGATTTTAAACAGGGAGAAAAAGAGGTATTGCCTAAATCTTGGGCAAGGTTTTGTGCTTTGATTCATGCACAAGCTGGAAGTCCATTACCTAAGAATGAGCTTCTTGATATAATTTATAATGGACAAACCGAGGAATCTAGGACATACCTAGATAGTTGTGCTGATTGTGTTTTCAAGAATAGGAGTCCTAAGGAAGCTGAGGAATTAATGGCTAAAATAAGCAAGAACTATGAAGATTGGACTCCTCCTGAACCAGCTATACCTGAAGTAATTGTACCTGAACCTACTATTCCTGTGCCTATTCCAACATCAAAGAAGAGGGGAGTTATTGAATTAAATGATGAAGTGATAAAGGAAGCTAAGAAATGTCTTAAGGAGAAGGGAATTAAAGCTGCAGATGTCAAGAATTTGCCTCCTATTGAAGAATTATGTAAGCCTATTTCCTACTCATCCACTATTGAGGTACACTCTCTCCAACACTTTGATGAAGGTGATATCCCTTACTCTAAACCTCCTGATCAATGCTTACAAGAGTTCGATATCTTTATTGTTAAGCAAGATAATTTTAATAAAAGGGTGGAAAATCATCTAATGGAAAACAGTAGAGCTATTGTTGAGTTGAAAGATATTGTGGAAAGAACCTCTAATGATGTTAAAATGATTGTTAAACACTTTCAAATGGTTAAAACTCAAATAGACCAACTCGTTAAAGTGCAAAATGACTTGCTAGTTAATTCTGCTAAAGAAAAACATGCTTATGAAATTAGAACTAGAAGTGGAGCTGCTACCCAGGATCCTCTATATCCTGAGGGGCATCCCAAAAGAATTGAGCAGGATTCTCAACAAGCTAAAATAGTGGTTCTACTCGTAAGAAAAGGAAAAAGAAGCATAAAACTATTGTAGAACCCTCTGAACCTACTATAGATCCTAATAGTATATCTATTTATGATCCTGGAACTGAAAGTGGTAATGAAGAAAATGAAGCTCTTAATGAAGAAAAAGTTGAAGAAGAACCTGAAAACCACACTAAGAATACTAAATACACCAAAGAAGATTTTATTGCTAAGAAACATGGTAGTGAAAGAGAATCTTGGGTCTAAAAACCTATGCCTTTCCCTGATAAGAAACACAAGTCAAAGGAAGATGAACACTATAACAAGTTTTGTGAGTGGATGAAACCTTTATTCCTGCAAATTCCTTTGACTGATTCTATTAAATTGCCTCCTTACTCAAAGTATATGAAGGATATTGTCTCCAATAAAAGGAAGATCCCTAATGAAGAAATTTCTACTTTGCTTGCTAATTATTCTTTCAATGGTAAGGTTCCTAAGAAACTTGGAGACCCAGGGATTCCAACTATCCCTTGCTCTATTAAGAATAGTTATATTAGAACTGCTTTGTGTGATTTGGGAGCTGGAGTTAGTGTTATGCCTTTTTCTCTCTATAAGAGACTTCAACTTGAAAAATTAATACCAACTGATATATCTTTGCAAATGGCTGATAAATCTACCACTATTCCTGTTGGTATATGTGAGGATGTACCTGTTCAGGTGGCTCACAATTGCTTGATATTAACTGATTTTGTTGTGCTTGAAATGCCTGAAGATGATAATATGTCTATTATTCTTGGGAGACCTTTTCTTAATACCGCGGGAGCTGTTATTAATTGTAATCAAGGAAAGGTGACTTTCAATGTTAATGACAAGGAACATACTGTCTACTTCCCCAAGAAGGTTGAAAGAACTTATGGTTTGAATTCAATTAAACATGTTGAAGGCATTCAAGTTGGAGAAATATATTGTCCCATACCAAGAGAAAAATTTGAAACTGTTATGATTGGGACCATTGCTATCAAGGTTGAGGTAACATATTCATTAGTGGAATACAAAGTTTTGTCTCATATGGAATTGTTTTGGTAGCAAGACTTGATCAACCTTATTAACAAAAGGATTTCATTAAACAAAACAATGTTTTCACTATGATCATTTCCGTTTACTTCTATCCTTTGCATTTTAGTTTTTGCTTTCGTTTAGTTTTCTTTTTGTTGTTAGTTGCTTGCATGTTAGAGTGTCTTAGAACTTCTGTAGTTCTAGCCTTGTTTTTTCCTTGCATCATGTTTCCAAAAAAATCTATCTGTTAGAAAATCATTCGTCTATGCTTGAAAATGCCCAAAAATAAAGTGTCTCGAAAAATTCCAGAAAATTCATATTAATTTTTTACGTGAAAAAAGGGGTAGAGGAGTACCTGGGAGGTACCAGGGGGGCCCACCAGGCAGGCACACCACATGGTGGCGTGGCCAGCCCTGGGTGGCGCCATGCCCTGGTGTGGGCCACCCCTGGCCCCCCACTAACTCTCTCACCTGCCACTTTCTTCTCTCTCTCGAGTAAGCTCCAGTTCTTTGCTCAAAACCGCATTCTTGCTGTGCTTGCTTTCGATTTTTTCGATCTCCTTGCTCAGCCCATCTTTCTTGCTGAAATTTGGAGCATTTGTTCCCTGGTATGTGACTCCTCCCCTTGTCCAAGTATATTTGTGTTTAGTGGATTATATCTTGAGTATTTTGCTGCTATAGGTGACTGGTTATGAGAGCTTGTAAGCTTGTTTGATGCTTAGAGATATAGTTTTGATGCATGTTTAGGCCTCTTGCAAGTCCCTATGAGTAGAATCCTTCATTTTATTTACTTTGCAATCACTTGTTTAATAGGTGTTTAAATTTCAGAATAGAAGATGAATGAACACCACCTAAACCAACATGAGCTTTGGGTACCTAAGGTCATGAAGGTCCACCGGGAGGAGGAAGTTTTTCCCTCCATTTATCCATGCTCTGAGTTCATGAGAGCTGTAGGAATTCTACAAGATTTCCACACTTTGGTTTCTAATGCAGGGTTAGAGCACTTTTTGGAAGATGAACCTTGTCAATTTGTGAAGCTAACCATGTCTGTGGTGCAAGATTTCCAATTTAGTCACTCTTTGCCTAACCCCATGGTCCATTACAAAATTTACAATATTGCTGTCAACCTTTCTCTTGATGATTTTTGTGCAGCTATTAAGGTACCTCAATGGGGATCATGTAGGAATATTAAGGAGAGACCTGAACCACTCATGGATTTATACGCAGAAATTTGCCAAGGGAGTAGCTTCTCGACGGAGAGTGGAAAAATCCGTAACATTCATCTTCCCTCCATTCACTACTTTGCCTACTTTATTGCCAAATGTGTTCTCACTAGGAAAACTGCCAATAAGTTATCTTCGTTTGATCTAGCATTTATCTCTACTGCTCTTAGACGAGATAGGTCTTACAACTTGGGTGCTTTGATAGCTTTCCGTCTTGCTGCTAACCGTGAGAAAGGTGGAATTTGCGGAGGCCTCATTGCTTCTCGTTTACTAGCATTGCATGGTTTAGTGCCTCATCATCTAGACCTACAGTTTCCCATAGAAAGGCTTGATCTTAATTCCATGATACAGCATAAATTTGTTTCCTCGTGGGCTAGTATGAGTGAGTTATCTTATGAAATAACCTTTCTCAAAGCTGGTTGGAGAAAGAGCAAGTCCGAGCGTGTTGTTCTTTTGCCTGCACCTGCTTTGTTTAACCTTGATAACAGGGAAGGATGGTCCCTCACTGAGGAGGAGCTTGACACGTACTTGGGAGATCTGTCCCAACAGGAGCAGGACACTAGAAGGGAGGTCACGGATGATTCGGTCCAGCCCTCGAATGAGGGAGAATCTTCATATCAGCAGCCCGCTTATGATTGGGGAGCTTCTTTCTTCTCATGGGCCCAGCTATGACCCTTCTTTCCAAGATCCGCCCGCTTGGAACCCCTATTCGCCCATGGATTGATACCCACTTAGGCCAAAAGCCTAACCTTGGGGGGAGGTACGCCGACACTGCACTCATCTGCATATCATGTTGCGTCAGTACTTTGTATATTCATGTTTTCGTTCTCTTTTTAGTTTTCATTCTTCTTTGCTTTTGCTTTCTAAAACACAAAAAGACCAAAAATATTTCAGTTGTTTCTCTTTGGTTTGCTTCTTCTTTTTGCCTTGGTTTGTTTTTCCTTTTTGCTTTGTTTGAACTATTTGAAAAACCCAAAAAGATTTTTGCTTTGCTTGTTTTTCCTCTTTGGTTCTTGTTTTAAAAATCAAAAACAACAAAAATATTTGTCGTTCTTCTTTGGTTTTTCTGAGTTTGCTACAGGGTTCAGCAGTCCTCAGTGGATATTGGTTTCATATTATTATTCAAGCCACACAAGTGAAGAGCAATAATGAGGATTAATGACAACTTGAGGCGTGGTAAGAGGATGGTAACGAACTCTATTTGTTTTCATTTTTGTACATATACTCATCACTATGGGCATGCTTAGTCCGTTCGTGTAGAATGTATGTTATTTTTGGATGCTTAGTAGTTCTTGCTTTCTTATGATTAGCTCCAGCTCGCTAATAGTTTGTAGCATGTCTTATGAATGTTTTCTTGCATTGATCTATTCATAAATGGTATGACACCATGGTATCCTCCTCTGAATGTTTCATTTGAATTGACTTGGCACATGCTCACGCATGCACATGACTGTGATAATCAGTTAAGTCTTGATGAATTATTTTTCCTTGAGGATCTTGAATCACTTTCATGCCATGAGTAGTCCTGTTTTGTTGCAAGCGTGATAATGACAGCTATTGCTCTCTCGTTTGTCGCTCCCTTACTATTGCTAGCCTTCACTTTTACTGAGTATGTTTTACTCAAGGTCCCAACTCCCTAAACCAAATATTTCCAAAGTGTCCACCATACCTACCCATTAGCATCATTTGCTACTTCCGTGAATATTCAATATGCCTTGTTTTCTTTCAAATAAAATGTTTGCTTGTTATGAGAAAGTTAGTTAGTAAAGCTCTCACGAACTTGATGGCACACTTTATTTTCTTGCACTTAATAAACCTGAACCATTGCGTCCTTCTTTGTTGCGCATATGCTTGCGCTTTATGAGTTGAAGTTAGCAGAACCATGTATCATGGGGACCGCTTTCAACACTCCATTGGTACTTTGTACCTAGTTGATATCATGTTCTTTTGCTGAAGGATCCCGGTGGTGTGAAATAAAAGTGGAACTTTTAAGATCATGGAGTTTGTATGTATGTTAGAGAAACGCCTAGGCCGCTAGCCAAAGCCATGCCTAATCATGGTGGAAACTTGCACCATAACCATAATGAGCATTCTATGAAGCATCCTCAATAAAAATCTATGCACATAGTAAATAAAAAGATCGCCGAGATGCTCATTGTCTGCTTGCCTTGTTATTTTGATTATGGGACAGCTCCCGTGTCATGTGCAAGGGGTACCCCGTTGGCGGTTCTTTATGATACGTATATACTTACAATGACAAGAGCTTACTTGTGACTAAAGTTGAGTTGCATGAGGATCGGTCTTCATAAGTAAGGGGCATGAGACTTCGATTTATAACTTGTCAAGCATATCCTCTTAGTTGTGTCACTTTAACCTTAACCATTTAAAGATGCTTATGATAGGGGCAATGAGAGCTCAAAGCTAACGAGTACCATACTTTCAGCATTTGGAAGCCTTTCAAACTATTTAAAACCTTTTCTTGTTGAGTCTCCACACATTCTCCGAGCACTTTCTTGAGAGCATAGTTGTCATTCTTTGTGCTTGTCTCATTACTTGATTATTTGTGTTATGACTTTGATGCTAGTATCTTTGATATCTTTACTTCTAGTCATCACTTGAATTTCAGAGGTGCCTTGATATTCATAATCAAAGGCAAGCGAGATACCACTCTATCATAACTTTCTATGAGCATTGTAATGTTGCTTATGTTTATAATTCATGCTACTTATTTTTCTTGAGTTGGAATCTCTTCATAGCTTGCAATGCCTATTAAGTAAACTTAGTTGCATACTCTTTATTATGAACTGTCTAAGTAGTTGATCACATTGCTGAGAATATTTACATCATATGAAGCAAATGTGTTCGTGAAAGTTCTTTTATCACACTCAGTTTTCAACTGGATTGCTTGAGGACAAGCAATAAGCTAAGCTTGGGGGGAGTTAATACGTCCAAAACGTATCTACTTTCCTGAACACTTTTGCTATTGTTTCTCCTCTATACTTGTGTGATTTGGATACAACTAACACGGACTGACGTTGTTTTCAGCAGAATTGCATTGGTGTCTACTTTTTGTGCAGAAAATCGACTATCAGGAAAAATCCCGCAAAATATGCCAAAAATCCTATTACACCAAGACTCAGAGCGAGAATCGAGAGAAGAGCCAGGGGGTGGCCACACCACCTGGTGGCACGGGCCAAGCCAGGCCGCGCCAGGGGGTGGTGTGGGCCCCCCAGGCACCCCTTCGGTCTCCCTCTTCGCCTATAAGTTGCCTTCTGACCTAAAAACTCCGGGGGGTTCGACGTTTTTCTAGAAGGAGTTCTGCTCCGCCGCCACCACCAGATTCCATGAAACAGCACCAGAAACTCCATTTTGGCACCCTGCCGGGACGGGGAATTGGAGGAGATCATCTCCATCATCATCACCATCGCTTCTTCATCGACCATCCATGTTTCCCCCATATATGAGTGAGTAATCCCCCGTTGTAGGCTATGGGGATGGTAGGGATTCGATGAGATCATTCATGTAATGGCATCAGATTGTTAGGGCATGGTGCCTAGTATCTTTTATTAGTGCTTTATGACTTTGTTGCAACTTGTTGTGATTAATGCTTGTCACTAGGGCCCGAGTGCCATGATTTCAGATTTGAACATGTTATTGATTCATTATGATAGTATTGTTTTTGGTCTTATCTACAAGTTGTATACACACGTTGTTGTCCGGAACCAATGGCCCCGAAGTGACAAAAAATGGGATAACCGGAGGGAATGGCTTTGAAGTGAGGAACACATGTGTTCATGGAGTGTTAGTGCTTTGCTCTGGTGCTCTATTAAAAGGAGCACCTTAATTGCCAGTAGTTCCCCTGAGGCCCCGCTGCAAACGGGCTGGCACGAGAAAAGATGTTGTGCAAGTTCTCATTGCGAGCACGTATGACTATATATGGAACACATGCCTAGGATTATCTAGTACTTGGATGCTTTATCTTCTTTATCTGCAATTTCCCTATGTTCTGATTGCCATGTGAATTGTCTTGTCCATGCAACACCCATCCATCCATCCCTATTCCTACTGCACTCGAATCCCACTGTTTACTCCTATTGTTACTACTGTCTTTACTTTACTACTGCTGCTACTTTGCTATTCCTACTACAAAACTGTTGCTACTGATAAACTGCTGTGAGCAAGATTGTTTCCAGGTGTAGCTGAATTGAAAACTCAGTTTTTAAGGCTTATAAATATTATTTGGCTCCCCTTGTGTCGAATCAATAAATTGGGTTTCACTTCCCTCGAAAATACTGCGATACACCCCCTATACTTGTGGGTCATCAAGGAACAAGCTGAATACCACTATGCTATGTTTTCTTTATGTGAAACAAACAAACGTCTTGCAAAGCATTGTTAATCATTAATCTCTTGTTTGTGCATTTTCATGTTGCAACATAGTTTCTTTGTCCTATTGCTAGAACTTTGTCTTTCATGTTATGATTGAAGTACTATGATCCTAGCTTTGAATGTTTTACAAATACTTTGATCAAGTTTATGATGGTGCATGTCACCTCAAAATTTATTATTTCTTTTTATCACTTACCAACTCGAGGACGAGCAGGAGTTAAGCTTGGGGATGTTGATACGTTGCAAACGTATCTATAATTTTTGATGTTCCATGCTTGGTTTTATCTACTTTCTTATGTTTTGTCCACACTTTGGAGTGCTTTTCATATGATTTCTTGGACTAACCTATTAACAAGAGCCACAGTGCCAGCTGCCTGTTTTCTGCTGTTTTTGGTTCCAGGAAAGTCAGAAAATGAATATTCTTGTAATTGGACGGGACAAAAGCCAAAGTCAGTTTTTCACCGAGGGACACCTAGAGCCAGAATATGAGACAGAGAGGGGCTGGGCCCCGGCCACACCACCTGGCCACGCGACCAGGCCTGGCCCATGCCAGGGGGTGGTCTGGCTGCTCCAAGCACCCCCTCGGCCTCTCCTTTCGCCTATATATTGCCTCCGATACAGAAACTCTAAGTACCCGATCAAAAATCCACGAAAGACTCTATAGCCGCTGTCATCTCCATCCCTAGATCAGGAGGGATCTGAAGCTCTTCTTGGCACCCTGCCAGAGAGGGGAATTCACCCTGGAGGCCTTCTTCATCACCATGCAAGCCTCCGGTGTGATGCGTGAGTAGTTCATCTCTGGACTACGGGTCCATGTAGTAGCTAGATGGCTGGTTCTCCTCCTTTGTGCTATCATGTTTAGATATTGTGAGCTCCGTTCATGATCAAGATCATCTATTTGTAATTCTGCATGTTGTGTTTGCGGGGATCCGATGGATATTGAGATGCTATTTCAGATTGACTATTGATTCTATCATGTCTTTGTTATTTGTGATCTTGCATGCTTTTCGTTGTTAGTAGCTATCTTGGCCAAGTAGATGCTAGCAACTCCAAGAGTTAGTATTTATGCTCGATAGTGGGTTCATGCCTGTGGTAATCTGGGGAAGTGACAGAAATATCTAAGGTACTAGATGTGTTGTTGCTACTAGGGAGAAAACAACAATCCTTTGTTCATAGAACAATCGTATTGTTTACTTTACATGCAATTCGTAATGCAATTATCCATTGCTTGCAACTTAATACTGGAGGGTGTTCGGATGATAACCTGAAGGTGGATTATTAGTCATAGATGCAGTGGGATGGCGGTCTATGTATAATGTTGTAATGCCTAATGGAATCTCAAAGGAGTCAAGATGAGTAGTATATGCTTGTATGCTTTCCCGATGTTTGTCAATTTCCCCACTGTAATTTGTTCACCCAACATGTCATCTATCTTAAGGAGAGCCACCTCTAGTGAACTATGGACCCCGGTCCTTTCTTTTACTATCAATCTACAATCAACTGTTTACTGCTTTGTGTTTACTTTCTACAAACCATTACTTTCTTCCACTCGATACATTTTATCCTTTGTTTTCAGCAAAACCGGTGATATTGACAACCTCATCACAAGTTGGGGACAGAGTTTTGTGGTTGTGTTGTGCAGGTCTCCACGTTGTTGCTGGCACCGTAGTCATCGCCAAAGTTCAGCTAGCTACACCTTTGGGGTGTTTCCTTGCTCCTACTGGATTGATAACCTTGGTTTCATAACTGAGGGAAAACTTACCGTTGTGCTCATCATACCTTCCTCTTGGGGTTCCCTAACGAGCTCGTTAATACACGAGTCAGCATGGGGCGTCCTCGAGCTCGCACCAGGATGAGGGTACCTCCTCACCATACTACGGGGGCGCTCCATCTTGGCCATATTGGGATTGATACCCACTTATGCCAAAAGCCTAAGCTTGGGGGGAGGTACACCGACATCACACTCATCTCCATATCATGTTTCATCGGTACTTTGTCTATTCATGTTTCGTTCTCTTTTCACTTTCGTTCGCTCTTTGCTTTTGCTTTCTAAAACACAAAAATACCAAAAATATTTCTGTTGTTTCTCTTTGTTTGCTTCTTCTTTTTCCTTGGTTTGCCTTTTCCATTTTGCTTTGTTTGAACTATTCAAAAAACCCAAAAAGATTTGGCTTTGCTTCTTTTTCTTCTTTTTGGTTCTTGCTTTTAAAAATCGAAAACACCAAAACTATTTGTTGTTCTTCTTTAGTTTTGTGAGTTTGTTGCAGGGTTCAGCAGTCCTCAGTGGAATTTGGTTTCATGATATTTTTCAATCCACACAAGTGAAGGGCATTAATGAGGATTAATGACAACTTGAGGTGTGGTAAGAGGCTGGTAACGAACTCTATTTGTTTTCATTTTTGTACATATACTCATCATTGTGGGCATGCTTAGTCTGTTCATGTGGGGTGTATGATATTTATGGATGCTTAGTAGTTCTTGATTTCTTATGGTTAGTTCCAGCTCGCTAATAATTTGTAGCATGTCATATGAATGTTCGCTTGCATTGCTCTATTCATAACTTGGTATGATATTGTGGTACCCTCCTCTGAGTGTTTCACTTAAATTGACTTGGCACATGCTCATGCATGCATATGACTGAAACAATAATCAGTTAAGCCTCGATGAATTATTTTGCCTCAGGGGTCTTGAATCACTTTCATGCCATGATTAGTCCTGTTTTGTTGCAAGCATGATTATGAAAGTTATTGCTCTTTCGTTTGTCGCTCCCTTACTATTGCTAGCCTCCACTTGCACTGAATATAAGCTTTACTCGTGTTTCCAACTCCCTAAAACCAATATTGCCAAAAGTGTCCCCCATACCTACCTATTAGCATCATTTGCTATTCCGTGCATGCTTAGTATGCCTTGTTTTCTTCCGAATAAAATGCTTGCCTGTTATGAGAAAGTTAGTTAGTAAAGCTCTCACGAACTTGATGGCACACTTTACTTTCTTGCACTTAATAATCTTGAACCATTGCGTCCAGCTTTGTTGCGTATATGCTTGCGCTTTATAAGTTGAAGTTAGCAGAACAATGTATCATGGGGAACGCTTTTAACATTGCACTGGTACTTTGTACCTCGTTGATATCATGATTCTTTTGCTTATGGATCCCGACGGTGTGAAATAAAAGGGGAACTTGTGATATCATGGAGTTTGTATATGTGTTAGAAAAACGCCTGGGCCGCTAGCCTAAGCCATGCCTAATCATGGTGGAAACTTGCAGCATAACCATAATGAGCATTCTATGAAGCATCCTCAATAAAAACCTATGAAAATAGCAAATAAAAAGATCGCTGAGATGCTCATTGTCTGCTTGCCTTGTCATTTTTGATTATGGGATAGCTCCTATATCATGTGCAAGGGGTACCCCATTGGCGGTTCTCTATGATACATATGTACTTACAATGACAAGAGCTTACTTGTGACTGAAGTTGAGTAGCATGAGGTTTGGTACTCGTAAGTAAGGGGCATGAGATTTTAACTTATAACTTGTCGAGCATATCCTCTTAGTTGTGTCACTTTAACCTTAACCATTTGAAGATGCTTATGATAGGGGCAATCAGAGATCAAAGCTAATGAGTACCATACTTTCAGCATTTGGAAGCCTTTCAAACTTTTCAAAACCTTTTTAATTTCCTTGTTAAGTCATCACCCATTCTATGAGCACTTTCTTGAGAGCATAGTTGTCATTCTTAGTGTAATGTGCCTGTCTCAAAACTTGATTAATTGTGTTATGACTTTGATGCTTGTATCTTTGATAACTTTACTTCTAGTCTTCACTTGAACTTCAGAGGTGCCTTGGCATTTATGTTTGCTCTACAATCAAAGGCAAGCGAGATACCACTCTATCATACATTTTTATGAGCATTGCAATGTTGCTTATGTTTATGTTTCATGCCACTTACTATTTTTGAGTTAGAAGCTCTTCGTAGCTTGCATTGACTATTAAGTAAATTTAGTTACATACTCTTTATTATGAATTGCCTGAGTAGTTGATCATATGTTGAGAATATATACATTTTATGAAGCAAATGTGTTCGTGGAAGTTTCTTTTATCACACTTAGTTTTCAACTGAATTGCTTGAGGACAAGCAATAAGCTAAGCTTGGGGGGAGTTGATACGTCCAAAACGTATCTACTTTCCCGAACACTTTTGCTATTGTTTTTCCTCTAAACTTGTGTGATTTGGATACAACTAACACAGACTGACGCTGTTTTCAGCAGAATTACCTTGGTGTCTAGTTTTTGTGAAGAAAATCAACTATCAAGAAAAATCCCAGAAAATATGCCAAAAATCCTATTTCACCAGAAGACTCACGGAGCCAGAAGACAAGACGGAGTAGGGCCACGAGGGGCCCACACCACCTGGCCGCACGGGCCAGGCCAGGCCACAACCGGGGGTGGTGTGGCCGCCTCGGCTGCCCCCTTGGCCTCCCTCTTCGCCTATAAGTCGCTTCCTGACCTAAAAACCAGGGGGGTTCGACATTTTTCTAGAAAGAGTTTTGCTGCACCACCACCACCAGATTCCGTGATTCGGAACCAGAAACTCCGTTCTGGCACCCTGTCGGGACGGGGAATTGGAGGAGATCATCGCCATCATCATCACCATCGCTTCTCCATTGACCATCCATGTTGCCCCTATCTATGAGTGAGTAATCCCCCGCTGTAGGTTATGGGGGTGGTAGGGATTAGATGAGATCGTTCATGTAATGGCATTAGATTGTTAGGGCATGGTGCCTAGTATCTATTATTAGTGCTTTTTGACTTTGTTGCAACTTGTTATGCTTAATGCTTGTAACTAGGGCCCGAGTGCCATGATTTCATATCTGAACATGTTATTGATTCATTATGACAGTATTGTTTATGGTCTTACCTGCAAGTTGTAAACACACATTGTTGTCCGGAACCAAAGGCCCCAAAGTGATAGTAATCGGGATAACCGGAGGGAATGACTTTGATGTGAGGATCACATGTGTTCATGGAGTGTTAATGCTTTGCTCCGGTGCTCTATTAAAAGGAGCACCTTAATTGCCAGTAGTTCCCTTGAGGCCCCGCTGCAAACGGGCTGGGAGGACAAAAGATGTTGTGAAAGTTCTCATTGCGAGCATGTATGACTATATATGGAACACATGCCTATGAACAAGTTAGACGCCTCTACTTTGTTGTTGCATGTTTTACGTGGCTTATGGGAGTAGATGCTAAGAACGATTCTTACCTACGGAAAGCCACAACAGTGATATTATGGTTGCCAAACTCCGGTGTTAATCCCATGACAACTATAGTGAGAGAAACGGCATCCACCCAGCCATGTGTGGTACAAGCCACGTCGAGTCTGAGCGGTCTCATGACGGCGTCGCCGTAGGTTGGCTGGACGCTTCAATCTCACTATCTCGCGTCATAAGAAGAACACAAACAAGAGGCTTGCAACAGAAAACATCAGCGCGCAACAACCATGTTGCGTTCTACTCGTGAATCACATCTACGCATAGATCTAGCTCGATACTTTGAAGGTTTCGCAGCATAGTAAATCAAAATTTTCTCTGAAGCGAGCAGAGGAAGCCAAGATCTAATCTAGGAGATGCAAACAACGAGAGAGATTGGATTAGATCTTCATACCCTTGAAGATTCGCGAGCGAACGTTAAATCGGAGCGTGGGTGATGTAGTCGTACTCGCTTCTCCTCCTCGCGATCCGATCCGATCTAGCACCACAAGTGGCGGTGCCTCCATGAGATGCACATGTGCAGCACCTCGACGTCTCCTCCTTCCTCGGACCAGCAAGTAGGGTGGAGAGATAGATTGGATCTACAACACGGCGTGGTGTATATGGTGGAGAATTTCTGCAGGCTTCCCCTACAAGCGATCGGGAGGGAGAGAGGAGGGCGGGGCAACTAGGGTTTGGAGGAAGGTGTAGGTTGGGGGGAGGGCGCAGCCCTCTATATATAGAGGGGTGCGGCCCTGCCCATCCTCAAGCCTATCTCTAGTTTAAGCGATTTAAACTTATCCTTATCTAGAAACCCTATCTCTAGTTTAAACGAGTTTAAACTTATCTAGGATCGGCTGGGCCCTATGGGGCCTTGTGCCTTGGCCCAATGCGTGAGACACTCCCTCATAGGCCCATGCCCCCTCCGGAAGGTGGGACCACGTTGGCCCCTTCCGAAGGTTCTAGAAGCTTCCGTACAATACCGATTAATCCGAACAATTCCGAACTCCAAAAACTGCCTTGCCTTATATGAATCTTATTCTCCGGACCATTCGGAACTCGTGATGTCCCGGATCCCATCCGAGACTCAACAAAATTCATAAACCAATTATCCAATCTATCCTAGCGTCGAGACACATTAAGTGTGTGACCTGCGGGTTCGAGAATATGCACATGATCTTCTATCAATAATCAACAGGGTCTGCGCACCCATATTGACTCCCACATTCATCGATGATCATATCGGATGAACCACGATGCAGGATTCAATCAATCCCATATATATATTCCCTTCGTCTCGCGATATTTTACTTGCGAGATTCGATGGATGTGTCGTCATACCTAGTTCAATCTCGTTCACGGCAAATACTTTACTCGTCCGTAATCCGATATCACTTTGTGATTAACTCCTTAACCACATGCTTGCAAGCGGTGTTGATATCGACACCGAGTGGGCCAAGTATATCTCTCCGACTTGGGAGGGACAAATCCCATCTCGATACATACAACCCAGCAGATACTTTCCGATCACCGAGAGACACCTTTATGATCACCCTCTCATAGGATGACGTTTGATGACCTCAAAGCTTTCTTCCGATACCGTGGAGTTGCATTATCTCATGGTCTAAGGAATACAATATTTGACATAGGAAAAGCTTCAAAGATGAACACAATGACACGATCTAATTGCTTCGCTTAGTTTGGTCATCACCATATCATTCTCCCAATGATATGATCTCATTATCAATTGACAACTCATGTCTATGGTTAGAAACCTTAACCATCATTGATCAATGAGCTAGTCCATAGAGGCGCACTAGGGACACGGTGTTGTTCACAAACCACACAAGTATTAAAGTTTCCGCAATACAATTCTAGCATGGAATATAAACTTTATCATGAACAAGAATTATAATAATAACATCTTTATTATTGCCTCTAGGGCATAATTCCAACAGTCTCCCACTTGCACTAGAGTCAATAATCTAGTTTACATTTGGCAACAATCTCACACCCATGGCGAGGTGCTGATCATGTTTTACACGTGGAAGAGGTTTAGTCAATGGATCTGCGACATTCAGATCTGTATGTACTTTTGATCTTGGATCTCCATACGCTATATAATCTCGGATTATATGAAACTTGATTGATATGCTTGGTCTTTGGATGATATCTTGGTTCCTTAGCGAGTGCTATGGCGCCGATGTTGTCACATAATATCTCCATGGGTCCAATGCACTTGGAACCACGCCAAGCTCGATGATGAAGTTTCTGATCCAAACTCCTTCACTTGACGCTTACAGGCAGCCATGTATTCCGCTTCTCTTTGTAGATCCCGCGACCACGCTTTGCTTGCAGCTTCTCCGACTCACGCTCCTCCATTCAAAATATACACGTATCCATGCGAGATTTAGCATCATCCTTGTCGGTGTCGAAACTAGCATCGACGTAACCTTTTCTGACGATTGTTCATCACCCCATAGACTAAGAACATTTCTTTAGTCCTATTTAGGTACCTTAGGATGTTCTTCACGGCTGTCGAGGTTCCACTCTGGATCACTTTGATATCTTTCGTCAAACTAAGAGCATTGGACACATCCGTCTAGTACACAGCATGGCATACATGATGGAACCTATGGTCATGACATAAGGCACTTTGCTCATAGCTTCCTATCATTTACCGTAGCTGGACCGAGCCTTGCTCAATATCTTACACGACAACATAGGCACTGAACCTTTCAATGCCTTATCCATTCTGAACCTTTTAGAACTTTGTCTAGGTATGTACTCGCTTAAAGCTATCAAGCGTCTTTGTCTATCTCTATAGATTTTGATGCCCAATATATAAGCAGCTTCACCTAGGTCTTTCATTGAAAAACACTTGTTCAAATAACTCTTCACATCGTTAAGCATGTTAATGTCATTTCCAATAATCAATATGTCATCCACATATAGTACCAGAAACGTCATCGAGATCCCACTCACTTTCTTGTAGATGCAAGCTTCGTAGCAATTTGGAACAAATCCAAAGCTCTTGATCACTTGATCAAAACGAAGGTTCCAACTCTGAGACGCTTGCTTCAGTCCATAAATGGAACGCTGAAGTTTGCATACTTTATCAGCATCCTTAGGATCGACAAAACCTTCGGGTTGCATCATATACAACTCTTCATCAATGTTGCCATTGAGGAAAGCAGTCTTGACATCCATTTGCCATATTTCATAATCATGAAGCAGCAATTGCTAATAAAATCGAATGGACTTAAACATCGCTACGGGAGAGAAAGTCTCATCGTAGTCAACACCTTGAACTTGTCGAAAACCTTTCGCAACAAGCCGTGCTTTATAGACGGTAACATTACCATCCGCGTCTGTTTTCTTCTTGAAGATCCATTTGCACTCAACGGCCTTTCGGTCGCTAGGAGGGTCCACCAAAGTCCATACTTGGTTTTTGCTCATGGATCCCAATTCGGATTTCATGGCTTCTAGCCATTTCTCAGAGTCTGGGCTCATCATCGCTTCCTCATAGTTCGTAGGTTCACTGTCTTCTACTAACAAGACAGTCAAGACAGTTCTGCACCACTCGGGAGGGGCACGCGACCTTGTCGACTGCTCAAAGCATTGACGTCCGAAGCTTCATGATCCTTGTCATTAGCTTCCTCTATTGTTGGTGCAGGCGGCACTGGAACAATTTCAGGTGTTGCGCTACTCTCCAATTCAAGAGAAGGTTCAATAACCTCGTCTAGCTCTACTTTCCTCCAACTCACTTCTTTCGAGAGAAAGTCCTTCTCAAGAAAGGAACCGTTCTTTGCGACAAACACTTTGCCTTCGGTTCTGTGATAGAAGGTATACCCAATAGTTTCCTTAGGGTATCCTATGAAGACGCATTCGCTTTGGGTTCGAGCTTGTCCGCATCAACTTCTTGACGTAAGCTTCGCATCCCCAAACTTTAAGAAAGAACAACTTAGGTTTAGCACCAAACCATAGTTCATACGGTGTCGTCTCAACGGATTTAGATGGAGCCCTATTTAAAGTGAATGCAGCGGTTTCTAATGCATAACCCCAAAATGATAACTAAATCAGTAAGAGACATCATTGATCGGACCATATCTAATAAGGTTCGATTCCGGCGTTCAGACACACCATTGCACTGTGGTGTTCCGCGCGGCGTGAGTTGTGAAACGATTCCACTTGCTTTGAGATGCGTGAGAAAATCATAACTCAAATATTCGCCCCCACGATCGGATCGTAGAAACTTAATCTTTACATTACGATGGTTCTCCACTTCATTCTGAAATTCTTTGAACTTTTCAAACGTTTCAGATTTATGTTTCATTAAATAGATATACCCATATCTACTTAAGTCATCGGTAAAAGTGAGAGAATAGCGATATCCACCGCGTCGAAACACTCATCGGTCGCATACATCGGTATGTATGATTTCCAACAAGTCCGTTGCTCGCTCCATCATACTGAGAACGGGTTTTGATCATCTTGCCAATGAGGCATGGTTATCATGTTTAAAATGATTAAAAATCAAGAGTCTCCAAAAGTCCATCAGAATGGAGTTTCTTCATGCGCTTTACACCAATATGACCTGACGACAAGTGCCACAAATAAGTAGTATTATCACTATCTACTTTGCATCTCTTAGCCTCAATGTTATGGATGTGTGTTTCATCCCTTTCGAGATTTAGAAGAAATAAACCATTCACAATAGGTGCATGACCATAAAAGATGTTACTCATATAAATAGAACAACCATTATTCTCCGATTTAAATGAATAACCATCTTGCAATAAACACGATCCGAAATAATGTTCATGCTCAACACAGAACATAATAACATTTATTAAGGTTTAAAACTAATCCGAAGGTAAAACTAAGGAGAGCGTCTGGCCATCACATCAACTCTTGATCCGCTGCCAACGCATCGTCACCTCATCCCTCGCCCCATAAGTCGTCTATTCCGTAGCTCTGTTTGAGTTACAAATATTAACACCGAACGGTATCAAATACCGGGCACTACAACGAGGGCTAGTAAGGAAAACATCAATAACATGTATATCAAATATACCTTTGATGGTGCCAGCCTTCTTGTCCGCTAAGTACTTGGACGATTGCGCTTCGATGACCCTTGTCCTTGCAATAGAAGCACTCGGTGTCCGCTTGGGACCAGACTTTAGCTTCTTCTCAGCGGGGGCAACGCTTGCCGCCTTTCTTGAAGGGCTTCTTTGCACCTTTACCTTTCTTAAAGGAGGGCTTGTTGACCATCAACACATGATTATCCTTTTGATGTCCACCTCGCAACCTTCAGCTTTGCGAAGAGCTCGGTGATCGTGATCGGTGGAACCAATCTGATTGTGAGTCACTACAAAACTTTTGTAGCTGGGAGGAGTGATTGCGTAACCATGTCAATCTTGAGCTCCTCTGGAATCTTCATCCAGTTGTTCAGCGTTGAGTGTAGCCCGACATCTTAATGGCGTGCTCACTAACGGAACTCCTTCCTCCATCTTGCGCTTAAAGAACTTCTCAGATCTCATATCTCTCGAATGGGCCCGAGTGCGAAACATGGTTTTCAGCTCTCGAGAATCTCAAAGGGCAGGATAGTTTTCAAACGATTTTGAAGTTCCGTTCCATAGCAAACAACATGGTGCTCTTAATCACACCATAATCATCTTTGCGCCGACGATGACAGCTTTCTCATCAGGCGCAATTGCAGTGGGGTTACCTAACGCTTTCTCAAGGACATAGTCCTTTGTCCGCCGACAGAATGATTCTTAGATTGGAACCGATTGGTGAAGTTAGACCCATTGTTTCTAAGCTTTTCTTTCTCAGCAAAAACCGTTGAAGTTGAAGTTGGACTTGGCCATGTGATCTACAGTATTTGCAAGTACAATTTAGACTATGTTCATGATAAATAGTTCAACTTAATCAAATTACTAGATGAACTCCCACTAAATTCAACATCCCTCAAGTTGTTTAGTGAACACGATCCAAATTCACCACACCTAATCCGATCATCACGAGAAGAGATGTGGTTTCAATGGTGGACAGCGAAGTGTCGATCATATCATTCATATGACTCATGCTTAACCTTTCGGTTCTTGTGTTCCGAGGCCATGTCTGTACATGCTAGGCTCGTCAAGTTAGACCCAAGTATTTCCGCGTGTGCAAAACTGGCTTGCACCCGTTGTATGTGAGCGTAGAGTCTATAGCACCCGATCATCACGTGATGCTTGGACACGACGAACTTTCACAACGGTGCATACATGGGGAGAACACAGTTTTATCTTGATCTTTAAGTGAGGAATCATCTTATAATGCTACCGTCACGATCTAAGCATAATAAGATACATAAAAGGATAAACATCACATGCATATAACTTTATGTGACATGGTATAGCCAATCTTCGCGCAATGATCTCCATCTTGTGCGTTCCGTCATGATCTCCATCACTCCACAATGATTGCCTCCACCACGAATAGCAACTACAACTATTGCTAACTACTTAGCGATAAAGTAAAGCTATTACATGGCGTATAAGAAGTTGACTCGCAGGTCATACACAATTATAAAGACAACCATATGGCTCCTGCCGGTTGTGTACTCACCGACATGCAAGTCGTGAAACATTACAAAACATGATCATCGCATACATTATACACATCACATCTTGGGCCATACCATATCACGAAAACACTCCTGCAAAAACAAGTTAGACGCCTCTACTTTGTTGTTGCATGTTTTACGTGGCTTATGGAGTAGATGCTAAGAACGATTCTTACCTACGGAAAGCCACAAGTGATATTATGGTTGCCAAACTCAGTGTTAATCCCATGACAACTATAGTGAGAGAAACGACATCCACCGGCCGCATGTGGTACAAGCCACCGTCAAGTCGGAGCGGTCTCATGAACGGCGTCACGTAAGGTTGGCCTGGACCGCTTCAATCTCACTATCCTGCGTCATAAGAAGAACACAAACAAGAGGCTTGCAACAGAAAACATCAACGCTTGCAACAACCATGTTGCGTTCTACTCGTGAATCACATCTACGCATAGATCTAGCTCTGATACCACTGAAGGGTTTCGCAGCATAGTAAATCAAAATTTTCATCTGAGCCAACAGAGGGAAAGCCAAGATCTAATCTAGGAGATGCAAACAACCGAGAGATTGGATTAGATCTTCATACCCTTGAAGATTCGCACGCTGGAACGTTAAATCGGGCGTGGGTGATGTAGTCGTACTCGCTTCTCCTCCTTGCGATCCGATCTGATCTAGCACCACAAGTGGCGGTGCCTCCGTGAGATGCACACGTGCAGCACCTCGACGTCTCCTCCTTCCTCGGACCAGCAAGTAGGGTGGAGAGATAGATTGGATCTACAACACGACGGCGTGGTGTATATGGTGGAGAATTTCCACAGGCTTCCCTACAAACAAGGGAGGAGAGAGGAGGGCAGCAGGGCAACTAGGGTTTGGAGGAAGGTGTAGGTTCAGGGGGGGAGGGGGTGCACCAGCCCTCTATATATAGAGGGGGGGTGCGGCCAGCCCTTGCCCATCCTCCAAGCCTATCTCTAGTTTAAACGATTTAAACTTATCCCTTATCTAGAAACCCTATCTCTAGTTTAAACGAGTTTAAACTTATCTAGAATCGGCTGGGCCCTATGGGGCCTTGTGCCCTGGCCCAATGCGGCAGGACACTCCTCATAGGCCCATGCCCCTCCGGAAGGTGGGACCACGTTGGCCCCCTTCCGAAGGTTCTAGAAGCTTCGGTACAATACCGATTAATCCGAACAATTCGAACTCCAAAAACTGCCCGCCTTATATGAATCTTATTCTCCGGACCATTCCGGAACCTCTCGTGATGTCCCGGATCCCATCCGAGACTCAACAAAATTCATAAACCAATTATCCAATCTATCCTAAGCGTCGAGACACGTTAAGTGTGTGACCTGAGTTCGAGAATATGCGCACATGATCTTCTATCAATAATCAACAGCGGGTTCTGGCCAACAATATTGACTCCAACACATTCATAGATGATCATATCGGATGAACCACGATTCCATGATTCAATCAATCCCATAAACATATTCCCTTCGACTCGCGATATTTTACTTGCGAGATTCGATCGCTTGTATCGTCATACCTAGTTCAATCTCGTTCACAGCAAGTACTTTACTCGTTCCGTAATCCGATATCACTTTGTGATTAACTCCTTAACCACATGCTTGCAAGCGGTGTTGATATCGATTACCGAGTGGGCACGAAGTATATATCTCCGACTTGGGAGTGACAAATCCCATCTCGATACATACAACCCAACAGATACTTTCCGATCACCTGAGAGACACCTTTATGATCACCCTCTCATAGGATGACGTTTGATGACCTCAAAGCTTTCTTCCGATACCAGGGAGTTGCATTATCTCATGGTCTAAGGAATACAATATTTGACATAGGAAAAGCTTCGCAAAGATGAACACAATGACACGATCTAATTGCTTCGCTTAGTTTGGGTCTGTCCACCATATCATTCTCCCAATGATATGATCTCATTATCAATTGACAACTCATGTCTATGGTTAGGAAACCTTAACCATCATTGATCAATGAGCTAGTCCATAGAGGCGTACTAGGGACACGGTGTTGTTCACAAACCACACAAGTATTAAAGTTTCCGCTTAATACAATTCTAGCATGGAATATAAACTTTATCATGAACAAGAATTATAATAATAACATCTTTATTATTGCCTCTAGGGCATAATTCCAACAAGGAGAGCTTGTAAGCTCATGGAGTTTGTATGTGTGTTAGAGAAATGCCTGGGTGGCTAGCCTAAGCCATGCCTAATCATGGTGGAAACTTGCATCATAACCTTAGTGAGCAATCTGTGAAGCATCCTCAATAAAAACCTATGCAAATAGCAAATAAAAAGATCACTGAGATGCTCATTGTATGTTGCCTTGTCATTTTGATATGGGATAGCTCCTGTATCATGGGGCAAGGGGTACCCCGTTGGCGATTCTCCATGATACACATGTATTTACAATGAAAAGAACTTACTCGTGAATAAAGTTGAGTAGCATGAGGTCTGGTACTCGTAAGCACGGGGCATGAGATTTTCAACTTATAACTTGTCAAGCATATCCTCATATTTGTTCACTTTAACCTTAATCACCTCAAGATTCTTATTATAGGGGTAATGAGAGCTGAAAGCTAATAAGTACTATAATTTTTGGAAGCTCTTTATGAAACTTTAAATCCCTGCTTTCCTCTGTGAAGGGCGTATCTTTTACTTTTTAGTTGAGTCAGTAAACCTATTCCTTTCTATCTCAGCAAGTATTTTGAGTTGTTGTGTTTCATTCATTGATATGATGATTTATTCAATCATGTTTCTTATGTTCCTTGTTTTGCACATTGCTCTTATCTTAGTGAGTATTACTTTGAAAGCTATCATTTAAAAACCCCATTATCTTTGAACTCCTGCAAATTGTTAACCGTTCTTTGATCAAGAACAAAGTTTGCCATTACGAATTATGATTTACTTTGTGTATATTTATTGTGCTCCCTTTACTTATTGCAAATTAAGTTATATAATAGTGAGGTGTATTCTATTATGATTTGTGTACTGATGAATGTGATGCTTCTTGTCCGTATTCTTTTATCGACACTTCACTCCATAAACCCGAGGTCATGTTTATTGAGCTCAGTTTTAAACAGGGACAGCAAGTCTAAGCTTGGGGGGAGTTGATACGTCCATTTTGCATCACTATTCTATATGATAATTTACTGTTATTCATTGATATATTTCATATTAAGAGATGATACTTATGTTATTTCATCTCTTTTTGCATAGTTGATGACTTTTGGAGGATGGACCGCTGAAGTCAGGATTCTCATGGAAAAGGCACAGTTTGGAGGCAAAATTCGTGAAGATCAGAAAATCCCAGAAAATATATGGAAATTCTATTTTTCCAGAAGACGAAGGATGCCAGAAGGGGGAGCAGAGATGGTCCAAAGGGGGCCCACACCACGGGCTTGTTTGTTTGCAGTACCAAAGTTCCTGGGCAAGTGCACCGCGGTACCTAAGTTGCCTGAAATTGCCGCATTTCAAAATGTTGGGCCGCCAACTACCGAGAGGGGCCATTTCGATGCAAACTCATCTCACCCCTACCAAATCTAAACATTCCGTGAAACTTCCCCATGAAGTATTCGGTCGGGACCCTCATGTTAGCATCGATGAACCACGATGCCAGGATTCAATCAATCCCATATATATTCCTTGAGCTCGGATATTTTACTTGAGATTCGATCGTCTCAAATCACTACCTAGTTCCTCTCAGCCAAACTAGCATCGTTCAACTAATCCGATATCACTTTAGCATTAACTCCACCACATGCTTGCAAGCGGTGTTGATATCGATTCCGGTGCCAAGTTATCTCCGACTTGGGAGACAAATCCATCTCGATACATACAATTAGCATACTTTGATCACGATGACACCTTTATGATCACCTCTCATAGGATGAAGTTGATGATATTCCATTTCCGAAGAAGTTGCATTATCTCATGGTACATGCAATATTTGACATGTATAAGCTAGCAAAGATGAACACAATGATCGAACATAATTGTTTGCTAGTTTGGGTTCTGACAAACAATTCTTATCATTCTCCCCAATTGATCTCATTATCAATTGACAACTCATGTCTATGGTTAGGAAACCTTAACCATCATTGATCAATGAACCCTCTGTCCATAGGCAGTACATTAGGGACACGGTGGTTGTTCACAAACCACACAAGTATTAAAGTTTCAACAATACCAATTCTAGCATGGAATATAAACTATCATGAACAAGAATTATAATAATAACATCTTTATTATTTGCCTCTAGGCATAATTGCTGAACATGAGAGCTTGTAAGCTCATGGAGTTTGTATGTGTGTTAGAGAAATGCCTGGGGTGGCTAGCCTAAGCCATGCCTAATCATGGTGAAACTTGCATCATAACCTTAGTGAGCAATCTGGTTATCCTCAATAAAAACCTATGCTAGCAAATAAAAGATCTCTTGAGATGCTCATTGTATGTTGCCTTGTCATTTTGATATGGGATGGCTCCTGTATCATGGGGCAAGGGGTACCTCATTGGCGATTCTCCATGATACATGTATTTACAATGAAAAGAACTCGTGAATAAAGTTGTAGCATGATGCGTACTGTAAGCACAAAACTCGTTTCAACTTATAACTTGTCGAGCATATCCTCATATTTGTTCACTTTAACCTTAATCACCTCAAGATTCTTATTATAGGGGTAATGTTGTTGAAGCTAATAAGTACTATATAATTTTGGAAGCTCCTTTTATGAAACTTTAAATCGAACCCGTTCCTCTGTGAAGGCGTATCTTTACTCGTGTTAGTTGGTCGATAAACCTATTCCTTTCTATCTCATGAGCAAGTATTTTGAGTTGTTGTGTTTCATTCATTGATATGATGATTTATTCGATCATGTTTCTTATGTTCCTTGTGCACATGCTCTTATCTTAGATGTTATTACTTTGAAAGCTATCAAAAAACCCCATTATCTTTGAACTCCGTGATCAAGAACAAAGTTTGCCATTCTGAATTATGATTTACTTTGTGTATATTTATTGTGCTCCCTTTACTTATTGCAAATTAAGTTATATAATAGTGAGGTGTATTCTATTATGATTTGTGTCTTGATAGAATGTGATGCTTCTTGTTATCGACCTGATGGCATCGTTACGTGTGAAGGTGTTGTGGGGGTCCTCCCAGGAAGCATGTTTGTTATATTTTGGTTACAGGAGCAAAAAGGCTATCGAAGTGAAAGATACTAGGGATTTAGTCGTACCGTTTACAAGGAAACATTATAGAGGTGAAGTGTACTTCCACTTGATAGTGCAAATTGTTGGAGAGGAATTGGATCTCGACAATAGAGATGATGGACTTTTAGAAGGCATGTGTGACCTGATCCATGGCATCATTGGGGCTGGTGCGACTAAGGGTAGCTTCGAATAGAGGAGAGTCTTACAGAGTAGCATCATAAAGAGGAGCAGGAAGAGCATCCCAGAAAGGGCACCCTGAAGAAGAATGTCACCAAGGAGACCACGCCATAGAAGAGGACGCCCAAGAGTCGCACGAAAAAAGGCACCACGCCGCAGAGTACACCCCTGAGATCCAGTCAAAATGCCACATCGAACGGTAGCAGCAAAAACACTAAGATGGCTAGCACGATGGTGAACACTCCCAGGAGTGGTAGCAAAGAGGCAAAGATGGCTAGCACGGAGGCTACCACACCCAGTGGGAGCAGAAAAAATACTAATTTGGAGTGGAACACGCCACTGAGGTTAGGCAATAATGCCAACACGAAGGAGAACACACCCAATAGTAGCAGCAAAAGGGCTAATTTGGAGCGGAACACGCCGTTGAGGTCAGGCAATAATGCCAACACGAAGGAGAACACCCCCAATAGTAGCAGCAAAAGGGCTAATTCGAAGAAGAACATGCCGCAGAGGTCAAGCAATAATGCCAGCACCCTAGAGCCAACACCCGTGAGGGGAGGCAGGAAGGAGATCACACCCAAGAGTGGCAGCAAAAAACCTAGTTCGATGGGGAATGGAACGTAGATGTCAAGCCCTACTGATACCATCAGGAAGGAGGATGTACATAGGAAGAGCAAGAGGGTACTGTATAGTCAAGATGAAATTGATTCTGACTGCTGCTTGTCTACTGAAGTACCTGGGATGCGTGCAAACGTATGACCACCCCATGTGGTTGCAGCTGAACCAACCAAGTGTCTTGGAGAAAACAGAGTTGCTGGTGAGGTGGATTGGGGCAATGTTCCGGTCCATCCAGGTGGAGACGATGGTGCAGCCCCACCCATGGGAGTCAGTATGATGTGTGCAGTACTAGCCATTAGAGACGATGGCCAGGATTTTGAATCAGATGAAGAAGAAGGCACTATAGAGTATCAAGAATCTGGTGATGATGAAATAGACGAGGAACTTAACGATGAGGCTGGTATTCCAGTCGATGATTTGGGTGTTGAAGTAGAAGAAATGAAACATGACCACGAGTATCCTATAATTTCGGTTTGCACCGAGTTTAGGAGCATGCATGAGTTTAGGATGTCGTTCTGGCATTTTTGTATCAAGGGAGAGTTTGACGTTTATCGACTGAAGAACACTGCGTAGAGGTATGAGGCTGTTTGCAAGTTAACGTGGATGAACGGACGGGCCGAGGTACATTGTCCATGGAGGATCACAGCAAGAGCCTTACCTGCGTCGAAGGCAATTAGGGTACTGGGTCAATAAATGCAGCAAACCATTAGAACTTTCTCTATTTTCACTCTATAACTACAATTGTTGTGCGATATCTTTCTGGCAACTAGTCGACTCCGCTTATCTTTTAAATGAATATGTGTTGCAGGTGAACAAAATGGGCCCTCCACACATGTGTCCGATAGGCAGCAAACTAAAATCCTCAATGGCTGATACGAAGTGGGTGGCTATACAATCTATGTCCATACTAAAGGATAACCCTAAGGAGACCGCGAAGAATATTCAGACTAGCCTCGGTTCTAAATACAACATTGTCCTACTGTATTACATGGTTTGGAAAGGTAAATAGAAAGCTCTCGGGGTCTTGCACGGGGATTGGACCAATAGCTTTAGGATACTGTACAACTTCAAGGCGGAGGTACAAGATAGGTGTCCGGGGAGTGTTGTGGAGATTGACACCGAATCAGTACGTGGTAAAATATATTTCAAAAGATTTTTCATGGGGCTTAAACCTTGCATCCAGGGATTCAAGGATGGCTGTAGGCCGTATCTGAGTGTAGACAACACTGTCCTAACTGGGAAATGAAAAGGCTGCCTGCCATCTGCCACAACACTGATGGTCACAACTGGATGTTCTTAGTGGCATTAGGGCTGTTTGAAACAGAAATGGAGGAAAACTGGGTCTGTTTATGAGGCAGCTCAGGAGATCAATAGGCCACATGGATCCATTGGCTATATCCACGTATGCATGCAAAGGGCTGATGAATGCAGTAAAGGAGGTGTTCCCGCGAGCTGAAGGTAGAGAATGCCATGCCCATATGATGCTCAACTTGTACTCACACTACACAGGCAGCGTATTCCATTACATGTTTCCTGCTACTAGAGCTTACAAACCTAGTAGCAGCTAATATTTCATGAGCAAGATTTTTGCGGAAGCCCCTGAACTTCCAGAGTACTTAACCATCCATCATTCGTAGCTATGGAAGAGGGGTCAATTCAACCCTGACATCAAAGTTGATTACATAAACAACAACCTTGCAGAATGCCTAAATAACTAGGTGAAGGACATAAAAGTGCGTCTTGTTCATATCTTGATGGACAACATACGTGGTATGATCATGAAGCTGTTAAATATAAGGAGAGAGATCGGTAGGAGACTTAGAGGACATATGCTACCACCAGTTGTACAACAACAGCACAAGAGAAGCCGAGGACTTGCTCATCTTAAGGTTCTCACGTCAACCAGCAGCAGCTGTGAGGTGATCGATATGTCCAAGAGTGGCAAAAGGGATGTTGTGAACATCCAGCTGCGACAATGCACCTGCTTAGAGTGGCAGCATACCGGGAAACCTTGCGGCCACGCCTTGGCCTTCTTGGTGAAGAAAAGAACTCTACCACATTTGGATCAGTATTTTTCAGACTACTACTCTATGGAAAAGTTCAGAGCTGCGTACACTGGATCTGTCGAGCCATGTATAGACCCATCTCAGTGGCCTCAAGTCGAACTGTCTTTCGAGCTTTGCCAGCCAGTTACAAAAAGGGGCAGAGGAAGGCCTCAGGTGAATAGGTTTAAGAATTTTCTTGAGAAGAAGGGTTTGGCTTTCTGTGCTACCAAGAAGGGCAAAAACAGATGCAAGACCTACCATCTTATAGGCCATAGAGCAGCGGGCTATCCCCTTAATGCTCCCAAACCTAGGTATGAGATGGTATATTCACAAAAAAATTGTTTATAGTCTGTAGATATAAGGTAGTAATCCATGTTATTTTTTTATAGGAAGCGCAAGGTAAGAAATAAGACAGTCGATTTAGTGATTTTGCTGCGGGAAGAAAACCAAAACAAGTGGAGTGATGATGCTAGACAAAATTCTGGTGCTGATTGGCCTGACTTCCCTCGACCCTGAGATGCAGGGTACGTGAAGGTAAGAAAATTGGCACCCAGGAAGAGGAAGAAGGCAGGAGATGAAGAAGCCATTGGACGTGAAGGCAAGAGGAAGAAAGTTGGCACCCAAGCAGAGAAAGAAGGCTAGCAGTGTAGAAGCCTAATGATGTATTGAACTTGAACCTATATATGTAGTTCGGTTAAACTCTGGAGCTGTGTGCGTGGAACTTGTCGGGGAAACAATCTGCCTCCCGTACTCAGAGTAAAATGTATGGTGACTTGAGGATTGGATACGGTCGAGGCCACTAGTTGAATCCGAAATTGTGACTGTGCCACTACTATCTGAACAATCGCGATAGCTGAGCGGTTAAGGGGTCTCCAAAATTGATGGGTGTTAGTGGCACAGACATGAATCATTTATATGCGCTTAATAAATCCCTGCTATTGGCATTACACTTATGATATGTTTCTAGGCTGAAAAACAAGTTCTAAGCTGGCTGCTACACTCCACAAAGCAGCAACTTATTTCAGCTGCTGGACAACGACATGGTAACATAAACTGCAAATGCAACAGATAATGCCCAGATAATGAGGAAATTGTTTCCACTATCTGGCCTAATCTTGAGCCCGTCTGTCTCACCACCTCCCTGCCCCTGCCTCCCCTACACCTAGCGAAGCTCCCGGATCTCTCGCTCCATCGCACGAATCTCCTCTTTCTTGTCCCACACAGCATTACGTAGATCCTGAACAAGCTCTTTGTGAAAACATGTCAGTGGCTTTTCGATCCACAAAAACTTGTCACAGCCAGTCCCCCTCCCTTCCTACGAAGTAGATCGAAGGAAACAAAAAAATAATTACATTACACTTTCTGGATCCGGGTTACCATTGTACCTATAGTAGGAACTTACCGCTCTGATTTTGCAGTTGCTGAATTTTCCTGCAGTATTTTCGTCGGTCCATGAAATCCATCTCGATATATTATCACCGCACAAACACAGCATATCGGGGTAGTAATCATAGGGCACCCTCCGCTACCTGATGGGGGCACCCGCCTGACGGTGTTGAGCCAACCCTAATTCCGCCCGAGACGAACTGCATGAGCTGCGAGCCATGAGCGAGGGGAGCGAGGGCAGAGGAAAGAGGAGCCTTTGGATGTCAGGGTAGTGGTGAAGCGTGATTTATCCCCACTTAATAACTTAGGCAGAATCCTACCATCCACATTCAGCTGATAGGTGGGGGACCTAGCGTGCGAACTTGTCAACCAAACCTCACGCCTTCATGGTTCAAAGGCCCTCTCGCGCGCATTGGACGAAATGTATTGGCACCTTGTCAGCGTACATATCACTGGGAGGCCTTGATTAGGAACCAGACACGCCTGGCCCACACTCTTACTCCCTCCTAGGAACTTATCATGGCTCGCCGGCAGATCCATCCGCTCCACCGCTTCCGGTAGGGCTCGCCGCGGCGGATCCACCCCAAGATCCTACTGTCGCAGTATCAAATGGCCATAGTTTCTTGAGAGGAGCGACGACGCTACGTCTTCGAGCTCAGCCCCTTCTACCTGTAGAAGGACTGATGCGGTGTCGAGATCGAGCAAGAGCTGCTAGGCGCGACGGTGCTCGGTCCATGCCAACCCCGTCACCTTTGTCATTGTTGATTCCGATGTGGAGGACGACGGGGACGAAGCTATGCAGAACGCCATTGTTGCCTCCTTGGCGAAGGGCAAGCCATCGGCAAGAGTGGATGTCGCTAGGAAGGACATGGCGGTGTCACCAATCGAGGTGGACTCCGACGACAGCGCTGTGATGTGGGTTTAGATGTTGTTTAGGATGGTTGCAATTTCGGTTGTGTTTAGTGCGAGTACAATTATTGTAATGTGTTTGTCGAGCTATATTGAGAAATATGTGCAATAGCAGCGTGTGAGTGCTTCCACTTTAGAAATTGTGTCTATGCCATTTGCATGTTGCATTATCAATGTAGATTACATGTAAACAATCCAACGAAAATCAGATTGCAACCATCAGACGGGAGTGGTAGGATGGAAGAGAAGTGGTGATAGTGGCTTCGAGGGCAAGGAAGAGAAGTAAGGGGGGCGTGACACTGGCAGGTGGGCCCACGGAACACGTGACACTGATATGCGGGAGCGGGAGCACGCGGTATTGCCAGTCTGTCCAGAGAAAGCGGACTTTGCAACGTGACAACAGCAAGCTGATTGGACCAATAACTCGTCGAATTATTAAGAAGTACTAAAAAACTACAACTGGGGTACATTCGCACAACACGTATGCTCTATGCATCTGAGAAGCATCGCTTAAGTCTAACGGTAACGACAACATAAGTACTACATTTTCCTGTCAGTTTTCTCGATACAAATGTCGAAATGCATCTCCCTGTTTGGTCCAACACCGACAAGGTACTGAGATGGCACACATAGGATCGACCTTAGGTCCGCATACTCCACCTCGCTCGGTGTCGGGCAGCTCGGCGCCGCGGCTAGCACAAGAATGCTATCGGACAATGGCGGCTGGGTGTTCGCCCACATGTGCATCGTGTATAGGGGCTAGGCGCACGAAACCGACCTGACGCATACCACACACACGAAGGTGGTCCCAGCTCTGGTTCCTGGAACACCGGCGGTGATGGTCAGGACGAAAACAGAGCCGCCCCCTACAAAATTAGCCGGTGGCATGCCGAGTCAGTGAATGACACCTGCTCTTGGAGAAGTTGGGTTTGCCCGTATGAGATCCTAATCACTTCGATCAAGTGCTCCTCTGCAAGGTGGACGACGAGCTCTGTCGACGGGCCGGTGTAGTTGTATCCTAGCTCCATGCAGGAGCACGCGCCATGCAGGCACGCGAGCTCGTGGAGCGGGAGATCGTGGTAGGAGTAACGGCGAAGGCATCCTAGGTGGGAGCACACGAGCGGGAACGTCGCTGCGAAGTTGCACGCGAGGATCTCCAGATTCTTGGGCTGCAGCATCTACCACATCTGAAGTTTGTCGAGAAATCGGCAAAAAGATCAGCAGTTAGATCAGCGAATAGCAGGAATATGTATGATAAATTCAAAAGATTGTAAAATGATTTCTTAGCATGAAGGTAGCGACCCGAGAATTAGCGGATGTCCATTTTGCATCACTATTCTATATCATAATTTAGTATTATTCATTCATATATTTCATATTAAGAGATGATACTTATGTTATTTCATCTATTTTCGCATGGTTGATGACTTTTGGAGCATGGACCGCTGCAGTCAGGATTCTGATGGAAAAGGTGCTGTTTGGAGGCAAAATTCGCGAAGATCAGAAAATCCGGGAAAATACATGGAAAATTCTGTTTTTCCAAAAGACGAAGGAAGCCAGAAGGGAAAGCGAAGATGGGCCACAGGGGGCCCACACCACCCCCTGGCACGGGCCACCCTAGGCCGTGCCACCAGGTGGTGTGGCCGCCCTCGTCCACCCCTGGCTCTCCCCTCTGGCGTATATTATCCTCCTGAAACCCTAAGACTCGGGGAGCGACCACAGAAAGATTCCGCCGCCTCTGCGGGGCGGAAAACACCGAGAGAGAAAGATCTCTCCAGCAGACAGAATTCCTTCCCGGAGAGGGGAGATCGTCGCCATCAAAGCCACCATCATGCTGGACTTCATCGGGATCATCATCATCATCACCATCATCATATCCTCCAACACCATCATCACCACTTCATACCGCTGTAACAATTGGGTTGAATCTTGCATAGTTCTTAGGGGAAACTTTCTCGGTGTTGATTACTCCTTGAAGTTGATGCTATCGAGTGAACCGTTGAATTATTGTTTATGTTCAGATTGTTATACATCATTATTTCATCTCTGATCATGATCCATATGATGTCTTGTGAGTAGTTCGTTTTGTTCTTGAGGACATGGGAGAAGTCATGTTGTTAGTAGTGGAATTATGTTGAGAGAGATTCAATGGTTTGATATTTAAGTTGTGTTGTACTTCTTCTAGTGGTGTCATGTGAACGTCGAATACATGACACTTCACCTATATGGGCCTAGGGGAATGCATTGTGTATTTGGCTACTAATTGTAGGGGTTGCCAGAGTGACAGAAACCTGAACCCCCGTTAGGAAACCATTACACAAGGGACGCCATGGTCTTAGATTTTAAAGTTGTGGTTAGGTTTCTACCTTATTTACTTTCTTGTACTTGCGGATGCTTGCAAGGGGTATAATCACAAGTATGTATTAGTCCTAGGAAGGTCGGTACATTAGCACAGGTTCACCCACACAACACTTAGTAAACTAAAGAAGATTAATCAACTATATGAAGCGAAAGCACTTGACGGTATTCCCATGTGTCCTCGAGAACGTTTGGTCATCTTAAGTAATACAACCGGCTTGTACTTTGCTAAAGAAAGGATTCGGCCACTTGTTGCATTTATTCTTATTGTCTTTTATTTACTCGTAATTTATATACCTGCATTATCAAAAAACCCTAAAAACCCATTTGCTAAGTATTTACAGAGAATTCCTGCTCGAAGCCACTAGCCAACACCTTCTGCTCCTTGTTGGGTTCGACACTCTTACTTATCAAAAATACTGCGATACACCCCCTATAATTGTGGGTCATCAAGACTATTTTGATGGCGCCGTTGCCAGGGAGTGAACCACTATTGGAGAGTGGAACTGGTAAAGGAAACTTCTACTGTGAGTATTGTTTACTTCTGTTAGTTGCTTTATTTTCAATATGGATAATTCGCTGAGTTTCTTATTCCATAATGCTACTACCACTGCTAAGGTAGTAGATGAACCACCACCTGCTGAGAATGATACTTTTAAAATACCTACAAGAATTATTGATCATGTTATGGATAACTATTATGTTGGAGATGGAACTGTCCATCTCAGTGATCCTTTGCTCTTTATACACGAATTATGCGGGTTGTTCAAGTGTGCAGGTATTACTATAGATCAAGTTAAGAAGAAGTTATTCTCATTATCACTGAAAGGAAGAGCTGAAGAATGGTATAAGCTATTGAAGAATGGTCAAGCTCTTGAATGGGAGGAAATAGTACCTCTCTTTTATTCAAATTTTTATCCTCCTAGTGAGATTCATAAAGATCAAAATCAAATATACAACTTTTGGCCTCTTGATGGAGAGAGTACAACTCAATCTTGGGGGAGATTGAAGTTCCTAATGCTCAAATGTCCCATTCATGAGCTCCCCAACAATATTATTATCAATAATTTTTATGAAAGGCTTTCTCTTCATGATAAGGATTTATTGGATGCTTGTTGTGATGGATCATTCACTCGCATGGAAGAAGAAGCTAAATGGGATCTTCTAGACCGTATTCAAGATAATGCTGAAGCATGGGTGAATGACAAAGGAAGAAAGTCAGGTATAAATTATGATTATGAATGCATTGAATCTTTTATGGGAACTGATGACTTTGAAAATATTAAGGCTTTTGCTTCCTATAAAGATGAATCTTTTATGGTCTAGACTCACAAGCTATTGCAACTTATTTTAAGGCTTTTGCTTCCTATATTGAAGTTCCTAAAAAGAAGTGGAATAAGTATCATGAACCATATAAAGATACCTTTCCCAGTTAAGAAATACTGAAGTTTATACTGCTAATCATGCTTTACCTGAACCTTACATTGAGAAAATACCTTTCCTAGTTAAGATAAAGGAACATTATATGATAGCTAGTATGGTTAATGAAAATACAAATAAATATATTGAACCTGATAAACAATTGGATGATGAAACTATAATAGCAAATATGAAAGACTTTGTCACTAAATATGTGGAATATGGACACACTATCCTCTGTAAGGATGTCCCTAATATTGTTTCACAAAGTAGTGTTATGAGAGTTAGTGTCCCTGTGTTTTCTGTTAGGAAAAGCGATCATTGCTACCATGGTTCTTGTGATAGTTATATCATTAAATTTATGCATGATACTAAAATTTATTATGAGAGAGGGAATACTGTTCTTATGCATCTCAATAATATCAAGTTTCCTCGTTTTATGTTGAAAGTTTTTATGTTGCTTTTCTTTTGCCTTCCTATGCTAGTAGCCTCTGGTTTCAACAACTTGTTTGTTTACAAAATTCCCTTGCATAGGAAGTGGGTTAGACTTACACATGTATATTTTTGCTTCTTAATGCTCTCTTTCACTTCATTTCATATTCTTATGTGAGCATCATTGAAATTATCATGCCCATCTTAATGGCTATAAAGAAAGAGCTTTTTGGGAGACAACCCAATTTATTTGTGTTCTCAGTTTTTTTTTGTTTCTTTGAGTCTTGGAAGTTATTGTTTCAGCAATAACCTCTCCTTATCCTTTTTGTTTGGTTTTTGTGTCAAGATCAACCTCTAATGAGAGAGAAGTAAGATTTGGGGGAAATTGTTGTCCCGAAATAGATTTTTGTGCTTCACCATAAAAATTCGTGAGGGATCTATGTACGTTAGATTGAGCTGTAATGTTTTGCACTTTTTGATTTGAGCAACAGAAGATTTTCGAAAAAATTGATATTTACCTGCTGGTCCGTTTTGACAGATTTTGCCACTATTGCATTTTCTTCTTAAGTCGATTTCCTTTTTGAATTCTTTTTTGGTTTTCGGAAGGAGTTGCTACAGTAGCTTATGATTTGATGGATTTCAGTTGAAATTGGACTTAAAAGGTTGATTACCTCGCTCACACTAATGTTGCTAATGAGAAGGTTATTAGAGAAAATGGTGTAATAAGAAAGTGAAAGGTTTCATGACTCAAGCAATAAGTGTATGAAGATGAAGATATTGAGGTTATTCAACCGGTGACTCCGGAAGAATCTACTAAAGACCAAATTCAGAGACCTGCAGAGTCTGTTTTTGAATAGGTAACAGATTTGGTAAGAAAAGTTGCACAAAAATTATGTCCAATTATATTTTTGCAGTTTTTATCCAACAAGGAAAGCTACGAAGCGAAGGAGGGGCAGAAACGGAGCCAGGGTGGCTCACACCACCCCCTGGTGCGGGGCCCCTGGCCGCGCCAGCAGGTGGTGTGGCCACCTCGGCCTCCGTCTCCGACCCGTTTTCTCCCAGTACCTTCCTTTTGCAATAAAACTTCGTAATATATAATCCCCCAGATCCCCCGAGGTTCGTATATCGTGTTCTCATTGTGTTTTCATTTCGATCTGTTTCTGACAGGTAGAGTCCTAGATTTGGAGCCACAATGTCTCCCTCTGAATCAGCCAAGGAAGATTCCTCAGCGGATATCATCAACCCATACATGAGAGAGTTGAAGATTCATCCCAAAGAGTTGTTGCTTGAAGATGGGGAGGTACGGATAAAAGAGGTTCAAGGCCCTAAAGGTGAAGGAAGTCTGGAGGACATGATGGAAGCACTGGAGCAAGAAGTCTTTAGGTACAATAAGATGGCAGAACGCGAAGTGGATATCATCCATAAGATTTGTTCTTAACTCATCACCGAGCACCAAAAGGAGACTGCTGAGCTCAAGGATGAAGTCCTCTCACTTCGCCAAACAACCAACCAACTTCAAGAACAGCTCTACGACCTTCAAAATCAAAACTGTGAGTACGAGGTTAGGTTTAAATGCATAAGTGTTGCTGCATGTTTTAGGATGCTAGAGACCACGATGTCCTTTGTCGATGGGGAGCCCTTACCTTGCAAGTCGGACGATGACGAGAGAATACCACCACCACCGAAGGAGTAATTCATCACCAGGTTGTGGCATCCCCTTGGTTTGTTCCAAGCTTGGGGGAGTGTCGTGGTATCATATCACTATCTTCTATCTTTTACCTTTTTAGTAGAGTCATATCATGAATAGAGAAGTTATCATGTAGGATGGTTTGCATTATGGAAGTGTCCCCTCTCTCATTAGATATCTATCCCTTGGTGTGAGTTGCCGTTATGGATTATTAATGAGAAGTTCTATCGTTTACTCTTTTGCATATCTTATTTTAGTTTTCAATTCATGGTTATATGATTGATCTTGTCATTAGTATTTGTATCACTTTGGGATCATTGAGTTAATTTAGTTGGTTTTTGCAAACCTGGCTCGGTCAGTAGCAACACTATTTTTGAGAGTTGAATGAAAAGATAAAAGTACTCTAAAGAAATATAATTTCATCATCTTTCTTTCTTGATTTGCTCATAAGTTTAGTATTCTCTAGTTAAGTTCTTTTGTGCTTCCAAGGAAGATTGCATGTTTGTTCTTATCACTTGTATGTTTGTCTGTTTCCTTCAACTCTTATGCTTGCTACTCAGCCTTGCTAGCCAAAAACCTGTACTGAGAGGGAATTCTTCTCGTGCATCCAATCCTTAAACCAAAACCTATGCCATTCGTGTCCACCATACCTACCTATTAGCACCATTGCTATTCCAAGTAAATTCTTGTTTTTATCTACCTTCCAAATTAAACTTGTTATGTGAAAATTAGTGATTAAATCTCTCACGAACTTGATGGCACACTTTGCTTTCCTTTCCCTTAATAAACTTGAACCATTGTGTCCATCTATGTTGCGTATATGCTTGCGCTTTGTAAGTTGTGAATTAGCAGAACCATGCTGTCATGGGGAACGCTTTCCACATTCCACCGGTACTTTGTACCTAGTTGATATCATGTTCTTTTGTCTATGGATGTCGTCGGTGTGAAATGAAAGGGGAGCTTGTAAGTCCATCGAGTTATGTATGTGTGTTAGAGAAACGCCTGAGCAGCCGGTCTAATCCATGTTGTCATGGTGGAAACCTGCAGCGTAACCATAATGAGCATCTATGAATCATTCTTATTATAAAAAAGAGATAGAGATTGAGAAAAAGAGAAAAAGAAAAAAAGAGATGAGAAAATAGGAAAGAGAGAAAAAAGAACCATATTCCCATGGTAAATAAGAAGATTGCTGAGATGCTTGTTGTCTGCTTGCCTTGTCATTTTGATATGGGGATTCTTCCGTATCATCGGGCAAGGGGTACCCCGTTGGCGATTATCTATGATACACATATACTTACTATGACAAAACTTACCGGTGACTAAACTTGAGTAGCATGAGGAGCGACCCTCGTATTCAAGGTACATGAGATTTTCAACTTACAACTTGTCAAGCATATCCTCATATTTGATAAGGGCAATGAGAGCTGAAAGCTAATAAGTACCATAATTTTTAGAAGCTCTTTATGAAACTTGAAATCCCTGCTTCCCTCTGCGAAGGGTCTATCTTTTACTTTTTAGTTGAGTCAGTAAACCTATTCCCTTCTATCTCAGCAAGTATTTTGAGTTGTTGTGTTTCATTCATTCATATGATGATTTATTCAATCATGTTTCTTAGGTTCCTTGTTTTGCACTTTGCTCTTATCTTAACGTCTACTGCTTTGAAATCTATCATTGAAAATCAGTTATTTGTGAACTCCAGCAAATTATCAACTATTCTTCGACCAAGAGCTAAGTTGGCCATTGCCAATTATGATTTCCTTTATGTATCTTTATTGTGTTTCCTTTACTTATTGCAAGTTAAGTTATATAATAGTGAGTTGTCTTCTATTATGACTTATGTATTAATGAATGTTATGCTTCTTGTCCGTATTCTTTTATCGACTCTTCACTCCATAAACCTGAGGTCATGTTTATTGAGCTCAGTTTTAAACAGGGACAAGCGAAGTCTAAGCTTGGGGGGAGTTGATACGTCCATTTTGCATCACTATTCTATATCATAATTTACTATTATTCATTGATATATTTCATATTAAGAGATGATACTTATGTTATTTCATCTGTTTTCGCATGGTTGATGACTTTTGGAGCATGGACCGCTGCAGTCAGGATTCTGATGGAAAAGGGGCCATTTGGAGGCAAAATTCACGAAGATCAGAAAATCCGAGAAAATACATGGAAAATTCTATTTTTCCAGAAGACGAAGGAAGCCAGAAGGGGAAGCGGAGATGGGCCACAGGGGCCCACACCACTCCCTGGCGCGGGCCACCCTAGGCCGCGCCACCAGGTGGTGTGGCCGCCCTGGTCCACCCCTGGCTCTCCCCTCTAGCGTATATCATCCTCCCGAAACCCTAAGACTCAGGGAGCAACCACAGAAAGATTCCACCGCCTCTGCGGGGCGAAAAACACCGAGGGAGAAAGATCTCTCCAGCAGACAGTATTCTGCCGGGGGAATTCCTTCCCGGAGAGGGGAGATCATCGCCATCAACACCACCATCAAGCTAGACTTCATCGAGATCATCATCATCATCACTATCATCATCTCCACCAGCACCATCATCACCACTTCATACCGTTGTAACAGTTGGGTTGAATCTTGCATAGTTCTTAGGGGAAACCCTCCCTGTGTTTATTACTCTTTGTAGTTGATGCTATTGAGTGAACCGTTGAATTATTGTTTATGTTCAGATTGTTATACATCATTATTTCATCTCTGATCATGATCCATATGATGTCTTGTGAGTAGTTCGTTTTGTTCTTGAGGACATGGGAGAAGTCATGTTAGTAGTGGAATTGTGTTGAGAAAGATTCAATGGTTTGATATTTAAGTTGTGGTGTACTTCTTCTAGTGGTGTCATGTGAACGTCGACTACATGACACTTCACCTATATGGGCCTAGGGTAATGCATTGTGTATTTGGCTACTAATCGTAGGGGTTGCCTGAGTGACAGAAACCTGAACCCCCGTTAGGAAACCATTGCACAAGGGACGTCAGGGTCTTAGAGTTTAAAGCTGTGGTTAGGTTTCTACCTTAATTACTTTCTTGTACTTGCGGATGCTTGCAAGGGGTATAATCACAAGTATGTATTAGTCCTAGGAAGGTCGGTACATTAGCTCAGGTGCACCCACGCAACACTTAGTAAACTAAAGAAGATTAATTAGCTATATGAAGCAAAAGCACTTGACGATATTCCCAAGTGTCCTCGAGAACGTTTGGTCAACTTAAGTTATACAACCGGCTTGTCCTTTGCTAAAGAAAGGATTGGGCCACTTGCTACATTTATTCTTGTTGTCTTTTATTTACTCATACTTTATTTACCTACATTATCAAAAACCCCTAAAAACCCGTTTGCTAAGTATTTACAGAGAATTCTTGCTCCAAGCCACTAGCCAGCACCTTCTGCTCCTTGTTGGGTTCGACACTCTTACTTATCAAAAATACTGCGATACACCCCCTATACTTGTGGGTCATCATCGTCCGGGCACAATGACGTGAGGTGGATTAGGGGAGAGGGGGATGCGGAGTAGACGTGCTCACTCACGAGCTCTATGATATTACTAGTACGCTATAGGGAAGTGGAAATAATAGTAATATAAGTGAAAATGTAAGTACGGCCAATCATGTCGCGGAACACCCTACTCGCGGATCGCTCTTACGAAGAACCATCTTATTCATCCACGTGCCCCAATCGAACGGTCTGCAACAATCGGATCGGACAACTAGTTCTTCAGGGGGAGCTTCTAGAAGACGCAATCTTACGTGGTTTAGTGGAAAGAACACACATGAAATGACTCTAGTGGATCCATATGTGGTTTGTGGAAAGAACACACATGAAATGACTCTAGTGGATCCATATGTGGTTTGTGGAAAAGCACACACATGCAATGACATTGGTTGATCCATATGCAGTTTGTGAAAAGAACAGACATGCAATGACATTGGTTGATCCATATGTGGTTTGTGGAAAGAACACACATGCAATGACTCTGGTGGGTCCATATGTTGTTTGTGAAAAGAACACACATGCAATGACTCTAGTGGATCCATATGTGGTTTGTGGAAAGAACACACATGCAATGATTGTAGTGGATCCATACGTGGTTTGTGGAAAAAAACAGACATGCAATGACATTGGTTGATCCATATGTGGTTTGTGGAAAAGAACACACATGCAATGGCATTGGTTGATCCATATGTGGTTTGTGAAAAGAACACACATGCAATTACTCTGGTGGATACATATGTGGTTTGTGGAAAGAACACACATGCAATGACACTAGTGGGTCCATATGTGGTTTGTGGAAAGAACACACATGGCATGCCATTGGTTGATCCATGTGGTTTGTGGAAAGAACATACATGCAATGAATCTTGTGGATCCATGTGTGGTTTGTGGAAAAGAACACACATGCAATGACATTGGTTGATCCATGTGTGGTTTGTGAAAAGAACACACATGCAATGGCATTGGTGGATCCATATGTGGGTTGTGGAAAGAACACACATACAATGACATTGGTGGATCCATATTTGGTTTGTGAAAAGAACACACATGCAATGACATTGGTTGATCCATATGTGGTTTGTGAAAGTAACACACATGCAATGACTCTAGTGGATCCATATGTGGTTTGTGGAAAGAACACACATGCAATGACTCTAGTGGATCCATATGTGGTTTGTGAAAAGAACACACATGCAATGACATTGGTGGATGCATATGTGGTTTGTGGAAAGAACACACATGCAATGACATTTGTTAATACATATGTGGTTTGTGAAAAGAACACACATGCAATTACTCTAGTGGATACATATGTGGTTTGTGTAAAGAACACACATGCAATGGCATTGGTGGATCCATGTGTGGTTCATTACAGGAACACACATGAAATGACATTGGTTGATCCATATGTGGTTTGTGATGATAACACACATGCAATGCCATTGGTTTATCCATGTCGTTTGTGGAAAAGAACACACATGCAATGACATTGGTGGATCCATATGTGGTTTGTGGAAAGAACACACATGCAATGGCATTGGTTGATCCATATGTGGGTTGTGAAAAGAACACACATGCAATGACTCTAGTGCTGGTTTTAGTATAAGGACACACATGCAATGACTCTAGTGGGTCCATATGTGGTTTGTGAAAGAACACACATGCAATGATTCTTGTGGATCCATATATGGTTCATGAAAAGAACACACATGCATTGACATTGGTCGATCCATATGTGGTTTGTGAAAGGAACACACATGCAATGACTCTAGTGGATCCATATGTGGTTTATGTAAGGAACACACATGCAACGACTCTAGTGGATCCATATGTGGTTTGTGGAAAATAACACACATGCAATTACTCTAGTGGGTACATATGTGGTTTGTGGAAAGAACACACATGCAATGGCATTGTTGGATCCATATGTGGTTCATGACAGGAACACACATGCAATGACATTGGTTCATCCAGCATATGTGGTTTGTGACAATAACACACATGCAATGCCGTTGGTTGATCCATGTGGTTTGTGGAAAAGAACACACATGCAATGACATTGGTGGATCCATATGTGGTTCATGGAAACAACACACATGCAATGACATTGGTTTATCCATATGTGGGTTGTGAAAAGAACACACATGCAATTAATCTAGTGGATACATATGTGGTTTGTGTAAAGAACACACATGCAATGAACACTGGTGGATCCATATGTGGTTCATGACAGGAACAGACATGCAATGACATTGGTTGATCCATATGTGGTTTGTTACAATAACACACATGCAATGCCATTGGTTGATCCATGTGGTTTGTGGAAAAGAACAAACATGCAATGAACTCTAGTGTATCTATCTTGGCATAATTTGATGTATGCCATAATGTATTTCATTGTAAAAGACATTCACTTTCCATTTTTATACTACTTAGCTTTGCCCTTGGTTTTTTGATACTACTCAGTTTTGCCCCCTCTCTCTCTTTCGTAGAAGCCCAAACATGTGTCCACTCTGTCTGATACGCCCTGATTGGTTGTCATAGTTGTCACGCGGATCGTGCGCACCAACCATTGATCTTGTGTGATCCAACGAGGCTCGTTGCACATGTCATGCCCGTCACCGGACAGCGCGAGACAGCACGGACGTCTCCCTCAGCGAGACTTCTATAAGAAGGGACATGATGCCATCCATGGAAAAAGTCATTGAGTGGTCATGTCACGTTTAATCTAGTCTGCAAAGGCTAGAAGTCTACTACACGGCAACTAGTCATCCACGACCCACAGGTTATACCATTTTTACTACGCAGCACGCCTGCACTCTCACTTCTGACAGGCCCCCACCACACGAACCTTCCACGCGGCAGCCGCAGCCAGAAGAGCTGCCTACCGGGGCCCTCGAGGAGGCCTAAACATCCCCGCATTAAAAACCCAGCCTATCGGGTCCTCCATTCACACTCACCCACTCCTCTCTCTTCCCTATCTAGCAAAACCCCACAATCTTGAACGTACAGGCACGAACCTTCTCCATGAAACCAGGGCGTGGGGGTGAGTGTGCGGGCATCGCTGCCGGGGTGGTGCTTCACGCGGCAGATCTGGAGGAGTATCACGCAGCACAAGGCGAGGAGGACGTGCAGTTCAACCCCTTGGGCTCGCCAGTGCTGACGATTCAGAGGCCCCGATGAAGGCGTGGAGTTTGACGAACACGCTCCGCTCGTGTACCCGGAGGTACATCTATTTCTACATGTTTCATATTTTCTGCTCGAGCTTAATATATCATGGCTTCATAAAAAAATCTAGTCCTAATGATTCAATGCAACGTACGAACCAGTACATGGAGAGATATAGTCTGTTCTGAATGAATCCACATTATTTATTTATTAATAAGTTATCAAGAACACAAACCACAATAAGTTAGGAGCAAGCTAGGGAGACGGTCGTAATGAACTGCTGAACCTGTATAGACATGTTATTGCATTGAAAGTAACTCGGAATGGTGGAAGGAATATATATTTATTATTTTGCTCGATTCGGTTTGCATTTCATACATTACAGGTAGATTCAAGTAAGATGGACTTTGACAAGGAGAACAGGGACAACAAGAGCCGCCATGTCATGAAGAAGCTCAAGAGCGGGATAATCCCTTTCCACACTTGACTTGGGGTGCTCAGGTGCCCTTTCTGTAAGAAAGGAGTCAACCTGAGGATTGCCAGCTTGATTCGACATGCGGTTGGCATCGGTAAAAGCCCGGCTAGTAAACACAAGTCGGCGACCATGGCTAAGCACGCTTCTTATGGAAAATTCTTTAGGGAGTATGTCAAGACCGGCCTAGTGTCCCCTTACTTAGGAATCAACAACTTCTAGCCGACCAACCCGTCACTGTGCTGGCCCGGCCACTAATAATATTTAGTTCTTACCGTTTCTAGACCCTTAAACTATGGGGATTTCTATTTCCGTACCCTTCAAATTATATTCAGTTCATCTATTTATGGAGTTAAAGTTCTGGTGGCATACTCGTTATTTTGCATGGATAGAGGGGTGCTCCCTATAGATAAAAGGGTTATCCTGTCTGCTAGATCACAGAGGATCAACGGTTGGTGGGCACAATCCGTGTGACAACTGTCTCGACCAATGAGAGCATAGTAGCGAAGATGAGCACAGGTGCGAGAGATGGATACAAAGAGAGGGGAAAACTGAGTAGCACTTAAGAACCAAGGGCAAAACTGAGTAGAACTTAAAAACCAAGGGCAAAACTGAGTAGAACTTAAAAACCAAGGGCAAGACTGACAAAGGGATTCAAATAGAAAAAATAAAATGATTTAAAAAATGGAACCAAACTGACAGTGTTATGCTTGAGGGAAAATCTGAGTACAACTGAATCGCCAGGGTTAGACACGAGGGAAAAAACGTAACTCATGGTACGCGTGTGCGATGCACGGGGCGGTAGCGGACACGTGTGGCCGTGCACGGTGCAGTAGCATACACGGTGCACGGTAGTGCACCGAAACGTTGCTTCCCTTGTACTTTAATAGAGGCCTCCCCACTCTCACTCATCACGCACTCGCTCACTCAACCGTCTCCACTGTCCCATCACCTTCTGCAAACCCCCAAGAAAACCCCAACCACGCCGGTGATGGAGACGAATGGTGCGGTGGCCATCGGTGCCTCCAAGGCCACCAGTGAGGAGGCCCCCGTCCCCGTACAGGCCCCCATCCCCGTCCCCGACCCTGCATCCGCCATAGCCGCTGGCGAGGAGGACCCCGCCGGTCTCGGACAGATCCCGCTCGGCTGGGACCCCTACAAGGAGGTTACATACATAAGGCCGGAGAACCCCTACGACACCAGCGTCGCCGACCCATGGTCGGAGGTAACCATGGTTTTGTCCCCTTCCCTTGTTCCCATCGTTGGATGCTAGATCGTATGTTATTAGGGCTCGGTTGTTCGTATTTTTACAGTAGATAATCCTCTTGTGTTAGATCTCGATTTTCGATGAATCCCCCTGTTCGTAGTTGGGATCAGTATTCGATTTGGTTTGAGATTTGGGGAATAATTAGGAGATCTCAATCGGTTAATTTATGCAAATAATCAATCCCGATAATCAAAGTATCTCAATCATGTCCTTATTGCACTCTACTGTTTTTGTCCAACAAGAGGATAGCAGCGACGTCCGCAGCGATGACGAGTCCAAGGACACCAAGACTCGTCATGTGCTGAGGAGGCTAAAGTCCCGCTAGTATAGCAACTTCTTCGCTAGCGACGTGTAGAGGTTCCCCTTCAACTCCACCAGGGGGCTCCGCACCACAGACTTCAACTCCCTCGTGAAGCATGTCGAGGACGTGAGGACCTACGGCGAGTCCGTGAACATCCACGGCTTCATAGCCAAGTACCAGGTGCTCGGTCTTCACCTCTGCAACCTCCAGAAGGTGGCTATCGAGGAGGGTCGCATGCCTCCGATCAAACCCAAGGCTCCCAAGGTCAAGGGACTGGGCAGCAAGAAGTGGAGGAGGTGCCAGACGGAGGAGGCGGAGGCCCTCCTGGCAGAGGCCACGAGGGGCCACTGATCAGTTGTTGCTGCTGTAAAGCAGCTTCTTTTGTCTTGTCTGTGCTAAACTTGTCAGCTGCTGCTGCTGAGCAGCCTAATTGTCGAACCTCGTTAAGTACCATACTATATAACCTATATTAGCTACTTTATCTACATCTGCTCTGTTTTATGAATTTATTTATGGTGCTAGTTAGTTTTACTGCTCTAGATTTGCTACCAGATTGCGGAAAACGAGGGAAACAGGAATAATGAATGAAGAGAGAAGCTGATATAGATTCGCTACCTTTTTGGGCAAAAATAAACACAACTGTTAGCGAGAGAGGGGAAAAGGCGCTCTTAAAAGGCCAAATAACAAAAAAAAACTTCCAATTTAGGCGTCAGGGCGCATGTAACGGCCAAGCCTTTGACCAGACGAGACCCCCCTCCGAGCGCATGTGAGGGCTTAGGAATGGAGGGAGGGAAAAAGTGAGGACAAACTAAGGGAGCCACAATGTTGCTATAGCTAAATCTGACAAAAAGCTGAATTTGGCTTTACCATGCTATTTGGCTAGAGCTCCACAATGTAGCTATTCTAAATTCCTGCACCATTCGGTCCCACCGCTGACAAGAATAGCCTTATTTTTTTGTCTAAAGATATGAGAGTAGAGGACACATGTCACACACAATTTGGCTAATCAATTTGGAACCACATTTGGCATCAGAGCACCCTCTTGCTCCGGTTCCCTCTTTTGCTCAATTTGGAACCACCTCCACAGTGTAGGGAACTAGTTCCAAAAGCCAAAAAGTAAATATGGAACCACCTCTTTTGCTCAATTTGGCTAATCCTTGAACTATGTGGTGCGTTTAAACCTCATGCTTTTCCACCAACACGTGTGTTGCAAAGTTGCTTGATCGTGCATGCTTACACAAGTGGCCTACACAGAAACTTATAGAAGCATGGGCAAACGAGCTTCAATTTGGCAAATTCTGGACAAAATCACCAAATTAAAGAAATGAAATTGCAAGCTTTGCACAATCGGCAGGCCTGAGCGGTTGGGCGGCTTCCCTGGGGTGCAGGGATGCTAGGTCCCTATCTATGCTTACACTTCTTAAACTTGTTGGGAATAATAGTTGTACACTTCCTTCTATCCTGCCACGTTACATCGTGTCAGCACTGCGCACCCGCTGCGGATCGGCAACGGGACGGTGGTCTACGTGACCGGTCTCTACCACGCCAAAGCCACGTCGCACACCCGTCCCATCGCCTACCGGGACAGTCGCCGAATTTAATCGCTAGGATTGGAAACCAACGGTGCTCGCCCGGTCAAACGTGCTTCTGCTTGGCTATGACCAGAATATTGGTAAATGCAATTTAAGCATCACCTTCCGTCTCCACAGCACAGCACTGTACAAAAATCCCCAACTCCTTCCTTCTGTCGCCGCCGCAGCCACCGCAAGAACCATTGACGCTGCCGCAGGCACTGCCTCCGCCGGGTCATACCACCGCAACAGATCACTCCACTACCACGCCCAGTCCTAGCCACCACTACCGACCCTAGGCCACCGCCACTGCATTAGCTGCTGCCATGGACGTAGAGTACAGCGTGTTCAACAACGGGAGCGACTTCACCGACGAGTACACCGTCACCACCAATGGCACCACCAAGCTGACGGTCGTCCACACAAATGCATCAGCGGAGGTCACCAAGGTCATCGCAATGTACAAGCGGTGGCTACAGGAGCCGATGGACAGGTACAAGATCGTCGGCTGTCGTGGTGGTGTCACGACAGATGCCATGGATAGGCTAAAGGTGGGGACTAATACGCGCTAGGGGAATCCAGGGAGGGATAGTGAAGTGATTCTCCACGCAGAAGTTTATATTTGCTTTTCCTCCAAGGTTACAAATGCTCCTAGAGTTGTATTGGTGAGAGGAGGAAGAAGGAGATCTCTTACTCTCGCTCACAGATCACACTTACAACCCTACCCAAATCAGAGAAATCAGAGCCCCCTCTACAGAAGCCCTAGCCCTCCTTATATAGGGGGGGGGCTAGGTCTCCACTTAGGGCATACGTGGAGGCATATTCCTAAGAATATGCCATCTCCCAAAGTAGTAAACCGACCGGGTTACTTTTCCCTTGCGTCACACATGCAGTGGCTACGTGAGCCTCTGCGGCGCCCGCGTCAGCCGACATGGGCATCGTCACCCTTGTCAGCCACACCTCGGTGGTCCTGCCCTCATCTGCTTCGCTCAGGCAGTGCGTACCGGGGCTTCTTTTGACCAGCGAGATTCCTTCCTTCTCCTAGAAGCTAGATGTGACCCGGACCATAGTAGATCCGGCCACACCCATTCCAGCATACAAGTTATACATGCACTTCCGACTTACTACTTAAGTATGTTGAGAATTAGTTAGGCAAACGCCCCTGGTCCGGGTTACCCCGTGATTCGGCCTGCCTTGAGGTGACCCGGCCTGCATTCGCTTTGGCCTTGCCGAACCTCGGCTAACTTGGCCTTTATACCCCGGCGTGACCCTACCTGGGGGTATCCCCCCAACATTAGTCCCCGAAGCTGGTGCGGTCTTAGCTGCCTTAGCTGCTAAGGCCACAACAGGTTCAAATCCACCGAGCTTTGAGCTCCTTTTCCGGGTTCCCTCCTTGTCTCGGACTTTCTGGATTTACTTTCCCTTGGCACGTTCCAAGCTCTCACTTGCTGGCCGGGTTACCACCCTAACTCGGACCTCAAGGTTTTACTTTCCCTTGGCACATTCCAAGTTTTCACTTGCTGTCCAGGATACCACGGTCCTATCCGGGTCTTGCTTCCTTCTCTCGTACGCCAACCCACGTGGAGGCTAGTCATTATGTTGTCTCATTTTAAGGGCCAGCACAGTAATTGTCAGTCATCACTATGCGCGGGTCATGTCACCCCTGCCTCCTCGTTTACCGTATCAGCGCGTCACGTCATGGGACCAACCCCACTCTGTGGCCTTCCGTGTGGATCCTTGTTGATTGGTCGATGTGGCTGGTACACGGCTACTGCGTGTGGCATGCTCGCAGGATGCGATCCCACTTTCTCCTCGTGGGAGAGGTTAAATAGGGGAGGGGAGCATCACTTATTCTTTTTCCCCTACTACGCCCCTCTGCCCTTGCTCTTCTTCTTCGTCTTCCTTGTGACCGCGCCACCGCCAGTGCTCCCAAGCAGCAGCACCGCTGCCGCGTCTTTCCCCCACATCTCTGCGTCATCGCCACCGCTGCATGCCGCCTCCACCACGGGTCGCTGCCAATCTAGGCCTCTGCCCCCCGCCGCCGCTAGCGCCAACGAGGGCAGCGATCATCTGATGACGGAGGAGGAGCTCGTCGTTGCTGAGCAAGAGATGGGGGAGGACCCCGCCGCTGCGGACCGTGGTGCGTGGGCCGGGTCCTGGGTCTGCCAAGATGACTTGGACTGGCTCTACCGGATCAGACGCATCCCCACCAGCGTCATCGCGTGCCTTGCCTCCGCCGAACTCGCCCCCTCACCCAATCCGGGTGAGTACGTCGTGTTCTTGTTGCACTTCCAACGGGGGTTCGGTTTGCCGGTCAGCGATTTCTTCCATGACTAGTTAAGCACCTACGGACTCCAGCCGCACCACCTTCCTGCCAACGCAATCACTTCTCTTTCTGCCTTTGCCTCTACGATCGAGGGCTACACCGGATTATGGCCCACGAAGGAGCTATGGATCCGGTTTTTCGGCCTTCGTCGTAATGTCATTCCGAATATTCAACTAGATCCGGAGGACAAGCAGCTCACTCAATTCGGAGCTGCATCCATCTCACCCCGAAGGTTATCCATTTTTCCTCGAGTCACCGGGCTGGACTCCTGCAAAGGATGGGCCCGGACTTTCTTCTATGTCCGGAACGAGGGCACTGAAGACTTGATCCGGCTGCTTCCTTATGCTCCAGGCCCACCTAACCCGGAGTCGTGGGATGTTGTCCCCAAGAAGCCCACAGCCTTGGCCAACCAGGTCAACAAGAGGTTTGCAGAGCTGAAGAAGCTCGGGTTGCGCAACGGGGATGCTATGATCACGTTCGTGCACAACCGAATCTCCCCCCTCCAGAAGCGCACCCACAAGGTGTGCCACATGAGCTTCGGCCGCGACCTCAACCGGACCTCGTCCTTCGAGTTGAGCAACTCGGAGATCTATCGCCGGGTCAAGGCTCTCTTCACCACCCACAAGGACTTCTCCTCTGAATGGACGTGGGGAATTGAGCATTACTGTCGGGATAGGCTTCCTCCCTCGGTAAGTTTCATGGCGCAAATTTACTTCGGGTCAATTATATGTCGGTCGTTGTTCCTTTTTTGACTCTGTTCTTCATTCTTCTCGTTAGCTATTCCTTCAGCAGACCCTCGAGGACGGCACTGATCCGACCCTTAAATGGGCGCCCGATCGGGACACCCCGGACAAGGAAGAGCCGGACCAGGAGATGTTCCTCCCGATGACCGATGCTGCGAAGCAACCCACTGGTAAACCCTCTTCTATTAGAGATTGGCCCGATGATGAAGGTGACTCGTATATCGAGGTGATTGAACCTGTTGACGCTGTCCCCCTTTCTTTTTTCCTTTCCGGCATCCGCTAACCTCGGTGGGAAGATCCACGAGGACCCTCCCCTTGCCACGGGTGAACCTGTTCCGGCAGCGCCAAAGAAGAGGCGCGGAGATGCCTCAAGTTCCTCCTCCGGACCTTCTCAGCCCTCCAAAATACGAAAGAAGTCCGGAGACAAAACTGCTTCCAAGCCTACAGGCAAGGCCCCAGCACGAAGGGCTCGGAAACCCAAGGAGCGCCTGACCTCGGATGCGTAAGCCTTTTTTCCCTCTGCAACTTATTGTTCCTTGCATTGTTTTAGTCTCTCTTCTGACATTGTTTGGTTTGGCAGTCCTACGGAGGATGTTCCCCAGAGTGGATCTAGCATCTCTTCACCACTCCGACCTAGCCCTTCTCCCCCTCATGACGACGAGTCACGCCCGTTGAGCCCTATTCCAGAGGGTTCTGTGGCTGCTCCGGGTTCCAGCCCACCTCGTCAAGAGGGGGGCAAACCCGGAGCGGGGGAGACGGACCCAGTGGAGGCAGCGGCATCCGCCACTTTGGCTCCACCGCAACCAGCAACTACCGAGACTACCTCCGCACCAGCACCAACACCTACGCCAGCACCAATTCCGGCACCAGCGCCAACTCCGGCAGCAAGAACATCAGCAGCAGCACCAGCTCCAACAACAAGGGCACCAGTTCCAAGCTCTTCCGCCTCGTCCGAGTCTTCTCAGTCTCGGCGAGGAAGTACCCAAGCAGCTCCTAAAGGAAAATCCGCCGCAACCACTTCCTCCTCTTAGCAAGCCAAAAGTAAGAAAGCCCCTGACGTCACCAAGGCAGCATCCACCGGGTCTGGACAGCGCACCCTCGCGTCCATGCTTGCCTAGAAAGCTCTAGCACCGAAGGACGCCCCTGTCGAGCCAGCTAGTGCGCAGCAACTTGTTCTGCACACCAGTCCGGCCCTTGCTCAGGTTGAGAGGAGAGAGGCACATGCGAGGGGCTTGGTGGCGCCCCACATGCTCAGCGGTGAGCGATATCCTCCGACCTTGATCGAGTTTATGAATAACTAGAACAAGGCAGAGTTCGTCTATAATGAAAATCTCCCGGAGAAGTTCGGTCCCGCCGAATTCGCTGCTCAGATGAACACAGCCTCCAAGGCGATTAACCTCGCGGGCCGGATGATGGAGGTACGTTACTTCACCTACTCCTTATCATGCACTAGCGATATAACCATTAGTCCCCGAGCCTCCGGGGGAGTAACTTGTTACTCGGCCGGACGCTCCTTAGAAAACTAACGTAGCTCCCTGACAACTTCAACTATGCACACACCTAGAGCCGGGTTAAGTTCCGCTAGGCCCGAATCTTGTACACTTCGAATATGCACACACCTAGATCCGGGTTAAGTTCCACTTGGCCCGAATCTTGTACACTTAGAATATGCACACACCTAGAGCCGGGTTAAGTTCCACTTGGCCTGGATCTTGTACACTTCGAATATGCACAAGGCTTAAGCCAAATTTTTGTATTATTTTCAGGTGACCACCAACCGCCGGAGTGCTGAGTTCTAGCGTCTTCTGGATACCCACAAGATGCTGCTCGTGAAGCACAATGCACATCTCGCTGAGCATGAGAAAAGGGGTAAGTTTCTCCCTTGGCGCTTCTCCGTTTTCCTTCATCTTCCTCTGCCGAACTAATCTTATTATTTGGTTTCCACAGCTGGGGTGGAGGCTGAGAACAAGATTATGCGAAAGAACCTGGAGCAGATCAAGGGTAAGTCCTTATTGTCCGACCCTGCTTTGCTTTCCATCTTCTTTTCTTCTTGGCTCGGCAAACATTCATACCTCGGCTCTGCCGGGTCAACACACTATTTTAGCATCTCTTGAAGATAGTGTGCTCGTGCCTGACATGATGCTGCATTTTCTCGAACAAGCAGGGCAGCATCAGGCCGAGCTCAAAAAGAAAGACGATGAGCTTACCCTCCTCCGAACCAAGAATGAGGAGATTGCCAAGCTAAAGGCAGAAATGAAGAAGATGAAGGCGCAGCACCAAACCGAGCTTGAAAAGGCTGGCCAGGACTTCACCGAAGAACGCGAGCGCCTCAACCTCCAAATTGCCAAGGACCACGAACTTCTCCAGGAGGCCGACGTCAAACTTGAGTCGGCGAACGCTGAACTGGTGCAGCTCTGTCAAAGACGCGATAATTGCATCAATGAATTGACCCGGATCCACAGCCACATTTCACGTAAGTTCCTTTCCCTTATCCGACATACTTCTCCGGTTACTTCATATGTCTTTTCTTCAGCTTCTTCCTTTGCCTTGTTTTCAGGCCACTTTCCAGAGGGTACTCCTATTGTGAGCGCTGCTGTTGCCAATTTCCGCCGAGAGAGGGGTACTCCCGTCGCTCCTGACGGTGAGAGCATTCCCCTTGACATGGAGGACCTATTGGTCAGCCTGTCATCCCACGTGGAAATCATCAAGAACTACGGCAAGGATCTCCTCGACGTTTCAGTCCGAGTCTTCAACACGTTCTGGCCCGGTGAGAGCCCTCCGAAGAGAATCGCACTTCTTGCTGAAAAACTGACGGAGATCGAGACCCAGCTCGACATCTGGAGGGAGTCCGCTGGACGTGCTGCAGCTGATACCGTTCTTCACCACATACTCATGTGGTATGAGAAGATCGATCTCAGCCTCCTGACGCGCCTGCGCACTAGATCCAAGTGGACCAATGACCCGGAACCGGTAGCTCGGCGCCAGGCTTGTGCCCATAGCCTCATTGAATATGCTCCCATTCACGAATGGACTGAGGGTCCGAGCTTCCTGGAAGCCGCTGGCGCCGAAGAGGTCGAGAATGTTGAAGATAGTTCGGACGAGGCTGAAGAGGACGATGCCTCGGATATCGAAGAGGGCAAAGATGGTGCCAAACTTCCTCCTCCTGCTGCTCCTTAAGTAAAAAACACTTGAGAACTTATCTGATCCCCGGTATGCCGGGTGGAAATGTATCCCATACTTATGTAATATTTTGCTACTAAGTTTGTATGCCGGATTAACTTGGGCGTAGTCCCCGAGTTTCATTTTCTTGTTCGTCCAATCTTCTGGCTCGTTTCGTGTCTACCTTGATTCGGTTTTACGACTTACGAATCCGAGCTTCAAAAATTGTTTTAACAATACTTAGAAACTTTTAGGCTTAGCTCAAAATAATTTAGCATAATAGTTTGAAAGTAAATACAGGGTTAGTCCAAAAAACAAAGGTCGGCTCGATTAAGTTCTTTTCCTTACTCGTTTTTCATGTGCTACGCAATTCCAAACTTGTTCTCTTGCTTGCCATGAAGCCAATTCTTGTTGGACAGCAGCAAGTCGAAGAGTTGGGTTTTTGGTGCTCACACATTACTAATCCGAGTTAAATAGAACAACTTACTCCAGCTGGCGTAAAAGTAATAAAAAACAACAAATATTATTAAGGCATTCCCCGAGTTACTGCTCGAGGTGCCAATATTTCATTCATAAGCTCATTGCTGGCATACATACCGACATATGAGAAGACCCGGATACATACACTTCTCTGCTAAGTGTAGAAAGGAGGAAGTAGAGCTACATTCCATGGGCGCTTAGATTCCTCGCCGGACCTGTCCTCCTTGTTCTTTTCCTGTGGCTTTGCATCTATAAGATAATAAGAGTCATTGTGCAATGCTTTGCTCACGATGAACGACCCTTCCCATGGGGGGGGATAATTTATGCATGCCGGCAGTATGTTGTACCAACCGGAGAACCAGATCGCCTTCCCAAAAGACTCGGGGGCATACTTTCCGGCTATGATAGCGCCGGAGACTTTGCTGATATATGGCGGATCTGGACAATGCCAGTTCTCTTGCTTCTTCCAGCAGATCAACATCATTTTGTCGGGCTTCTTGCACTTCGGCTTCTATGTATTGGGCGACCCTAGGCGAATCATGCTCTATGTCGGCTGGTAATACAGCTTCTGCCCCATATACCAGAAAAATTGGTGTATAGCCTGTTGATCGATTCGGAGTTGTTCTTAAACTCCACAGTACCGCTGGTAGCTCTTCTATCTAGCACCCCGCTAATCTTTGCAGCGGCTCAATGAGCCGGGGTTTTATCCCGGATAATACTAATCCGTTGGATCTTTCCACCTGTCCGTTCGATGCGGGGTGGGCAACCGAGGCTTTGTCGAGTCAGATCTTCTTGTCCCAGCAGAAACACGCAAATGCTCCTTCCGCAAAATTTGTTCCATTATCAGTTATGATACTTTGTGGGTAATCGTACCTCAAGATTATATCCTTGAGAAACGTTACGGCTGTAGCCCCATCACATTTCCTTATAGGCTTTACTTCGATCCACTTCGTAAACTTATCCACCATGACCAAAATGTGAGTCATGTTTCCCCTTGCTGGTTTAAACGGGCCAACCATATCCAAGCACCATACAGCAAATGGCCATGTAATTGGTATGGTCTTAAGTTCTGACATTGGCATATGTGTCTTGGTAGCGTACCTCTAACAACCATTGCATTTTCTCACCAGATCTTCTGCTTGTTCTAAGGCACTTGGCCAGTAGAATCCATGCCGGAATGCTTTTGCCACCAAGGCTTGGGATGAGGCATGATGCCCGCATTCTCCTTGGTGTATATCTCGGAGGATGTCAAGCCCTTCTTCCGGGTCAATGCATCGCTGGAGGACATTGGTTACACTCCGTTTGTACAGCTTGGAATTGATAATTGTGTATGCTTTTGCTCTCCTCTGAGTTTGCCTGGCTAACACCTCCTTAGTGGGTAACGTTCCATCTTTCGGGAATTGAAATATAGGCAATGCCCAAGCTGGTATTGCTCGTGCAGGGAACACATCCTCATCAATTTCCATCTGATCCACCAGCATAACTTCAACCGGATCATGCTGAGCAGTCCCCGGGTCCTGCGAGGTAGTCCCCGGGCTCGCTGAGGCAGTCCCCGGGTTTGCCGATGCAGTCCGTGGGTTTCGCGCACCACCTCCCATGTCAATGTCCATGGGCTCAGCTCCGGATTCTGTATCTTCCGGGACATAGATTGAGTCGGTTCCTGGGGACGGCCTGATAGATGGTTTTCTGAGGTGTTCCAATGCTACACCCGGTGAAATTGCTTGTCGGGTCGATCCGAGCTTCGACAGCACGTCGGTAGCCTCATTTTCCACCCGGGGTACATGGTGAAATTCACACCCCTCGAAGTAACCGGATATCTTCTCCACATGAAATATGTACAGAGCCATGTTTGGATCTAGGGCGTCCCACAACCCCGACACTTGCTGTATTACCAAATCCGAGTCGCCAAAGCATAGTATTCGACGTATTCCAATCTCTTTTGTTACCTTGAGCACATGCACAAGTGCTTCATACTCACCGACATTGTTCGATGCTACGAAATGAATTTACAGCACATATTTCAGCTGGTCCTTCTTTGGCGAGGTAAGCACAACTCTGGCGCCTAGCCCGGTTTTTGTTTTTGACCTGTCAAAGTGCATCCTCCAGTAGTTCGGATCCGGTGGCAGTGGTTCGTATTGTACCTCGGCCCAATCCACAAAAAAGTCTGCCACAACTTGAGATTTGATTGCATCTCTTCTGTCATATTGTGGCGCATAAGGAGATAATTTGATTTCCCATTTTGCGATTCGACCACTTGCATCCTTGTTACTCATTATTTCTGATATGGGAGCTGCACATATTACTTTGATGGGATGCTCCTCAAAGTAATGCTTTAACTTCTTAGCTGCCATATAGACACCATATGCCACCTTTTGATAGTGTGGGTAGTTCTGCTTTGAGGTGGATAATACCTCGCTCAAGTAATACACTGGCCTCTGCACCGACTTACCCTCTTCGTCGCGCTCTACCACAATCACTGCACTTACAACTCGGTTGGTTGCGGCTATGTAGAGCAACATTGGCTCCTTTGATAGTGGAGAGGCCAACACTGGTGCAATGGTAACATCTTTTTTAAGTGGGCAAAGGCTTCATCGGCCTGGGGCGTCCAAACGAACTTATCCGACTTTTTCATGAGTTGGTAGAGAGGCAATGCCTTTTCTCCCAACCGACATACAAACCGACTTAACAATGCCAGGCATCTAGTGAACTTCTGGACATTGTTAAGACATTTCGGCAGCTCCATTCGTTCAATGGCCTGGATCTTAGTTGGATTAACTTCGATACCTCGGCTGGAGACGAGAAATCCGAGTAATTTTCCAGCCGGAACACCGAAGGTACATTTTTCTGGGTTAAGCTTCATTCGGAACCTTCTCAAGTTCGTGAATGTCTGCCTGATGTCGTCAAGGAGCGTTTTGCTTTCCTTGGTCTTGATAACCACATCATCCACATACACTTGTACATTTTGACCTATTTGGTCGTGCAAACATTTTTGCATACATCTTTGGTACGTTGCACCCGCATTACATAAACCAAACGGCATGGTGCGATAGCAATAAGCCCCATACGGGGTGATAAATGCGGTCTTTATTTGATCATCCGGATTCAGAGGTATCTGGTGGAAGCCAGAATATGCATCAATGAATGACAACAGTTCACATCCCACGGTTGAGTCTATGACCTGATCTATCCTCGGCAGTGGAAATGGATCTTTTGGACACGCCTTGTTTAGGTTCGTGTAATCGATACACATACGCCAAACCACTGCCACATTCCGGTCATCCTTCTTCTTCTCCACGAGCACCGGATTAGAGAGCCAATCCGGATAGAGTACTTCCATGATAAATCCTGCTGCTAGCAACCGAGCTATCTCGTCTCCAATGACTTTTCTCCTATCCTCGGCAAAGCGGCGGAGAGGTTGCTTCACCGGCCTTGCTCCGGGTCTCACGTTCAAAGAGTGCTCGGCCAACTCCCTCGGAACACCTTGCAAGTCCTGTGTAGACCAAGCAAAAATATCCCGATTCTCACGGAGGAAGTTGACGAGCTCGCTTTCCTATCATTCAACCCGGCACCAATTGTTACTGTGCGCTCTAGGAACATATCATCAACAGGCACTTTCTTAGTATCCTTTGTGGCTTGGAACGAAACGCTACCATGCGGGTTACTCAATGCCGGCATATACTGCTGCGCGGACTGAGCTAATGCCGCCACCTCTTGAATTTTTCTTTTCTCTTGCACAATCACGAGTGACTCGGCTAGGTTAGACCCGGCTGAGGCACACTCAATGGAACGTTAGAAATCTCGAGCAATGGTAATCACTCCATTTGGCCCGGGCAACTTCATCTTCAGATAACTGATGTGGCAGCTTGCCATGAACTTGTTCAATGCTGGCCTCCCGAGTAACGCGTGATACGCACTTTCCAAGTTCACCACCTCAAACTCCAGATTCTCAGTTCGGCAATTATCTCTCGTGCCGAATAACACGTCAACCCGGACTTTGCCTATGGGCTCACAAGAAATTCCTGGTACAATACCATGGAAAGTTGTCCTTGTAGCCTGGAGCATGTTCTCGGAGATACCCAATTTGCGCATTGTATCCGCATACATGATGTTAATGCTACTGCCATTGTCAATCAGTACCTTGGAGAACCTCACATTGATGTTAGGCCCAATGAATGTCGGGTCCAGTACTAGCGCATACGAACCAGGACTCAGCATAAGCTTGGGATGATCCTTGATGCTCCAAATGATTTCTTGGTCAGACCAAGGCATATACCTCGTCACTGCAGGCATTACTGCATTCACCTCCATATGTCGGTGCTGCAAGCTTTTCCTATCTATTTCCTCGGTGGTAAATACATAGTAACTCTGATGATGCTCCATGTACTCATTCCTCCCCTCATTTCCGGGGTACCTCTGATCCGGCTAGTGCTGATTTTCCACCTGATGCACTGCATCCCTTCTTACATTGTTGTCATACCTCGGCGGAGGGGGAGGCAACATTAGCTGTTGCGTGTTCGCTCTAGAGAGCAATTGCTTCCGGGGTAACTCCTGCCGAGGTTGATCATTCCGGGGTGCCTGAGCATTCCCCGAACCGCCTTGTTCAATCTTGCGCATCCACTCACATTGCCTCGTTGTATGACCCGCTGGGTTACTCAGATTTGGCGTGTGAAACTTACACGGCTGATCCAACATCGACTCATAGGTGTACCTCGGACGGTCCTTCCTTTCTTGCCACTATTTCTTTTGTTTTGGTGTCCAAGTTTTCTTGCCATCGTTTCTCGGAGTCCATTGCCCTCCAGTTTTCTAGCGTTGACTGCCCCCTGCTCCGGGCTGATCTTGATTCACAACTGCAACTTGTTGCGAACCGTATCGATGATCTAGTCTATCATCTCTTCTTTTTCCTCTATAGTCATTCCTCCGGGATGATCCGGCTCCATCTCTCTGGTAATACTCATCGTTCGACTCATTTGACACAAGCCTAGGTTGAGTCAGATCTCCCAGAGCATACGAATCAGCAATCCGGATCATCTCTGCCAACGTGGTGGGCATCTTCCTGTGTAACTTTTGCCACAGTTCGCTTGCATATCTGCATCCCTGTGCAAACCATGCTATGGCCTATGATTCTATCACGCCCTCACATGAGTTTCTCACGGTACACCACCGAGTTAAAAACTCTCGATCCGTCTCATTCGGTCTTTGCTTGCACATGGCTAGTGTCTGTGGCCTATTCGGCCTCTGATATGTAGTCGAGAAATTGCTGATGAACATCTCTTCAAAATCTATCCTGCAGTTAATGCTTCTGGGTGGCAAATTGTTCAGCCATACCCTTGCCGAGCCCTCCAACATCTGGGGTACGTATCATACAGCCCACCTCAACTTGCATGTGGCAATTTTCACAGCCGTTGCATAATTTATCAACCAATCCTCCGGCTTAGTGCTGCCGTCATACGTCTTCGTGCCTCTGGGTAACTGGAAGTTAGGTACCGGTGGCTCTTTCATGATCCGGGGTCCAAAACATGCAGGACCCGGAGGACCTTGACTTTCAATCTGCTCCGACCTATACAGTCGATCCAGTTTCAACCTGGCATCATCCGGCATCAAATCCCTGCTTCCCAATCTTGACCCTATCACATGATAGTCCGGCCTTGGGTATCCTGCATTAACCATTTTCGAATCTCCATCATTGTACCGGTCTCGTTCTCATGGCGCATCTCTCTGTTGCATACCTCGGCCGGCACTCTACTCTTGCCTTGGTATATTCCGCTGCTGCGGTTGTCCTGTAGAGTTGTGCTGTCCGGCATTGCCGTTAACAGCGTTTCCTTGACCGGCATTGCCTTGGTCACGGTTACCTCGACCAGCTTCACCTCGGCTTACACTCCGTCGATCGTCGTTTCTTTGCACCTCTTTTGCCTTTCCTGCCCTTGTCAGTTCGTACGGAACAATCTGCTTGTTTCTCCTGGCCGAGGTTACTACCTCCTCTCTCCTTGGACCACCATGAGGGGACGATGCGGCTCCAGCGGATTTCTCTAGGTTACCCACCACTGAATGAACGATCTTGGAGGCCCCATCTCTCTCCGGGTTTGCCCTGAGCAGTTCCTCATTTTGCCTGTTCGCTATCCGAACCAACTCATTGACCCGATCTTGCTATCTCTGACGGGCTTCACCCGTCAGACCCTCTAGCTCGGATGCGGCTGCATCTGCTGCTCTGAGGTTTTTCGCCGGGGTACTGTACTTCGGCAACCCCACGGACAAATAGTTTTCTGATTCTTCAATCCGAGTATCACCTTCTTTGTTCATTTCACTCATGAGATTTATCCCCTTCACTTTTACAGCATCTACTTTATTTGCCTTAGCATACTCATGCAGCGTCATGTTCAACGACTGCTGAGCCGCAGCGATCTTTTTCGCTCCCTCTAGAATTTTCTGCCTAGTTTCCTCTAGCTCGGCCTATGCCCGAGTCGGATCTACTACCGCTGCTATAGGGTTTGCCAAGCTATCCATAGCTTCTCTCAGTACATTCTCAGGCCTCTCTAGTGGAGGAGCTCTACCTTTCCTCGGTGCCTTAGGTGTTACCTCCGGATCTGGTGCCGGATCCTTGCTTGCGCCTGCACCCGACACAGTCATCATCACTTTAGCACGGTCCAGGGAGCGAGCGATACGCGCCCCGTGAACCACGCTAAGGGGTGGTTCCCCTGCTTCGACGACGTGCCGCGGATGAACGCATGATACGTCCACAACAACGTCGACCTTGTGCGCACCCAACTTGACGAAGAGGCCGTTGCGCGGAAGTGGGCGCGCGCCGAAGCAGCCAGCGTTGTCGCTGACGAAGTCTAGCGCTCCAAAGCGCTGAACGAGCCCGGAGACGATGCGTTCGCCGGTGCCGATGAGGTTTCTCGTCCGGATCTTCACCCCTGCTAGCGCCGCTAGTCCCACGGTGGGCGCCAGCTGTCATGGTGGTGTCACGGTAGATGCCATGGATAGGCTAAAGGTGGGGACTAATATGCGCTAGGGGAATCCAGGGAGGGATAGTGAAGTGATTCTCCACGCAGAAGTTTATATTTTCTTTTCATCCAAGGTTACAAATGCTCCTAGAGCTGTATTGGTGAGAGGAGGAAGAAGGAGTTCTCTTACTCTCGCTCACAGATCACACTTACAACCCTAGCCAAATCAGAGAAATCGGAGCCCCCTCTACAGAAGCCCTAGCCCTCCTTATATAGGGGGGCTAAGTCTCCACTTAGGGCATACGTGGAGGCATATTCCTAAGAATATGCCATATCCCAAAGTAGTAAATCGACCGGGTTACTTTTCCCTTGTGTCACACATGCAGTGGCTACGTGAGCCTCTGCGGCGCCCGCGTCAGCCGACATGGGCATCGTCACCCTTGTCGGCCACGCCTCGGTGGTCCTGCCCTCATCTGCTTCGCTCAGGCAGTGCGTACTGGGGCTTCTTTTGACCAGCGAGATTCCTTCCTTCTCCTAGAAGCTAGATGTGACCCGAACCATAGTAGATCCGGCCACATCCATTCCTGCATACAAGTTATACATGCACATCCGACTTACTACTTAAGTCGGTTGAGACTTTGTTAGGCGAACGCCCCTGGTCCGGGTTACCCCGTGATTCGGCCTGCCTTGAGGTGACCCGGCCTGCATTCGCTTTAGCCTTGCCGAACCTCGGCTAACTTGGCCTTTATACCCCGGCGTGACCCTACCCGGGGGTATCCACCCAACATCGGCCTTGACCTCGAGTATACCGGAGATAGGAAGAGGGCGGCGCTTTTGCAGTTGTCCATGCGCAACCACTGCCTCCTATACCACGTATGTAGGGCCAAATCTATATGCCCGGAGCTTCGCGAGTTCCTACACAGGAGGGAGATCTACTTCGCCAGCGTCGACATCAAGAACAACACTCCGAAGCTAGAGAGGGATCTCCTCATTCATGCCGTCAATCACGTCGATCTCCAACATTTGTGGAGGTACCCGGATGGCAATACAAGGAAAGCCGACATGGCTAGACTCGCTGCCGACATCATCGACCGCGAGTACGCCGGCATGAAAGTCGAGTTCCCGAAGCACCGACACAAGCGATGGGAGTGGAGGCACCTGAATTACGATGTGATCAAGTACGCAGTCAGGGACGCATATGTCTTCTACGAGATGCTCAACAGGATCTGGTGGGTGGGTGAGTGTGCTGTTTACACTACTAGTTTCGCATTTCGTTCCTAATTTTATCTCGCATGTATTTTCTAAGCATTTTGTGTGTAAGAACCGAGCTCATATGATCCTTGTACTATTAGGTAGTTAACCTGTATGAGTTACATTTCCCCCTTTTGTATGCTCAACATTCATACTTTCAAATTCTGTCTGTGCCATTTGCATGCGGCAGAATCCAGGACTGACATGCATAAGGTGTGATACAGTCATAAGTCATAACCAAACCCAGATTATAGCGAAGGATATAGTCATAACCAAACCCAGATTATAGTTCGACAAAGGTAATACACAGCAGTTCGTAATTCCTCACATAGTGTACTTCTGAAATAACATGTTTTCATAAACATAACAAGCCCCATACAAACACAACAATCTTGCACTAAAAGTCTACATCCCAGCCTGTTGGAGAAGGCAACCGATCCCAGGGTGCCTTCAGTCGCTTGCCCCGGCTTGTAGATTCATCTACACTCCGGCATCTAGGGCAAACAACCTGCCTTGGTGGTGGTTCAATGATGCGATGCCTAGAACGAGATTTTACAATCTAGCGGTATAGCTCGTGGCTAACATACCCGTCAACTGCAGCGTTCTTTAGATTAGGTTTAGAAAGCGGCTTATCCTCCCAATAATCGTGCCCTAAATGCCTCCACAAACATCTCGGCAATTTGCCCTTCATGTCAGCGTACCACGGGTCGACGAGTTCGGAGGCAAGATCGGCCATCCCGGTCCTACCGCCCTTCGTCCCTAGGATCCAGTAAATTTTCTGGATGTCCACTTTGCACTCCTTTGGGATTTTAATGTTGATAGTCGGGCTTTTAAGCAGTTTAGTGTCATTCGTGATGTCAACACTAGTAAATGTTATGTGTTGGTTCACGAGAAAGTCATGAAACAGATCCCTAATCCTTTCGCCCCACCTGCATGAAAATGAATTCAGACAAATAATATAACAAGAATCTTTGCAAATAGACGGTTCAGGAACAAAAAGACAGCAAAGTCTACCAGATCACATCAACCCCCATCTCGCAAAAAGGCTGGTATACGAGGACGTGCCCCTTCATGGAGAGTTGAACCACGGCGATCCTACGGTGATCGCGACTGTACTCGAGGTCGAGACCTACGAACCTATTTTCTTTGAACCGCAGCCAACTCGTGTAATTATTCAGAGTGTTCCTCACCGTCCGAGGGTCGGTGGTGTAGACGACATTGATCTTCTTCCCGCCATGTACTTCTATGTCGAAGTACGCAGTCGCTTGCCTGCCGTCGTTTCGGATATCCAAAAAGTCCATGACTACATGCAAGAGGGAAAGGATACGGAGGAAGAGGGTGATGTCATGGCCGAGGAAATGGATGAGGCCGTGGAGGAGGAAATGAGACGGAGAAGTGAAAGATTGAAACCTCTCTTACTAATATCTGGAATGGTGCACGACCGTTCATAGTAGGGTGAAGGTGGAGAAAAACGGCGGTTTTAAACGTCGATGCTAGCGCTGCCTAAAATTTGTTCTGTGCCACTTCCATGCGGTGGAATTGAGGTCTGCCATGCATGATCCAAGTCAAACGTAGTCACGTTTGTGCGTGCCAACCTTCACTCACTGACAGGCGGGCCACACATTTATCTCTCTTACGATTTATTTTTTCACTTCCTCTAGACGGTTCCGGTGTGCACCCTCAATAATTACGCCCCCTTCCTTGTCTTCCACGTGGACGAGAACCGGCAGTGGTGGTGGTTCCTCATTGGGTCACTCCCTACTCGAACAACTTCCCCCATCCCTGATTCCATCCCCTCTCGAATCCATCCGCCTCCTTATCACAACGCCTCCATTAATCTACCGGATTCCAGACTCCATTTACCACTATGGGTAGAGCTTGGGGTAGCAGCAGGCTGAAGCAAAAGGCATGCGACAATGATGTGGATGGCTAGGGCGACCGGCACCGCGAGGATTGGGGATGGCCGAACCTCAGCGCCGCAAACGTGCACAGGATCTCCACGGGGTTGGACATCATCTCTATCGGACGCCTCACTCACTGCATCCCTGGCTACCACTTCATGATGCGGGACATGGACGAACAACCGTTCGGCACGCCAGGCTTTATTTACCCTGACACCAGCAAATGGCCAAACGACCGTGATGGCCACGTAAGTTCCAGTATCTTGCTTATTGGTTCAGTCATATCCTTGATTCATATGTGCTGAACTCTCATTGGAATTCTATGTTCCTTTCGTCGAACATGTTGCGTGCACGCGCGGTTTGAACAAATTGAACCATTTAAGACTATTCTGTACAGCGGAAGCTCTGCTTGTACCTGATATTCTAGTATTTTCGTAGTGACACAGTCTTACTTTAGGTCATAGACGAGTTGTCAATTTCGATTTGCAATGGAATGTCTGCTAGGTGATATTTTGTTTCCTAAAATAAAAACAAACAGATTAGACGATTTAAGATTGTTATGCCCCGAGCTATTTATGATCATCGTCAGGAGTTTGTTCTAGGGGGGCTCTGCTCCTACTCCATATATTGGGTATCTTCGTAGTGACACATGCACAATTTAGGTGATATCTGAGGAGACACTCGTATTTAGGCGATATTTTGGGTACTCCCTCTGACCCATATTAGTTGACTTGGATTCATCTAGATACAGATGTATCTAGTCAAGTTTTAGTGTTAGATACATCCATATCTAGACAAATCCAAGTCAACTATATGGGTCGGAGGGAGTAATTTAATCTGAAGGTCCAGTTGTCAAATTGTATTTGCAATGGAATCCATGCTACGTGATTGTACCAACTGACAACAAACTCTGCAGAATATTCATGCAAAACTAATGCTGTTGGATAAGTGGTCGGAATTAGTAGTGGTGAATATCAAGGAAGAAGAAGAGATGGAAATGGGAGATAACCATAACTGGGTGGGTGGCAACGGCGAGTGGCTGGTCCTTTTATCCCAGGATGGGAGTACTTGGACTCTAAAAAATGTCTACAGATCGTTGATATTTACATTGCCATCTTTGGAGGGTATCGGCATTACTGCATTCAACAACGGGTGGCCGCCGCCCGTTTCCGAATTCGCTTACAGGTTCAACATGGTAGAACTTGAGCTCCTGAAGGTACAACTCCCACATAGACCACGGGAGGTGTGGAAGACATGGGAGTACGACCTCTTAGCGGTGTTCGACAAGGCAATTACATTCATTAGATGCCCAGAAGACAAGGAATGGATAGTCTTACGCAACGACTTCCTGCGGCCGGAGAAGTATGCCGATGCTATCTTCACTTCCAGCTACCATTCGAACAAACCGCAATGCATTTATGCGGTCACTGAACCTAGCGGCGACGTGCGTGTTTGGGAGCCGTCCTTCTGGGGTGAGTCATGGCGTCATATAGCATGTAAAATCCCATTCAAAATTCTACTTACTGACTGTAAGTAACATGCAGGTACCACGCAGCCATGCGCATCATTCTAGCTCTGATGATCGAAGATGCAGTAGCATATGCTAAACTTGGGACATGGCGCTAGTTCCTGGCACCTCTCAGAGGCGACACAAAATAGGATGTTGATCTCATGTGGATTCATATCAGGGGAGCACTAATCTTTGTTGGTGATACAATAGAACATATGGGGACACAACTTTCTTCATACTCATCGTTGTGATGTCACGTTTTCTCGAGGTCTGCATGCCCATCCAAAGACCCAGTAAAGCAAGTCTGGAGCAGAGTCAACAATCTGAAGGGACAATCTGTGTTTCTTGGGATCAACTACCCTTTCTTTGTCGGAGCCCCTGGAGTTGTTGAACCTGTAATTGCTCAGGCAACCCTAGCTCCTGATGCTGCTGCTACTGCTGGTGGTGGAGCTGACGAAGAACTAGCCGCTGCTGCTCCTGGTGAAGCTGCCGAAATACTTGGTGATGCTGCTGCTGGTGAAGCTGACAAAATACTTGCTAATGCTGCTGCTGGTGAAGCTGAGGAAATACCTGCTGAGGCTGCTGCTGGTGAAGCTGACGAAATACCTGCTGAGGCTGCTGCTAGAGTCCAGGAAGAACATGTTGGTGTTGTTGCTGAGGTGCTAGCACTTCCAGTGTTGATAGCAGACTATGTGTTTGCTACACACTCACACGCTTATCATGTTGACACTCCAGATCCGACCTGGAGCCAAATCCACGTCGAGGGGAGGTGGCCTACAATTGGCTCATCAGTAGGGTCGTACGATTTTATGGAGAATGACAGACGGCCAAACGCAACATTCTGGTTCATTCCAAGGATACCACCAGCTCTAGGGACCTAGTGCTCATACTGGCAGATCTGATGAACCATTTGTCTTTATCTTTATCTTTAATTACGCTTATTTGTGTAAAGACTAAGTTGTGCTTATTTGTGTAAGACTAAGTTAGGCCTAATTGCGTGATATTCAGTGAAGCCCAGCTTTTCTTTCCACGCCCATAACAGCAGAATTGAAGCATAGAACAAACAAAGGTAATGTGCATACTAGGCATTTTTGCTCAGGATAACAACCACTTCAAGTAAATGATACAATGGTGTACGCATTTGAATGCTTCACTAGAATGTGCCACCTATTGATGATTGATGACATGCATCTAGCTTTTCTACGTATATTTGCATTGAATCGCTCATTGATTTGTTCACATATTTTTTGGCAATGGCTGATGAACTCCACTCTCTTGGTAACATGCTTCATCAGCGAGCACTTCTTGATGCAATGCAAAGTACAAAACATGGTCGTCATCGTCATTCCATTTAGGTTCTCTATGTTTCGTCATCACGGAGCTACTAATTTCAAATGAAAATCTAGTAAACAACATATGTGTATATTGTTAGAGTATGCTACGGACACGGTACATACATGTTTTTCTACAATCACAAGAAGAAAACTTGATGCATTTTCACCTTGTTGGCGTTGTGCCGAACTGGGTGGATGTGGCTTTGGGGTTCGGAGAGGAAGGCGTCGTGGCTGGTGCATGTGCGACCATGGCGACGGCGATCTCGGATTCTGGAGGAGGACAACATGATTGAGCATGGTCAGCATGGTGACAAATCTCACCCGGGAATGAATTCTCGTCCCCGCGTCATGCCATGGGTGTGGCCATGGTGAGGGCGAGCTCCGATTCGGGGGGAGGAGAGCAGGGCCGAGCAGGTTCGTCCAAGTCCTAGCTCCGCGCCATGGCCACGACCACAGATTGCAACCCCGGAGAAAGAAGAAGATGCGTAAAGGATGCATGCGCCAATGCTGCAAGCCTACATGGCAGCCTACATGACAGCCCGACGACAACGAAATAACGGCGAAAGCTGACAGGGGGCCCCAACTTGACGAGCGTTAGCCTGATATTTTGAATTGAAACATAAAGTTGAATTCGTGCCGAAAAAGACCCTCTGAGTATTTGGCACACCAACTTCAGGCAACACAACTGATTTTAAGCAACTTGGGTACCGCGTTGCCTGGGCGCCCCAACTTTCAGGCCGCAAAATGATATTCTCCCACACCACCCCCTGGTGTGGGCCACCCTAGGCCGTGTCACCAGGTGGTGTGGCCACCCTGGCCCACCTCTGGCTCTACTCTTTGGCGTATATTATCCCCACGAAACCATAAGACTCGAGGAGCAACCACAGAAAGATTCTGCTGCCTCTGCGGGGCAGAAAACTACAGAGAGAGAAAGAGCTCTCCGGCAGGCAGAAATCTGCCAGGGAAATTCCTTCCCGTAGAGGGGAGATCATCACCATCAACACCACCATCAAGCTGGACTTCAGCGGGATCATCATCATCATCACCACCATCATCTCCACCAGCACCATCATCACCACTTTGTACCACTGTAACAATTGGGTTGAATCTTGCATAGTTCTTAGGGGAAACTCTCCCGGTGTTGATTACTTGTTGTAGTTGATGATATTGAGTGGAACCATTGAATTATTATCTAGGTTCAGATTGTTACTTATCATTATTTCATCTCTGATCTTGATCCATATGATGTCTTGTGAGTAGTTCGTTTAGTTCTTGAGGACATGGGAGAAGTCATGTTGTTAGTAGTGGAATTGTGTTGAGAAAGATTCAATGGTTTGATATTTAAGTTGTGGTGTTATTCTTCTAGTGGTGTCATGTGAACGTCGACTACATGATACTTCACCTTTATGGGCCTAGGGGAATGCATTGTGTATTTGGCTACTAATCATAGGGGTTACCGGAGTGACAAAAACCTGAACACCTGTTAGGAAACCTTTGCACAATGGAGTGTAGGATCTCAGAGTTTAAAGTTGTGGTTAGGTTTCTATCTTAATTACTTTCTTGTACTTGCGGATGCTTGCAAGGGGTATAATCACAAGTATGTATTATTCCTAGGAAGGTTAGTACATTAGCACAGGTTCACCCACACAACACTTATCTAACTAAAGAAGATTAATCAACTATATGAAGCAGAAGCACTTGACGATATTCCCGTGTGTCCTCAAGAATGTTTGGTCATCTTAAGTAATACAACTGGCTTGTCCTTTTCTAAAAAAGGATTGGGCCACTTGCTGCATTTATTATTATTGTCTTTTATTTACTCGTACATTATTTATCTGCATTATCTAAAACCCCTATTAATCTGTTGCTAAGTATTTACAGAGAACTCCTGCTCCAAGCCACTCGTCAACACCTTCTGCTCCTCGTTGGGTTCGACACTCTTACTTATCGAGAATATTGCAATACACCCCCTATACTTGTGGGTCATCAGTCGGTCACATCATTCATGCGACTCTTTCTCGATCTTTCAACCATTCGTGTTCCGAGGCCATGTCTAGACATGCTAGGCTCGCCAACTCAACCTTAGTGTATTTGTTGTGCAACATGGCTTACACCCACTGTATGCGAACGTAGATATGTCTGACACACAATCATCATGGTGCTGCCTCATACCAAAGAACTTTCTTGGTGGTGCACACTACGGGGGAACACAATAATTGGTTATTTTAACAGGGATCATCTTATTAGGCTACCGTCGAGTATCTAATACTAGCACACAATAAGATATGCAAATAAACACATTGAATGTAAATGCGATGCGATATGGTCCTTCAGATCGTGATATCCATCCAGCGTCACCGGATTCCGGCGCCAGGGTTTTGGCGCCGTAGACACCAGGGTACCGATGTCTTTCCGGCGTGGTAGTCTGTCAGCTCCATGACTATCTACTACTACTTCGTAACATAAGGTAATCACTTTACCTTTGCCACAATCATACCACAAAGCAATGCCCCCTGCAAAACAAAGTTAGACGCCTCTACTTTATCTTTGTATGTTTTAAGTGGCTGAATGGGCTTTCGTACAAGAACCGTTCTTACCTATGAACTTTCACCACAACGCTGATCAAGTAGTTGTCTATACTATACCCCTTTCGGGGCCCTCCGTTGCAAATGGCATACCAACTAATGCGAGAGAGACCAACACCTCCCAAAGCCACTTTATACAGTACAAGTCGTATGTCAAGCATGGACCAGTCTCGCGAATGAACGCGTAAATTCGGTTGGGGCCGCTTCATCAAGCATTACTTCGGTATACACAAGTACACGTGGGAGGGTAACAACTAAAAGATCAACACCCACTCGCTACATCTCATGTGTTCTACCCGTACTAGCAATAAGGTAATCACTTTATCTTTGCCACAACCATATCACAAAGCAACGTCCCCTGCAAAACAAAGTTATACGCCTCTACTTTATATTTGCATGTTTTACGTGGCAGAATGGGCTTTCTCATAAGAACCCTTCTTACCTACAAACTTTCACCACAACGCTGATCAAGTAGGTTTCTATACTATACCCCTTTCAGGGCCCTCCATTGCAAATGGCATACCAACTAATGCGAGAGAGACAAACACCCCCCCAAAGCCACTTTTTACGGTACATGTCGTATGTCAAGCATGGACCAGTCTCGCGAATGAACGGATAAAGTCGGTTGGGGGCCGCTTCATCAAGCATTACTGTGGTATACACAAGTACATGTGGGAGGGTAACAACTAAAAGATCAACACCCACACGCTACATCTCATGTGTTCTACCCGTACAAGCAGTACTATGCATAGATCTAGCTCTGATACCAATGTAGGGGTTCGCGTATGAAAACAATAAAAATTTATCCTACGCTCCTGAACCCCTGATGGTGCCAGGACCTATCTATTAGTAATGTAGTAACAGGAGGGGCTTTTTGCAAACTTACCCTTGAAGATCGAAAAGCATTGTCAATGCTCAGGAGAGCGTGGTTGATGTAGACGATTCGAAGCCGACCTCAAGGTCGTGATGAAGTCCTTGTGCTCCTGCAGCTCCAATGACTTGAGTGCCTCCAATGTGACACCTCGCGGGGAGTTACATGCATACGGTGCCTGGCGATGACTCCCGCTTCCCCGATCCAGCAGTAGTAGCGGAAGTAGAGCTCTTGGATCTGAATCCCGTAGCGCGACGACGCTCCACGGTGAAGATGGCTCTCGTTTGCACAGTCCAAACTTGGGACCACGGTCACGAGAGAGAGAGAGAGAGAGAGAGAGAGAGAGAGAGAGAGAGAGAGAGAGAGAATATCAATTGGAGGTCTCCCTAAAAGTGAGGAAACCTTTATTGAATATTGTATTGTCTATTCTGTGGTCAAAATACCCCACTATATATAGGGGAGGGGAGGTACTACCTCCCTCAAAGTCCCGGGTTGGGACTAAAGGAGGGGGAGAGGGGGCAGCCGCCGGCCGGCCCTAGTGGGCCCGTGCGGGGGGGATAGGCCTAGCCGGCCACCCCCTTGCCTCCTCTCTCCTCTTGCCTTTCCCTCATGGGCCCTTCTCCCTTCTGAATTAGTCCATTAAGACTTTTGACCTTTTAATTGATTTCTATTTTATTAAATAATTATGAATAAATGATTAAATCAATATTTAACATTCATTCACATATTATTCAATCTCCGTGGCTATGGAACACCTTCCACCTCCACTCCAGACATCCTCTAGACTTACCAAAACCCTTTCGGTTTTCTCTCTTCTCTTCTTTTGTGATTCTACCGATCCTGTAAACACTCTCTAAGCATCATCAAGCCCTTAAGCATGATACCCCATGGTTCGGGAACACTCCAGACATGGTAGGGACACTCCCAGACCAATGATCGACAGAGGGACCTAGATGGCCATGTGACCCCTGTGCATTCCACGAAGATCTTTTGTTGTTTGAACCGGGATAGTCGTGTCTTATTTCTTTTGTCTCTCGATACTTACATTTCCCCAGATCTGATCAATCACATCACCATGTCATGTTCAATCTCATTAACGAACAATGCTACTTGACTCGTTTCAACAAGTCACACTGACGAGGGGTGACCTCGGCAATGTCCATGGTGAAGGACTTAGGGTTTTGCAGAAAAGAGAACACTAGGGATTTCATCGGATGTCAGGAAAACAATGGAGTCAAAGTCGCCTGAATATTGAGTAATCGCACTATTACAAGTTACCTAGGAGATTTTCTGGTACCCTCGCTTGGGCTTCTCCCGTCCTATATATAATAGGCCGGGTCTCAAAGCTGTATGCGGATAGGTTTTACATACGCGTGATTATAATACCAATACATTGTCGGTTCAGAGACTCTTTCTTAATACAATCAAAGTCTTTGTCGGTTGCTTCCTTGGGCTATCATCTGAAATCTTCATGGGACCTAAGCCTTTTACCCAGCATAGGGCAGCAAATCACAAGCATCCAAGTAATCATACCTATGTCAGTAGCCCCGAGACTCTACTTGAACCATAGTTTCAGGTTGAGTCTCAAAGTTTCTTTTCCTTTCTTTTCCTTTATCACTTTTTGTGTTTTATAGGGATTTGGTACAATGAGTCTGATGCTTTCGATGGATCGGGAATCAGTTAATTGCTCATGGGCAAAAAAAGGTTGTCCTACATCAAAATCAAGTCCCTAGGCCTGAAATCGGAATTTACTACTGGCATAATTCAGTTCGGGACGCTGAGGTCTTATCGAATACTGAATCCTAGTTTTTATTTTATCGGGTACACAACGCGTCCATCGGGATTTTTCATCGTATCGTTGATACGGATATTCTACTGGCGGAGAGCATTCTTGTGCGATTACCAGGCCACACAGAATAAATCCTGGGGTCTTACCTTCATGTTTTTGAACATGGCATTCGGATTTTTGTCGCGCCGAGTGTGATCCGAGAGTTTTTTATTTTTGGTGGCTAAAGAACTTTTTGTTTTCTGTAACTGCTCTCGATAGGAGTATATTTTGAAGAGGTTTTCCTTAGTCTTTCTTTATCAGGTGCACGCTAGCGCTCCTGATAGGAGTAGCCCCCGAGGCTATGTTTGGATATATGTATCAGAACATAGGCTCGAAAAGTTGCGTTTATGACGCCAGTGCTTCTGTAGTTTTTGTCGGGTGCACAACCAGTGCTCCTGATAGGAGTAGCCCCCGAGGCTACAGTCGTAATATTGTATATTCGATTGTAGTCTCAAATCTTCTCCTGGAGGAATTTACTTCAACTCCAATTTTAATTTCTTCGAGTGATATCTCGTATAGCGAGCCACAATTTCTGCAATGTCTCTGCTATGACGTCAGTAATGACGTATTTTATGTTTTTCATTTACAGAAGACACGTCCTACTGGGACGTTTCGAATGTGGGGCCATGCGGCAGTAATGATGACGCGTGATAGCGTATTCAATGGAGTTTTTTGACTGCACGTCCCCTATCCGCACGAAGATCGAGGTGTCATGCGCTATCCTCCCGTTTTTACCGCGACCATAACTTCTTTAGATTTTTCCTTTATGGAATCCTTATAACACGTGTCACCACCGTGTGATCTTCTGTCGGTTCGATTTTGCATCAAATGGTTCGGACCTCACGCCTTTGCTCTTTATAAGGGAAAGGAGATTTATTTTACTGTGTTACCTCACCTACCTCTGCTCCATCTTCTTCCTTGCGCTCTAGCCCCCTTGCGAACTCCTGCACTGTGCTCGTGTTCCTCTTTTTCCTCCATGCGCAAAAGCAAGGTTGGGACTTCCACTGCTGCTACGAAGGCCACTAGGAAGAGGGCCGTCGGAAGGGCTCCTACCAAGTGCACAGTGGGAGATCTCCATGAGGCGTGAAACTCCGGCCATCTGGCGGAGGGTACCTTCAAGCTTCCTGGAGATGAAGCTGCTCCCATCCTCGAGCCTGGCTGGAGAGTAATGTTCCTCGCCTTTCTTTTTTGCTGCCTTTCTCTTCCGGTCCATGAATTTCTTCGTGGTCTTCTTTTTGTCTATGGCATGTAGTTGTACCATCTCACACCTAACTCTATCCTTCATGTTGCTTGTTTCATCACTCTCTATGAGTGCTTTCTCGGGATTCATCCCCATTGGGTCCTATAGAAGCATCTCTTTTATGTTCGCCGTAACGCCACTAACACCACTGTCCATGACGTTTGTGGCGCCATTTTGTCTGTTTGCTCCGACGTGGATTATTTTTATTTTAAGATCACTGACTCTGTCCAAGGCTAGAAGTCCAAGTGGTTTTATATCAAGGATCAACCACTTGAAGGACAGTCTTTCAGTTTAGCCCCCTTTGATCCTAAGAAACCTTGCCGCAAACTTGACTCTTGGGATCAACGTCCTTTTGCCGAAGAAATGGTATCTAGCCTTATATTGATCACATTTCGAAACTGCGGCACGAAGTTGGCAAGGAATTGTCGGGTCTCTAGATCCTGGCATATTTTTTGCGGATCCGCGTCCAACTACTTAAAGCTCGTCTTTCTGGCATGTGGGCGTATACCGGGAAGAAGGATCCGATAAGGATTTCCTCGAAAGATCTTACCCTCAAGGTATATGAAAAGAGCGTTCTAAACTTCACCACCCTTACCAAGAAAAGGCCGGTTCCATCCAACTGTGTTGTGGAGCCTTATGGCAAAAAACGGCTCCTCGAGGTAAATTTTCTTTGCATTCATCTTTCCTTCCTTTTATTTGCGGATGAATTTTTACTCTATCAATGAGTGGCGCTTTTTCCATGTCTTCTGCTTGTGTAGGACTTTGATCACTTGAGCTCACTTCCTCCTCTCCCTGGAAGTTGTGAGCCCCCTGTCCATCCTTCCGCATCCGATGATCTCCCTGTGACTGGGACTACCGCGGATGAGGAGATGGATTTTTCTGCATCTGATTCTTCATCAAAGACGCAATCTCTTCCATCGGCTCACTTCGGAGATTTTCGCGTGGAGCATGCTGGTGATAAGAGGAAGCGCCCCTATACTATAGAGAGGGTCGAAGACTCGGATGACACAACTGCTTCCAAACCCTCGATGCTGCTCCAGTCTCGGTTGCTCCCACCCAGATGAACTTGTTCCGCTTTGCGCCGGACGTGTCTTCGTAAGTGTTTGACTGCTTCTTTACTACTTTATCGGGTAGTTCTATTTCTAATGCTTTTCCCAATTGTTTTTTTCTTTTCTCTTGCAGTGATGATGATGAAGATCCTCCCGCATCTCCTCTTCGCACATCTGTCGCCTACTCTACAAAGAAATCTCCTCCGCCGTTAACGGAGTCGAAGGAAAAGCTCATGTATTCTGTGGAGAAGATTATCCAGAAAGTTGCTGCTACTTCATCAAGGCTGCCGCCGCAAAAAAGGAAGAAAACAGCGGGTAAAGGTGTGGTGATATCGGAAAATCCTATTGATGTGGATATGAAAGATGTAAGGTACTCTTTATTTCAGAATTTTTCTACCCGTAGCCTGTTTTATTTTCCCCTCATATCCTTTGTTGTGATGTTCTTCTTCAGCCTTTGATGCCCGAGATGGTTGATATGGCCTCTCGCTTTATAAAAATCCGTGATGAAGCCGAAGAACTGAATGGTATGTCCTGTTCATATTATCTCTTTGTGAATTTTTCTTCTCCACTTTTTCATGATTTATTCGCGCAGCTGCTGCCAAGGAATCCGGAGTTATTCAGGATGAGGCGATGAAGCATGCCGACGATCTGGAGGTCAAATTGCGGGCTTCCGTGGAGGCTTTGGAGGAGGTCAAGAAGAAGGTGAGAACTGGTGCCGAAGAAGTGGCCAAGCAAGCCACTATTCGAGATGAAAATCTTCGGCAGCGAATGGAGGCCCTTAATGCCTCTTTGACCCGTAAGTTTTTTCTCTTGCGTGGCTTTATTTCATTTCTTTCCTTTGGTCATCAATCGTTTCCCTATTCTTTTATTTTCAGAATTGACTGGCCAGGACCTGACACTGCATGAAGACAAGAAGGTTGATCCTTTGTCGGATGCTGTTAGCACCTTGGAGGCCAACAACGTTCGTGGGCGCGACCTTCGAGCCTGCTCCCACCGTGCCTTCAAAAGCCTTCGGTGCCGAACAACTTGAATGATCTTGTCACCGTCTTTGGTGGCGATCCCGGCCCCCTTGTTGGTTAAAGCTTGACGCAGTCGAAGAGTGGTGCTGAAACTTCAATGGCACTAGCGATGGCGCACGGCGAGAAGGTTGACTAGGAGAAGGTTAGATCCTCTGTCCCAGTCACCCTCAATAGCCAATCAGTTGGCCTGAAGCCTTATGTTAAGAGGGACAGAAAGTATTCTTGGCTGCTTTTAGGCCTGGGCTCAGGCTCGGAGAAACTGGCCACCCCTTCTGCGAGGGGTGCCCCTTCTTCGGCTACCCCTACTGCTCATGTAGCTAGTGCTCCTTCTGCTAGTGCTACTCTGTCTTTGAAGGACACGGCTTCATAGCCTGTGTTTTATAGTTTTATTGTGTCTCCCTTGTCGTCCCTGTAATGAACCTTTAACTTATCCAGCTGCCTTTTGCTTCCTTTTTTACAAGAAAGCAACTGGTTGAATTTTTGAGTTTGCTTTTGTGCGCTGAACATTTCATATCTTTCGTGTCTTGTTAGATTGTGAACGAATCTTTGGCTCCTTTTGAGTCCGCAGAATTGTCGGATGCAATTCCGTCCTCATCTATAGTGGGCGCAGCCAATACCGCCATTGTGCGTATGGTGGATCTGCCGTTGTATGCTGAAAAAATTGAACAGGTGAAGAAACTTGAAGGAAAACTTCGGATTGATTAGTCAATGGTGGATGTGTCCCACTCTAAGACATGCCAGACCCTTAACCGCGAAGCTTTTTCTTGGAGGAAATTTCCAGGGCAAGTGAGAAGTTGTTGTGTAAGTCTTCTTCCTCTTTCTTCGGTTGCTCCTTCTGGCTTGCAGAAAATCAATATTTTCTCCCCAATTTGTAGGCATTCGATTGTGCGAGAGGGAAGAAACCAAACATCTGTGCAACCGAATGCAAGCTCTTGTGTCTGCCTCCCGAAGTTCTGAAACAGATTTTTGGACCAATTATCATCGTGCTTATATAGTGGCGTTGCTTTAGGACCGTCTATCAGAGTTGGAGCAATTTGTCGAGTGCTGCCGCAGATCCCTGGCCATTGTTTACAATGTCGTGTTTCCTCGGGACCCTCAGCCTCAGACCTTGGAGGATTTGATTGCAAAATTTCGACAAGGTCAAAGGATTCATCATTACGTGAAGCTTCAACTGGTGGCGGGTGCCAAGCTCGCACTCTCTTGGGTACACGCCAGTCATCCGACGGTAGACCTAGATGTTGTATCTTCGGGTCTGCCTCCCCCTTCTGATGGTGACCTTGTTTATATGGCGCCTCATTACGCCGCTGCTTGGAGACCCTCCATTGGGATTGTTCGAAGATGCTTAGAGGCAGATGAAGAGTTTTTGGTTAATTTTCTATCTGACTGCCTGCTTGTGTGGCCTTGTACTTCACACGTTGCGCAGCAATTGGATATAACTTCTCCGAGTGGGCCCTCGAGTATCTTTTCATCACGCGGATGGACAAATCCCGCTCTTGACATATATTGCCTCTATGGTTCCTCCGAATACCTGAACACACCTTTATTGTCACGGTATTACCAAGTGATGTTTGATGCTATCTAAGCATTCTTGGGAGATAGTGATTGATATAGTCTCACGGTCTAAGGAATAGTCTATGAGGTCTATTCTAATCATCGTAACTTGAACTTCTTGACATGATCGGGTCACGATGTTTAGGTTGGGTACTGGTTCATCATCTCATTCACAGAATGAGTTGACTCCATTTCCAACTGGCATAAATGCCACATGATCAGGAAACCTTGATCGTCTGTTGACCAATGAACCAGTGTGGGATTTTAGAAACTTTTGAAAAGTTCAAGGCATTTTAGAAAGAAGTCGAGAATCAACTTAACAAGAGAATCAAGCATCTTCGATCAGATCGGGGAGGCGAGTATTTGAGTTATGAGTTTAACATGCACTCGAAGGACTGTGGGATCATACCACAGCTTACGCCAGGCGGAACACCACAGTGTAATGGTGTGTCGGAACGACATAACCGAACTCTATTGGATAGCGTGCGGTCCATGATGTCTTTAACTGATTTGTCTGTGTCATTTTGGGGATACGCGTTAGAAACCTCCACTTTTATTTTAAATCGAGCACCATCCAAATCCGTGGAGACAACCACATATGAGAAATGGCATGGCAAGAAGCCAATGTTGTCGTTTCTAAAAGTTTGGGGTTGTGAGGCTTACGTCAAGAAACTACAGCCAGACAAACTCGAACCCAAATTAGAAAAATGCATCTTCGTAGGATACCCAAGGGAAACAGTTGGGTATACCTTCTACAATCAAGCCAAAGGCAAAACGTTTGTCGCAAAAACCGGCACCTTTCTTGAGAAAGAGTTTGTTGCTAAAGGAGTTAGTGGAAGGAAAATTGAGTTAGATGAAATTGTTGACACCTCTCTCCAAATTCTGAGTAGCACAACAGAAGCTGTTCTGAAACCGCTCTCCAACAAGGAAGAAGAGTCCAATGATGATGATCAAAACAACAACATCGGAACTCCTGCAGTTCACAAGTCTACAAGAGTTCATGCCACTCTTGATTGGTACAATAGCCTTGTGATGTCTATCATCCTAGATGAACAAGAAGAACCTGCAAACTACAAAGAAGCGATGGATAGTGCTGACTCCGAGAAATGGCTAGAAGCCATGAAATCCGAAATATGATCCATGTATGAAAACGAAGTTTGGACCTTGGTAGATCTTCCGGAAGGCTGCAAGGCTGTGGAAAATAAATGGATCTTTAAGAAAAAGACAGATGTGAATGGTAATGTGACCATTCACAAAGCTCGACTTATCGCAAAGGGGTTTCGACAAATTCAAGGAGTTGATTATGATGAGACTTATTCTCCCGTAGTGATGCTTAAGGCTGTCCGGATTTTACTAGCAATTGCTGCTCATTTCGACTATGAAATTTGGCAGATGGATGTCAAGACCACATTCCTCAATGGTCACATTGATGAAGAGTTGTATATGATGCCATCAGAAGGTTTTTTGTTGATCCTAAGGATGCTGGAAAGGTGTGCAAGCTTCAGCGGTCCATTTATGGATTGAAGCAAGCTTCGGGGAGTTGGAACCAATGTTTTGATCAAGTGATCAAGAGTTTTGGATTTGTCCAAAATCAATAAGAGTTCTGTGTTTACAACAAAGCGAGTGGGAGATCATTTGTTTTCTTAGTAGTATATGTGTATGACATACTGCTCATGGGAAACTATGTGGATCTTATGAGAAGCGTGAAAGCATATTTGAGTAGTCAATTTTCCATGAATGATCTAGGTGAAGCTGCATACATATTAGGAATCAAGATCTATAGAGATAGATCAAGACACCTAATTGTGTTAAGTCAGAGTACTTACATTGAAAAGATTTTGAAAAGGTTCAAACTGGACAATGCTAAAAAAGGCTCTATGCCAATGATGAAGAATTGCAAAATGAGTATGACTCAATGTCCGGTAACGGATGATGATAGAGAAAAGATGTCTTACATCCCCTATGCCTTAGCCATAGGATCTATCATGTATCCACTGTTAAGTACTCGGCCTGATGTGGCATTGGCTCTTAGTTTGATGAGCCGATACCAAAGTAATCTAGTACCGGATCACTAGACAGTTGTGAAGAATATCCTAAAGTATCTCAAAAGAACAAAGGATATGTTCCTAATCTATGGATGAAGTGATGAAGCTCTAAATGTAACGAGTTACGTGGATGTGAGATGGAACTCAGATCATGATGACTCGAAGTCTCAAACAGGATTTGTGTTCCTGGTGAATGGTGGGGCATTAAGCTGGAAGAGTAAGAAGCAGACGGTGGTGGCACAATCTTCAATGGAGTCAGAATACATTGCTACGGCTGATGCGGTGAATGAAGTTGTTTGGCTAAGGAATTTCATCATCAAACTAGGAGTCGTTCCAAGTGCACAAGACCCCGTGACGATCTATTGTGACAACATGGGAGCTATTGCAAACGCAAAGGAACCGAGGACTCATTCCACAACCAAACACATCAAGCTTAGGTTTCACATCATCCGGTAGAATGTTGACAAAGGTGAAATCAAGATTTGCAAAGTAGATACGATACTAAATATGGCAGATCCTTTGACTAAAGCTTTCCTACAAGTCAAGCACGAACAACACCGAGATTCCATTGGTGTTAGGTTCCTGCCAATTGTAAACTAGTTTTATTTGTAATCTAGTGCAAGTGGGAGACTGAAGGGGTTATGCCCTAGAGCCAAATAATAAAGTGTATTATTTGATATATCTCCTATATGTTCATAATACGTTTCATACCATGCTATAACTATGTTAATACGAAACGTTAATACATGTGTGGTATGTAAACAAACTATGTCTCTATTTATCTCTAGCGAACTAGTTCATTGGTCATGAGGATGATCTGGATTTCAAGATCATGGACAATTTATGCCAATTGACAATGAGGTCATGTCATTAGTTGAATGACATGATAGACAAACATCCGACAGTTATATCTTAATGAGATCTAGTTACAAACTTCACCATTGATGATAAACACAAAGAACCTCGCAACCTAATCATTTGACTGTGAGGTAATGCAAATCACCGTTCTAGAGGAAGCTTAGATGGTTATCAAGTATCATCTCGTAAAAGGGTGATCAAAAAGGTGCCACTCAGGTTTTCCAAAGGGACGCGTAGAGGAGTACATATCAAGACCAGGATTTGTCTAATACATGTAATGGATAGATACATGTGGCCATCTTGGTGACATTGCATTAATGAAGCTTGCAAGCATGTTACTTGGTCACAGAATGCAACAACATGGGAACGAGTAAACAAGTTCATCGGTAATGAGACCGAACTAAGGTATGGGGATACCGAAGATCAAGTCTCGGATGAATTAGGTATCAAATGACAAAGGGAACGGGAAACGACTATCTCACGGTTCGAGCGATTATATTCGTGAAACGCACAGGGTTCACATGGCCATCTAGGTCCCTCTATTGATCATTGATGTGAGAGTATTCTCGATCATGTCCGGAGTGTTTCCGAACCAAAGGATGTCACGCTTATGGGTGGGGACGCTTAGGGTAGATGAGGTATCGTAGGAGAAATAGAGAGACAAACTGAAATAGTTTCGGGTAACATCCGATGTAGATCGAAAGGGGTCCGGAAGGTGTTCCAGAGTGAAGGAATAAGATAATATGTGTATTTGAATGTTAATTGGAGAATTAATATTGAATATATATTTTATTTTATATTAAAGGCAGCCCAATGCTAATGGGCCTCACCCGAAGGGGAGGCCCAAGAGGCAAGGCGCCTAGGGAAAGGGGGTCGACCGGTCTGGGCTCAGTGGGGCCCACCTAGGGCTGGCGGCTGCCCCTAGGTGGCCGGCAGGTGTGGGGATTAGTCCCACACCGCCTGGCCCCTGGGTGGTGCACCCCCCCTCCCACTATATATAGGAGTCTCCCCTCCCCCTTTGGAATCATCCCATTCCCTCCCATTCTCTCTCTCTCATCCATTGAGGACTTATCCGGAATATTGGAGAGGACCTCGTGGATTGTGAGTTCTCCACCTTCACACCACCATCGTGTGATTAGCAATCCAGCATCTACTTCTTCCGCTGCTTGGCTGGATCAGAATCCAGGAGACGTCACCTATACCGGACATGTGACGAACTTCGGAAGCACCACACTTGAGGTGCTGCTCGTCTTCATCAATATACGCCTTCCTGCGTAAGGCGTGCCTCGGTCTTCAAAGGTATGAACATCGTCTCTCTCTTCCGTTACTTATGTCTACATATTATAGATCCTGGTATTAGTGTTCGCCTAGTTAGAATTTTTTTGTTTTCTGCTACGAAACCCTTACGGCCCAAACTTGGGGCTATGGTCACAAGATATAGAGAGAGGGAGGGAGAAATTCAACTAAAAGACTTCTCTAATTGTTGTGTTTAATCCCACCAATGGGCACCCCTTTATATAGGCGGAGGGGATGTGCCCTCCCCATTAGGTTAGCCATGTGGAACCAAAAGAAATCAGGAAAAACAATAGAAAAGGGGTTAGTCGGTTGGGCCAAAATGACTCAGCCTAGCAGTCAGCAAGCAGCTAACTCGGGTGGGCCAGAGCCCCGCCCGAGGCTCAGCGCCGCTGCTACCGCACTCGCGTGGTCCAGCCCCGGCGCACGCCCACACGGCCCAGCTCGGAAGCTGGTGACTAGCAGTGGCGACAACCCGGGTGGGCTAGTGCCTCCAGTAGCCCAACAGCGCGGCGGCCTGCACCCGCGACCCGCATGGCCCGGGTGGGCTGCGAGGTGGCGGCCCGCCAATGACCCCACACGGTGTGTGGTTATCCGCCGCCCGTGCGGCTAGCTGTCCGTCGGCACGTGCCCTAAGTGGGCCGCCTGGCCCATAGTGGCAGCAATTGCCCTTTTTCTTTTTCCTTTTTCCAGCAGCATTTCTTCTAGACCATTACCCTCCGGGATTTGGCCTAATATGAAAGTTTCTTTTATAAATCTTAATTTAAATATTATTTAGAATATATTAATTCATAATTAACATATAATAAATGTATATTTAAATTCCCATTTATCCAAAAACACTTTTCCAGTCTTTTCCTTTATTCCTTTCTCCAAACAACTTTAGATCTCTATGCCGAATAATTTCGGCTTTCTATTTCTCTACTATGATTCCGTCTTACGAATGATCGCTCTCATCATACCCTTAAATGTATCCCCTCACGGCTTGGTAATGCTCTATACATGATCTATATCAATGATTAACAGAGGGAACAGGGATGTCCATGTGACCCCTATGCATTCCTGATGACAATGTCGTTTGAATCGATAAATGTAGCATCCAATTTCCTTTTATTTCTTGATATGACTTGTCCGAGATCCGATCATTCGTATCACATACCTTGTTCAATCTCGTTACCACCAAATTCTGTTTTACTTGTTATCATGATATTACATCCTTGTGACCGAGTCACATGTTGCAACATTTATGGATGTAATATCACCAAGCCGGCCGTATGTATTTTGCCCGTCATGTGGGTGAACAAATCTCGGTCTTATGGTCACATGTCATCTACTGTTCCTTTGGAATAGCCAACATACACCATTATTGCCATTGTATTACCAGATGACGTCTAATGCAGTCAAAGCAGCCTCGGGAAATAGTGAGTAATATGAACTCACGGTTTAAGGAAAAGGAGTCTAGATTTTAGTTGTTGCAACAATGAACTATATGACTTCATCGTGTTGCAATCCTTTGAGGAATGTCCATCACATCATTCTCCAATGATATGACCTTGTTGTCAATTGGCATAAATGCCCATGATCTTGAAACCCAGATCATCCTCATGACCAACGAACTAGTATGAATAGAGGCTACTAGGGACTTGGTTGTTTCATACCACACCTGTACCAATGTTTCTACTTGGTACAGTTATAACACAATATGAAACTATTATAAACTATTTGAGATATGACAATAAAAACCTATTTATTATTTGCCTCTAGGGCATATCTCCTTCAGTCTCCCACTTGCACTAGAGTACAAATAATCTAGCTCGCATTTTACTCATCATAAACCATATAACATATGGGTTTATAGATCATGCATGCTCATGGGAAACGTCATGTCCATGTTCTGTTTTACCAGATCATTATGTCTTTTGCAAATTGTTAATGTATTCCTAATTTTGACATTCACACCATTATCGTATAATGGGTCGAAGCATTTGTTTGGCAACAAAGTGAGACTTTGTTTCTAGTGTTTATAATGATGGTCGTTTTCACTATTGTCATCTAAACTTCGAGACACACTTTGCTATCCTTTGTGTATATACTGCAGTTATGGCAGCAGAACAAGGCCAGTTTCTAGGAGCCTACAATGACTTTAGATAAACCTCGAGGGCTTTCTCATGGGCACTGTGCCCTGCGACACATCATTCTATGTTAAAAGCAAACTAGCCCCACCATAACATTATACATCACATCAGATGGAGCCTTTATACTTCTATATCTATGTGGATCCTAGTGCATGAAATGCAACTATGCCACTTACTTTGCTTCTTGCCATTTAAGTACAGACTTAATTCTGGTTCAGTGATCAACTCAGGAATCACTTCAAGACATGTTCTTATAGTTAAGAGCTAGTCCTTCCAACCAGAACCTCGGGTCACATTATGTCGAGTATACAACATGGTTGTATGGAAGAACCTATGACTGAGGCATAGGAGATGCAACACATCTCTTTCTTTCTTCCAACCATAGTTGCAATACTAACTCAATGCTTCGTATAGTAAAAACTTCTTTATTACCTTATTCCATTCTGAGCTTCTTCAGAATCTTGCTTAGGACATTCTGAACATCTTTCAGAATCAAGTCTAGGAAGCATTCGACATTTGATTTTTATTAAACTTACCAATCTATCTCAATAGATCTCATTGTTTAATAACTTCAACTTCGTCCTTATTTATCTACTCAAATGTTATTAACACCAATCACATCATTCACAGATGTCGTCCACATATCACAGAATGATTTCATGCTCCCACTCAAATATTGCATCCATATTTGAGATCTAGGGATTTCACTGAGCTCCCACTCAAAATATGTCAGCTACATATTATGATTTAGCCAAGCTGATTTGCTCCCACTCAAATCCAGGTCCTCTCCACAATCTTGGACATTCCAAAATTCCTTGATCACCATCAAATCGAGAATTCCACTAACGAGATTTCAATGACCATTCATTTCTCATACTTAGGTCCATCACGCTTCTTTGTATTTCATAGATTTGTCTTGTTCAAAACATGACAAGTGAATCAATGATATAATTCCGCAGACTTGTAGAATATATCATTGAATCCTACTTACTTTAGTAAAAGTATTCGATGAAACTTTATGATCATTATCATTGGTTTCTCCTCTATATGTAGAGTTTGGATTCACGGAACAAATTCCACTGCGCCACTCAACAATCAGGAGGTAAGGTCTAATACCTTGTTTTGATGTTTTACTTTCTTCCACCTATATCTTCATCAAGACACTTCAACTTTGGACAACAACAGGTTTGCCCCTTTGTGGAAGATCCATTCATAGCTTCCTAAGAATGTTCTATAAAGACTTGTTTATTCGCCACGATTTCGACTTATCGAAATCTCCAGAAACTCAAATGTGCCATAACACTTATGGTGTTGTTTCCATGAATCTTTTATATGTTCCTTTATATTTTAAATGAGTGTTTGCTTATTTCGATCTCTAACTCTAAACGATAACTATAACCCCGATAAGAGATAATATTATACCATATGTATCTAATACATATTGATTATGATGTTTACACATTTCAATGTAGTTTGAATTCGCCCAATTATCATCATTTGTGAAACATCTTTCACAAGTCCCTTTTATGCTAAACTTAACTTAAATACTTTAGTCATGTCGATCAAATCAAAGAGACTTGTTAATTCAATATCCTCCTTTGAACTCATTTGAACAATTCAAATCGTTTCAAACTCGTGTTTCATTAAGTAAATATGCTTATTCACTTAAGTCCACAATTAACAAATGATTTCCACTATTTTTTTGAAAATACAATACATCACTATGTATAAAGTTCAACGTTTCTTCGCATATCACAGTTTTACCAGAATGCAGAGTTTTTGTCATTCTACCCAATGAGGCATGGTTTTGCAAAGTCTCCAGATTAAGCATCTAGGATCCCGATCTTCATTTAGAATGAAAAACATGTAATAACCAAAATGACTTAAACTATAGTGTCATGTCATAATTAAACTTTGGATATCTTTTAGCATTCCAATCCTTTATAAATGCTTAAACTATTATCATTAACATAGTGATGAGAATCATTCATTTATAATCGTAATGTGACCATACCGGTATTGTTCATAAGAATAGTACAACTGTCTTGTAACTCGTTCAGATGAATAATCGTCTCGCCAAAAGAAAGACACACAGACAGGGATTATAAATTTATATTCAAGTCCACTAATACAAATGATAATATTTGAGGAAATGGGTGATGTCAGCCATTAACCCTTTTGCTTGCCGCCATCAAGCCTCATTGCCTCAACTCTAGCAATTATCAAGCAGACCATCCTGTTTTCACAAAACGGGACAAGTATCAAATACTTTGCAAACTGCAACGAGTTTTGCAAGAACCACATTTATAATTTGTCTATCTTACATATACCTTTTCATCCATGACCTCCATTGCAATCAAGCCCTTCTAGGAGTTCTCAACTCTAATTCAAGATCGCTAAGTGTTTCTCCAAATATTCTCTTTTCATCCATGATGGAGGAAAACCCATCCAATGGCTCATACGCTATGTGCCTTATTATACATAATACAAAATGTAGCCCCACTCTCCATCGAATGGAGAATGGCTTATTGGATGAGCATGGAGAAAACACAAACATTGCGGAGTCATTAGATTATCTCCTAATGGTTATTGTATCAAAAAGAGAAGATCACCTTTTAAGAGAATATCCCTCATACATGGGTATTAATCTATGAAGTTGGACACTTTTGCTAAGTTCTACATCAAGCAATATATTTCCCATGGTTGCAAAGGACCTCAATGGGATAGGCCATGATCTACTAAGATATTTGCAAATAGACATCTAGACTAAGTTCATAATATGAGTTCAATTTATAATTGATCTCCACTGAAATTGCCATCCCCTGGACGATTTTAGTGATCACATGATCCCAATCCTCTACACCTCCCCCAATCATCACAGCCATCAGTGCAGCATCAAAGGTAGACATTCCCTAATGTCAATCACACCATCCATGTGACTCATGCTCGATCTTTTGGTCTCTTGTGTTCTAAGGCCATGTCTACACATGCTAGGCTCGCCAAATCTAACTTGTGTGTATTCGATGTGCACCATGTCTTACACCCACTGTATGTGAATATAGATATGTCTAACACCCGATCATCATGGCGCTGCCTCATAATGAAGAACTTTCTTGGTGGTGCACACACAAGGGGAATACGATCATTGGAATTAAATAGAGATTATCTTATTTGATACCTTTGAGTATCTAATACTAGCACACAGTAAGATGTAAAATAGGTATCAACATCATATGTATATTGTGATATGATATGGTCCTTCTTCTTGCGCCTTGATCTCCATCGAGCGCTCCGGCATGATCTCCATCTTGCCCTTGGTTTGACACAAAGTCCACGACACCACCACTAGGTCGTCCATCAGAACAATGACTATTACTATACTACTTAGTAACAGAAAAGTAAACTACTTTACCTTCATAACGACCAATACCATATAAAATCACATGCCCTCCTGCAAAATAAAGTTAGATGCCTCTACTTTTTATCTATTGCATGTTTTACGTGGTTGTTAGGGCTTTCATAATAGAACCATTTCTAAACTATGAACTTTCCAACCACAACATGGATCCAACTGTTGTCTCTACTACACCCCTTTCAGGGCCCTCCGTTGTAAATGCTATATCAACTATTGAATGAGAGACAGACACCCTCTAACCACTTATACGGTACAAGCCGTATGTTGAGCATGGAACCAATCTCGCATACGAATACGCGTAAGGTCAGCCCGGGCCGCTTCATCAAACAATACCGCGATATAAACAAGTACACGTTAGAGGGTAACAACTAAGAGATCAATGCTCGCACAATACTTGTGCGTACTGACCGTACAACACTCCTATGCATAGATCGGCTTTGATACCACTGAAGGGGATCCATAGCAGAAAAAAAAAATTCCTATGTTGGAACCGCCCTAAACTGCCTAGGATCTATCTATGTAGTAATACGGTAACGGCCGAGCGTATAGCATATATACCCTTGTAGACCATACGCGGTTAACGTTCCGATGGGAACATGGTTGATGTACTCATACTTGTAGCCAACCTCAAGGTCGCGAAGCTCCTCGCAGGTCACCCCTTGCTCTTTCTTCATTGTGCAGCAGCTCTGGCTCATGACATTTAAGTGCCCCAAGTGTTGCGTCTCGTGTATTTGTATACATCCGGTGTACGATGAGACCTCCGGCTCCCCGATCCCACCGGGAGTGCAGAAGTTGATATCCAGCTAGGATCCCTGTAGAACAATGGTGTGCTGCAAGTGTGCCTCGTTCGCACAGCCCAAACTTGGGGCCTTGATCACAAGGTATAGAGAGAGAGGGAAGGAGAAAGTCAACCAAAGGACTTCTCCAAATATTGGTGTGTCTAATCCCACCCATGGGCACCCCTTTATATAGGCTAATGGGGGTGAACCTTTCTCAAAGGCTAAGCCATGTGGGACTAAAACTAAGGGAAAAAGGGCAAAAAGAAAAGGGCCAGCCGGCGGGGCCAATAGGTGGCCGAGTGGGCCACCTCGCCAGACCCAGCTAGTAGCCGATAGAGGCCAGTTGCTGTGGCTGCCCGCAGCCAGCACGAGTGGGCCGGCGCACCCACTCCATGGCCCAGCAGCGTGATCGTGCAGAGGCCAAGCGAGCTAGCCCGAGTGGGCCGGCGGCAGCCCAGCGCACGCCTGCACGACGGCGAGCGGTAGCGACCGCCCAACCCGGGTCGGCTGGCTTGTCCTGGCATGGCCCAGCGGCGCAGCCCGCCAGCCAGCTGCCCGCGAACTCCTCGTGGGCTGGGTTGAGCTAGCCTAGCAGCGGCGGCTTCCAGCTGTTGTCTGCCCCGTGCGGTGGGCATTATCCACTGCCCACGTGTGCCTTCAGCTGTTTTCCTTTTCCTTTTTGTGTATATTTTCTCTTAGGCTATTTCCCTCCGGGGATTTGGCCTAATATAAAAGTTGCTTTTATAAATCTTAATTTAAATATTATTTAGTATATATTAATTCACAATTAACATATAATAAATGTATATTTAAATTCCCATTTATCCGAAAACACTTTTCCGGTCTTTTCCATTATTCTTTCTCCGAACAACTTCGGATCTCTCCGCAGAACAATTCCGGCTTTCTTTCTCTATTCTAATTCCATCTTATGGATGATCGCTCTCATCGTACCCTTAAATGTATCCCCTCACGGCTCAGGAATGCTCTAGACATGATATATATCAATGATCAACAGAGGGACCAGGGATGTCCATGTGACCCCTATGCATTCCTGATGACAATGTCGTTTGAACTGGTAAATGTAGCATCCAATTTCCTTTTGTTTCTTGATACGACTTGTCTGAGATCTGATCATTGGTATCACATACCTTGTTCAATCTCGTTACCAACAAGTTCTGTTTTACTTGTTACCGTGATATTACATCCACGTGACTGAATCACATGTTGCAACATTTATGGATGTAATCTCACCAAGCCGTCCGTACGTATCTTTACCTGTCATGTGGGTGAACAAATCCCAGTCTTGTGGTCACATGTCATCTACTGTTCCTTTGGAATACCCAACATACACCATTATTGCCACCGTATTACCAGATGACGTCTAAAGCAGTCAAAGCAGGCTCGGGAAATAGTGAGTAATATGAACTCACGGTCTAAGGAAAAGGAGTCTAGATTTTAGCTGTTGCAACAATGAACTATATGACTTGATTGTCTCGCAATCCTTCGAGGAATGTCCATCACATTATTCTCCAATGATATGACCTCATTGTTGATGGCCCAAAATATATCAGGCTCGTTGGGGAACCCCAAGAGAAAGGTATGATGAGCACAGCAGCAAGTTTTTCCTCAGTACGAAACCAAGGTTATCAATCCAGTAGGAGCAAGGAAACTCCCCAAAGGTGTTGCTAGCTGAGCCTTGGCGGGGCGCACTACTGGTGCTAGTAGCAACGTGGAGACCAGCACAACACAACCACATAATTTTGCCCCCAACTTGCGATGAGGTTGTCAATCTCACCGGTTTTGCTAAAAACAAAGGATTAAATGTATCGAATGGAAGAAAGTAATAGTTTGCAGAAAGTAAACACAAAGCAGTAAACAGTTTGATTGTAGATTGAATGTAAAAGAAAGGACCGGGGTCCATAGTTCACTAGAGGTGGCTCTCCTTAAGATAAATAACATGCTGGGTGAACAAATTACAGCGGGGCAATTGACAAACATCGAGAAGGCAATACATGCATATACTAATCATCTTGACTCCTTTGAGACTTGATTGGGCATTACAACATTATACATAGACCGCCATCCAACTACATCTATGACTAATAATCCACCTTCAGGTTAACATCCGAACCCCCTCCAGTATTAAGTTGCAAGCAACGGATAATTGCATTACGAATTGCGTGTAAAGTAAACAATACGATTGTTCTGTGAACAAAGGATTGTTGTTTTCTCCCTAGTAGCAACAGCACATCTAGTACCTTAGAGATTTCTGTCACTTCTCCAGATTACCAGAGGCATGAACCCACTATCGAGCATAAATACTAACTCTTGGACTTGCTAGCATCTACTTGGCCAAGATAGCTACTAACAACGAAAAGCATGCAAGATCACAAATAACAAAGACATGATAGAATCAATAATCAATCTGAAATAGCATCTCAATATCCATTGGATCCCCGCAAACACAACATGTAGGAATTACAAATAGATGATCTTGATCATGAACGGAGCTCACAAGATCTAGACATGAAAGCACAAAGGAGGAGAACCAGCCATCTAGCTACTACATGGACCCGTAGTCTAGAGATGAACTACTCACGCATCACACCGGAGGCTTGCATGATGATGAAGAAGGCCTCCAGGGTGAATTCCCCTCTCCGGCAGGGTGCCGGGAATTGCTTCAGATCCCTCCCGATCTAGGGATGGAGATGACGGCGGCTACAGACTCTTTTGTGGAATTTTGATCGGGTACTTAGGGTTTTCGTATCAGAGGCAATATATAGGCGGAAGGAGAGGCCGAGGGGGTGCCTGGGCTAGCCACACCACCCCCTGGCCAAGCTGGCTGCCGCTGACCAGGTGGTGTGGCCGCCCTTTGGCCCTTCTCCGTCTCGTATTCTAGCTCCAAGTGTCCCCTGGTAAAATAATAACTTTGGCTTTTGTCCCATCTAATTCCAAGAATATTCATTTTCTGACTTCCTAGAACCAAAAACAGCAGAAAACAGGCAGCTGGCACTATGGCTCTTATTAATAGGTTAGTCCAAGAAATCATATGAAAAGTACTCCAAAGTGTGGACAAAACACAAGAAAGTAGATAAAACCAAGCATGGAACATCAAAAATTATAGATACATTTGCAATGTATCAACATCCCCAAGCTTAACTCCTGCTCGTCCTCGAGTAGGTAAGTGATAAAAAGAAAGAATAATTTTTGAGGTGACATGCACCATCATAAACTTGATCAAAGTATCTGTAAAACATTCGAAGTTGGGATCATAGTACTTCAATCATAACATGAAAGACAAAGTTCTAGCAATAAGACAAAGAAACTATGTTGCAACATGAAAAGGCACAAACAAAAGATTCACGAATAACAATGCTTTGCAAGACGTTTGTTTGTTTCACATAAAGAAAACATAGCATAGTAGCATTCAGCTTGTCCCTCATAGAGTAGCAAAACATAAATGCATAGGACACCTTCAAAGTTTATAAGAGTGACTAGATACAAATAGTTTAAAACAAGCAATATCAAATTATGCATCAATCAACAAGTCTTGGGACAATGCACATAGAACTAAGAATGGCCACTATCCTCTCAAAGTAGGTGCATAAAGATAGAAGGTGGGGACTCAACATAAAAGTAAAAGAAAGGCCTTCATAGAAGGAAGTAGGGATTCAACTCTCATAAAGAGCTTCCAAAAATTATGGTACTTATTAGCTTTCAGCTCTCATTGCCCATATCATAAGAATCTTGAAGGTGATTAAGGTTAAAGTGACACAACTAAGAGGATATGCTTGACAAGTTATAAACCGAAATCTCATGCCCCTTACTTATGAAGACCAAACAGCATGCTACTCAACTTTAGTCATGAGTAAGCTCTTGTCATTGTAAGTACATATGTATCATAAAGAACCGCCAACGGGGTACCCCTTGCACATGATACAGGAGCTATCCCATAATCAAAATGACAAGGCAAGCAGACAATGAGCATCTCAGTGATCTTTTTATTTGTTATTTGCATAGGTTTTTATTGAGGATGCTTCATAGAGTGCTCATTATGGTGATGCTGCAAGTTTCCACCATGATTAGGCATGGCTTAGGCTAGCGGCGCAGGCGTTTCTCTAACACACATACAAACTACATGATCTTACAAGTTCCACTTTTATTTCACACCACCGGGATCCATAAGCAAAAGAACATGATATCAATAGGGTACAACGTACAGGTGCAATGTTGAAAGCGTTCCCCATGATACATGGTTCTGCTAATTTCAACTTATAAAGCGCAAGCATATACGCAACAAAGAAGGACCCAATGGTTCAAGTTTATTAAATGCAAAAAAGTAAAGTGTGCCATCAAGTTCGTGAGAGCTTTAATCACTAGTTTTCTCATAACAAGTTTAATTTGGAAGGTAAACAAAAACAAGAATATACTTGGAATAGCATATGCTAGTAGGTAGGTATGGTGGACTCTTTGGAATAACTTGGTTTAAGGAGTTGAATGCATGAGTGGAACTCACACTTGGTTACGGAGGCTAGCAAAAGACTGGGAGTGACAAACTAGGAGAGCAATAATGGCCATAATCATGCAGAGTGACAAAACATCATTGAGCAAAGCATAAAGTGATACTACAAGTTGAAAACTAAAGGATCATAAAGTCTATGGTGACTTGGATAGTCATAACATGGTGTGAGCATGTGCCAAGTCAACCCAAATAAAGCATCAAAGGAGAATACCACAATACTATGCTTTAATATGCTAAAACAACGCATGATTCAGCCAAGGCACATTAAGCAATATCAATTGTTTATAACAAGTCATGCTACAGCAAAGAATACTAAGCATAAAGCCAAAACAATATCAAGCATGGCATGACAAAGCATAGGCCACAGTCAAAAACAAGCTCTCTTTACCACTTAAGCATGAATTTTCCTACTCTTTTCCAAACCAAACCAAACTATTTGAAAACCAATGTATGAAAGAGGCAGTCCAACCAATTTATTCAGCAAACTAAGCAAACCAATCAAACTAAAAACCAAAATGAAAAAAAAGATGCTCCAGGAACAACACAACTGTGCATGAAACAATAAAAATGAAGCGTTTGGAAGAAACCTGAGATTTTTAATGATGAAGAAGGGGATGCCTTGGGCATCCCCAAGCTTTGACGCTTGTACTTCTTGGATATTTCTTGGGGTGACACGCGTGGCATCCCCAATCTTGAGCTTTAGTCCATCCTTCATCTCATTACTCATTTCTTCCATACACCTAAAATTTTTCCTTCATACAAAACTTCACACAATCTTTATTAGCAACATTAGTGTACTCAAGATAAGAGGTCTTTAGGTTCAGTTCTAACATCAATAAACTTCCATTAGAACACTAGATACTGTATCACTTCCCTCAAAAAGCTCAATTCCCCAAAAGAACTCAAAAAGGAACTAACAAGAAGCAAATGCAGAAAATGGCAGATATCTGTCAAAACAGACCAGCAGGTAAAGACGAATTGTTTCGAAGACCTTCTGTTGCTCAAATAAAAAAGTGTTGAACTAACAAAAGTTAGATTATAACCTGGGGCAGAAGCACAAAAATTCACGCCTCAAAAGGACATACAGAGATTTTACATGAATTTTTACGGTGAAGCACATAAATCTGTTTCGCGACAGCAACTTTCCCAATCATTACTTCTCTCTCATTAGAGGTTACTCTTGGCACAAAAAGCAAATAAAAAGGAGAAGGAGCGGTTATTACTAAGGTAATAACTTCTAAGACTCATCTAAAACTTTTGGGTTATCTCCCAATAAGTAATTTTCTTTAACGTCTTTAAGTTAGGCCTAAGAAGCAAGAAAGAATCAAGTGTTCTCGAATGAAGAAGCATTAAAACCAAATTTCTTGCCCTTACCTCTATTAATTTTATTCTTATCCTTGGGGAAAATATGATTGTTTGGTGGAGAATCAAGGTGCATGGTCCCCTTTCCCACATCTATTATTGCTCCAAAGAGTTCTAATAGGGACCTTCCAAGTGTAATTTGTCCTTTTCCTGCACATTCAATAACAAGATAATCAGTAGAAATCATTTTCCCAAGGATCTTTGTAAACACTCCTTCAGCTATTCCAATAGGTAATATTGTGGCATTATTAGAAAGAGATATTTATTTTCCTCCTTCAAAAAGCCCCCAAAGATTCAAAGATTCATAAATATCTTTGGGCATAAGACAAAATTCAGACATGATATCACAGCGATCTTGAAAAGTTTCATTATTTATATCAATCTTTACTGTGGGGAGCCACTTTGATGGTTCAGAATTTATTGGAACATAATTATGATGTTCTCTAAGCGTTTTGTAACAATCATTTAAACTAGTACTGTGGGTCTCAAGATTGTTCAATCTAGCAAATATGTTCATAAAGGAAGAATCAGATTTGCTAGGCAAGTTGTAAGTAAAGATCAATTTCTTTATAGCATTAACAACATCATCCTCATTGCATTGGAGGAAATCTCCTCCCACAACAGCATCTAAATCATATCTATAGCAAAGAGAAATTCCAAGGTAAAAATTATTAAGGAACAAGCTTGGAGTCATTTTAGGCTCAGTTTTTTCATGTAGATCAGAGATTCTAGACCAAGCTTCCTTGAAACTCTCTTCAATTCCTTGTTTAAAAGTGAAAATCATTTCCTCAGGTGACATAGTGATTGGAGCAATGCTAGACATAATCGCAACTTAAGATAGGGACTAATTTTTTTGTGTTTTCAATAAAGAAAGCAAACTTGTAAAACTATTTTTTGTGTGCTTTTGATAAAGAAACAAGCAAACAAAACAAAAGTAAACTAAGCAAAACAAAAATAACAAAGTAAAGAGATTGGTTATGAGGGACTCCCCTTGTGAAGATGTCCTTGACTCCCCGGCAACGTCGCCAGAAAAAGAGCTTGATGGCCCAAAATATATCGAGCTCGTTGGGGAACCCCAAGAGGAAGGTACGATGAGCACAGCAGCAAGTTTTCCCTCAGTATGAAACCAAGGTTATCAATCCAGTAGGAGCAAGGAAACACCCCCAAGGTGTTGCTAGCTGAGCCTTGGCAGGGCGTACCACCGGTTCTAGTAGCAACATGGATACCTGCACAACACAACCACAGAACTTTGCCCCAACTTGCGATGAGGTTGTCAATCTCACTGGTTTTGCTGAAAACAAAGGATTAAACGTATCGAATGGAAGAAAGTAATAGTTTACAGAAAGTAAACACAAAGCAGTAAACAGTTTGATTGTAGATTGAATGTAAAAGAAAGGACCGGGGTCCATAGTTCACTAGAGGTGGCTCTCCTTAAGATAAATAACATGATGGGTGAACAAATTACAGCGGGGCAATTGACAAACATCGAGAAAGCAATACATGCATATACTAATCATCTTTACTCCTTTGAGACTTGATTGGGCATTACAACATTATACATAGACCGCCATCCAACTACATCTATGACTAATAATCCACCTTCAGGTTATCATCCGAACCCCCTCTAGTATTAAGTTGCAAGCAACGGATAATTGCATTACGAATTGCGTGTAAAGTAAACAATACGATTGTTCTATGAACAAAGGATTGTTGTTTTCTCCCTAGTAGCAACAGCACATCTAGTACCTTAGAGATTTCTATCACTTCCCAGTTACCGGGCGGGGAACCCACTATCGAGCATAAATACTAACTCTTGGAGTTGCTAGCATCTACTTGGCCAAGATAGCTACTAACAACGGAAAGCATGCAAGATCACAAATAACAAAGACATGGTAGAATCAATAATCAATCTGAAATAGCATCTCAATATCCATCGGATCCCCGCAAACACAACATGTAGGAATTACAAATAGATGATCTTGATCATGAACAGAGCTCACAAGATCTAGACATGAAAGCACAAACGAGGAGAACCAGCCATCTAGCTACTACATGGACCCATAGTCTAGAGATGAACTACTCACGCATCACACCGGAGGCTTGCATGATGATGAAGAAGGCATCCAGGGTGAATTCCCCTCTCCGGTAGGGTGCCGGGAAGAGCTTCAGATCCCTCCCAATCTAGGGATGGAGATGACGGTGGCTACATACTCTTTCGTGGAATTTTGATCGGGTACTTAGGGTTTGCGTATCAGAGGCAATATATAGGCGGAAGGAGATGCCGAGGGGGTGCCTGGGCTGGCCACACCACCTCCTGGCGCGGGCCAAGCCTAGCCACGCGGCCAGGTGGTGTGGCTGCCCTCTGGCCCTTCTCCGTCTTGTATTCTGGCTCCAAGTGTCCCCTGGTAAAATAATAACTTTGGCTTTTGTTCCGTCCAATTTCGAGAATATTCATTTTCTGACTTCCTGGAACCAAAAACAACAGAAAACAGGCAGCTGGCATTGTGGCTCTTGTTAATAGGTTAGTCCAAGAAATCATATGAAAAGTACTCCAAAGGGTGGACAAAACACAAGAAAGTAGATAAAACCAAGCATGGAACATCAAAAATTATAGATACATTTGCAATGTATCAGTTGTCAATTGGCATAAGTGCCCATGATCTTGAAACCCAGATCATCCTCATGACCAACGAACTAGTATGAATAGAGGCTACTAGGGACTTGGTTGTTTCATACCACACCTGTACCAATGTTTCTACTTGGTACAGTTATAGCACAATATGAAATTATTATAAACTAATTGAGATATGACAATAAAAACCAATTTATTATTTGCCTCTAGGGCATATCTCCTTTAGGGGATCCATGTGGTTTATTAGAATAACACAAATGCAATGAACTCTAGTGGATCCATGTGGTTCATCAGAATAACACACATCCAATGAACTCTAGTGGATCCATGTGGTTTATTAGAAGAACACACATCCAATGACATATAGTTGATCCATGTGGTTTAGGAAAAGAGCACACATCCAGTGAACTGTAGTGGATCCATGTGGTTAATGATAATAACACACATCCAATGAACTCTAGTGGATCCATGTGGTTTATGAGAAGAACACACATCCAATGACATCTAGTGGATCCATTGAAGGGAATATGCTCGAGAGGCAATAATAAAGTGGTTATTATATTGTTCCATGTATGATAAATATTTATTTTGCATGCTATAATTGCATTAACTAGAAACATTAATACATGTGTGTTTAATAAACAAAATACAAAGTTCCTAGTAATGCCTCTCATATAAACTAGCTCGTTGATTAACAAGATGATCAAGGTTTCCTGATCATGGACATTGGATGTTGTTAATAACGAGGTCACAACATTGGTGGAATGATGTGATGAACATTCATTCGAAGTATAGCATTACAATCAAAGTCATTATGTTTATATTGCTATAACATCATACGAAGTAATCCTAGTCCTTAGACCATGAGATCATGTTAATCACTAACACCGGAAGAGTGTCTTGATAACATCAAACGTCACACCGTAAAAGGGTGACTATAAAGGTGGGTTCAGTGCTACGGAGGTGTTATGTAGAGGCTCATGGATCAGGAGTGGTATTTGTCCATCCCGATGACAGATAGATATACTTAGGGCCCTCTCGGTGATATCACATTGAAATAGCTTGCAAGCAAGTGATGAGATCACTAGAATGTTATATCACGGGAACGAGAAAAGAGTGCATGTCGGTAACAAGATCAAACTAGGTATTGAGATACCAATGATCAAATCTTGGACATGTAATATATCGCGAGACAAAGGGATTTAGTTATGATGTTAAAGGTTCACACAATCACAAGAGTCATTATTGAATATGTGGGAGTCAGTATGGATCTTTAGGTCCCGCTGCTAATTATTGATCAGAGAGGGGTCTCGATCATGTCTACATTATTCGCGAATCGTAGGGTGACACACTTAAGGGATACCGACACCATTTGGAGCAAATATGTTTCAGATAAAGATTTAAGAAAGCACTGGAATCATTTCGATGGAAACCGGAATTGTTTTGGGTGAAATTGCAGAAACTGCTTCTGCATGTGATATTGAAATGTTGCAGGGCTTTTTATGTGAATGTTTGTTAATTAAAATAATTCACAAAATTCTGAATAAAATAAATAAAATAGTTTTATTTAATGATCAAATTTAATGCATGTGAGTGGAAGTGTGAGTGGAGGCATATTTACGTGAGTGGATCATCCACCACATGAATGATGGAAGAGGTGGGGGCACCACCATGGCTGCCATGCCATGGCCCTTGGCTGCCCCCTCTTCCCTATAAAGGCCCCCCTCTCCTCCTCACAATGCACACCTCCTCGTGAAGGATCTATCTCCCTCTCTAGTTATTCCCCATGGTCTCGGATTAGCGAGATACATGTTCCCAGTGGCTTTATCTAGAAAGGAGTTTCTTCTTCCGCTACTTTGCTGGAGCGAGGGATGGATGTTGTCGGGGTACCGGACGTGTGTGCGATCACGGATGCACCGCTGCTTTGTGGTGCTAGACTTGGTGGTGCTGGACTTGCTGGAGCTAGATCTGATGGGTATGCTGGAGCTGGACCTACTGGACCTGCTAGACTTCATCACGATCTTGAGATCGGAAGTGTACGACTACATCATCCACGAGTTCCATCTTGTTAACAAAGCTTTGTTGTCTTTGAGGGTATGTTCTCTATGGATGTATATCCACCCGTTGCTTGTATCTAATAGATAGACCTTAGCGTATAATAGTTCCCATCATAGGAAAAAATTTGTTTTCTATGCTGCGAACCAAACAATGGTATCAGAGCCTGATCTATGCATAGGTGCTTTGCACGGGTAGTACACATATGTTTATATGTGGGCGATGATGATCATGTTATTGCTTCTTTCATGTATTTTGGATATTGGTGGCATAGTGGGATGAAGTGGCCCGGACTAATTTTACAAGTCCTTGCACATGAGACCGGTTCCATGATTGACATGCAACTAGTTTTGCATAAGTGGCTAGCGGGTGTCTGTCTCTCCTACTATAGTCATTATATGATTTACAACGAGTTGCTAATAACTAATTATCATCGTTGTGGTTCCATGTTCGTAGGTAAGATCGGTTCTATCTCCGAAATCCCTAAGCCACGTAAAACTTGCAATGGATAAATTAGAGGCGTCTAGTTTAGATTGTTGTTGGGCTAGTGTCATGATATGGTAATGTTGTATGTTGATGTATAGTTGATACTCTTACAACACACCTAACCGTGTAATTTCCATAGACCTTGGCCTTACGCACAAAGGAATGATAGAGATCATACCATGATGCACATCATAGTGATCAAATGCATGGACCATATCATTCCACTTTACACATTTGATGTTTGCATCTTATATTGCTTGTTTGGCATTTTAGTAGCATTATAAGATTATCCCTCATTTAGATATCAAGATAAAAATGTGTTCTCCCTTAAGTACGCACCGTTTATATTTTGCCTCTTCAAGACATCACATGATGATCATGTGTACTTGAATCCATGATCATATTTCGGGTGTATACACACGTGAGTACTAATGTTCTTACTTGGCGAGCCTAGCATGTACAGACATGGCCTTGGAACACGGACCGAAAGGTTAAGCATGAGTCATATAGTTGATATGATGCCCATATTGATGCTCGCCTTTGAAGCTGCACCGACTCACGTGATGATCGAACTTGGTGTAGTGGATTTGGTTCATGTAATCACAAAAAAGACACGAGGGATGTCGTTTTTGAGTGCGAGTTCATTTCTAATTTGGATTAGTCGAACTCAATTTTTCATAAACTAAATCGAAGTGAATTTGCATAATTTGTTGTAGTCATTGGCATATGTTTACTACCGTATGCTTAGTTTTAATTGAGATAATAGAACTATAGAATTCTGGATATTTGCTTTACGAACTGGTATTGTATTGTTTTGAATGTCAATTTTAGAATTCCTATTGCAAAATTTCAAAAAACTCTATTTACTCCATGAAGTTTAATAAGTAATATTAAATCGAGAGTCAGAATTCCAATGTTAGTATCTAAAGTATCATGTTTGCCTCCATGATTTTTGATATTCAAAAGTTAATTTTTAATATAGAGGTTATCTAGGAGCTGAAAGAATTGTTTCAGAAGCCATCATGCATGGAAGATATTTTGATATCTGAAACAATGTTTATGGTTGCAATATGATAGAGTATAATTTGGCAAAATACATGTTCTCACATTGTATGAGAATTTGCGAATGTTGGAGACGCTAGACGTCCTAATCTCCCAAAAGGTTTTGGGAACTGACATTATACTCACGATTCGTCCTTATAAGCCATAGTAGCTTGATAATGAAAGTTGTCATGATAAGGATGAATAGAAGATGTAAGTAAAATGTTTACTACACTAAAAGATTACTAAAGAATGGATTTTTGAAAGAACACCACACATTTGATGATGGTGATCAACTTCAAAGTGAAAGTCCAAAGGTATTAGTATTTTACTATACATGCTTTGGACTATGTGTCGCATGTATGGCGCCATTGTTGATGTTTATAGATTCTTTAGAAGGAAAAGGAAATGCTGAAAGAGAATCTATAAAATATTTGGTAGAAAATAAAAGACTGGTAATGTCCAACTAAGGTATATAGATGATATAAATGTTATGGTTGTATTCTTTGCTTGTTAAACAATGTGGTTCTTGGGTATTGGATACCGAATTGGTTGGTATGAAATATCATACAGAACGATGCAATTCATGAACTACAATGGCCTAAGTAACTAGCAAAAGAATATGTGATGATGTTCATCAAAAACAAATAAAGTGTTATTGTATTTCTCGTTGACATTAGAGCTTACCTTCAAGGTTTATTTAAATAATTGTTATTTTGTTCCGGTATAATGAGAACAATAGTTGTTCAAATAATTACCGTATTCCATAAAAGATGGATGAACTTTTACAAGTCTAGTTGGAGAAATCACATCCATAAGCAAATGCTAAAATGTCGCAAGACAAATGATTGAAAGATCACTTACAAAGTGACATCACCGTTTAAATTATATTGGAAAGAAAACATGAAGAAACTCCATGTTGATGGATTTTTGGAGCCTTTTGATTTTTATCAATTGACGCTTGTGAATCTCTCCTCAAGATAATTAAAACTCCATTCATAGGCCAAAGAGGAATGGATGACTAACTTATTGGAAATTGTGCATGTTGATGTGCATAGTCCATTATGTGTAGCTGATACATTGCAAATGTATCTATATTTTTTGATGTTCCATGCTTGGTTTTATCTACTTTCTTGTGTTTTGTCCACACTTTGGAGTACTTTTCATATGATTTCTTGGACTAACCTATTAACAAGATCCACAGTGCTAATTGCCTATTTTCTGTTGTTTTTGGTTCCAGAAAGTCAGAAAATGAATATTCTCGGAATTGGACGGGACAAAAGCCAATATGCCTATTTTTCCTGGAGACTCACGGAGCCAGAATACGAGACGGAGAGGGGCCACAGGGTGGCCACACCACCCCTAGGCGTAGGTCCCCCTTGGCCGCGCTAGGGCATGGTGTGGGCCGCCTGGCCGACCACCGACCTTGCCTCTTTCGCCTATATATCTCCCCCGAGGCAAAAACCCTAGATCATCAATCAGAAATCCACGAAAAGTTCCACAGCGCCGCCGCCACCAAAGGGGAGATTCGGGGGACAGAAAGTCTCTGTTCCGGCACCCTGCCGGGATGGGGAAGTGCCCCCGGAGCCATCTCCATCGACCTCCACCACCATCTCCATCACCATTGCTGATTCTCATGATGAGGAGGGAGTAGTTCTCTCTCGAGGCTAAGGGTTCTACCGGTAGCTATGTGTTCATCTCTCTCTCTCTCTATGCATGATCTTATTGAGATCATGAGCTTTGTAATCAAGTAGATCTACCTTGCTACTCAAGTGCGTTAATAGATCTCTGCTCTCCCCATGTGTGTGAAAGTGACAGCGTGCACACCATGGTGGCACTTAGGCTAGAGATTACAAATACTTGTTATGAGTTATATTTGGAGTTGGATGTTTCTATGAAATTGTGGTGTTTGTTGGAACCATCTAGTGCTCAAGGTGATAGTGTGGGGTTATCTAGATGCGGAAAGCGAACTTTGAGGTGTACTGTTATAGCCCTACCATTGATTAGAGTCTTCAACCAGAGAGTAGTTAAGAGTAGAATCATAAAGAGAAGATATTTATATGAGAGTGTTCACTAGTGAAAGTATGATCCCTATGCCTTGTTTCTAAGCACGGAAACACCGTTTGCTATTAGATCTATTACATGTTTGCTTGCTTCTATCTTTATTTCAGTTTGCCTTTAGTCTTTTCCCATGTCAACCACACGCCAGCAAGCTATTTTCTATCACCATTACCACTTATAATTATCTATACCACTTGTATTTCACTATCTCTTCGCCGAACTAGTGCACCTATACACCTGACAAGTGTATTGGGTGTGTTGGGGACACAAGAGACTTCTTGTATCTTGATTGCAGGGTTCCTTGAGAGGGATACCTTTGACCACTTCCTCCCTGAGTTCGATAAACCTTGGGTGATCCACTTAAGGGAAAACTTGCTGCTGTTCTACAAACCTCTGCATTGGAGGCCCAACAACTGTCTACAAGAATAGAAGTGCGTAGACATCAAGCTATTTTAAAGGCGCGTTGCTGGGAGGTAAGGTAAAAGGTACTCACATCCTCCGGTGTGAGTGCTCGAAGTTATTTCCTTTAGATTCTGCAATTTTGTCTTTTTGTTTCTTGTTTTCACTAGTTAGGCTTAATGGAAAACAACAACAAAATTAGAGAGCTTTATAGTATTTATCTTGAGTTACGACATGAAGTGTTTGAAGAGAAAATTAAAAAACCTATGGAACTTTATTTGCATGCTAATAGCAATGTTGTTAGTATGAATTCTTTGGACACCATTATTGCTAATGCTATGGAAAATTCTAAGCTTGGGGAAGCTAGTTTTTATGAAAATGATCTTTTTAGTTCCCCAGCTTTAGAGGATAACTATTCTATTGCTTATGATGATACTATACCTTCAATTTATGATGATTGCAATGATGAATATGATATTTTCAGTCCACCTACTATTGAGGAGGAAATTAATTATGATTATAATATGCCTCCTATATTTGATGATTATGGTGATGAGAATGATAATGATAGCTATTTTGTTGAATTTGCTCCCACTACAATTAATAAGAATGACTATGTTTATGTGGGGATTATTAATTCTTTTATGCATGTGGCTCATGATAAGAATGTTTCTTGTGATAGTTATATTGTTAATTTTATTCATGATGCTACTGAAAGTTATTATGAGAGAGGGAAACATGGTTTTATGCACCTCAATAATATTAAATTTCCCCTCTTTATGTTGAAAGTCTTGAAGTTGCACTTGTTTTGCTTTCCTATGCTTGTTGCTTTGTGCTTTCATGACTTGTTTCTTTACAAGATTCCTATGCATAGGAAGTGGGTTAGACTTAAATGTGTTTTGAATTTGCTTCTTGATGCTCTCTTTTACTTCAATTTATATTTCTTATGTGAGCATCTTCTCAAACTATCATGCCTAACTTAAAGGCGTTAAAGAAAAGTACTTATTGGGAGATAACCTAAAAGTTTTAGATAAGTCTTGGAAGTTATTACTTCTGTAATAACTGCTCCTTATCCTTTTTATTTGCTTTTTGTGCCAAGAGTAACCTCTAATGAGAGAGAAGTAATGATTAGGAAAGTTGCCGTCCCGAAACAGATTTATGTGCTTCACCATAAAAATTCGTGTAACATCTTTGTATGTCCTTTTGAGGCGTGAATGTTTGTGCTTCTGACCGAGGTTGTTATCTAACTTTCGTTAGCTTAACACTTTTCCATTTGATCAACAGAAGGTCTTTAAAAAAAATCGTCTTTACCTGCTGGTCTGTTTTGAAAGATTTCTGTCATTATTTGCATTTGCTTCTTGTTGGTTCCTTTTTGAGTTCTTTTGGGAAATTGAGCTTTTTGAGGGAAGTGCTACAGTAGCTTGTGTTTTAATGGAATTTTATTGGTGTTGAAACTGAACCGAAAGACTTATTATCTTGAGTGCACTAATGTTGCTAATAAACATTGTGTGAAGTTTTGTATGAAGGAAAAATTTCAGATATATGGAAGGAATGAGTAATTATATGAAGGATGGACTAAAGCTCAAGCTTGGGGATGCCACGCATGTCACCCCAAGAAATATCCAAGAAGTACAAGCTTCAAAGCTTGGGGATGCCCAAGGCATCCCCCTCTTCATCAACAAAAATCCCAGGTTTCTTCCAAACACTTCATTTTTATTGTTTCATGAACATTTGTGTTGTTCTTGGAGCGTCTTCTTTTTCATTTTTGTTTTGGTTTTTCCTTTGCTTGGTTTTCTTAGTTTGCTTAATAAATTGGTTGGACCCCCTCGTTCATGCATTGGTGTTGAAATAGTTTGGTTTGGATTGGAAAAGAGTAGGAAAGTTCATGCTTAAGTGGTAAAGAGAGCTTGTTTTTGACTGTGGCCTATGCTTTGTCATGCCATGCTTGATATTGTTTTGGATTTATGCTTAGTATTCTTTGCTGTAGCATGACTTGTTATAAACAATTGAGATTGCTTAATGTGCCTTGGATGAACAGCATATTAAAGCATAGTATTGTGGTATTCGCCTTTGATGCTTTATTTGGGTTGACTTGGCACATGCTCACACCATGTTATGACTATCTCAAGTCACCATAGCCTTTATGATCCTTTAGTTTTCAACTTGTAGTATCACTTTATGCTTTGATCAATGATGTTTTGTCGCTCTGCATGATTGTGGCCATTATTGCTCTCTTAGTTTGTCCCTCCCAGTATTTTTCTAGCCTCCACAACCAAGTATGAGTTCCACTCATGCATCCAACTCCGAAAACCAAGTTATTCAAAAGAGTCCACCATACCTACCTACTAGCATATGCTATTCCAAGTATATTCATGTTTTTATCTACCTTCCGAATTAAACTTGTTATGAGAAAACTAGTGATTAAAGCTCTCACGAACTTGATGGCACACTTTACTTTTCTTGCCCTTAATAAACTTGAACCATTGTGTAAATGCATGTTGTATATGCTTGCACTTATTTGTTGGGGATTAGTAGAACCATGTTGTCATGGGGAACGCTTTCAACATTGCACTGGTACTTTGTACCTAGTTGATATCATGCTCTTTTGCCAATGGATGTCATCGGTGTGAAATGAAAGGGGAGCTTGTAAGTCCATGGAGTTATGTATATGTGTTAGAGAAATGCCTGGGCCGCTGGTCTAATCCATGCTAACATGGTGGAAACCTGCAGCGTAACCATAATGAGATGTCTATGAAGAATTCTTCTTATAAAAAAGAGTCAGATATTGAGAAAAAAGAGAAAAAGAAAAAAAGATTATGAAAAGAGGAAAGAGAGAAAAAAGCACCATATTCCCATGGTAAATATGAAGATTGCTGAGATGCTCGTTGTCTGCTTGCCTTGTCATTTTGATATGGGGATTCTTCCGTATCATCGGGCAAGGGGTACCCTGTTGGCGGTTCTCTATGATACACATGTACTTACGATGACACGAACTTACCGATGACTAAACTTGAGTAGCATGAGGAGCGGCCCTCGTATTCAAGGGACATGAGATTTCCAACTTATACTTTGTCAAGCATATACACCATAGTTTGTTCACTTTAATCTTAATCACTTTAGATGCTTATGATAGGGGCAATGAGAGCTGAAAGCTATTTAGTACCATAATTTTTGGAAGCTCTTTATGAAACTTGAATCTCTGCTTCCTTCTATGAAGGCCTTTCTTCCACTTTTATATTGAGTCTCCACATTCTATCTTTATGCACCTACTTTGAGAGTATAGTGGACATTCTTAGTTCTATGTGCATTGTCCCAAGACTTGTTGATTGATGCATAGCTTTGATATTGCTTGTTTTAAACTATTTGTATCTAGTCACTCTTATGAACTTTGAAGGTGTCCTATGCATTTATGTTTGCTACTATGGCATCCCGCTAAAACCACTACTAGAAAATTGCTGAGTTTTTGTGCATTGCATCATCGTGACTGCATGCTCATGTCATCATGCCACATTGCATTTGAGCATCGTCATGTTATCATGCATGGTTTGCTTAAAAACTATTTTTGAAAAGTCTGCTTTTGTTTTCTAAACGCCTCGTCTTTATTTCAAATAAAAACTCCGGTCTTTTCCGGATAGTTTTATCTGTCTAAAATTATTTACAAAGGCCTATTTTAAAATAAAAATAAAAGTTGAAATTGTTTTTTTGGAGGCAGCCAGCCAGGCCCAAAGCCCAGCCGGCCACCTCCTTCCTACCCTAATCCCCCTTCTCTCTTTTCCTCAGCCGCCAGCACCCTCCCGCCTCACTTCCGTTTTTCCCGCCCAGCCGACCCACCTCTGCCCCTTCTTCCTTTTCCCCTGGTCCCACCCCGCCAGCTAGCCACCAACCCCCCACGTCGGTCTCTCATCCCGACGCCACCTACCCCCTCTTTCCCGCCTCCCGCACGCCATACACCCACCTGGGCGCGCAGCCCCAGACCCCCCACCTGCCGCCCCGACCGCGTCGCCCCTGGACGCGCACCCCACGCCTCCTGCCCGGCCCCACCTGCCGCTCGCCCCGCGTCCCACTCCCGATCGATCCTCGATCCTGCAACTCCGGTCCCACCCTGCAGCCCCACCACGCGACGCTGTCCTCCTCGACCTACCCCGCTCCTCCCTAGATCCCACCAACCGCACCGTCGCCTGGTCCTCCTCCGGCCTCTGCCTCTGCAGGCAGCCGCCTCGCCCAGCCTCCACGAGCCCCGCCTCCGTCGAGCTCGCCTACGAGCTGCTCCGCCCGAGCTCGCCCGTGCTACGTCTCCTCTCTGCGCGCCTTGCACGCCTCCCCGCGAGCCGCCTGCCGCCCCGCAAGGATCCTTGTCTGCGCTCAGACACCGCCGCCAGAGCCCCGCCCCCTACATCCGGCCCGGTGCCCCAAGCTCCCTGTCCCCGTCCCCGTCGCCAAATGTGCTCGTGTGCGAGCCTTCCTCGACCCGGTCGCCGTTGTCCGCAACGAGCTCCGCCGCGGGCTCCTTGGCCCTTCCTCGCTGCCACGGATGTCGCACCGCCGCTGAGGCCTGCTTCCTCGTCGTCCTCTGTGGCCAAGGGCCTCGTGCCGCTGCTCCTTCTCCGGCCAGCCGCCATCGGCCTCTGCACGAACTCCCCTCCCCTCCATGGCATCGCTACACCGAGTTCTCCATCGAGGACGACGAGCACGTCGATATGGAATCGCCAAACGATAAGTTCTTCATCCCGAACGCCAAGTTCTTCACCCCGAACGCCAAGACCGACCCGACAAGATCTGCGCGACGACAAGATCGACACCGACCAGGGCAAGTCCGATGCGCTCCATGATGCTAAACCAAGACCTCCTTCCCGGCGCCACGCCAAGTTCCCCCTCCCGGAGCCAAAGGCGTCAAGATCCCTGAAGCCAGACCCCGAACCCCCGAAACCCCAAGATCGTCTACCCTAGATGTGTGACCCTAAGCCTCTATCTTTATAATATGACATCTATATTGTCGCATATTAAATTGTTCATGCACGCATACCTGTTTGTGGTTTGGGGGCAGTATGCCGATTCACCTCATAACTAAATATGGAGTCTATATGCGGGATATTGTTGTCTTATTCCGGACTCCATTTAAATTGCGTAGCGAACCGATGCCATGTTTTGCCTTGTTAATACAACATTTAAATTGCGGGGTTCTAAATAACTTGAACCGTGTAATTAATTGTCGGGACCCCGGTTCCGCTTAACACTGCCTAATTGCACCGCATCTGTGTCGTATCATAATCATGCTGGATCTTCTGCCGTGGTATTAAATATTGCATCCGGTGTTTCTTCTAGTGTTTGCTTCTTCGCGGATTAGGCCGATGAGTGGATGCGAGTACCGATAAGTTCTCCGGATATGAACCTTCGGCTATGTTTCCCAGGCGAGCATCTCTCCCCCTTCTACCTATTTTGCATTTATAGTCTTTATTTCCTCATGTTGATCTATTGCTATCCGTGCCGCGATGCTTTAGTTTCCTTGCACCAGTTATATCCCGTGCAGCCTCTATATTGCCATGGACACCTCCTAATACCTGTTCTTCTGTAGATAGTTGGCCCTGCGAGTCGTAGTTGCTTGCTCAGGTGCGGTCTCGTGTTCTCGAGTACCACAGTTGTTGGAATGCTGGCAGATGTTTATGGTGGAGATGACCATGTCTTTAATTACAACTATTAAATTGCTAGATATAACTAATGCAGAGGCATCGGTGGGCAATAGATGTTATTTGGTTCTTCCACGCTCACTTGTGTCCGTGAGGACCCAGTACTTGATAATTGCCTTGATTTTTCGCACTATCCACATCCGGGAGGCCTTATGGACCCCCCCTGAGCCAGAGCTTGATTCATTTCTATTTCTTGGGGCCACAAAGTAGTTTGGGGCTTTATTACTATCCTGTACTTATGCCATGCTTTACTGCTTTATTTACGATTGTGCGTGGAGCACCTGTACTGTTTAGGATCATGACACGTTTTCGCTGTATCGACAAGCCCAGTCACACTTTCGGGTTCCCAGTCGTTTACCGCCGTCCACACAAACCCTGGGTCTGTTCCAGAGCCGGCCAACTTCATTGCGGGTAGCTTAGTGGGGTGGCCCCCTGAAATATTTTATGAATCCTGTGATCGCTTTGTCGTGAATGCCTCGTTGGATTTTGAGTTGGTTTTTCCGAGGTTGATCGAGTGTGTGTTGCAATTTGTGCACCTCTACAGGGTAAAACTTTCTGAAAGCCGTGTCCACGGTTATGGACGACTTGGAGCACAGTAGCTCGATCATAGACAAGCATAACTAAAGTAGTGTTATAAATTTGACTTAATATGTGACTAGTATTCAGCTTCACTACAATGGAATGGATAATAAAAAATGCCAACAACTGGTGGAGCTATGGTGATCTGTGTCATACTATATCTGCCTAGTAAGTATTGCAACTCCAATGGAATGTGATAAAAGTGCCAACAATTGCTGGGGTTTGGGCTTCCTCGGGACAATTATATCTGACTAGTAAATGTTCCAACTACAACGGAATGGTAATTAAAACTGCCCACTACTTATGCTTCAGGATGACTCATGCTTTATATCTGACTAGTAAGTGCTGGAACTATAATGGAATGGATAAAACTGCCAACTGTGTGAGTTCCTCGGTTTGACTTCCTCGTTTGGTCTCGAGGGGGAATACCAGGATGGGTATGTTGGTTTTAGTATCAGGATGGATCCGAATAGGTCTTTCTTATCCCTCTCTAATAGCCGCCAGTCTTACTGAGTCTTTATAGGTTGTTTAGTGCTGATGCGCTGCCGCTTCAGTCCACCATACCTATGTAGGCGAGAGCCGCCAAATTCTAGCCTCGCCATGTACTGGCCTCAGTACTGATGCTCCTCTTTTTCCTTTGCCCTTTTGTCGGCACCCCTTTTGTTTTAGCAGGTTTGAGACCGACATCGTTAGCAGGGTTACCCTTCCGGCTTGGCCTGGGCAGGGTTATGGACGCCATTGGTTATTCTTCAGGGCTCTTAGCCCGATTTGCATCTTGTCCGTACTCGGACACTGTATCGTTTTCAAGGTGATTTGGATCTTCGTATTTGTATATCTATATGCTTGACTCGCTGAGTCGCTGTTGTATATATATCTGTTCTATGGGTCCCATCGAGGACTGATGTGTAATGGTATTACTTCGTTTTCCACCCGCACGAAAGTGCCTAGTGGGCGTCCTTGAATCGTTTCTATGCGGGTTTGGCGGGAAGGGCTAAAACTTGCATAGGGCCGATTCGAGGGTGTTACAGCTACTCTATGAGGGACAAGCTGAATGCCACTATGCTATGTTTTTTTTATGTGAAACAAACAAACGTCTTGCAAAGCATTGTTATTCATGAATCTTTTGTTTATGCCTTTTCATGTTGCAACATAGTTGCTTTGTCTTATTGTTAGAACTTTATCTTTCATGCTATGTTGAAGTATTATGATCCCAGCTATCAATGTTTTACAAATACTTTGATCAAGTTTATGATGGTGCATGTCACCTCAAAAATTATTCTTTCTTTTTATCACTTACCTACTCGAGGACGAGCAGGAGTTAAGCTTGGGGATGTTGATACATTGCAAATGTATCTATAATTTTTGATGTTCCATGCTTGGTTTTATCTACTTTCTTGTGTTTCGTCCACACTTTGGAGTACTTTTCATATGATTTCTTGGACTGACCTATTAACAAGAGCCACAGTGCCAATTGCCTGTTTTCTGCTGTTTTTGGTTCCACAAAGTCAGAAAATCAATATTCTCGGAATTGGACAGGACAAAAGCCAATATGCCTATTTTTCCCGAAGACTCACGGAGCCAGAATACGAGATAGAGAGGGGCCACAGGGTGGCCACACCACCCCTAGGCGCGGGTCCCCCTTGGCTCTTTCGCCTATATATCTCCCCCGAGGCAAAAACCCTAGATCATCAATCAGAAATCTACGAAAAGTTCCGCAGCGCCGCCGCCACCGAAGGGGAGATTCGGGGGACAGAATGTCTCTGTTCCAGCACCCTGCCGGGACGGGGAAGTGCCCCCGGAGCCATCTCCATCGACCTCCACCACCATCTCCATCACCATTGCTGATTCCCATGATGAGGAGGGAGTAGTTCTCTCTCGAGGCTAAGGGTTCTACCGGTAGCTATGTGTTCATCTCTCTCTCTATGCATGATCTTATTGAGATCATGAGCTTTGTAATCAAGTAGATCTACCTTGCTACTCAAGTGCTTTAATAGATCTCTGCTCTCCCCATGTGTGTGAAAGTGATAGAGTGCACACCATGGTGGCACTTAGGCTAGAGATTACAAATACTTGTTATGAGTTATATTTGGAGTTGGATGTTTCTATGAAATTGTGGTGTTTGTTGGAACCATCTAGTGCTCAAGGTGATAGTGTGGGGTTATCTAGATGCGGAAAGCAAACTTTGAGGTGTGTTGTTATAGCCCTACCATCGATTAGAGTGTTCAACCGGAGAGTAGTTAAGAGTAGTATCATAAAGAGAAGATATTTATATGAGAGTGTTCACTAGTGAAAGTATGATCCCTAGGCCTTGTTTCTAAGCATTGAAACACCATTTGCTATTAGATCTATTACATGTTTGGTTGCTTCTATCTTTATTTCAGTTTGCCTTTAGTCTTTTCCCACGTCAACCACACGCCAGCAAGCTATTTTCTATCACCATTACCACTTATAATTATCTATACCACTTGTATTTCACTATCTCTTCACCGAACTAGTGCACCTATACACCTGACAAGTGTATTGGGTGTGTTGGAGACACAAGAGACTTCTTGTATCTTGATTGCAGGGTTGCTTGAGAGGGATACCTTTGACCACTTCCTCCCTGAGTTCGATAAACCTTGGGTGATCCACTTAAGGGAAAACTTGCTGCTGTTCTACAAACCTCTACACTTGGAGGCCCAACAATTTTCTACAAGAATAGAAGTGCGTAGACATCAATAGCCATGTGTGGTGCATCTTTCGACTTCATATGCTTTCTTCGGAAATTTGAGTGAATATATCTATATATTTACTTAATAAGGAATAAGTATGAAACATTTGAAAATTGTTCAAAGATTTTCAAGATGAAGTGGAAAATCATTGTAACAAGACAATAAATATTTTATGATTTGATCATAAAGCAAGATATTTGAGTTACAGGTTTAGCAAAACACCTAATATTTCAGGAATTGTTCCATGGATTTGCATTTCCCGATAAACCACAGGAGTATGGTATGTTCGAGAGATCAAAGCAAACCTTGTTTAACATGGTAAGATCAAAGGTGTCATTTATAAAACCGCCTCTATGTTTTAAAGATTAAAGCTTTAGAGACTACCGCTTTTACACTAAAAAGAGCACCATCATGATCCGTTGAAATGACACCATATAAGTTATGGTTTGGGATAAAACCTGAGTTGCCTTTTCTTAAAACTTTGGTATGCTATGCATAAGTAAAATGTTTACAACCAAAGTCGGATAAGCACGTCTTTGTAGGTTATCCCAAAGAATTTGTTGAGTATTCCTCCATAACACCGAGAACAAAAGAGTTTGTCACTTGGAACGTTAAGTTTCTTGAGAAAGAATTTTTCGTGAAAAGTTAAGTGGGAGGACAATAGAACTTTGATAAGGTTATTGAACCTTAGCTATATGTGCTAAGTAGCGCAGCACCAAAAAGTGTTCCGGTGGCAGCCACAATGCTCATGGCTCTCGTGGTTACAAAGGTTGTGATCTTGGAGATTAGAGTTCCTATTTGAACCATATGCATCGGGTAACAATCAAATAGTGAGATTTGATAAACAAGTCATTATTGTTTTGACAATAATGAACTGACTGCATGCAAAGAAGCGACGATGGGCCCTAACTCCATAGAATGACTAGAAGTTATAAAATCCGTGATAGTTTCCATACACGAGAAATCAAGCTTTTGAACTTGGAAGACCCTCCAAAAAGGCATGAAGCCTATCGGTCGTGTTTGGATCTATAAAGAAATAGACATGGATGTTTCACATCTATGAAATAATTGACATGTCGAAAAGTAATTTACGACAATGTTCAAGGAGTTGACTATGACAATGTTTGATCTTTCATAGAGATATTTAGTCTTGATGGATTAATCTAGCAACCACTACATATAATTTGGTATATGGTAGTTAAACAAACAAAACAACGTTCTTCTAATAGAATGATTACCTAGGACATGTACATGACATAGTACGAAGGGTTTTGTTAATTCAAAGGGTGCTAAAAAGGCATGCAAACTTCAATAGTTGAAGTAAGCATAGCGGAGTTGGAATCTTCACCATGATGAAAATGTTAAAGGAGTTTAATTTCATCGGAGACGATGAAGATGCTTGCATTTGCAAGAAAAAGTGGGAGCGCTAAGAAAAATTTCCAATACATTATGCAGAGTACATATTGTTTATTGGAAATGATGTATCTTTTATTAACACGGGTTAAGAATTTCATTTTGATGAAAGACTTGGGCAAAACCAGAATATTCGACATCAATGTATATATGGATAGATTGAGGCGCTAATATGGTTGTGCCAGACGTACATATATGATATATTGAAAAGGGTTCAATATGGAAATAACAAGAAAGGTTGTTGCTGCATGGAAATGATTGTATCAAGATTCAAGTGTTTCAACACTTGGTGAGTCAAATCACATGAAGATTTTGATCAATAATACCATGATATATACATATCCAGATATGTCCAATGCTCTAAATGTTATGATCATATACCAGAATGATTCATAAGATGATCATTGGACGATAGTAAAGATATTCTTATGAGCTTTGAAAGAACTAAGAATATATCATGTATAAGTGACAAATAGTTCATTGTAATATGTTACATTGATACTAATTTGTCACAAGATACAAATTAAATTTATCTCAACTTAAACTATGGGTGGCACAATATTATGGAAAGGAAATTCCATGATGGATTTGGATGAGTTCCAAAGTTAAGACATTATGACGGATACTACAACAAAAGGCTAAGTATATGACTGCCATAGTAGCAGCAAAGGAGGGCATTTGTGTCAAGTAGTTTGTTATCAAACTAGGTGTGGTTCATAGTGGGATAATACTATGAAGATATATTGTACGACAATACTATCGACATGTTTTAACCCAAAAATAACTAAAGGTCTCACCAAAGGACTAAATTTATACAAAGCCATCTCATTAGAGAATGAGTGATGCGTAGAGACACAAAGACATGCAAATACACACAGACCTGAAAGTACCAGATCCGGAGATTACGTTAACCACTAGCAAACGCGTATATTCAACACCTAGGTGTTGTATATACAAGTTTACAAACTAGATTATTGACTCTAGTGCAAGTGGGAGACTGAAGGGAATATGCCCGAGAGGCAATAATAAAGTGGTTATTACATTGTTCCATGTTTATGATAAATGTTTATTTTGCATGCTATAATTGTATTAATTGTAAACATTAATACATGTGTGTTTAATAAACAAAATACAAAGTTCCTAGTAATGCCTCTCATATAAACTAGCTCGTTGATTAACAAGAGGATCAAGGTTTCCTGATCATGGACATTGGATGTTGTTAATAACGAGGTCACAACATTGGTGGAATGATGTGATGAAACATTCATCCGAAGTATAGCATTATGATCAAAGTCATTATGTTTATATTGCTATAACATCATACGAAGTAATCCTAGTCCTTAGACCATGAGATCATGTTAATCACTAACACCGGAAGAGTGTCTTGATAACATCAAACAACACACCATAAAAGGGTAACTATAAAGGTGGGTTTAGTGCTACAAAGGTGTTATGTAGAGGCTCATGGATAAAGAGTGGGATTTTTCCATCCCGATGACGGATAGATATACTCAGGGCCCTCTCGGTGATATCACATTGAAATAGCTTGCAAGCAAGTGATGAGATCACTAGAATGTGATATCACGGGAACGAGAAAAGAGAGCATGTCGGTAACAAGATCAAACTAGGTATTGAGATACCGACGATCGAATCTCGGACATGTAATATATCGCGAGACAAAGGGATTTAGTTACGACGTTAAAGGTTCACACGATCACAAGAGTCATCGTTGAATATGTGGGAGTCAGTACGGATCTCCAAGCCCCGCTACTGATTATTGATCGGAGAGGGGTCTCGATCATGTCTGCATTATTCACAAACCGTAGGGTGATACACTTAAGGGATATCGACACCTTTTGGAGAAAATATGGTTCAGATAAAGATTTAAGAAAGTGCTAGAATCATTTCGATGGAAACCGGAATTGTTTCGGGTGAAATTGCAAAAACTGGTTCTGCATGTGATATTGAAATGTTGCAGGGGCTTTTATGTGAATGTTTGTTAATTAAAGAATTAACAAAATTCTGAATAAAATAAATAAAATATTTTTATTTATTGAGAGCTTGCGTTAAATTTGTTGGAAATTTAATGCATGTGAGTGGACGTGTGAGTGGAGGCATATTTATGTGAGCGGAGCATCCACCACATGAATGATGGAAGAGGTGGGGGAACCACCATGGCTGCCATGCCATGGCCCTTGTCTGCCCCTCTTCCCTATAAAAGCCCCCGCCTCTCCTCCTCACAATGCACACCTCCTCATGAAGGATATCTCTCCCCCTCTAGTTATTCCCCATGGTCTCGGATTAGCGAGATACATGTTCCCGGTGGCTTTATCTGGAAAGGAGTTGCTGCTTCCGCTGCTTTGACGGAGCTAGGGATGGAGGTTGTCGGGGGTACTGGACGTGTGTGCGATCACGGATGCACTGCTGCTTTGCGGTGCTGGACTTGGTGGTGCTGGACTTGCTGGAGCTGGATCTGATGGACGTGCTGGAGCTAGACCTGCTAGACTTCATCACAATCTTGAGATTGGCAAGTGTACGACTACATCATCCACGAGTTCCATCTCATTAACAAAACTTTGTTGTCAGGGGGATGATCCCCAGATACCCCAACCGGACAAGAAATAGGGCAGTCGGATCACGTCCGGCTGGCCAGATGTAGCCGGACTAGGCAAGCCAGGCCGACTATCGCATGACAGCCGGATCGGCAAGAAGCAGCCGGCTATGGCAGCGTAGCCGGAACCAATCAAGGAGGCGGGGCGGCGTGCGGTCGATCAGTGTGCGATGCATACATGCGGCGACAAGGCCGGCTACCCGGCCATACCGAAGACTTTGCGGGGATGACACAGGAACAGTGGCCTGATGCTGACGACGGGCTCGCACGGCATCCACTGTGCCTACGATAGCCATACTGCTCATACTCCGATGGGACATATTGTACCGGATACTGTAGATGACCAGCCGGCTGGGACCGCCTGTGGGGCCCGCCAGTCGGATTGGCCAGTGAGACCGTTGCCTCTCTGCCTATATAAGGAGAGGCAAGGCCTCAGTAGAAGGGGTTGGTCTCAGTGCATTTAAGACATTAGCTAGAGAATACAGCTCTAGGAGCGCTTGTAGTTCGTATATCACCCATAGTCAGATCAGCAGGAGTAGGAGTTTTACCTCATCACGAGGGCTCCGAACCTGGGTACTTCCTGCGTCCAGCTACACTTGCTTGTATCCAATCCCGCCTGCGGACGCCGTTGATAGCTTCCCTGCTAGTCCCCACACCTCTATCTAACCTTCTTAGGTACTGTCGTGGGGATAATGGCTTCGACCGGAGTCATGTTCCGCACGGGACCTGCACTTCAGCCGGTGAGCGCGTGGCCTCTGGCCTGGTGCTCACGCTCGGCAAGTTCGACTGCGTCATCAACAACGCCTCCTGCTTCGCCGGAACCTCCTTCCCGGCGAACGGCTCCGTCCTGCTCTTCGGCGACCTCCCCGTCTACGTCGCCACCGTTTCGGAGCGTTTCCCTAGGGAGATCGTCTCCGTCGCGGATCTACCGCATCCGGGCGGTAGCGCCTCCGTCGCTTCCTGCGGCGTGGAGGTCATGATGGCTGGCTCCAGTTCCCACCCCCGCCAACCGCGGGAGCAGGGCGCGGACGAAGGCGGAACCTCCGCGCCCCCGCAGCCTCGAAACCCGGTGGAGGATGCCATTGATCGGCTCCTGACACCGGTTAACCTCGGGGATAACCCGGAGGAAGCGGAAGCCAACTTAGCCATGGAGAGACAGATCCTCCTCTAGGAGGCCATGGAGCTGGCGGCAACCCGCAAGCAATTCGAGATCACCGGTCTTGCACGACCACCGCGTGGCTTCCCGGCTACCATGAGCCGAGCGTGGCGTGTGTGCAGCACCGAGGCGGCGAGCTGGCTGGAAGGATGGAAAAGGATGGGGAGCCAGATCCTGCACCCTCCCTCATCCGGCCCACCTCCATCACGCCCATCAAGAACTGAACCTGCCATTCGCGAGGCAGAGCGAGCCCATTACGGAGGCGAGGCTACCGCTCACGTGCAGGAGCTCCTCCGCGTCGTGGATGAGCAGGCTGATGCCAACCGGCAGATGCAGCAGGACCCTAGATACTCCAGGGGGAGCAAGCTGCCTGTCAATAGCAAGGGCGCGCCCCGCGGCACCCAACAGGCATCCTCCCCTCAGCCGACTAAGGCCCACAGCAGGCATCGCGGCTCTGGCAACAAGGGCCAGCCGCGCCAGGAGCAAATGGTGAATAGCAACCCACCGCCTCCCCCTCCACCAACCGGAGCACCAAGACCCGTCGGTTCCCGTCTCTCGGGCTAGGTGGGAGCGCCCAACCCGGGTCGTCCGGATGCCCGTGACCGCATCGAGCTCCTCGCTCAAGCGCGCGTCACGGAGGAAGAAGACTCTACCAGCCCGGTTTGATTCGGACCCCGCATCCGGAATGAGCCGTTTCCGGATAAGTTTACCCTGCCCAGGGACACCCCCAAGTACGACAGCAGTATGAAACCGGAAGACTAGCTGACCGACTACGCTACGGCAGTCGGCATCGCCCATGGGAACAAGCGCACAGCCGTGCGCTACGTCCCTCTCATGCTAACCGGGTCGGCAAGGACATGGCTCAATAGCCTTGCGCCCAACAGCATCAACGCCTGGCCGGACTTTGAGAAGGTGTTCGTCCGCAACTTCAATGGCACGTACAAGCACCCGGGACGCCCATGCGACCTGGCCTTGTGCGTCCAGGGTGACTACGAGACCGACCGCGAGTACCTTGCTAAGTGGACGGAGCTGTGCAACACTTGCGAGGGCATCCTGGAGAGCCAGGCCATCAGCTTCTTCATCGAGGGTTGCCGAGAAGGCACCATGCTTCTCCACCGGCTACTGTGTGATGAGCCGAAAACCATGGCGGAGCTCATGACGGTTGCGGACCAGTACGCCACGGCGGATGCTGCCATGAAGAAACCCCTCCGAGTAAATGCTGACGGGCGTCCGACTCCTATGGAGCTGGCTCACGACCACCCAAGCAATCCGGCTAGAGAAGCCGGATCCTCCAGACGCCATGGCAACGACAACCGATTCCATGGGGACCGCCAAGCCGGACAACAGAAGCCCCGCTACCACGCGCGGCAGGTCAATGCCGTGGAAGGGGCACCCGACGCACCGGCTAATGATGCAAGAAGGCAGAAGCCATGGCTCACCTTCGACCAGATGTTTGATGGCCCATGCAAGTGGCACAGTGGTCCCTTCAAACCGGCTACGCATACCAGCCGGAATTGCAGCTGGACCCGCCAGCTAAAAGACCAGGGTAGCTAGCCACGTCTCCCCCCGCCCCCTCCCAGTGGACCACCACCACCGGCTAGGGGATCCGGCAATGATGGTAACGGCGGCAACGGTGGCAACAACAACAACGGCTACCCCCAGCCGCACGCCGCCTACCACATCTTCAAGACGGAGCTGGACGACAAGCACAGCCGTAGGTGACGCTCCAAGGAGGTCAATGCCATCGTCTCACCGGTCTGCTAGTACCTGAACTGGTCGGAAACCCCCATCGCCTGGAGCCGAGAGGACCAGCCGGAGCAGCTGCCGACTCTAGGGGGCTACGCCATGGTACTCGACCCCCTCATCGTCTCCAACACATGTACCTGTCGTTTCTCTCGCGTCCTCATCGACGGAGGCAGCGGCCTCAACCTCCTCTACCAGTCTTCACTGGAGAAGCTGGGCATTCGCGAATGCGACCTGCGCCCGACTACCACAACGTTCCATGGCGTGCTTCCAGGGCCAGCTTGCGCCTTGCTGGGTAAAATCCAGCTGGACGTCATCTTCGGGACCGAGGAGTACTTCCGCTGCGAACTGATCTGGTTCGAGGTGGTAAACCTGACGAGCTGTAAGATCCCTCCTTTGTAAAGGAAAAGATCCCTGTGATTGCAATGCTAGTCCCTGGATCAATGCTAGCATCCACAGTTTAAGATGAAGTACACAGATACAAAGGTCGTTTATTACAGTCATTCCAGAGATAAAACATAGTCTTTTACAACTCATGGCCAAAGGCCTAGTACAAGAGTTTATGGAATAAGTAAATAAACATAAGTCTTCATCTTCATGTGCCACAGGCAAGCATGTTGAGTGTAGACTCATGACTCCTAATCATCATCAGAGTAACCTGCAACATCATAAGTTACAGCCACAAGGGTCAATACTTTGGAATAGTATTGGCAAGTGATACCTTAATATATAATTAAGTGGACTATAATACTATATGCTTTTGGCTGGTGGAGCTTAGGCTTGCATTGCTCAAAATAGATTTTTCCTTAACTTTTGAAAATACTAAGTTTTTGTTTGGTAAAAACTTTCCAAGACATCTTCCAATCCAAGACTGAAGATCCACTCAGGGCATCTACTAATCAATGACTGAAGATCTTCTTGGCAAAAACACCCAAGGCATCTATCAACAAAGACTCTAGATCCACTCAGGGCATCTAGCAATCAATGACTGAAGATCCTTTTATCCCTTTGTTCACCCACAAGTTTTATTTAGAAATTGGAGTGATGAGATTCTTGAAGTTTCCATGTCTTGATGCTCAAATTGTCCTTTACCAGGGACATGGCTAAGTACTTAGGTTTTACACTCTGCAGAGGTGGTGCACTTTCCCCACAAGCCTTGGTTTCCCAAGGATGATCCTTCAGTAGCCTTTCCTTAGTCAAATGGACGCGTTCCAACCTATCATCCCATCTACCACCCACTGTCCAAAAGACTAAGTTCCAGCATCCTAAGATCATGGCAGAGCCCATATTGCCAAGTGGTTGCACTTGAAGCTTCTCAACATTAGACATCTCAAATCTCTTTGTTTCCTGGGTGGCCATCCACAAGTGAGATACACAAGCCAGTCCCAGGCCTTGTGAACCACTCAACATAAGCCATTCCTTCCATTCCACCGTGTGGTTCATTAACTTAGTTGTTTTATTCTACAAAAACATAAGTCCTTAGACTTAGAAATTTTTCCATAGTGAATATATAACCACCCTTGTTTTCTAGTAGCTAGGCTAAGCATGATAGTAATAGGAATATGGACTTAGGAAAGTTTCACTAAGGCTTCACCTAATAGGTTTTCCCAAAGCATAGCTTGTTCTTAGCAAATAACCATGCAAGTCCTATACTTAGAAAAATATTACTAATGCATAAATAAAATATAGGAATGGAATATTCATGATGATATCACTTGCCTTGGTAGTGTGGAGAGTAGCACTCGTCACAATCACAATCACTAGCAAAATCTACACACAAAGTTGTAGCACACAATTACACACAAATATATACAAACAAGAAATAGTATGAATGCATGCATGATTCTACCAAGTGATGATTTTGAAAACTCAACCAAGCAAGTACATGAATACAGAAACTTAGCAAGCCACTAGTTTACCAACTAAACAAAATTTAACCCTAAACAAAAATACTAAACTAAATCTATACTTAAAAAGGCCTCAAACAAGTCTCTGCAATTTAAGCCAATCAAATGGTTACTATTTGCTAAACAAATTAGATAGGCAGAAAGGTCTTGTTTTTCTGAATCCAACGGTATAAAGTTTGCAAAATTCCAACGTGGAATTCAAAAGATATAGGCATTTGAATTTGGATCAAATTTCTGGTTTTAAATCTATTTTCAGATCTAACCTAGCCACGCGTCATGTTCTTATTCGCCTGCATCGGTTCAAGACCGGATCGAGCTCCACAGCCGTAGGATCTAAATGAAATCTGGCTCAGATCGCGCATCGCCGGGTTAAGTGATCTATCGTGGCGTTCGATCCAGATCTAACGGTTGCTACGCCCGCCAGATGGCGGCGCTGGCAGTGGCTACCGGCCGGCGAACTGCTGTCGGTCGACGACGTTGCCGATCTGACGGAGAGGGAGAAAGAGGTAGCTCACCGGGCTCGGAGGTCACGGCCAAGCTCGTCGTACGGCGGTTGGTCAAGGCGCTCGGGCACGGCTGCGATTGCTCACCGGAGTTCGTGGCGGCGCGTGCGTCGGTGGTCGTCGTGACGTCAGTGGATCACTCCAAGCGGGCGAGGACACGGTTAGATTCACAGAGTCGAGGCGAAGTAGTGAGCATGAACGGGAAGGCAAGGGGCGGTCTGTACCTACCGGGAAAACTCGTCGGAGTTAATGTCGCCGTCGGTGCTCGCGGTGTCAGGGGGAACCGGCGACCTGGGGCAGTACAGGACGGACTAGTGAGGTCAGGAGATGCGCAAAGACACGCTAAGTCAGATTGTAAGAACGAGGGGCAGAGGGGGACACTAGGCTCACCGGAATCGATCGCCGGAGAGGCTCTGTCCGCGGCGGTGCAAAGTTGATTGAGGACAGCCTGGTGGCGGAGCGAGCGAGGTGTTTGGGGGAAAATGATCGCGAGGCAGAGGGGGTCTTATAGCCAGATGCTCGACAGGAAACGCCCGTCGATTAATGCCCAATTACTCCCGGCATCACTGCGGCAACGGTGGCGGAGATCGTCGCGGAGCGAGGGAAGACGATCTTGGCGTGGAGAAGGCCCGCTGTCGAGGAGCGCGAGTGTAGGTGGGGTGTCGCTGTTGTCTATTCAAGGTGCTCAAGGCGTGTGAGAAGGAAAAGGAGATCCCCGGGTGGGCTTGCTGGGCTTCATCCGCTGCTGGGCCAGACTCTGGCCGCGCGGCCTTTTTCTTTTCTTTAAGCTTTTTCTTTTTCTAAATTCATTTTCTGGATAGAATTTGATATGAATTCAAATCCTTTTGAATTCAAACTTCTTTGGGGATTTTTGCAGGGTTCTGTGGGTTCACAAACAATCAAATAACCTAGTGGTTACCTTGCAAAGGCTTGGTCAAGCTTGGGTTTCAAAATAATGTAGATTTGCTCTAGTTGCAAATATTTGGTATAGGGTTTAGAAAATATTTCTAAATTGGAATTTTGGGTTTAAATGCTACTCCTATTCTTTCCAACCATGGAGGCAAGCAACCAAGTACCTAAGCATTCAAATCTCAAAGGGTGATGGCCAAATGAGATAAAATGCCCACATGAAATCATAGCTCAAACTTCTGTTTCTAAATGATTTTGAGAAAAACCCTATATGAATGAATGATGCAAAGATGATATGAATGAGTTTTTGAAACAAGATTTTTGGGATGTTACAAATCTAACCCCCTTAAAATGAATCTCGCCCTCGAGATTTGGATTGGCTAGCAAATAGGTGAGGGTGGTCTTTCCGAAGATCATCTTCTCTTTCCCATGTTGCTTCTTCTTCGGAATGATGATTCCATTGTACTTTGCAAAACTTGATAGTCTTTGTTCTTGTGACTCTTTCTGTGGTCTCAAGTATCTTGACAGGCTTTTCTTCATAGGTGAGATCACTTTCTAGTTGAACTTCTTCCAAAGATATGGTATCTTTCAAAGATGTTTCTTCCATTTCTGGGTGACATTTCTTGAGCTGGCTCACATGAAAAACATTATGGACTGCTAGTAAAGATCTTTGGCCTCGATTTCATATGCAGCTTCTCCCTTGCGACTTAAAATGTTGAATGGTCCCACATATCTTGGTGCTAACTTTCCTTTGACTCCAAATCTTTTTACTCCACGAAGTGGTGATACTCTAAGATAAGCTCTATCCCCAACTTCGTAAGTGACTTCTCTACGCTTAGCATCTGCGTAGCTTTTCTATCGAGACTGTGCTATCTTCAATCTGTCTCTAACCAATTTGACCTTTTCTTCGGCGTCTTTGATAAGGTCTGGTCCAAACAAACTTCTTTCTCCTACACCATTCCATAGCAACGGGGTGGTACACTTTCTTCCGTATAGAAACTCAAATGGTGCCATCCCAATACTAGATTGGTGATTTGTTGTTGTAAGAGAACTCTGCGTAAGGCAGACTTTCATCCCAACTTGCTCCATAGTCTAGGGCACATGCCCTCAACATGTCTTCAAGAATTTGATTAGTCCTTTCTGTTTGTCCATCAGTTTGAGGATGAAAAGCAGTGTTGAATTCCAACCTCGTTCCTAGAGATTCATGAAGCTGTCTCCAAAAGTGAGAAGTGAACTGAGTTCCTCTATCAGACACAATACTCTTAGGTACACCGTGAAGGCATACAATTCTGCTCATGTAGATTTTGGCTAACTTGGCACTAGTATAAGTTGTCTTTACGGGTATAAAATGAGCCACTTTAGTTAGGCGATCTACTACTACCCATATGGAATCATACCCTGACCTGGTCCTTGGTAATCCGGTAATGAAATCCATACCAATATTTTCCCACTTCCATTCAGGAATAGGCATTGGTTGAAGCAAACCTGCTGGTTTCTGATGCTCCGCTTTCACTCTACTACACACGTCACACAAGGCAATGTGTTCGGCGATGTCCCTTTTAAGATTGTTCCACCAAAATCTTTCTTTCATATCCATGTACATTTTGGTGTTTCCCGGGTGAATAGAATATGGAGAGTTATGGGCTTCTTGTAAAATCAGTTTCCGCATTTCCGGATTTTGTGGAACACAAATACGTTTCCGATATAAAGTACCTTGTTAGTCCATATGGAAACTTTTGGCTTTCCCTTGGCTAATCTTTTCCTTAATCTCTTCGATTTCTTTATCCATCTTTTGGGCTTCTTTAATCTTATCCAACAGAGTGGGTTGAACATCCAAAGACATGAGATGTCCTTCTAGCACAATCTCCAACCTGAGTTCCTTGAATTGCTTACACAAGTCATCTGGCAGTTCACCTTTGGTAAGACCATTTACAAACGCTTTACGACTTACAGCATCTGCTACTACATTTGCTTTACTGGGGTGGTATTGCAAACTCAAGTCGTAATCCTTGATAAGTTCTAGCCATCTTCTTTGTCTCATATTGATCTCCTTCTGGGTGAAGATATACTTCAAGCTCTTATGGTCGGTGAATACTTCACAACGTTTTCCCAAAAGGTAATGTCTCCATGTTTTGAGTGCATGGACAACAGCGGCTAACTCTAAATCATGAGTAGGATAATTTACTTCATGAGTTTTGAGTTGTCTCGAGGCATAAGCCACAACTTTTCCGCCTTGCATAAGTACGGCTCCTAATCCTTGATGCGAAGCATCACAATACACTTGGAAATCCTTTTCCAAATCTGGTAAACCTGAGCTGGTCGACACAAGTCTCTTCTTTAATTCTTGAAAGCTGAGTTCACATCCTTCGGACCAAGCAAATTTCTTATCTTTCTTTAACAATTCTGTCATTGGTTTAGCAACCTTTGAAAAATTTTCAATGAACCTTCTGTAGTAACCTGCTAAACCAAGAAAACTACGAACCTCTTTTACATTCCTAGGTGATTCCCATTCTGTCACAGCTGAAACTTTAGCAGGATCAACTGCTACACCATCCTTTGTCATAACATGACCAAGAAATCCAACTTCCTCTAACCAAAACTCACATTTGCTGAACTTGGCATAAAGCTTATGTTCCCTTAGTTTCTCAAGTATCAAGCGTAGATGTCTTTCATGCTCTTCCTTGTTCTTGGAGTAGACTAAGATGTCATCGATGAAAACGACAACGAACTTGTCGAGAAATTCCATGAACACTTTGTTCATCATATTCATGAAGTATCTTTGGAGCGTTGGTTAAACCAAAAGGCATCACGGTGTACTCATACAATCCATACCTTGTGGTGAATGCTGTTTTAGGTATGTCTTGCTCTCTTATCTTGAGTTGAAAATAGCTGACCAAGGTCAATCTTTGAGAACACACAAGCTCCTTCTAGTTGATCAAACAAGTCATTGATTCTTGGCAAAGGATATTTGTTCTTGATGGTTACCTCGTTGAGAGAACGGTAATCTATGCATAATATTTGAGTTCTATCTCTCTTTTCTGAACAAAACTGAGCTCCCAAGATGAAGAACTTGGCTGGATGAATCCTTTCTGCAATTGTTCTCCAAGTTGTTTCTTGAGTTCTTTAAGTTCGCAACTGACATTTTATAAGGCCTCTTTGCCCTTGGTCCGAACCTGGTACCAAATCTATTATAAACTCCACATCTCTATCTGGTGGCATTCACTGGTAATTCTTCCGGAACACATCCGGATACTCACACAATTGGCACGTGTCCATGCTAACCCCTTAAGAGAATTCAGCTTACTCCTTTTGATTTAAAGTTGGACTTGAATATTATCCTCTTACCTTCAGGGGTTGTGAGTGAAACTATGATTTGCACAATCTAGTACTCCTTATACTTAGTCATCCAATCCATTCCCAAAATCACATCCAATCCTTGGGAATTTAGGATTATTAGGTTCACTGGGAACTTATGTTTTCCAAACTCTATGACTAGGTCATGGCATCCTGAGTTTACTATCATTTCTCCACCAGGAGAACTTACTCTTATAGGACACCCAATGGTTTCTACCGGTAGTTCATTTCTTTCGACAAATGCTTTAGATATGAATGAATGAGATGCACCAGTGTCAAAGAGTACAAATGCTGAGATGGAATTGAGTCTGAACTTACCAGCAACAGCATCAGGCTCTTCAAAGACCTCCTCCACATTGATGTGGTTAACCTGTCCTTTCTGAAAAGGATTTGGCTTGTTAGGTCCTTCAACTTTCTTTTCAGGGCACTTATTAGCATAATGCCCCAGCTTCTTGCATTTGTAGCATTCGACCTGGCTGATGTCCGTCTTAGGCTGACTTCCACTTCCACTGTGGTGGCTCTTATATCCACTCTTGTGGTTCTTGTACTTATCATTTTCATGACTGCGATGATGCTTGTTGTCATGACGGTTGTGATTGTGGTGTTTGTTAAACTTCTCATGCTTGTGGGATCTGGTGACACTATCATCATGGTGAGATCGTTTATGAGATGATCCGAGCTGTGCTTGTCAGTGTTTCCTCTTCTTACTCTCGACTTGCTTCATTTTATTCTCCACAATAACAGCCTTGTCACACAGCGACTGGTAAGTTGGAACATACGCCACAGACAGCTGCAGATTTAGCTCATCATTCAAGCCTTCTAGAAACTTTTCCTTCCTTTTGGCATCAGTGTCAACCTCATCCGGTGCATAGCGCGCCAGATTGTTGAACTCTTCGATGTATTCAGCCACGCTGTGGTGGCGCTGCTTCAGGTTGTGAAATTCCTTCTTTTTCAGGCTCATCATACCTGGTGAGATATGAGTAGTACGAAAGCCATCTTCAAATATAGCCCAAGTCACCTCATCAATAGGCGTGGTAATCTGGAAATTGTCCCACCATGCGGCGGCTGGTCCTTCCAACAGATGTGCTGCAAACCTGACCTTTTCAGCATCTGTGCATCCAACGGTCACTAAGTCTTTGTTCACAGAACGTAGCCAATCATTGGCCACCATGGGATCAGTCGTTCCTGAAAACTTAGCTGGCCTCGAGACGAAATCTGGTGAGCATATCAAAACCTGGAGGGTTGTTGTTGTTGTTGTTGTTGTTGTTATTGTTGTTATTGTTGTTGTTGGGGTTGTTGTTGTTGTTCTGGTTCTGGATGAACGTCGTCATCATTTGCATAAGCTGTGTCTGCGCATTCATCATTTGTTGCATTTCCGGGGTAATGTTGGGGTTGGGGTTGGTGTTTGCGCGACGGGGAGGCATCTGTGGTTTATTCATATAGAGATAAGAATGAGATACCCTTACATGATTTATGCACAATACATTACACAAGCAAACACATAGCAAGCAACACTAGGATAAAAGCTAAACAACAAGATAACAAAAAGTCTCAAGGTACAAACACACAAGTGGCAAGCCATCCACATGTCGGATGGTCCAACAATAAGTTCATAAATAACAAGTGCGGAAAATAAAGATAACTGAGTAGTCAAATCTACTCGTCGGCATCAATCTCCTCCTCGACAAAGGTAAGACCTGCGTTCTCCATTGCGGTCTTGTTCTCCTCGATGGTAGTGGTCAAAGAGTCGATCTTGGCCTTGAGAGCCCTCTTCTGGGAACGCCTCAATCACTGTCTGCTGCTGCTCTAACTCGAAGTCCTTGGACTGTAGTTCCTCGGTCATATCACGAATCCTCTTGTTCCTATCCTGGACACGCTTCTCTTGACTCTTGAACTTACGGTCTTGGGTCTCGAACTTCGCCTCCATCTCCTTGACTATCTCGTCCTGCTGTGCGAAGAGCTTGTCCTTCTCGCGAAGCTGCACCTGGAGCTCGTCATTACTAAGCATGACGTTGGTCCTATCGGTATCCACGTGCCTAATAAGAGTCTCTAAGTCCTGGAGGTACAGGCGTATCGGCTCTGCTGTGACCCTCGAGTCGTCCTCAAAGTCAATGGACTCTCCGTCATCATCACGCCTTCCGAAGGCGTGGAAGTGAGTGCCTCTAACCTGTCGGGAGTGACGGCCTAACAGTCGTCCTATCAGATCCTGCATGACAACCTCCATGCCTCTCTCCCTGTCATCGTGCATAAGCTTGAAGACGATGGCCTCCGTAGTAGGCTCAGTCTGGCGTCCTGGCTGGTTCACCTTGAAGCCCCAAAGGTCCTTCCTCTCAAACTTGGTGAGTGGGTGCACCGTAATGATAGGAAGAGGGAGATCGAGTAAAGTAGTAAGCTCTACGATACGAGGACCAAAACGGGTAGCCTGGAACTCCTCAACAGTGCTGATGGCAACAGGCATCTATTTATAAGATTGAAAAAGTTAGAACAACACAATTTGAATTAAACAAGACAAGCATTCAAGCATAATCACACCATGCATACATAAATCCATTACATCAACCAAGGTTCAAACTTTTAGGGTATCATTTTGGAAAATAAGGTGATAGGTGGTGGTCCAACTAACGAAGTGCGCTTACAATCCTATCTCATTGGATCTGGTGGCTAACACAATGTTCCTAGTGGCAATCACCCTATCTTGTTCACATGCTTCTATCACTAAGTCAATAATATCTCCTCTTAAGGATTGGTTGGTGACTTCCAACTCTTGGGTATGTTCCTTCTCTTTCTCTAAGTCTTTTTGGAGGTTGAGCATCCTGCACTTGACTCTAGCACTTAGTTCCTTGATAGTCTTCCAAGCTGCTTCTTTTGCTGACTCAAAGAATGTGGTGTGCATAAAAGTGTTGGTGTACATGCAGAAGCCCTTTTCTTTGTGGTTGTCTTCCTTATTCTTGTACAAGTGAAGTTGCACCCACCAATACTCCACTCCATCCTCCTTCACTGGAAAGCCCTTGTACACAGCTGCACCGTGTACTCCCATGGTCTCCATGAGGTCCTTGAGAATCTTGGGAAACTCAGTCTCACACTCCAAGGTCATGGTCATGAGTGGTCCTTTCTTCACGGCTTCGTTGACGGAGTTCATCTACAAATAGAGATGAGAATGAGAAGATTAGAAAAGTTTACGAGAAGAATAGACAAGTGTAGAAGAAGTTAAAATTTTCCTTAGTGGTTTCCAATCCTAGGGTCATAATCCTCAGGCAACACAAAGGTGCTCGATACCATCTGTAAGATCCCTCCTTTGTAAAGGAAAAGATCCCTGTGATTGCAATGCTAGTCCCTGGATCAATGCTAGCATCCACAGTTTAAGATGAAGTACACAGATACAAAGGTCGTTTATTACAGTCATTCCAGAGATAAAACATAGTCTTTTACAACTCATGGCCAAAGGCCTAGTACAAGAGTTTATGGAATAAGTAAATAAACATAAGTCTTCATCTTCATGTGCCACAGGCAAGCATGTTGAGTGTAGACTCATGACTCCTAATCATCATCGAGTAACTGCAACATCATAAGTTACAGCCACAAGGGTCAATACTTTGGAATAGTATTGGCAAGTGATACCTTAATATATAATGAAGTGGACTATAATACTATATGCTTTTGGCTGGTGGAGCTTAGGCTTGCATTGCTCAAAATAGATTTTTCCTTAACTTTTGAAAATACTAAGTTTTTGTTTGGTAAAAACTTTCCAAGACATCTTCCAATCCAAGACTGAAGATCCACTCAGGGCATCTACTAATCAATGACTGAAGATCTTCTTGGCAAAAACACCCAAGGCATCTATCAACAAAGACTCTAGATCCACTCAGGGCATCTAGCAATCAATGACTGAAGATCCTTTTATCCCTTTGTTCACCCACAAGTTTTATTTAGAAATTGGAGTGATGAGATTCTTGAAGTTTCCATGTCTTGATGCTCAAATTGTCCTTTACCAGGGACATGGCTAAGTACTTAGGTTTTACACTGCAGAGGTGGTGCACTTTCCCCACAAGCCTTGGTTTCCCAAGGATGATCCTTGATAGCCTTTCCTTAGTCAAATGGACGCGTTCCAACCTATCATCCCATCTACCACCCACTGTCCAAAAGACTAAGTTCCAGCATCCTAAGATCATGGCAGAGCCCATATTGCCAAGTGGTTGCACTTGAAGCTTCTCAACATTAGACATCTCAAATCTCTTTGTTTCCTGGGTGGCCATCCACAAGTGAGATACACAAGCCAGTCCCAGGCCTTGTGAACCACTCAACATAAGCCATTCCTTCCATTCCACCCAGGTGGTTCATTAACTTAGTTGTTTTATTCTACAAAAACATAAGTCCTTAGACTTAGAAATTTTTCCATAGTGAATATATAACCACCCTTGTTTTCTAGTAGCTAGGCTAAGCATGATAGTAATAGGAATATGGACTTAGGAAAGTTTCACTAAGGCTTCACCTAATAGGTTTTCCCAAAGCATAGCTTGTTCTTAGCAAATAACCATGCAAGTCCTATACTTAGAAAAATATTACTAATGCATAAATAAAATATAGGAATGGAATATTCATGATGATATCACTTGCCTTGGTAGTGTGGAGAGTAGCACTCGTCACAATCACAATCACTAGCAAAATCTACACACAAAGTTGTAGCACACAATTACACACAAATATATACAAACAAGAAATAGTATGAATGCATGCATGATTCTACCAAGTGATGATTTTTTGGAAAACTCAACCAAGCAAGTACATGAATACAGAAACTTAGCAAGCCACTAGTTTACCAACTAAACAAAATTTAACCCTAAACAAAATACTAAACTAAATCTATACTTAAAAGGCCTCAAACAAGTCTCTGCAATTTAAGCCAATCAAATGGTTACTATTTGCTAAACAAATTAGATAGGCAGAAAGGTCTTGTTTTTCTGAATCCAACGGTATAAAGTTTGCAAAATTCCAAAGTGGAATTCAAAAGATATAGGCATTTGAATTTGGATCAAATTTCTGGTTTTAAATCTATTTTCAGATCTAACCTAGCCACGCGTCATGTTCTTATTCGCCGTGCAGTTCGCTTTGGATCGAGCTCCACCGTAGGATCTAAATGAAATCTGGCGGCTCAGATCGCGTGCAGCTTAAGGGTTAAGTGATCTATCATAGGCGTCGATCCAGATCTAACGCTTCTTGCCCAACCCACAGATGGGCGGGCGCCTTGTGGCTACCGCGGCGGAACTGTCGATGACGCGTTGCCGATGCAGACGGAGAGGGAGAAAGAGGAGTAGCTCACGGGCTCGGAGGTCACGAAGCTTCGTCGTATTCGGTTGGTCAAGGGCGCCGGCACGGCTGCGATTGCTCACCGGAGTTCGTGGCGGCGTCGGTGCGTCGGGTGGTCGTCGTGGGCGTCGCTGTGGATCACTCAAAGGCAGGCGAGGACACGTTAGATTCACGAGTCGGCGAAGTAGTGAGCATGAACGGGAAGGCAGGCGGTCAGACCTACCGGGAAAACTTCGTCGGAGTTAATGTCGCCGTCGGTGCTCGCGGTGTCGGGGAACCGCGACTGGGCGTCTGAGATGGACTAGTGAGGTCGAGATGCGCAAAGACACGCTAAGTCAGATTGTAAGAACGAGGCGAGGGGACACTAGGCTCACCGGAATCGATCGCGGAGAGGCTCATCATGGCGGTGCAAAGTTGATTGAGGACCCTGGTGGCGGAGCGGCGAGGTGTTTGGGGGAAAATGATCGCGGCGAGGGGTCTTATAGCCAGATGCTCGACAGGAAACGCCCGTCGATTAATGCCCAATTACTCCCGGCATCACTGCGGCAACGGTCAGCGGCGGAGATCGTGCGCGGAGACAGGGGAAGACGATGCTGACGTGGAGAAGGCCCGCCTGTCAGCGAGGAGCGCGGAGTGTAGGTGGGGTCGGGCTGTCAGTGTCTATTCGCGTGTGCTCGCGCGTGTGAGAAGGAAAAGGAGATCCCCGGGTGGGCTTGCTGGGCTTCATCATTTCTTTGGGGACTACTGTCACGGCCTTTTCTTTTCTTTAAGCTTTTTCTTTTTCTAAATTCATTTTCTGGATAGAATTTGATATGAATTCAAATCCTTTTGAATTCAAACTTCTTTGGGGATTTTTTGCAGGGTTCTGTGGGTTCACAAACAACCAAATAACCTAGTGGTTACCTTGCAAAGGCTTGGTCAAGCTTGGGTTTCAAAATAAACAGAGATTTGCTCTAGTTGCAAATATTTGGTATAGGGTTTAGAAAATATTTCTAAATTGGAATTTTGGGTTTAAATGCTACTCCTATTCTTTCCAACCATGGAGGCAAGCAACCAAGTACCTAAGCATTCAAATCTCAAAGGGTGATGGCCAAATGAGATAAAATGCCCACATGAAATCATAGCTCAAACTTCTGTTTCTAAATGATTTTGAGAAAAACCCTATATGAATGAATGATGCAAAGATGATATGAATGAGTTTTTGAAACAAGATTTTTGGGATGTTACACGAGCTCCTACCACGCTCTCCTCGGGCGCCCCGCCCTTGCCAAGTTCATGGCCATCACCCACTACGCATACCTCAAGACGAAAATGTCGGGACCCAACGGCGTGATCATCGTCGCCGGCTGCTTCAAGCGGTCGATGGAGTGCGCCTCAGCCGGTTCCAAACTGGCAGAGGCCCTCATCATAGCTGAGGAGAAGCGCGTGATCATGAGCAACGTGGCCATGGCCTAGGAAGACATACCGGCTAGCAGCAAACCAGCTGGAGAAGGAGCTTTCCATCCAGCAAAGGAGACAAAGAGGATCCTGCTCGACCCCTCCGACCCAACCAAGTTCGTCACCATCGGTGCCAACTTGGATAGCAAATAGGAAGGCGCGCTCGTCGACTTCCTCCGTGAGAATTGGGACATCTTTGCATGGTCAACCAAAGACATGCCAGGTGTACCGAGGGAGTTCGCCGAGCACTCACTTCATGTACGGCCGGATGCCAAACCGGTCAAGCAACCTCTGCGCCGGTTTGTGGAGGAGAAGAGAAAGATTATCGGTGATGAGATCACCCGGCTCCTTGCAGTCGGGTTCATCATGGAAGTGTACCACCCGGACTGGCTAGCGAACCCATTCCTGGTGCTGAAGAAGAACAAGACCTGGCGCATGTGTATCGACTACACCAGCCTGAACAAGGCATGCCCGAAAGACCCCTTCGTGTTGCCCCATATCAATCAAGTCATCGATTCCACGGCCGGCTGTGATTTGTTGTCGTTTTTAGATTGCTATTCCAGTTACAATCAAATCCGGTTAAACCCGGCTGATCAGATTAAGACATCATTTATCACCCCCTACGGGGCTTTCTGCTATGTGACCATGCCTTTCGGTCCAAAGAATGCAGGCGCTACCTATCAGCGCTGCATGCAGAAGTGCTTGCACTCGCAGATAGGCCGAAACGTGCACGCCTATGTGGACGATGTGGTCATCAAGACCAAGGAGAAGCGCACCCTCCTCGAAGATCTAGGAGAGACATTCGGCAACCTCCGCTAGTACCAGATGAAGCTGAACCCGAAGAAGTGCGTCTTCGAAGTGCCATCCGGTCAGCTACTCGGTTTCCTTGTATCACAACGAGGTATCGAGGCAAATACGGAGAAGATTGTGGCCATCAAGAGGATGCAGCCACCTAGGAGCCTACTTGGAGTCCAAAAGTTCACCGGATGCCTGGCCTCCCTCAGTCATTTCGTCAGCCGGCTGGGAGAGAAGGCACTCCCGTTATACCAGCTGATGAAGAAGACGGACAAATGCTCCTGGACTTCGCAAGCCGATGCCGCATTTCACGACCTCAAGCGCATGCTTTCCACAGCGCCGGTTCTAGCCACGCCGGCTAGCAATGAGCCGATGTTGCTCTATATAGCAGCCATCAGTCGGGTCGTCAGCGTTGTCCTGGTGGTGGAGTGCCCCGAGGAAGGCAAGGCTCGGCCGGTTCAGAGGCCCGTCTACTACCTCAGCGAGGTCCTCTCCCTCTCGAAGCAGAACTACCCCCACTACCAGAAGATGTGCTATGGCGTGTACCTGGCATGCAAGAAGCTCAAGCACTACTTCCAGGAGCATCCGATTAAGGTCGTGTGCACCGAACCCCTTTCGGAAATCATCGGCAACAAGAACGCCACCGGCCGAGTCGCCAAGTGGGCCATCGAGCTCGCAGCCTACTCCATCCAGTACGAACCCCGGCTCACGATCAAGTCACAGGCGTTGGCGGACTTCCTCTTCGACTGGGCCGAGACCTAGTATCTCCCACCGGTTCCGGATTTGGACCACTAGAAGATGCACTTCGACGGGTCGAAGATGCTCGGGGGCTTGGGAGCCAGCATCATGCTCACCTCGCCCAAGGGATACCGGCTGGAGTACATACTACAGATCCACTTCAAGGCCTCCAACAACGTAGACGAATACGAGGCACTGGCGCACGGACTCCGGCTAGCCAAGGAGATTGGTGTCAACCGGATCCTCTGCTTCGGCGATTCGGATCTGGTGGTGCAGCAAGTATCCGGAGAATGGGACGCCCGAGATGCAAACATGGCCCTCTACCGGTTCCACATACAGAAGCTCAGCGCCTCCTTCGACGGATGTGAATTCCATCACGTCCCCCGCATCAACAACGAGGCAGCCGATTTGCTCGCCCGAATCGGATCCACCAGGCAGGCGATCCCACCCGGGGTCTCCTTGGAGCACCTGCGCAAGCCCTCCCTCAACCTGTCACCCGAGTCGGATTCCATCATATGGGCAGGGAGCGCTCCGGCCGACGGGGCGGCAGAAGCAGAGCCGACAAAGCCTCCAAAGAAGAAGACCTACACCAACTTCGGTAGGTCAACGCCCTCCGGTTCGCAAGACCCGGGGCTGCCGGCTCGTCAAGCGGCTTGGGGGCTGCCGGCCCAGGTACCTCATCCGGACGACCCCCCGACGACCATCAACCGGAGAGCAGGAGCATCCTCGTCATCCGGGAAGTGCCATCCTGGGCACAACCCTTCATGAACTTCATCGCCAATGGGGAGCTCATGGATGATGAGGTGGAGGCCAGGCAAGTCCGGCGCCGCACGCACACGTACACCATCATCAACAATGAACTGTACAAGTGCAGCGTATCCGGCATCTTCCAAAGGTGCGTCGATGTGGACACGGGCTACCGGCTACTCAAGGACATACATCAGGGCGAGTGCGGGCACCACGCTTCGTCAAGGGCGATAGTCGCCAAGGCGTTTCGCCACGGTTTCTATTGTCCCACCGCCCTCGAGGACACTGAACAACTAGTCTATGCGTGCAATGGGTGCCAGCGCTTCGGGCAGCTGATACATTGCAAATGTAACTATAATTTTTGATGGTTTTATGCTAATAATATGCTTTTGATACTCCTTTTTATATAAAGTTTATGATTTATTTGGACTAACCTACTAATAGTTGCGAAAGTGCACAATGTTCTTGTTTTACACTTTGATGTATAGGAATTACCAAGAATACATGTGGAAACCTTGTTGAAGTCAAATTGGGATTTTCCAGAAATTTGTCTCAGAACTCTTTTTGAAGATGGTCACGTTTCGGCTCGAATACGGCGTCAAACGGAAAACTCTTCAACTACAAAGTTGTTGGAAATTTCGCGACAAACGTTCTGGACAAAAAATTTAGCTGATTCCGAGTCCGAACAGGCCCGATAGACCCGATTTACTACAGCGCAAGATGGGGTGACGGAAATCCGAAAAGCTATATAAAGGGAGCAAAACCTAATTCGTGGGACACATCCACCCACGAATTTGCAGCCACCAAAGCCATGTTTTTGCCTCCCCCATAGATCCAATCTCCATGGGGAAGGGCTCCCAACAAGCCATGAAGAAAGGGTGCTAAGGGGCGGTGCTCCCCTTTGATACCGGCGGCGGGGAAGGAGTGTTCCGCGCTGCCGCCGCCTCTTCACCATCTTCACCGCCATCTCTATCGATCTCCACCACCATCTCCATCGATGTTGCTGATTCCCATGATGATGAGAGAGTAGTTCTTCCTCGAGGCTAAGGGTTCTACCGGTAGCTATGTGTTCATCTCTCTCTCTATGCATGATCATATTGTGATCATGAGCTTTGTAATCAAGTAGATCTACCTTGCTACTCAAGTGCTTTATTAGATCTCTGCTCTCCCCATGTGTGTGAAAGTGACAGCGTGCATACCATGGTGGCACTTAGGCTAGAGATTACAAATACTTGTTATGAGTTATATTTGGAGTTGGATGTCTTTATGAAATTGTGGTGTTTGTTGGACTCATCTAGTACTCAAGGTGACAGTGTGGGGTTTTCTAGATGGGAAAGGCTTACTTTGAGGTGTGCTGTTATAGCCCTACCAATGATTAGAGTGTCCAACCGGAGAATAGTTAAGAGTAGTATCATAAAGAGAAGATATTTATATGAGAGTGTTCACTAGTGAAAGTACGATCCCTATGCCTTGTTTCTAAGCATTGATAAATCGTTTGCTACTAGATCTGTTACATGTTTGCTTGCTTCCATCTTTATTTCAGTTTTACTTTAGTCTTTTCCACGCCAGCAAGCTATTTTCTATCACCGTTACCACTTATAATTATCTATACCACTTCTATTTCACTATCTCTTCGCCGAACTAGTGCACCTATACACCTGACAAGTGTATTGGGTGTGTTGGAGACACAAGAGACTTCTTATATCTTGATTGCATAGTTGCTTGAGAGGGAATACCTTTGACCACTTCCTCCCTGAGTTTGATAAACCTTGGGTGATCCACTTAAGGGAAAACTTGCTGCTGTTCTACAAACCTCTGCACTTGGAGGCCCAACAACTGTCTACAAGAATAGAAGTGCGTAGACATCAGCAGCTCAGGCACATGCCGACTTCGGTGCTCAAGACCATACCGATCACCTGGCCTTTCGTGGTTTGGGGCCTCGACATGGTCAGCCCCTTCATGCGAGCGCGCGCAGGCATGACCCATCTGCTGGTGGCGGTGGACAAATTTACAAAGTGGATCGAGGCCAAGCCCATCCGGAAGCTGTACGGGGCAACGGTCGTCACTTTCTTCACCGACATCATCAACCGGTTCGGCTACCCCAACAGCATCATCAACGACAATGGCACGAACTTCGCCAAGGGGGCCTTCGCCCGATTCTGCAGCAACAAGGGCATCCGGCTGGACCTTGCCTCCATCGCGCACCCGCAGTCCAATGGGCAAGTCGAAAGGGCAAACAGCTTAGTGCTAGCAGGCATCAAGCCGCGCCTCATCGAGCCGTTGGAGCGGTCACCCAGATGCTGGATCGAGGAGCTTCCGGCTGTGCTATGGAGCCTCTGCACCACACCGAATAGATCAATCGGCTACACTCCATTCTTCCTGGTCTATGGATCGGAAGCCGTACTCTCCGCGGATATCGAGTTCGACTCCCCGCGCAAGCTCCTTTACGACAAAAAGGCCAACCAAGAGGCGCCGGAGGATGTGTGGACCTCCTCGAGGAGGCCTGCGAGTTGGCATTGTCCAGGTCGGCCCTGTACCAGCAGCAACTACACCGCTACCATTCAGGACGGACCCGCCCAGTCACATTTCGCGAGGGCGACCTGGTCCTCCGGCTGGTAGGGGACACGAAGGGCATGCACAAGCTATCGCCACCCTAGGAGGGTACCTTCATCATCAGTCGGGCGCTGCCCAACGACTCCTACTACCTCATCAACGTGTAGCAGCCCGCAAGAACAAGATGGACAAACCGGACGAGGAGACCGAGCGTCCCTGGAATGTGGCCTTACTGCGCCCATTTTACACCTAGTCACCAGACAGTGTATGTATCCCGCAAACCCTATGAATGAAAATGCGGACCCCTACGAGATGCTCGGGGGATCCTTGCTAGAAATGTGTTTGCATCTGTTTTCCGGTTCTGATTTTCTGGCTCCGGCAACCCCTACCCCGGGGCTTGCCGGCTGGCCCGACCTGCTAAGTCAACAAACCGGCTGAGTAGTGTGCGATGATGTCAGAGGCCCACTCTTTCTCCACTCTTCGCTCTCAGCATGCATCAAGAACCCGGCTGTCCGGCTAGCAAGAGCAAAAGCCCGAGGCATCCCACATGAAAAATAGGGAGGAGACGCGAGAGATCGGGCGTCCCGACCTCGCAACTAGCTGAAGACAATCCTGTTACTAAGCCGTTAGTACCGTGCGCGGTGTACTGTCAGTTCCCTTTGATTCCGGCTGCAGACCGCAACCCGGCTGCCCGGCAAGGATGCAGCGAAAACAGCAGAGCACACCGGAAAGCGACCAAGTGTCCAGAAAGGCGCAAGCTAGTTTTCAAAAAACAAATCCGCCTCCCGGCTATAGTTTACCAGACTAACCTATTAACATGTGAGAATGTGTGTGTATGTATATTCTTGTACGACTACTTTGAGTCGGAATTCAGGAAGAAAAGAGAAGAAGATTCGAAGTCCTTGCCTTCATCAAGCGCTCCGAATCTCGAGGGTTACACCCACTAGGTGTGCTCGCGCGCCCCCAGTGGAATCTTGTAGTGTCCCGACCGGCTAAAGGCGTTTAGCCGGGCGTTCGGAGCCCAGGTGAGGGCAAGGGCAGGAGCAAGAGAAGACGAAGAAGATTCAAAGTACCTGGCTACGCCAGCCACTCCGAATCTGGTTACACCTGGAGTGCGCCGCGTCTCCCACTGGAATGATAGTTCCCCCGGCTGAAGGTGTTCAGCCAGCGAAAGAAACCGACTAAGACGCGTCTAGTCGGATGAAGTTAGAGGATTTGGGAAAAGAAGGAAGATTCGAAGCACCTGGCTATGCCAGCTACTCCGAACCTCGGGGGCTACACCCAGTGGGTGCGCTAGTGCGCCCCCACTGGAGGTGCCGTTCCCCCGGCTAAAGGCGTGTAGCCGAGCAAAGTCAGCCAGATAAAGTCAATCGGCGAAATATTGAAAGAATAGGCAAAGCACACAAGTTGAATGGAAACCAAGCTAGTTCAAAATTAACATTAAAAGGAAGAGGGGAGGAGAAGCTCCGATAAGTTTACCCAGCACCAGAAACAGCCGGTACAGGCAGACGAGTTTCAAGACAAAGCAAGACAAACAAATACACCGAGCATCCCGGGGCGATAACTAGGCGGCGGGACCCTTTCCATGCGGAGCGCTTTGGCTGGCGGTAGCCTCAGGCGGAGGAGGAGGCGCGGCGCTCGACCCAGTTCTAGCGCCCGCAGCCGGCTGCGTTGGGGCTTCCGCATCCGGAGTACCGATAGACTCCGAGTCGGTGAGCACCTCGTCGGGATCCACGTAGTCGGGGATCTTGATGGCGGAGCCCCGGATTTCCGGATGGGCCTGGCGGATGGCGGCAAGGTCGGCGCCGGCGCGGAAGCCTCCGTCGATCTTCTCGATGCGGGCATCCTTGTACCAGGAAAGCATGAGGGCCAGAGCCATCTTCGCTCCGGCACGCGCCGCCAGGTCCCGCAGCCGGTCCATCACAGCCGGCACCTCCCCCACCTTCGTAGCCAGCTGCACCATCGTCTTCAGAACCGGAGCATCTGGCCACAGGAATGAGAAGATGGCCTGCGCTGCTTGACGAAGCTTGGCAGCTTCCTCGCCAAGAAGGACGACGAGCTCCTAGGCTGTCGGCTGCACTCCCGGCCAGTTCTCCTATAGCCGGTTGTACGCCAGCAGGTCTATACCAGGATAAAACACTATCAGAAAAAAGATAGTCAGATCCGGCTACCGGATCTAGAAAGACAGGGAGACGGAAAAAGGGAACTTACCCTTAGCCGTGTGACCGACTTGCATCAGATCCTCCACCAGGGCCTTCTCCTTCGTTGCCAGCCGCTTGATCTCCTTCTCTTGGTCCTTGTTCTGGGCCTCGAGAAGGTTGAAGGCTTTGATCCGGCTGGCGAGCAAGGCATCGTGCTCCTTGACGGTGGCCTCCAGACCGTCCACCTTCGCGTGCCAATCCTTGTTCTGCAGCCGCAGAGTGGAGTTGGACTTGCTCAACCAGTCGTTCGCTTTCTCCAAGCGATCGACCTCGTGCTGAGCGCACACGAGGATAGCTGCGACAAAGCCGGCTATCAGCAAAAAAAAGATGATTCTGGCTGAGGCAAACTTACTCTAGGAAGTCCCGTTGGCAGCAGCAAGCTTCTACTCCAGGGACCGGTTCCCGCCGGCTGCAGCCTCCAGCAGCCGGATCTCCTTCACCGCCAGTTCGAGGGTGGCAGCAAGATCTGTCAGCGAGGCGGTGGAGGAGGCATCGTCATCCATGGCATTGGCAGCCAAGGACTCCTTCGCGACAACCACCACTGTCCTCCACTCCTCCCCGGGCTTGTCCTTAGAATTGTCATCGCCAAAAACCACGAGCTCCTTGCCGATTGCCGCCCCCTGCGTTCCCGCAGAAGAGTCGCTCGACTGAGAACCCTCCGCTTTCGGCTGGGCCACCACGTCCGGCTGGGGGCCCTCCGTTCCGGCTGAGGCAGCCGGTTCGGCTCGAGGCGGCGGCGGAGATGGCGCCTCGGAAGAAGAGGGGGCGGAGACGGAGGTGTCCGGCGCACGAGGCGGTGACCCGGTCGGTGCTCGCGCCGGGCTCACGGCTCCAAAGGAGACCAGCGTGCTAAAGAGACAGAAGAAGAAAAGGAGGAAAAAAGAGGCAAGTAAGCCAAGGACAACCAAAAGAAGCAGAAATAGTAAGAGAGCCCAGAGAAGAACTTACCCCTTTACGACCGGAGGCGGCCCTTTCTTCCGGCCAAGGCGGCTTGGGGGAAGGGCGCTGGTCCGGCTCCTCTTAGGAGCCGGCTCCTCCGTGGCAGGCCGGCTGGCGCTGGAACGGCTGGAGCCGCTCCCGCTAGCGCCAGACTGGCTGGAGTCGCCGTCCGTCACGAGGCGCCGTGCCGGATCAGGGGCCGGCGCAGCCTTCTCCTCCCCGTCGACCTCCGCGTGGAGATCGGTGGCCGGTTCGTCGTTCCGGCTGGGGAAGGCATCCCCATCCCCGTCCGTCTCCTCGCCAGATCGCCGAGCACGCGGCTCAGGCAAGTCGGGCATAAACGTCTAGAGGGGGCGTCACCCTCCTCACCAAGGATGCAAGGAAAGATCTGCCAAACGCAAAAGATTAGTCGGATAAGACAAAAAAGAAGAGCAAAAGAAACATAAACTTCGGCTGGAAGAGCTTACCCGGGGCGCGCGGTTGTCCTGGCTATAGGGCGCCAGCCTGAAAGCCCAGCCTTCCGGCAGCCGCTCCTTGGTGATTGTCCACACCCACTCCTTCAAGTTGTGGTAGCAGCGATCGCGGCGCGACAGCCGGGTCGGGTCCAGCCGACCGGAGTAGAAGCACATCTTGTGCGCTCGCTGCTGCAGCAGCATCATCAGCCGGGACATCCAGCTGAGGGTGATGTCCAGGCCGGTTAGTCCGGCAGTGACGAGGGCGCGCATGCGTTTCAGCATCGCGTCCAACTCCGCCTTCTCGCCATAGATCTTCAGCTCCCAATGCTGCCGGCTGGATTCCACGTCCTAGAACGCCGAAAGGTTGATCCGGTCGACAGCCGTCGGGCTCTTGATGTAGAAGTACGACTGCTGCCACAGTCGTACCGTGTCATGCAGCTGGAACTTCGGGTATCCGGTCTGCGTGCGGGAGTAGATGGAGGCGCCGCCACAGACGACTGGTGGCCCCTTCGTGAACTGCACCTACGGCCGGACTCGGAAGAGCCGACAGAAGAGCCCGAGATCCGGCTAGATCTCGAGGTAGCTCTCGCAGAATGCGATGAAATGCGCCAGTGTCCCGATGGCGTTGGCACCAAGGTGATGGAGGCAGAGGTCGAAGAAGGCGAGGAAGATGAGGAAGAATGGGTGCACCGGCAGCGCGAACCCGCATGCCAGGTGCGAGAGGAAGACTACCCGCTCTCCCTCCGCCGGATGCGGCGACTCCTCCCCCGCCTACGCGAGCCGCACTGCCACTTCCTTCTCCGACGGGAGGACGCGGGTGGCGTGGTACTTCTGGATGTGGTCCTCCGTGACAGAGGAGCCGCACCATGCTCCGTGTTCAGCAGCCATCTCTGGTTCATCGGAGCGCTGCGAACCACAAGCGGCGGCACAATGGCAGCGGCTGGCAGCGGCGCAGAGGCGTGAGCGCAAGGCGCGAGGGCAACTGGAAGCAGGGGAGCGGAGGAAAGGAACTGCCTCCCCCGGGGCGTCCCTTTAAAGGGCCGGAAGGGCAACTGTCCACAGTGCCACGTGGCACCTATCCAGGCGACCCTCACCCCAACCGCCGCTCAGATCCCGTGTGCAGATGCGGGGTGCGCAGAAGATCCTGGAGCAGGAATCAAAGCGTCAGGCGGCAGTTTCCCGAGGCAACATGCGACGGGACGTTACGCTTCCCGCCGCAGAGTAATGATGGCGCGTGCGCGTGTGGCCGGCGTCAGCACACACGTCACGGGTTGCGCAACCGCCAGGCGTAGCCAGTCACAAATTCAAAACGAAGAGGGAGCGCGCGCACATTTCGCCTAAGGGCGGAATCCACACGCGCTCGGGGGCTAGTGTTAGGGGGATGATCCCTAGATACCCTAACCAGACAAGAAACAGGGCAGTCGGATCGCGTTCGGCTAGCCAGATGCAGCCGAACAAGGCAAGCCGGGCCGACTATCGCATGACAGTCGGATCAGCAAGAAGTAGCCGGCTACGGCAGCGTAGCCGGAACCAATCAAGGAGACAGGACGACGTACAGATCAGTGCACGGTACGCCCTGTATGACGACAAGACTGGCAAGTACCCGGCCATACCGAAGACTTTGCGGGGATGACGCAGGAACAGTGGCCCGATGCTGACGACGGGCTCGCACGGCGTCCACTGTGCCTACGACAACCATACCGCTCATACTCCGATGGGACATATTGTACCGGATACTATAGATGACCAGCCGGCTAGGACCCGCCTGTGGGGCCCGCTAGTCGGATTGTCCAGTGAGATTGTTGCCTCTCTGCCTATATAAGGAGAGGCAAGGCCTTAGTAGAAAGGGTTGGTCTCAGTGCATTTAAGACAGTAGCTAGAGAATACAGCTCCAGGAGCGCTTGTAGTTCGTATATCACCCATAGTCAAATCGACAGGAGTAGGAGTTTTACCTCATCACGAGGGCTCCGAACCTGGGTACTTCCTGCGTCCAGCTATGCTTGCTTGTATCCAATCCCGCCTGCGGACCCTGTCGATAGCTTCCCTACTAGTCCCCACACCTCTATCTAACCTTCTTAGGTACTGCCGTTCCCAATACAACGACAATATGTTCTCTATGGATATATATCCACCCATTGCTTGTATCTAATAGATATATCTTGGCGTATAATAGTTCCCATCGTAGGAAATTTTTTGTTTTCTATGTTGCGAACCCAACATCCATGTGGTTTATGATAATAACACACATCCAATGAACTCTAGTGGACCCATGTGGTTTGTGAGAATAACACACATCCAATGAACTCTAGTGGATCCAAGTGGTTTATGAGAAGAACACACATCCAATGATATCTAGTGGATCCATGTGGTTTATGAGAATAACACACATCCAATGAACTCTAGTGGATCCATGTGGTTTATGAGAAGAACATACATCCAATGAACTCTAGTGGATCCATGTGGTTTAGAAAAAGAACAAACATCCAATGAACTCTAGTGATCCATGTGGTTTATGAGAATAACACACATCCAATGGCATCTAGTGGATCCATGTGGTTTATGAAAAGATCACACATCCAATGAACTCTAGTGGATCCATGTGGTTTATGAAAAGAACACGCATCCAATGACATCTAGTGGTTACATGTGGTTTATGAGAATAAGACACATCCAATGAACTCTAGTGGATCCATGTAGTTTATGAGAAGAACACACATGCAATGAACTCTAGTGGATCCATGTGGTTTATGAGAATAACACACATCCAATGACACCTAGTGGATCCATGTAGTTTATGAGAAGAACACACATCCAATGAACTCTAGTGGATCCATGTGGTTTATGACAAGAACACAGATCCAATGAACCCTAGTGGATTCATGTGGTTTATGAGAAGAACACACATCCAACAAACTCTAGTGGATCCATGTGGTTTATGAAAAGAATACACATCCAATGACATCTAGTGGATCCATTTGGTTTATGAGAATAACACACATCCAATGAACTCTAGTGGATCCATGTGGTTTATGAAAATAACACACATCCAATGAACTCTAGTGGATCTAGTGGTTTAGGAAAAGAACACACATCCAAAGAACTCTAGTGGATCCTTGTGGTTTATGAGAATAACACATCCAATGAACTCTAGTGGATCCATGTGGTTTATGAAAAGAACACACATCCAATGAACTCTAGTCGATCCATGTGGTTTATGAAAGAACGCACATCCAATGACATTTAGTGGATCCATATGGTTTATGAGAATAACACGCATGCAATGAACTCTAGTGGATCCATGTGGTTTATGAGAATAACACACATCCAATGAACTCTATTGGATCCATGTGGTTTATGAGAAGAACACACATCCAATGCCATCTAGTGGATCCATGTGGTTTATGAGAATAACACACATCCAATGAACTCTAGTGGATCCATGTGGTTTATGAAAAGAACACACATCCAATGAACTCTAGTGGATCCATGTGGTTTATGAAAAGAACATACATCCAATGACATCTAGTGGATCCATGTGGTTTATGAGAATAACACACATCCAATGAACTCTAGTTGATCCATGTGGTTTATGAGAAGAACACACATCCAATGACATCTAGTGGAACCATGTGGTTTATGTGAAGAACACACATCCAATGAACTCTAGTGGATCCATGTGGTTTATGAGAATAAGAGACATCCAATGAGATAAGTGGATCCATGTGGTTTATGTGAAGAACACACATCCAATGACATCTAGTGGATCCATGTGGTTTATGAGAAGACCACACATCCAATGAAGTCTAGTGGATCCATGTGGTTTATGAGAATAACACACATCCAATGAACTCTAGTGGATCCATGTGTTTTATGAAAAGAACACACATCCAATGAACTCTAGTGGATCCATGTGGTTTATGAAAAGAACACACATCCAATCACATCTAGTGGATCCATATGGTTTATGATAATAACACACATGCAATGAACTCTAGTGTATCCATGTGGTTTATGAGAAGAACACACATCCAATGAACTCTAGTGCATCCATGTGGTTTGTGAAAAGAACACACATGCAATGAACTCTAGTGGATCCATGTGGTTTATGAGAATAACACACATCCAATGAACTCTAGTGGATCCATCTTGGCATAATTTTATGTATGTCACGATGTATTTCATTGTATAAGACACTCACTTTCCATTTTTATTCTACTCAATTTTGCCCTTGGTTTTTTGATACTACTCAGTTTTCCCCTCTCTCTCTTGTTGTAGCCCAAACATGTGCTCAGTCTGTCTGCTACGCCCTGATTGGTTGTCATAGTTGTCACGCGGATTGTGCGCACCAACCGTTGATCCTGTGTGAGCCAACGAGGACCGTTGCACACATCATGCCCTTTCAAATACAGCGTGAGACAGCACGGACATCTCTCTCAGCGAGACTTTTACAAGAAGGAACACGAAGTCGTCCATGGAAAAATTCGTCGAGTGGTCATGTCATGTTGAATCACGTCTGAAAAGCCTACTACTGCTACTACTATGCCACAACACATGCACAGGGCAAAGGGGTCATCGAGTGCACGGTCGTCGATGGGCAGCTACAATTTATTGCCAATTGATTTTAATAAGACATATCCTATTTTTACGTAGCCCGCTCTCAATCTCACTTCCAACTAGGCCCTATCGCAAGAAACTTCCACGCGTCAGCCGGAGGCCGAAGTGCTAAGAAATGGGTCTCGAGGAGGGGGGGCTCGAGAAGACCTAACGTCTCTGTCTTCATCGAGTCCCTCGCACTCATCTACACATCGCTCTACCCGATCTAGCATAACCCCACAAATCTCGCCGTACAACGACCTACCTTCTCCTCTACATTTCCCCTTTTAATTATCACTAATTTTATGTCGTGTCAAACTTCGTACATAGAAATTGTGTCTGCGCCCTTTGCATGCGGCTGAATATAGAACTGCCATGCATGGCCCGGGAAAAAAACGTGACGTACCGTGTGCGTGTCGTGGTGCACGGTGCAGTAGCCTACGCGGCGCGATGCACGGTGGTGACTGGTGCAATGAATGTGCCTTCCCTTCACCTTAATAACTATAGAGCCCCTCTCCCTCTCCCTCTCTGCATACCCACTCTCACTCTCACTCACTCTCCTCATGCAACCCTCTCCACTGTTCCATTAGCTTCTAAAAACTCCAGAGAAAACCCCATACGCACCAATGATGGCGGAGGAGGATGCGGTGGCCATCATCGCCTCCAAGGCTGCCGGCTAGGAGGCCCCTCTCTCCGTCTCGGTCCCCCTCGATGCGTTGAAAGCAGCCGCCGTCCCCTTCCAGGCCCCCATTGAGGCATCAATGGCAGCCGCCATCCCTGTCCAGGCCCCCATCCCCACTACCGATGTAGCCGCCGGCGAGGAGGCCCCCGCCGGTCACGAGCAGATCCATCTCTTCGAGGACCCCTACGATCTAGAGGAGTACATCGCTCTGGTGAGCCCCTACGACACCGGCATCGACGACCCATGGTCAGAGGTAACTAGGTTTGCTCCCCTTCACTGTTTCTTCTCCCGTTCCCATCGTTGGATGCTAGATCTTTGTTTATTAGGGTTTGGTTGTTCGCATTTCGATTGCTCGATCTTCTTACATCATCTAATCCTCCCTTTTTTTTCTTCCAATAGGTGTACGTAGTGACGTCTGCAGCGATGACGAGTCTAGGCACACCAAGACTCGTCAGGTGCTGAGGAGGCTGCAGGCCGGCCAGTACAACGCCTTCTTCACTGGCGGCGTCTACAGTTGCCCCTTCTACAGGACAAGACTCGCCAGCACCAACTTCAATTGCGTTGTGATGCATGCAGAGGGCTTGAGCTCCAGCACCCCCAAAGTCGGCCAGACCGTGAACGTCAACGCCTACATCGCTGAACACTAGGCGCTTAGTGTTCACCTCTGCAACCTCCAGCGGGTGCCCATCGAAGAGGGTCGCATGCCTCCGATCAAGCCCAAGGCCCCCAAGATCAAGTGACTGGGCAGCAAGAAGTGGAGGAAGCACCAGAGGGAGGAGACGAAGGTGCAGGCGCATGCAAGGAGGGGTTGAACGTGTCTGCTGCTGCTAAGCAACTTCTTTTGATTTTGTATATTTTGCATGTGATGGCTGCTGAGCAGCGAATGTATCGAACCTCGTTAAGCAACCTACTTTCTATCGGTATATCCTATTTAGCTGCGCATAGCTATATCTACATTTGTTTTGTTTTCTGAAAGAATGTATTCTGCCTGGTGTGATTTGCTGCTCTAGATTTGCTACCAGATCGGGCCAAAAAGAGGGCCAAAAGAGATCGAATGATCAAAGAGAGAAGCTGCTCTAGATTTGCTACTAATTTGGGCAAAAAGAAACATAACTGTTAGAGGAAAATGTACTCTTTCACACTATCAGTTAACGAGCTGCCATCTTGACAAGCTACCAGACACATACAGAAACATAATACAAAGAAGTAAAATTTATTTCAGTTCTCTCACTTGAGGCGCTAGCCATCTTGACAAGCTACCTGAGTTCCACAAAATGGAAACATAACACAAAGGAGTAACATTTAATTCACTTCTCATCACACCACTTGAAGCACTTGCCATCGTTCCTAGGAGACCAACTGCTAGCAATCTTCGTTGGCTTCCCTATCTTCAGCATATTGCGGTACAATTAGTGGTGCATCACATGCCTGGTTGTTGCCGCTAGAAGATGGTGCCTCTCTGTTTGCTGCTTCAGTTGTAGCCTCTTTGTCATCTGCTTCAAATGCAGCCATTTCCTTTGCATATGCAGCGTCAAACTCAGCTATATTTTATTTGGTACAAAGGGCTCCCCTAAGCTCGTCTTCCCTCTTGCAGCTGGGGCAAAACACGAGGAAACATAGAAATAAATGGATCTTAACGTATAACTGGTAGGTCACGTAAGCATCTATGGCTGCATACTTCAGGTTTATCTCAGACAATGGCCTCTCCTCCTAGAAATCGTGCCTATCCGTAGGGAAATCTGCCTTCATTCTGTCATACGACTCATCGAGGATTCTAGTTGTGAGTGTAGCCATTCCGTCCTTCCTCGAGCCCCCTCTGATCTTGACAAGACTCTGAATATCGATCCACTTATGCGCAGGAATTATAATTCCCTCTTGACTAAATTTTGAAAATCAGTTCTTTTGTCAATAGTGCAGAAAACAATTCCTTTTTCTACAAGGAACTAGCGCAACGTCGGACACTTCTTGTCAGTCCTGAAAGTATATAGTTTGTCATCAACAAAATTTGTAACTACACATGTTTTATTAATGCAAGATCATCATCTGAATATAATTTTAAAAAGTTTAGTATATGCAAGATCAAGACTCTCAACATTGGCTTGTCATAATTAATTTGGTCCTAAAAAAATTCATTAGTTGCAATATGAGCAAATGGATAAAGAACAAGAGGAGAAAACCCTAAAAGTGGTTAACTATAAAGAGCAGATCTACAAACCAGGAGTAGTGATAGACGAGGATGTGTTTCCTCATGGCCAGTTGAACGACGACGACTTCATTCTCGATCTCTGGGTCCTCCGGGGTGTACTCGAGGTCCAATCCCACGAACTTGTCCTTGTCTTCCTCAAGCCAATCCTCGTACATCCTCGGGACTCGCACCACTGTCTCCTCCTTGTTGGTGTAGACGACGTCTATCTTCTTATTGTCATGGGCAATGAAGCTTGTCTCTAGAGTGCAACGACCATGGTGGCAAGGAGAAGACGGAAAGAAGATAGAGGACAGGAAGAAGAAGAGTGGTTTCTGCGAGACAGGGGAACGGTGTAACCGTCAATGCGTTTCTAAGGTAGTGGTTAACAACAGGGATGGAAGTCCAATGGAGAGACGCGTGGCAGTACCGTTCCAGCTGCTGAGTAAACAAAGATTAAAAATAATAATAATAAGGATATATGTGCCCTGTGTTGTCGCGTCAATACACACTATCGGTTGTGTTGTCCTATCCACTGCGCTAGCGCTGCAAGCCAACCTGACAGCTACGACGCCTATGCGACGGCAACGACATAACGGTGAAAACTGACAGGGGGGCCAACTTGACGGGCGTTAGCCTAATATTTTATCTTGAAACGTTATGTTGAATATGGTTGAAGGCATCTAGCTCTCCAATGAGGCGGATAGAATGGTTTGGAAGTGGACAGAGAACGGCACATACACGGCAAAATCTGCCTATCTCGCAACCTTCCAAGGCTCGACGAGATGCATCGCTTGGAAGCTAATTTGGAAAAACTGGGCACCCCCCAAGGTGAAGTTTTTCCACTGGCTAGCATCTCTCGATCATTGTTGGACAGCGGACAGACTCGCACGGTGAGGCCTGCAACATCATCTGCGGTGCCTACTCTGTGATCAAGAACCGAAGACGATCCAACATCTCATCATCGGCTGCCCCTTCACACAACAGGTATGGCACGCGCTCCTGGCTACGATGCGCATGACATGCACACCCCCGACAAATGAATCCTCGCTTTCCGAGTGGTGGGCTGTGGCTAGGCAGGGCACCCCAAAGCCATGCAAAAAGGACTCACCTCCGCAGCGCTATTGATTCCCTAGATGATATGGAAGCATGGGAACGACCGCGCATTCAACAAAACAGCCCCATCAATCCGAGACCTGCTTGGAAAAATAAAAGAAGAGGCAGAGGCATAGATTACAACAGGAGCTAGAAGCCGGCCAATGACCTCGGATGTACATTAAGAAAACCTTTACGCGTAATACCCTGTAACCTCTCAGGAGGTGTGTGTAATAGACCCTACTTATTCAATGAAATAAAATGCAAACCCTCCTTTGGGTTTTCTCGAAAAAATGTTTTGTTGAATTCGTGCTGAAAAAGACCCTGTGAGTATTTGGCATGGCAACTGTGGGCAACACGGCTAATTACAAGCAACTTGGATACCGCTTTGCCTTGACGTCTCAACTTTCGGCCGCAAAATTATATTCTCGTCACGCGGGACCACCAACCATGAAGAGGTTGGGCGCCCCCATCAGGGGGCGAGATCCTGGGGCCGATGGGCTGTTGGAGCCCAGTCGGGTGGAGATCAACCTAACAGCAACGGCAATTACCCATCGTTCATCGCAACCTTCGGCTCAAAGGCCACCTCAGGAGAAATGCGCTTCAGGAGGGAGGTGACCAGCGTCGGGGCAGGCCCGGCTACGTACCAAGCGTCCTGGTCGTCACCAAGCAACGTGGTTGTGTCCGTGATGCCACGGACTATGGAGTTCGGCGGTGTGGGGCAGAAGGCGATGTTCGAGGTGGTGATCAAGCTCACCGCGCCTACCGGCGGCGAGCCACCCTTCGGTGCTCTGGTTTGGGCCGACGTCAGCGGCAAGTACAGGGTCACGACTCCCTTCGTTGTGCTCTGAACTTCGTGTTGTTTCAGTCCTGTACCCAAGTCTTGTTGAATAATGTTCCTGAACTCAGTATGTTGGCTTGACAGACCAGTTTGACTTCGGTTAATCGGAAGGAGAAGTCTTGATGGAATTGAGTGGGGATGTCTGGACTTTCTAGACAACTAGTGCGAGGGCATCATCTTGATGTATCCGAAGTGGTGGAATCAACTCATAATTTCATGGATTCACATTATGCTATATGGAGTAATATAGTTCCATAGTCCAGGTGAGTTGATACATAGATGTGAGAACTTTATCACTCTGGTAATTTGTGTTGTATTCCATTGATATTTTTTAACAATATACAAATATATTGAGCATGTGAAATATGCCATTTAGATATACTAAGATGGAAATTATAATCATTTTAACTTGCTCACTTCGTTGTGAACGTTGTAAGACGTACACCTGGTCAATAGTCCACGGTTTCAGCTTTACACACCTGGCCAATAGTCCAATGTTTCAACTTCTGCAAGCTCTTTTCACCTCAACAATTTGCTAATGTCTCGAAAAGTGGTAGCCATAGGCTAACCTTTGGCGTGTAGCTTACATATCTTTCTTATTAGGATCATTCTCCAAGTCCCGATGATTGAGACTTTGTCACTGAAATGATGTTAACTCGGTTTCTATAGTGGCTTGACCATTGTGGTTTACTCCATGGAGTCAATGTATTTCTCTCATGTTGCGCTTTTTATTCTCATGGGAGAAAAAATGTTTAAATTTTCACATTAATGCAATAATATAGTAAAAAATTTAACAAATTTCAAAAAAAAATCACAGATTATTCTTTATATTAAACATCTGGTCTTTAAGTGCCACAATGTGGTGCAAAAACATTCCGCCGCAATCTGGTACACCTGAAACATGCAATTATTTTTTAGATTCCAATAAGAGAGATGTTTAAAAATCGCACAAACACCTGAAACATTCTGCCACATTCTGGTGCACCCTCTTTTTATTAGTAGATGAAAACTAGAATTTTACCTAGATAAATTGTTTATAACATGTAACTTTGATACTATATTTAACCGAATCATGTCAAGTTTCTCAAAAAGTAAATTGTATGAGATAGATCATCAAAAGTAAACCTAAACATATCACGACTAATAGAGCTTATGTAGCACCCCATCCAAACACAGGCCCAGGGGTGTCACTAGGATTTTTAGACTAGCCCCATAGACCAACACTGGTATTTTCTGCGCACTTTTTCCTCACACGTGTGCACCCGGTGCCCACTTTCCGGTCGGTCACTGAAATATCGGTATAAGCGACTAGAGGGGGGTGAATAGGCGCTACACAATTTTTAGCTTCTTTTCAAATTAAGGCTTAACACAAAGTAAGTTCTCAAGATGTGCAACTAGGTGAGAGAACCTATATGATAAGAAAGCAAGCAACAACAAGTAAAGAATAAAGGATAGAAATAACCAAGAGTAGACACGGAGAATTTTTCCAGAAGTTCCTTCCTTTTGAGAGGAAGTACATCTCCGTTGGAGGGATGGGTGGTACTAAGACCACCAACGCCACACAAGGCCTCAACCTATTCTTCCAAGCACCCGCCTCACGGCAAGCACCCGATCCACTATGCAGTGACCTTGAAAGTGGCGACCGAAACCTTTACAAACTTGTTGAGTAGACCTCCATCACACTTGGAGTCTCCCAACATGATCCTGGAGCTTTACAACCAATGCCTGAGCTCCGAGACCGACCTCTTCCGTCTAGGGTTCAAAGAACCCAAGAGTAACAAGATCCACAAAAGAATAAAAGGGAGAATCAACTTTGCTTTGGTGAAACCCTAGATCTAGACCTCCTCCACCAAATCCCAAAGAATCAAGTAGATTGGAGCACTAGGGGAGGAGATCTAGTGAAATTACAGCTCAAGAACAATGGAGGAGAGAGATAAAAGAGGCAAGCTTCACATTGGAGAAGAAAGACCCTTTTATATCCTAGGGAGAGAATATGCCCGTTGCTGCCTGTCTCGAGCAGTACTACCGGTACCAGAAGTGGTAGTACCGAAAACAACCGGTACTACCGGTTGGTACCGGACATGGTACCAGATGAGGCCATTAGGCGATGGAATGCGCTCAGTATCCCCTGGTAGAACCTGCTTGAAACAAGTGGTACCACCGGTAGGCGGTAGTACCGGAAGCACCAACGGTACTACCGGTTGAGGCGGTAGTACCGGCCCGGAGGTACTGGGTGAGTCTGAGGAGGAGATGAGGCTCGTAGATGCTCTCAGACTCGCGCGGTACCGCCAAGCGGTACTACCGGTGTCGAGCGGTAGTACCGGAAATAAATTCCGATACTACTGGATGGCACTGACTGAGCAGATAGTAGCCACACGGACAGAAGTCCTCCAACATCTCAACCATTGAGGGAAAGCTTGAAGGGCAGCAGAAGTAGAGTTGATTCCACCTAGACTTTTCGACGCGGACCCTCTCTTAATAGTACGGTTTTTCTACGACTCAAACAAGAGATCAAAGAAAAATCATGTCTTGCTATTGACCCTTTTGAGGGAAACCGAATGCTTTGCAAACATAGTTGGCCTGAAATACACTTAGCAAACGATTAGTCTGACACGTGTGTTATCATCAAATATCAAAACCACCTAGGGAAGGAAATGCCCTTTCAATTTTCCTGTTTTTGGTGTTTGATGACAACACACACATTTGTATAACAAATATTATGATGGCGCATAAGGCTTGAAAAATAGAGACGCCCCCCCCCCCTAGATGTGTGCACTATCATGCAAATACTAGGATCAACACTCCCCCTAAATTTTGCAAACCAACCAAGGGTGCAAGGAAAAGAGAACTATGACTTGAAACTCATACCTTTGCACAACAATTATATAGCATAATCACATAAGATGGATCTGCATAACCACATAGTCTTCACTTACATAGAGTACACATAGGTAGAACATAGAGTTCATAAATAATAAGAGGCGAAAAAAGTTCACAAGCAACCAAAGATAAAATAAAGAACGAGCTTGTGACTTTCCCATGCAAATCCCCGCAAAGCCCATGTTGCAAGTTCTCCCCCTTTGGCATCAAGACGCTAAAAAGGGACAAGAGCAAGACTAACGTCCCAATGATCACTCCTCCTCATCATCACCAACATGGAATCCCGGGGCACGGAAGGAGGAGGAGGTATCATTGTCATCCCAGTTGCTATGCTTGGAGATCCATTGCTCTTCAAGGGTGATATTGTTCTCTGAGCCTTCGAAGACGATCAAACCTTGAGATTCCATCAACTCTTTCTGATGAGAGCAAACCTTCTTGGCATAGACATGAGCTTCATACATCCGCTTTTGATTGTCGGTTTGAAGTCAAAAAAAAATTCTTGAGCTTGGTTTCAAACCTCTTGGCCCATGAGGGCGGAGCATCCGGTTGGTGAGACACAAAAAACATGCCCACCATGACCACTCACATCTTCATCGGAGCCTTCTTCAACCACATTACCGTCCTCATCAACCTCTTTTCCATCCTTGTTGGGAGGTTTAGCGTGCTTCTTGATCAACAATTGCTTGGACTTGTGAGGCACAAATTGGCGGTTGGGGAGTTCATTGGCAATAAATAAGCACTTGCGGATGATAAGAGCCATAATATAGGGAGCAAAAGGGGGCACCCTTTGAGTGTGCATGATAATTACCATCTCATTCCAAATGAAGTCCATCATATCAAGTGGGCTACCGGATTCACAGTGGACATAGGAGTTGAACATGAGGTCCACCATGTAGTCATGCATCTCATCAAAATTGCCCGCCCGAGGAGCAACCGTCTCGCGGAAGATGCGATTCCAAATATCATAGGTAGGTAAAAGATCCTTGATCTTCCTAAAAATCCCATGGCCTTGAATATAGAGAGGAAACAAGACTTCCTTCTTGATGGGTCGCCCAACAGTGTGACAACAAAATCCACACGGGCTATATATGTCATGTTCCTCATACCCAAGGATGTGTACAAGCTCAGCCAAAGTTGCTTCCTTGATAACCCCTTGAGTCATCCACGTCATTTTCCTTGATTGATATTTTCCAAAGTGCACGGTGGCCTAGAATTGCGCCACAAGAAGAGGGTCGAAAGCTTGCTTGAACTCCATGATAGGAAGCAAGCCAATGTGGGTGCAGTCTCCTTGGCCTCCCCAAAGTATTTAGAGTGCTTGTCCATATGAACCATGTCAATCCACTTCTGAGGCACAACCAACTTGTCAATCCTCAGAGATGTCAGACAAAAGCTTTAGCCCTGCTAGCCCAACGCTCATACTCTTGGTGCACCCAGTGGGGGGGAGGAGGAGGACCACTACCACGACCGTAAGATCGTTTGGTAGCCCCTCCACGACCACCCCGAGTGGATTTGAGCATCATATGGGTGCTAGGCTGAGGCATGACTTCTTCCTCAAAGTCAGAATCCTCAATCTCGTGACGAGCCTTTGATCGCTTCTGAGCACCCGAGCCACCTGCACTTGTGAAAGCAGTAGGGATAAAATAGCGCTGCCTCGGTTGGCCGAAATCGACCGGAGACAATCAATGTCACTGAAAACGATTGGAACTAATTGGTTTTGCCAAAAACGACTGACATGTCGAACTGGCAACACACGCAAAGCATCAACCATTCGTCTTGGGCGAAACCGAGTGAGACCTAACGGTTTCGCCTTGCCAAAGCTGATTGGATTATGGCAATGCAAACCATGGTTGATCATGCTGCCCGTTTTCTCGGCCACCATTTTGCGTCAAATATTTTTCTGCCCATTTTCTTAGCCCCAAATTCTCTGTTCACCGTTTTCCATCAAATATCTTCCTGCCAATATCTTCCCCCAAATATCGAAAATATCTTTGATTTTGACATCCAGGAAGCAGTATCTCTTCTACAGAGATCAAGGGCTTGTTTGATTCATAGGATAGGAAAAGTATAGGAATAGGAAAAACATAGAAATGAGATGTCATGCCAACTTGAATCCTACGGGAAGAGGAATTCTGTTTGATATAGCAAAAGAATTTTTCCATGAGGTCTGATCTAATGTTTCTTTCCTATAGGAATTGCACTAAAAAATTCCTATAGATTAATTCCTATAGGATGTGTTCCTATGAATCAAATAATTACATAGGATTCAAATCCTACACAATTTCTATGCAATTCCTATAAATCAAACAAGCCCAAAAATCCTGCCAGGTACCTAGCATGCGCGGTTGCCGTCATGTACGGCAGCTAGATCATGGAATCAGCGAGCAACAAGTCGAACTGCTCGGTGAATGACGGGTAGTAATTCTGACTTGATCATGAGCAAAGCATCGCTGCGCAAGAAAATAATTAGTTCGAGTCGAAGTGTATGTAATGTCCATTAAATAAAGACAACACATATGCTCCAGCACTGGCACTAATCGGTTTCGGAACCGATTATGCCTTGCCGGTTTCGACTATACCAATTGGTGTGTCGGCGTGGCAAGAGACAGCGGAGGCACGACCCACAAGGGTTTGTCGGTTTTGGCGAAACCGATTGCATTCAGTCGAATTCGATGACACCGAGACAATGCTATTTTTCACAAATTCTAAAAAACAAGTATTATTTTTGTAAATTAAAAAATATATTATTAAAAAGGAAATCAGCGGAGAAGAAGTGCACCTTCACAAAACAAAATAAGCTTGTATCAGAGAATGCTTCATAATATAAGATGTTTTAGCTTTGTGAAAGGAGGTCTTCATAAAGCTAAAACAGGAGGGGAGCTCGCCCGTGTGGTCGGCCAACTAACGAGCAACGGCCCACCCCTCCTCAACCGCTCTCGCGTCTTCCACCAGCTCCCTTGAGAGCCGACCTCCGCACCCCAGCCCGATCCGACGCTCCCGTTGGCGGCGCCGCTGCTCGATGGAGGCAGAGGAGAGGCGCTGGTCCCTGTAGTCTAGGTCCTAAGTCTAGTAGATGTAGCAGTTGTGCCCCTGTGCCGATTGGGAGTAGGTCATCGGGTCTCATCGGCCAGATACGATGCGTCCTCTGCTCCGTCTTCCTCGACGCCCTACTCCGGTGGCAAGAGCGGCGGCGTAGGAGAAGATTTGAGCGCGGCATCTCCGACAATAAGGCCGTCTTCCCCTTTCTCATGAGGCCTTCCGATCTGGTGCTCCTCCGCAGTGCCAGACGGTCACCACCGCTGCTGTCTATTAAGTTTCCATGGTGGAAGCTTGACTCCATGGGCGGATTTGGTGAAGCTTCTTTCAATAAGCGGTTCCTTGCTTCCTTCGGTTGCTGGATTTCGCAACCCCCGACCCCCCTTTTGGCTGACCATGGTGGCTCGGCGGAAAGGATTCCCGGGGCGGCGATCTTTGGCAGTAGAGGAACTTGGGGAGTGTGTGATACTGCTTTTCTCTGGAGTGTTCCATCGGCAGCGCAGGTTCGTCTGCCGAATCCAGTCGCTGACAGACAGCGCCTCCAGGCCCCGGCGACGGCATCGTCCCTGGGTGTTCTCAACCTCCAACGGAGGCCCTCATCTATTCCCATGGCGAAGTTCCCTTCTTTTGCCTGGGTCAAATGTTTTTTTCTCTCGTATTTTCATCCACTAAAGTTTCGAAGATACGAGGAGATTTGGTGTTCATCCAATACTCTTCAATTCTCGCAAATACACTTCCCTAAAAATACTCTACCATATAGGAGAATTTTCAATCTAGACAAAAATAAAAATGATTTGCGGAGATATTGGATTATCCTAGCCAACCCGGAGTAGTAAACGGTCTACAGAGGTTTTGCGGGAATTGAAATAGTCCCCTCCGTTCCCGGTAAATACACTAGTGAATACGAGACAAGTAAACAAGGCCTTATGGGGAACAACAATATTCAATAACCGGCAAGAAATTACAAAAAAGTACCAGGGTAAATACTATTAGACAAAACAAAATAAAAATTTCCTGCATAATTATGTTGTATCATCAAATAAAAAAAAATTGGTCCACCATTTTAAATTGACTACAGAAAGATAAGAAACGCACAAAAAAGTTGGAAAAAGTTTGTGGCAAGTGGCAACCAACCAATGATATGGACAACAGAAACTTGTATAACAGACGATGAATTGACAGGATGATCATGAGTGAATTTGGTGAACTACAACGACCGGGATTTAACCTGGTTGAAGCACACAACGAAACTCCATGACCGGTCTGTTTAATTTGATCCAGGACTCAGCATGGCAACCTATTACTATCCCTCCGACCCATATTAGTTAACTTAGATTCATTTGGATACGAATGTATCTAGTTAATTTTTAATGCTAGATATATCCGTATTTAGACAAATTTAAGTCAACTAATATGGGACAGAGGAATATCAAGAAGGTAAAAGGTCAATTTGCACGCTGACTTACAGTGATAGTCATGCACATTTGGATATGCACAAATTAGAATGGCGCAGCTTGCAACTTATATATAAACTTAGACCCATGGTTGGTGAATGCCTATGCCATTTAGTGAATGTCTATGCCATGGTATGCCAGCGTACAAGACAATTCTTGCCATATTATCACACCTACTATATATTCGTTTCCGTATCCATATAAATAATATGCATGTATCAGCAACTTATATACTCTTCTACTCCCTCCGATTCATATTAGTTGACTTGAATTTATCTAGATTCGAATATATCTAGTACTAAAACATGTCTAGATACATCCGAATCTAGCTAAATTCAAGTCAACTAATATGGGTCGGAGGGAGTACTATATTTTTAGCAATGAAAACACATCGCAGTGTGCATACAACAAGTACTGGAGCATCTCTACTTTATATCCTTCTCTTAATAAAAACTGTTTGATAGAGATACTCACTCCGTTTTAAAATATAAGACGTTTTTTAGCTTTATGAAAAAAGTGTATATAGACCCATTTTAATGTGTAGGTTCATCTAAATTTGGAGTGAACCTACATACTAAAAAAATGTCTAGATACATTCCTTTCACAAAGCTAAAACATCTTATATTATAAAACAGAGGGAGTATATTGCAAGTCCTGGGAAAAAGGAAGATATGGTTCTCCATTTGATTTGGATCTGCAGCATTAGTATATCATGTTCCTCTTGCAATCAGCTAGGCTTAGCAATTCTTGTTTTACCTAGAAGGAAACTAACAGTACATGTAAAATATATGGTCACATTTCTCTACATATGCAAGCTGTATATCACCAACAACTGCGAATACAGAGAAAAAAAACTTCCATAGCAATGAATATTGCATCGGGCTAGATAATCTCCAGAGCCTAATATGCTTGGAGAAGTTCAAGTGCACAACAGTACATAATCTCCAGAGAGCCTATTACAAACTCAGAACACAGTTGCCAAGTATCCTACCAGGTCACCTGTGCTAAAAAGTAAGCAACAATGGACAGAATCACGACAATGATGAGAGGAACCTCATGTCTCTCTGCCATGCTCATAAACTCCGCATAGATGTGTCGCAGCTGCTGCAGTTTCTTGGCATCGCTCTTGGTTTCCGTGCTCTTGTCCTCTCCCGCCTTCCCTTTCTTCCTTCCCTTCATAATAATAATGTCCTTAATTTTCCTCTGTACCATTAGGCTGTCCAAAGCATGCTTGGCTGCCGGATCCTTCGCCAAGTTAATACACTGCAGCAGCATCACCAAATACACTTGTAGACCACTGTCCTTCGGTATCCACTCTTGAAGAACTTTGACAATAAACTCAATCAAAGAAAGCACTGCCATCACAATGCTTCCTAGTGGACCAGCAGGGAAGACGCTGGAAGGGATACCGGTGGATGAACCTGGAGGCTTGACGGTCTCCAAATCAGTGGATGTGCTAGGTGCGCTGCTTGGAGCAGTCTTTGGAGCCTTGTTGGTGAGGTTGTCCTGGAGAAACTTGAGAATCTCCTTGTTAACCTGCATGATATCGTCCTTGTTGGTGAGGTTGTCCTGGAGAAACTTGAGAATCTCCTTGTTAACCAGCAAGATCTCGTCCGCAGTATCTGCAGCTCGCTTGTGCTCTTCAGATTCGCGAGACTGGCTGTACTTGCAGTCTGAAGAAAAGGAACGTGCCTGCAGATGTAAAATATAACCATTAGAGGAGTTTAATACATGGATTAATGACATCTAATATGTGTCCAAGGATTCTCAGGTATGTTATATGATGCAGAGGAATAGAAGGCTGAAAGGAATCAAAGTCTGCAGGGAAGC